>CM077229.1:14663668-15288668 GCA_039654775.1 Spinibarbus caldwelli | reverse complement strand
AGATTATTATATAGTGGTGTATCTGGCTGATCATTTCCTGCACCTCATCAACTGCAGACAACAAGATCTGCTCTGCTACAGTCTTTTCCTCTCAGGTACAGCCTAATATTTTCTTTTGTTTTGTTTGTTTTTTGTTTTGTTTAGCTTTGGCTGGTTTTGTCTTTCTCCTATCCTGGGTTTTTTTTTGTTTCTTTTCATTTTGTGTTTTGTTTTCATTTGAACTACTGCAATGTATGTAATATATTTGATATTTATTATTATCTGATATTTTTATTATTTTGTGTTATGAATGTTAGACTTTGCAGGGCTGGTCGATTCTAAATTCTATATTTAAATTCTATTCTAAATATAAATTCTATATTTAACATATATTTAGGATGATTTTAAGTTTAATTTGAAATGTCCTTGATACAATCACTTAAACTGATTCTGCAGTGTCTGATCCTTTTCGTATTTAGTGTGTTTTCTGTGTGTATTACCTTACTCGGTGCCCTCTCACAGGGGCAGATGGTCACATTGAAGCCCTGGGTTCAGGCAGAGAGGTTGTGAGTGTGTCTGGCAGCAGGCTGCTTGATGTCCGAGCTGGCAGGATGTACACCATGGAGCTCAACCCTGACTTCTTGCTTGAGCTTCTCAGTTCAGACAGGCCTGAGGCCCAGCAGCTTGCTGCTCTGCACTGCATGCTGGTCTACCTGCAGCCAAATCCTGTGATAGAGCTCAAGGTGAGCGAGAGAACGAGAGAGATTAGTTTTGTAATGAGGATATGTGTTAAAAAAATGTGTGATTGTCATTTCTCTCTTGTTTCAGATTATAAACTGGATCAGTGAGAATGTCATGAGCTTTGATGCTTTTGATCAGATTCAGGAATTTATTCTAGGTGAGTGCTTCTATTCATGTGGTTTACTGTATGTCTGTTTTGCATGCAAAACGAGTATTAGAAATAACTGTATAACTCTGATTTCAGCCACCCTGTACAGAATAAGCTACCAGCAGTGTGTGAGCCTAGATAAGTTGTTGCCGTACTCCTGTGTGTTCGAGAAAAAGGTACTTTTTCACCGATAAAAAAAGATTCTACATAACTTATTTTTCTGTTTAATGTGAGCTTGAAAGAAAGTCTTGTGTCTTGTTTTCTAGGAGCTTCCTGTGGCTCTGACGGCAATCCCTGGGGTAAAATGCACACCTGAACTGCTCTGTCAACCAATAATCAAAGGGAAGGTAAGAGATACTCCAGATTCTTTATGCGTTAATGTATTACATGCAATACTCTTTCCATGATAAACAGCAGGGCATTTTTTTAAATTTGAGAGTATTTCAAACAGATGTGGCTGTTTACGCATTTAATTTAATTAAGCTGTTAAGATTATGATCGCTATTAAATTTAAAGTCAACTTTGAAATAAAAATTGGTCCGATTTACTTTTTTAATACATGTTACTGAGCATATTGTACATAATTCATGTGCTGTAGGTCACACTACAGACATTAAATGGATTGACAAATAACTTCAAGAGCAAAAAGCAGTTCACTTTCTAAACACTAGGTGGCAGACGAAACAGTGGCAGATTAGTATTAGTGCATAGACTAAAGCAGGCAAAAGTGAATCCATATCTAATTAATTAAATCTGCTTGGGAAACATATCAACAGGAAATGTTTGAGTTGTGAAATAGATTTCAACTGTCAACTAAAACCAAAAAAGTGTGCTTCACTGCTTTATTTATGAAAAGTCGGTTTTGCAAATCTTTTGTAATAATGTTGTTAATGTTGTAATTGTGGTAATAATTTTGTTTCTTGTGGGTTAAAGCCTAAAAGCCTGCAGGGTTACTGGGAGGAGCTACAGCATGTCTTGGACAGGATGAGGTACTTTGAGGCGGTACCGAGCCCACGCTTCAGGACCAGTCTGATTAAAGAGGACTGGGACAGATTTCAGGCTGCTATGGTGAGCACTAGGACCACACATTACGCTTCAGAACTGAAGTGATCCAGAATCTATATTAAAAGTTAATAAAATTTGTTAAAATATTTATTTAATTTGGTCAAAAAGTTGTGGGATTTGTACAGGGGCGGCGCCAAAGAATTTTGAACACAGGTGCTGAGGGGGTGCTAGATCATTGACGGGGAGCTGGGCAATTAATAGTAAATATGACCAAAATATATTATTATTATTATTATTATTATTATTATTATTATTATTATTATTATTATATTACATGAATAATAAAATAAATCGCCCACTCTGTTTTCTGATTATTTAACTCATCACATATGGAGAGGAGTAGGCTGCTATATGGCGGTTCACTCTGACGTTAATTTAGATGAATATGCACTATATGTGCGCATATCTACTGTTTATGAGAAGTGTAGCCTGTCGCGCTTACTGCATGACATGGAGGCGCCCGTGCAATCCCTTACATTTTTTCCTGTGGAAAGAACTTAAAATAATCCATCATTTTTGGTCATACAGATAGAGTATTATTTATTTACATCATTCGTAAAAAATATTTCTGCTTTTATTTATGTACACTCACAGTAACACCAAAAGGTTGTGCTTTTGTAAAATAGAGAAAATAAACAAGATGCGCTTTCTGCCGTCTCATGTCTCCGTGAATTGGAGCGCGTCACAGCAATGAACCGGCTATACTTGCCTCACAGCAGAAAGAAATCTATAGAAAGCTTGAAATGTCTACTATTAAATGAACCAATTCAAATAAAGAACCAAATATTCTTATGTAGTCCGTATGAAAACGTGCATTTCTCTATTAATGGCACATCCATTATTGTGGAGATGGCGAGTGTCGGCATTCAGCAAATTCATCTTTTCAGCCGACAATGACTGAAAAAGCAACAAATAATTAGAATGTTTTCTTTTCCCCCCGACACATTTATAATCATTACTTTTGCCGGTGCTTTGCGGCAAGCTTTATGCGCGCGCTTGAGCGCGGAATAGGCTATGCCTATATGCCTATATATTAAAGGATGGTTTAGTAGGTTATTATATTAATCAGCTTAATATAAATGTGCGACTAGTTGACTAGAAAAATCTTTATTCGGGGGCAGGCCTACTTGGCACAAGGCACAATGTCGTATGACATTACGATAAGTGCGCCTGCTAATCGCATCACGTTATATTGCATTGCACGAGTTATGCATGCGTAATGAGTCAAATATTTTATTTGTTTTAAATATTTTATTTCATTTTTTATTTTATTTTTTTCATGTGTGGGGGTGCTACGGGGGAGCTTTGGCCTTTCTTGGGGGTGCTGAAGCACCTGCTAGCCCCTCCCTAACACCGCCCATGGATTTGTGGAAACTGATTGGAGCCACAGCACAAGTGTCCATTTCACACACACATTGACAAAAGTCCCTAGTGGAGGATGCATTTCTCAGTAAATAGACAAAGAAGTTCTTTACGGATAATTTATTTCTAAATCAAACCCAGATGAGATGTTAAACCAAAGTCATTTGCATTCTTTTTTTATGGTGAAATTAAATCATCACTGAAGCTCAAAAAAAATTAAATATTACCCATGGTTGAAACACTGTCATTCATAGAAAATGTGAACACCAGCTGATCTTTATGGCCATATTGGGAAAGAAGTTTTATAATTGAATCACAGCACATTTGTATGATTTTTTGAGAGATATAAAATTCAAACATATTGCCCAATATTTACACATTATTTTGACTTTCTTTTTCCTTAAAAAAGGAACTGGATACACATGTAACAAAAAAAAAAAAAAAAGATTGTTTTTGAAATAATTCAAAATATATTTTAATATTTTAATTTATTGACAGCCCTAGTTATAAGGGCTATAAATATATATTTATAAATGTTATAAATGTATAATATTATATGCTGTCAATATCATATATTTATATTGTTATAAATATTAATTATTGCTAATTAAAATATGACAGGCACAATATATTGCCTGGTGAGCAACTAGGACTGTGCTACAACTATCTGTTAATAATATCCATTTTTTGTTATTGCTGTAGAACTCAGAGAAGAAAAAATCTCTCCGCTGTCATCGTCAAATTGAGGAGAACACAAAAAAGTGGGTGGAGTTCAACATGTGCCAAATATTATGTGTGCGTGAGTGTGCATGGAGACTGAGTGTGCAAGAAGAGTGTGTTACAAAACAAAACAGAGTGCTATTTCATGCAAAAGCAAACTAACCCTTATATAAATAAGTTGAACCTCTTTAAAACAAGACAATATTTACTGTTGCTGTTTTGCTTTTGGTGAAACGCAGCTTGACGTAATTCAAACGTCTCTTTTCCTGTTTGTTTCTTACATGCAGAGTTCTATCCATGGTGGACACTTGGCGTTTGGGTAAGAGAAACTCAGTTTAAATGGCCAGTGGTGTCAACGAAAGGACACTTGTGAGATTATTTATCCCTGATCAAATCCTGGAAATATTTCAGATTTTCATGGAAAGTCCCAGCAACTAGAGTTTCGGTTTCAGGGTCACATTCTCTGGTTTGAATGTAATCAGTCTCTAGGTTTATGTGTAGTTAATCAAGCACCCCTTTAGATACGAGGGAAATGGGAGGAGGAATTCCATACTGTTATATAAGAGTGATTACAGTACCTCCTTCCTACTCACAAAACACACACACACACACACACACACATATAAGACAAATCAATGTGTTATCTTGTGTTCGTAACCTTTCAGTGCTGGAAAATTTTTTCACTTAGAGCTTGTCATTCACCTAAAAACTTGTTTTTCACTTCCTACAAAAATAATAGAAATGTGTAGAATGTAGAATGTGTAGAAAAGGACTTTTATTGAGATAGTTAAGCCAAAATGAAAAATCTGTCATCATTTTCTGATATGTTGCTCATGTTGTATGGCTTCCTTCTGTGAAACACAAAAGAGGATATTTTGCAGAATGTTAATGCTGTTCTTTTCCATGCAACCGAATCATATATTGACCAAAAAAGTCTGAATATACACTAATGAGAATGAGATTTGAGAGCTACGGATGAGGGAAGGCTTTTGGGTTCCACAGAAAAATGAAAGCTGTATGGGTTTGTAACAACACTGGGTGAGTAAATGATGACAGGTTTGTGTAAACTAAACCTTAAACTCTCACTTTCTCTCTTTCCTTCCAGATAAGCGTGTAGTTCCACTGTTTCAAGAGGAAGACCAACAGCAGAGGGTGCTGGTGGGCCTGGTGAGTAGAGGACCTTTCAGTTGTCCATCATCCAGCAGTGGTCAGCTTTAACTCTCCACACAAAATAAGCAGACATGCCATGAAAGCAGCTGAAAGCTGAAAAGTGAATAGGGGACAAGTGCAGACAATTCTAGACCATTATACAAACCTTGACAATGACAGCGAGGATAAAAGCCCTAATCACAAACAGAGGACTTGACTCTGCCCTCACACAGAGACTTTCCTTAAAATGTTCTTGTGACTGCAGTAGTTCTCAAGATTTATTATTCTTATACGGACCACCCACTCCAAATCTAACAAGGATCGAATGTGAGACCAAATACAAAGTGAGTCATTGTTGAAATCATCCATTTGGATGAATCCATTAAGGATTTAATTTAATTTAATTTTAAATTATAGATTTATAATTTATAGTGCAGCTCTCTGGAATACATGATTCTGATTGGTCGTTCCACATTCAAATTTCCTTGTATGATGACTGCTAAACTGCATAATTGAGCATAATCCAAGCAACCAATTTTCTTAATAGCTGTATTATATTAATGTCTTTTGGATCACTTGTTGGTCTTTTTTATTTCAAATATATGTATAAAGCATACATATAGTGTGTGTGTGTTTATAATAATATAATAATATATTTTAATATCATTTAATAATGATCACTTGGTGGTCTTTTTTAATTTTAAATGTATATAGCAATATATATGTATATATATTATTGTTATATACATATATTTCAAATAAAAAATACCACCAAGTGAACATTATTCAATATTATTATAATATATTATTATAAACATACACATACACACACACACACACACACACATATATATATATATATATATATATATATAAACATAAAAGTAAAACAAAGCAAATAAAATGTAATGGTGTTAATAAAAACATCATTCTTCCGCCAAACAGTGTAGTTCCTCAGAAACAGTTGTGGTTCCAACAAAGTGGCTGCCAAGGAACAACAGAAACAGAGGTGTATGTTTGTAGAGAAAAAGAGGTGTATGTTTGAAAAAGAGGTGTATGTTTGTAGTGTAATTTACAACAGCTTTTAATGCGGCTCAACCAATCAGAATCAAGGACCGGAACTATCTGTTTTATAAATGTTTCTATAAGAATATAGTAATATATTTTAACAAAAAATTATAATAATATTTTATAATAATATTTATAATATATAATAATAATAATAATAATAATTTGTATTCATTTTAACAATTTCAATAATGTTTAATATATATTTATAATTTAATATATATTTATATAATTTATATTTTGATACAATATTATTTACATATAATTTTTTTTTTTTTTGATAATGACCAGCTGACTGTACGTTTTTAAAGGAATATTTATGTGTAAAGCACATATACATATCTGTCTTTTTCAGATGGTGGACAAACTCAGAGAACACTTAAACAGACATTTATCACGACTGGGGAAGAAAAAGATCGATTTGCTGGTGGTGAATTATGCTGCGAAGCTGGTATGTGTTTGTGCCTTTGCATCATTATGAAATCTCTTGCACCGCACGTGTTAGCAATTGGCAGCTGTGGGACAAATCTCCTCTGTTGACACAAAACAAACTGCACCTTAAGCAAAGCTCCTTTTTTTGAGTATTTTAAGTGTTTTAAGTCTTCCACTAGATCAATTGATAAACCTATTCTGTGATTAGATTATAAATTGTGGACCAAAATAAGTCTTTAAATATGCACAGGGCGACGACCTTCTATCTTGTAATGTGCGCTTGGTCCCAGAGTGATAAACTCTTGTCCTTATGCCAAAACACAGTTATCTCCCTCCTGCTTGGAAGATTGGAACAAACCTCAAAATGTTCTACTCTCCAATTGTGTAAAGGAAAAAAAGTTCAAGATATGCACTATATCGTCACTGAACCAAGCTCGTTTGGGAGACCAGAGGGGAAGCAGACGTTTTTTGGTTCTTCCTGTTTTCAGACCAGGGCGAGCATGAGGATGTGAGAACCCATGCGTGATCTGCCCAGCGTAAGCGCGTGTTGGGAGTTAATGAGCTTGCTCAAGTGAAACTAAAGTGAGCAGGGGTGGTGCTCATGAATTTGTGCACTCATTGAAAACAGGAAGGGAAAGTGAGTCAGATTGTCCAGTACACTTTCTGACAGTTGTCACTTGAGAACAGTGAGAGTTTATTTCCACTGAACATCTTGACAGATTCATAGTAGTTTCATAGAGGATGGGTGTTGTCTTGAATCTGCTGTATGTATTTTTGTAATATATGACTGTGTTCTCTGTTCAGCTGGAACTGGTCTGGCACGTGTTGGAATTGATGTGGCAGAAGCTGAAGTTGGGCCCCTGGGTGCTCTGCATGTATGTGCACCTGTCCATATTTTATTTCCTCTTTGGGGGGAACGAGAGTGCTTGATTTCTTGAATCTAAAGCCTTCAATTCTCTGTTTTAGTAAGCAGAAGGGTAGTTCGGAAGAGTGGGCGATGTTTCATGTGATGTTTCGCATTCTGGAAGCAACTAAAGGGCTCTGTTTCCCCCTCCCTCCAGGTAAGAGGACGCCTGACTGAGACAATCTGAGAATACTTAGAAAACAGTTCCAAAAATTTAGTGAGCTTCCTATTTGTCTACTACATGCCTATTAAAGGCATACCTGCAAACTCACAAGAGGTCAAAAAGGTGACATAGTTCGAAATATAAACCTTGTAGGGGGGTCTGGGGGTAGGGCCGTAGCTGGGGTTTGTGGGGCCCCGGTGCAGGTTGTACCCGTGGGCCCTGTTTGAAATTGTTTAATTTCTATGCTTGTTCTATTTAGTTATTTGTGCTATTTACACAATATTTAAGTTTTTTTCAAGTTCGTAGGTGTCCAGGTACAGAAACCAAATAATCAAATGTAAAATAGCACAGCAGAGTCTTCACTGTAAAAATTAAATATACAGCCAAACCAAAATTTATTCAGACACATTTCTCACATTATCACAGTGTATTTGCTATAGTTTAGAAAATGGTAATAAAATATGACAAGAACTCAGAGTTAAACTGTGTCAGAACAAATTCATCTTGATAATGTCAGATAACTTTGACATATAGGTATGTAATGGATTACAATCAACCAAAAATTCAGAAAACTGTTAGTATGACAATATTTACACAACTATCAATACATTGTTGACCAATTACCAAGCAATGCTTAATTTTGTTCAGTCTGTGGTGTAAAAAGGTCACATTAGCAATTAAAGAAAAAACACTTAAGCAAAACATGCTCAGGTCAAATTGTCTAAATAATTTTTGGTTCCAAATTTTTTTTATCAATTTTACGTGTAATCCACTGTATGAAGATTTTTTGGGTATGTCACAGTTTACTTTATTTTGCTATACACACTTACATAAATTAACTATAGTGTCCTGCACCCACTAGTAAAAAAAAAACAAAAATCAAAAAATTATCTGGTGTGAGTGGTGTCTGAATAATTTTTGGTTTGACTGTGGATTAATTCTTGTTAAAACTACAAAGTAATTCAGTCAAGAGCAGTAAGTGATTTTTTTTTTCTTTCTTTCTTTTTCTTGGATTAACAGTAAGGACACTGACAGCAGCTAGTAAATTAGGTAAATTATTGTCACTTTAAGAGACAATGCATCCATTATAATGATACACATCTAATTTCTTTCCCCACTGTTTACTTTCACTTCAGAAATAACCGACAGTTTTATCGAGGATGCTCTCCAAGACCGGTATTTTGACATAATTTTTGTATGTATATGTCGGGACAAGAGCAAGAAGAGGCAAATTCGGTGTTGAAGCGTCTCTCTGCGCGGGTGCTGAATTGGGCTCTTTCACATCATTTTCTGTTTGCATGTGTAAACTGCGATTTGCATTTGTTCGTTCAGGTGCAGGAGGACGCGAAAGAGAGCTCGGTTCGGTGTTGCTGTCCGTGAGACGCGGCTCTCTGCGTGCGCACCGAACACGGCGCGAGTACTTATCTGAGCTTTTCCGCGTCTTGTGTTTGAATGCTTTAAATTCTTTTGAATGTTTAAATTGGCAAGGCTTAAAAACACGAGCAAACGGAAAGCTTTCGTGACGACGCGCAGCAGTGGCCCATCAACTGTCCTGAGCGTCTTTTTAGGCTGGCCTCAGCCAGTCGGTTGTTATCGCCGGGGCCCCCCTCATCCGTGGGCCCCTAGAATCGTCACCACCTTTCACCCCACTTGCGACGGCCCTGTCTGGGGGCACCGTCTTTGTTAGCAGTGGAGTAATTTATTTTTGCAAATTTTAATGTTCAGAATCTGAGTAGAAGTAGTAGGACATCTGACTACTTTTCGCCTGTTGTTTTTTAAACACTATGATTCCTCATACTGCTTTTCATCTACTATATAGTAGGGAAGTAGCCATCTTTGAACACAGGGACATTTCTCTCCCCTCATTGGCCATTTTGGATCAGGGCTTGGTGTAGTGCCTTTTCTCCAAAAAATATGATTTTTGCATTATATTATATGACCAAATACATTTGAACCCTCTAAAGATTAATCAAATGAGCATCTCTCCAAAATCCAAATGAATCCCATGTAGTTTAGCTATTGGGTGTGTCCGATTTTCTATGACCCAGTGAGGAAAAAAATCTGTTTCTGAAATCTGAAGCGTGCCAGATCTATCTGGGTGGATCCACTCTTTGACACAAATGCTTTGGCCTGAGCTCAGGCCTGCCTAGAAGACGATTAGTAGTGGAGTCATTGACCCAGTGCTTCAGTTCTGTCCACTCTATTCATCACAAAATGATGTTTTATTAACAAAGTTCGGGAGGAAAACATTCAGATAATTAACCTAATTAACACGAGAGGAGCACAATCAGTAATCAACCCAGTTAACAAGAGGTGTGTATATATACACAGCAGACTCACCTCTGTTCCTTGACAGTTTTCCAGCATCCCTCCGCCACCCCTTCTCCGCACTTACATCTATTCCTGTCCTTACTTGTAGGGGGGGTACTCAGGGTTCGGGCCAAAGTTCCGAGCTCAGAGCCCTCCCCTCGGAACTTTATTCTATTTATTATCTGTAAGTGTGAGCTTGTGAAACTGGTTAGAACTGTTTAAATTGCTTAAGTGGTTTATTATGTGTGCACTTGTAGGTTATTCTACACTGTTAAGTGTGCTTGGAGTCCATTGTCTACCACAGCACACTTTTCTCCAGTATGTGGACCATGGCCTTCTTCAGCTCACAGAACCATTTGTTTCACGCCTTATGACAGGTATTATTTTAATATACCCTATTCTGAAAGCTGTCCATTTACATATATAAAGTGCTTTACCTGTCACCTTTGAACTCCTGTGCTTTCCTACAGCATATTCTTGGTCACCACATTAAGGTCTCCAATAGGCAAAAAATGTATCCCTGACCTGGAGAAAATAAATTAGATTTGAATCAAATAGTGACTTTGGATAAACACGAGACTACTTTAATTATCCACATTATTAAAGAAACATGGACATTTAGTAGCCAGTGTTTTATTTTAAGAACAATGTTATGTTTTCTCACTCTTTCTGTCTGTCTACCTAGATTTAGATAACAGTGATGCCAATGAGCAGTTAAAGTTCAGTATTCTGAAAAGACTTCCTGAGGTAAGTTTCCTACTTAACTGTTCTCTTTCAAACAATCGCTCGGTATCTCACTATGGGAAACGCCCCAGGCATGATAGACTATGGAAGCACCAATTACACCACGTCTGTCCGAAAGACGGACCAATCACAGCTCTTGACAAGGAACCCACCTCCTCCCTACATATACAGCTGTGATCCCCAAAACGGCATTCTTGTTCTCTTCCCTGTGAAGACTTTCCTTCAGCACCTAGGCTGCGCTGCTCTCAGTTCGTAAACGTACCGTTAAGGTTAACGTTGCCGAACGCAGTACAGTCAAAGAAAGAATCTGTTGTGGATTCTCTGCTCGTTACTGAGTTTCTTTGCCTTGCAAAAAGGAAATCTGTTGTGGATTCCTTGCTCCTTGCTAAGCTTCTTTGCTTCGCTGTTACTGGCGGTGTGTCACTAGCTAATACGTTAAGGCGAGCTAATTAAGTTTATCTGACTTACCATGTCGGTGTCCAAGGCTGCTGTGGAGAAAGGGAAGGAGACCCCGTTGCGCTCATGTCCGGCAGCATGTGAATTCATGATCTCGGGCCAGGATTCGCATCCGATGTGTATCGCATGCATGGGTGTCAAGCATGCCCAGGCCACACTGGTGGATGCAGAAAGTTGCGCACACTGTCGTGTAATGCCGGCAAGAATTCTAGAAAGAAGGCTTCGGGTGGCTGCATCTTCCAAAGATGATCCGGTTCTCTCTGCTGTCCCTCCTTCAACAAAGAGGGCCCAACCCTCTCCCCCGCGGGATCTTCCTTCATGGGGGGATATTATGGATTTGGAGTCCCCGGAGTTTACACCGCTTTTCAACCAGCAGCTGCTGACTGAGGGCGATGAGATGAGGTCGAGGGAGATGAAGAGGAGGATGAGATGTTAGCTCGCCGCCTCTGAGATGAGCTGGATGATGAGGAGGATGACACGATTCTGTCTGCAGCCCAAGCATCCACGCCCATGAGCGTGCAAAGCGGCGTCGACGGTGGTGGATTGCGACTTAGTTGAGGTTTGTAAGCGTGCAGCAGCTAAGCTTGGCATCGCTTGGCCTGTAACTCCTGGGGATCCGGGAGTAAAACGGGATATCTATGATGGGAAAAGGCTCCCTTCCCGCCTAACCCCCGGCGAAGCAACTGCTTCCCGCTTTGCTGGCGTCCATCGCAGAGATGAAGCATTCATGGGATAAACCCTTTTCTCATCGCGTACCCGTCAAGGGCTACTCATCTCTCGATGTGAGTGAGATGGAGGGGCTTGGGCTCTCTAACCCTCCCACGGTCAAGCAGTCAGTGGCTCACCACCTGCATCCAAACAGGCGGACCACTCTCTCATCGCCCAGCCCCTCCCTCCCTGGGAAAATGGAACGCTTCACTGCTTCCATGTACCAGAAAATGTATAAGTCATCAGCTCTAGCAGTGAGGGCACTAAACGTCACTTCATTGCTGATGGCCTATCAAGCCGAACTACTGGAGCTGGGTATGCAACTGGACACCGGTAATCCGAACCCGGTGGTCTGGGAGGAGATCTGCAACATAACGGATCTCAATCTACGCACCTCACGTGGTGCGGTGCAAAGCTGCGGCCGTACCATGGCCCTCACGGGCGAGAGGTCGCTGTGGTTAAATTTCGCAAGCATTGGAGACAGGGAGAAATTGGATGTTCTCAACGTTCCGGTAGATTCGAGTGGGCTGTTCGGACCGGCTGTTGCGGCAATGAGACAGAGGTGCGACCTCCAGAAGGAAGGAAGGAGAGGCGTTTGACATCTGTCTGCCACGTAAAAGAGCATCCCGTCCTCTTGTTCCCTAGCGGCCTGTTCCTCCGATGCAGAACAGGAGGTTTTTGAATGCGTCCAGAACGCTAAACCCCAGAGCACAGAGCAGGCGAAGCAGGATTCGAAGGAGTTTCAGTGGGTCGGCACCTGCTTATATGCCGTTTTATGAAGAGGGTGAAGCGTTTGAGACCAGTGTCAAAGCGGCTGGTCCTGTCATGGGATTTGTCCATGGTCTTGAATGCTTAAACTCAGGCCCCATTTGAACCACTGGAGAGTGTTCATATTAAGCTCCTATCTTTAAAAACGCTCTTCTTACTTGTTTTAGCCTCAGCTAAGTGAGTGGGTGAGTTACATGCCTTGTCGGTTCATCAAGCATGTCTGAATTTTAGTCCAGATAACAGCAAGGTTATGCTGCTGCCAAACCCGGCTTTCATTCCCAAAGTCAGTGATTCTGCTTATAACTGCTCTGCTTTGGAGTTTCGTGTTTTTTATCCTCCTCTGTTTTCTTCTTCGGAGGAAAGGAAACTGCACACTTTATGTCCTGTACGAGCGTTGCACTATTATGTAAACAGGACACGATCATTCAGGAAGAATGATCAGTTATAAGTTTCACGGGCCACTCATTGTAAGGGTAAGCCGATCTCCTCGCAGCGCCTCTCCCATTGGATGGTCGAGGCTATTGAACTAGCCTATACATCTATGGGTCTTCATTGTCCAGAAGGCTTAAGGGCTCATTCAACACAAGGTATTTCTACCTCATGGGCTTTGTTCAAAGGGGTTTCAGTGGGAGATATTTGTGCGGCGGCAAGTTGGGCTTCCCCACATACATTTATCAGATTTTACCGCCTTGATGTCACTGCGCCTTCATTGGCTCATGCAGTTCTTAAGGTGTGCTCTTTGGAGAAGTGAAAGGTTATCTTTCTTTCTTTTCGAGTCTGTTCGGCGGATTCGGAAAGCATGCGTTACGGGAGTTGGCTATATCATTCCCATAGTGAGATACCGAGCGATTGTTTGAAAGAGAATGTTAGGTTACTTGCGTGACACCGGTTCTCTGAGAACAGAGCGAGGTATCTCACCAAGCTTCCCTACTCGCATTACACGGGGGAAGAGCGTGTTTAGAATGCCATTTTGGGGATCACAGCTGTATATATAGGGAGGGGGTGGGCTCCTTGTCAAGAGCTGTGATTGGTCCGTCATTTGGACAGACGTGGTGTAATTGGTGCTTCCATAGTATATCACGCCTGGGGCGTTTCCCATAGTGAGATACCTCGCTCTGTTCTCAGAGAACCGGGATTATGCAAGTAACCTAACGTTCTCTTGAAATCTGTGTCCTATGGAGTCCGACCCCTGCCTCACTTCTCTCTCAGAGCTTGGAGCTGCTTTTGTAGATGTCAGAATTAATCCTGTGTAAAAGAAAAGGAATGTGAGCATGTTTGTGGTCGTGTGTTGGGTCATGGCATGTGCTTGGGCTTTAGTCTTTGTTTTTTTCTAGTCTTAAGGCAGCCAAGTGAGGCAGGTGTAATAGAAAAATGCAAGCCAATTTCTCCCTTGCTGATTAGTCCTGCTGTTTTCCATGGTAGTGCACTCATCCATTATTGATTTCCCACCACTTCCTCTTGTTTTAGAAACATTTTGATTCCTAGTGTTATTGTAAATGATTCATCAGTGCAAGTTATTCTATCATCAAAGTAGATGATACTCTTTCTCTGGAATGAGAAAATAGTAACCAATAGCCAAATAGTTTTAGTTATAGTAATGCAGCTTTTCTAAGATTTTGACAATATTTAACAATATTTTAATGGTGGATAATATTAATGTTAATCCAATCAGTGTTAATCCAGTCAACTCCCAATATCCCACCCAACATTTTTGCTTAATGAACATTACAAACCGATAAATGTCACATTACAGGTTATAAACGACATTTCATGTTGACATTATGTTTTTGTAATTAGCATATGGAGCAGAAAGTGAGCCAGCAGTGGGATCACCCCATCACATCTGCATGCATCTCCAGAGAATACGTCAGGACTCTGCTGGAAAAAAACTCAGACAACAGAGTGAGTATGGCAGGGTGCAGACCTGGTTCCAGAACCAGAACCAAATTATGCACGGATTACAGCCTATTATAGCCTATAGACTAGAAAGTATCTCTGATTGGTCATTGCATTTAAGACATCAAATAATTTGTCTGTGATTGGCTGCATTGTTCAACGCTACAAAAAACATGTTGTAAATCGAAACCTTTGATGCTCTTCAGAACACAAACACAAATATATTGGAGTATTTGTCAGGTTCACCAATATACTATTACTACAGTTTCAACAGAGGGTGTTTTTGCCTTCATTTGAGGCTTTTTTTCTTCCTTTCTTTTCTTTTTCTTTCTTTTTTTTTTTTTTTTTTTTTAAAAACACTGCAGAGAATTAAGTGTTTTGATTCTTAGGAAACTGAATCATGGTCTTGGCTCTTAGATTAGAACAAATGCTCGCATGTTTACCAGTTAAACACACGATATTTTTTAGGACTCTGCACTCTTGGACTATGGCAAGTCATGTTTCTATCCTGATTTCCTGCCTCTAAACTACCTCGCCAAGATTCTCTCGAACAGAGAGGAACAAGGTACACAGTTTCAGAGATGAAGTCATTCATAAAATATGTTGTAGGATAATAAATGTTGTCATTTACTGTAAGGTAATAATCGTGTGGGTGTTGTATTTCAGCTCAGAACCCTTTTGAAGAGCAGGAGAATGTGGATGTCAGGTTTGTGGAGGAGATGGCCTTGAAGCAGACACAGATCAAGCTGGGCTTCGAAGTCAAGTAAAAAAAGCCCAGTACAAACGGTTAAAGTGGTAAAAAGGGAAACATGGAAAACATTCCAAGAAATTAGGGGGAAAAAAGTCCCCCCTGGCCAAAGAGCAAAGCTTGATTTATTCAGCTGACTGTACTAAAGTACAGAAGTTTCAATGTTAGTGACATCTTACTAAAAACTGAAGCCTAAAATCATACAGTTGACCAAAGATTATTTTCTGGCTGCCAGTCTGCTCATTAAATATCACATTTTAGTACCCAGATGGACACGTACTGACTCTACTGATGCCAATACGTATGGGGAATATTATGCACTTTTCTATACACACAGATGCGATGGAAGAGCACCAACAAAAAAGACACATAAAGGGATTTTTTCCCCCAGATGTTTTATTGGGGTCAAATGGGTACATTTGTAAATATCTCACAAACAAGAAATAAAAAAATCATATATTCTTTGTACTCTTCATGCTTTGTTTTTATATTCTACAAAATAAGATGCTTCTTGTCGATAGCAATTTCCTGAAAGGTTATTTTATATTGCTGCCTTTGTATGTTTGCAATTATACTGTTTAGCCTGTAAGGCATGCTATTCACTTTGCAGCTGTGTTTAGATGGTTATTGGTTACTTTTCTGTAAAGCACTTTGAGCTACTACGTGTATGAAAACCACAATATTAATCCTGATTATAGTTGATTATTAAGCTATGGCTGCACCAAGATCAGGAGTTGGTGATATGCCAAAATATAAAGCCATCCAAATGATTTGGCTTAAGACTGGCCATGTAATTATTAAGCAAATCTTTTTTTTTCTTTTTTTTCCCCAAATATTTTTGCAAATGTAATTATAAAATGGTTTCTTTTCAACATTCTGAATATTACACATTTAAAAAACAAACAAAATAGAACTTAGAAATGGGCATTAGAATTTTTTAATTTTTGATTATATTCATATCTTATTTTAAATTTAAATTGTGTCTAGTCCACATTCCCATATATTTTCAAATGGGGCCTGTGCATATGTATGTTTATGTATTTATATGCAGTGTTGGAGAGTAACTAATTACATGTAACATAATTACGTAATTTAATTACAAAATAAATGTAACTAATCTGTTATATATACTGAGAAAAAAAGTGTAAATAAATTACAGTTACCTATGAAGATGTTAACGATTACAAAGGGGATACAAATCTGAATATTTTCATACACATACAGATTTGATTGATTTCTTTCCCAAATTGAATTGACTGCTTTAAAATATGAGACACCAATGTTTCAGGAGTTTAGGACAGAATAGGACACATGCTTATTTGATAACTATTTTATTTCCTATTTGGATTTATGTATATATTTCATTTTTAAAGATGTTTTTAAGAAATGTTGTTTTCAAAAGCATTGTTAGATCTCTCGTTCTCTCAGAACAATCTCAAAGTAAAAAGAAGTGTTAAAGTTTGATTTTGTGGTGTCTGTGCTTTAAAATTAAATTTTTATAATCTTAATTCAAGTGATGAAGGATCCTGACCAGGCTCAACCCTGCTTAGCTTCAGTGGGCAACCAGTCTTGGGCTGCAGGGTGATATGGCTGTGGTTGTGTAATCAGTGTTGAGTACAACTGTAAGCTTAACCCTGCCTGCTTTAAATGTTTCAAAATGATTGAAAGTTGAAAACATTTGTTATAAATTTAGAAAAGTAATCAAAAAGTAATCAGTTGCATTACTTTAATAAAGTAATTGAAATAGTTACATTTTAAATAGGGTAACTTGTAATCTGTAACCTATTACATTTCTTAAGTAACCTTCCCAACACTTATATGTGTGTATATATATATACACACACACGCTGTAGGATGCACAATAATGAATGTGATTTTTCATACGAATCTTTCACAATAATCTTTGTAGGAAAAATTCCATAGAATGTCCCATTTGGTTCTGTAATTAATTTCCCTGTATGATTCAGCTGTGCGTGGCTCCAGAGGGCATAGCATCATCTCTAACCCCTCTCCCACCCCTCAGCTCTGGCAGATCTCTAAAGAATCTCTCTGAATTCCCAGCATGCTACCAGAAGGAGCTTTACTGGGCTGCTAAGCATAGAAATTAGACCCATATGATAAAGAAGTCTTATGTTCACATCACTAGTTCTGAGGAAATGGACCAGATTCCTAAGGAATGGGAGCACATCTAGACTTTTATTTATTTTTTTTGTCTGTAAGCATCATGAGTTTGCAGACTCACTCTAGATCTCAATAGGTTTGTATTTTGGTTTGCGGATGTGGCGAATGTTGGCACCGGGCTCAGTGGGTTTAAAGGGGGCCAGGACTCCGTAGTGTTTGGGGACTGGCAAAGGATCGTCAGTAGGGATGTAAGCATTGGGTCGAAGCTCAGCCGTGGTGTAAACACCGTTTGGAAGCTGGTTCCACTCGTCTTCCTCAGCCAGCTAACAAACATAAACATAGAAATACTTAAGTATCACACAAACATGATGTTAATAGCCCTGTGGTTTAAATATTTACCGAAATATTTCAATTTAAGTACGATTCAAAACGGAGCATTAGCACAGACCTGATCCATGACAGTCCTTATAATGGTAGAATGAATTTAAATACACTAATTGCAACCGAGAAGTTCATAAAATGTCTATCTCCAAGGACAAATCTCATGAAAACACATCCTTTGTGATCCATAATTTCATATTTAATGATGTTTACTGTAAGATTTGAGTGCATCTGGAAGCTTACCCTGGCTTTTTTCTCTGCATCTGCCTGGCGTCTGTGCTGATCTCGAAGGCAACGCAGCCACTCATTCTCTATGTTGTCTGAGGGGGGCAGGCCCTGCTCCACATGCCTCTGACACAAGTCCAGCTGTAGTTCCTTGTCTTTCATCTCCTGCTGTAGGGTCATACACTCCGCCTGTCGCATTGACAGCTCTGCAACCACCGCCATCATTTTACGAGTGCGCTCTCTGATCTGAGCCTGCAGCTCATTCACCTAAAACACAAACACATTCTTGCTAGAACTCCTGGCTGCATGACCTTATGTTTTTACAGTAACACAGCACATTAGTTTGAGGTTTAGTTAAGCTGAAGGATTTGTTAAGAGGCAGGACAGCTTGGTATGGTTCATTAATGTGGGCAGCTGATGTGTTTTGGAGACCATGAGGTCTGCAGGGTGTCAAAGCGTCAAGTATTTTGTATTGTGGTTTACCACTTGAGGTCCAGTCCTGATGCAAAACCATTTGAGGACTGATCTAAACCAATCATGTGGCTGTGTAGTGTGTTAAGAGTAAATCTGTTTGTAAACTTACTTTCTTAGCCAGATGCAGGGTATCTTCTTTACCGTTCTCAGCTTTGATTTGGATGCGTTGAGAAAGGCGTGTAACCTGCTCATACACAAGCTCCATTTCCAAGAGCTGAGCCTCCTTATCTGTTAGGTGCACCTCTAACTGAACACACACACACACACACACACACACACACACACACACACACACACACACACACTAGTGAGTATCATTAACTTTTCCTTTAGATTTTTTATCTATATGAGTGCATATTTTTGTAACTATACAAAATACACCCTGTGTAGTGACACCCAGCCAAACAAGGCCATAACCCCCAAATATTTCCCTTCATGTGGACTGCAGCTATACCTGTTCAATCTTCTTGATGAGCTCCTCAGGAGCCGGATCTTCTCCACTCAGTTTTCTTGCTCTGGTATGGTTCACACAAGCCTTTTCTAGCTCAGTCAGTCTGTCTTTCGTCTCAGACAGCTATGGCACAGAAAAAAACAGCCACACCATCAGGACACAATTAAAACAGTGGACTCATTTAAAGCCCCTTTGCTCTTATTACACAGATGCACAGACTGTGTGTATTGTGTGTGTGTGTGTGTGTGTGTGTGTTTGTATCCCTCTGTGAGTCATTTGGTTAAACTGCGTCAGGCTGGCGGCAGATGTGTCATTGTGCTTTTCAGTCACTAAAGACTACATTGCAGGGCTTCCGGATATGTCACAACAGAGAAATCCTCTCGTGTCAACATGAGGTGGGGTACTTGTTTTGTTGTGCTCAACCGAAGGCCAAATGATTGGAAATGTCTTCACAAAACATAATAAAGCCAACCGAACTGGATTAATAATTTGCCTGTGCTGTAAATTATAATCTAAAAATGTCTCTTAGGCCCCTCCATATTAAAACCCAGTGTTAAGCATCTCAACAATGAGGAAAATCTTAAATACAAGTTAGATGTCCAAGTGGACTTGATCTGGGAGAGACCTGCAAGATATCAGCGTTATGTAAGACTACAGCCAGGAAGAGCGACACGTGAGCCCACAACAGACAGGCCAAGGGCTGGAGATAAAGGTAATCTTTTAGTTCTCCGCAGACTGATGAATAAAAGCCTTCTTAAGCAATCTAAGGAATTTCAATAATAGAAGGTGGGACGGTGAAAACAATGTTTGGGGTCTGAGTCTTAATCCTTTGTTTCTGTTGGGCGGTTGTCCTGACATTCCATGAAGAGTAGGCTGATTCTCTTGGTTTGTTCAGGGTCTTGTGTTGGTACAGGACATCTTGTGATACACAGTAAGAATTGTCATCACATGTTTGTTCCTACACCCAAAATATTTCTTCTTTTATTTCTTCTTGCAACATCTCTATTTTTGTACTTTACACTACTGTTCAAGGTTTGGGTCTGTAAGATTTTTTTAGTGTTCTTGAAAGAAGTCTTATATGTAATTTATTCCTGTGATGGAAAAGCTGAATTTCAGCAGTCATTACTCCACTCTTCAGTGTCACATGATCCTTCAGAAATCATTCTAATATGTTGATTTGGTGCTCAAGAAACATTCCTTTTATTAATATTAAAGCTGAATATGTTTAATATTTTTGTGGAAACAATGATACATGTATTATTTGATGAATAGGAAGTTCAAAAGAACTGCATTTATTTAAAAAAATAAATAAATAAAAATTGGTAACTAGTGCTGTCAATCGATAATTTTTTTTTTTTGAATCGTGATTAATCCCACCTAACATTAACGTTATTAAAAACACTTTTATTTCACATTCAATCTTCAAATTAATGTAGAAACAACATAAAGACAGTATATTTTTAATATTTGCTTAATGGCATCTTTTTATATAACTGAAGGTGAGTATCACTGATACTACTGATGTCTCTACTGATGCTATTACTTTATGAGCTGCCGCTGCTGAACGTGACGCAGATCTGACACGCATGCTCGTAGTTTCATTTGTGCTTTAATATGAAATGATACAGGCTACAGCGCATACCGCCGTATTTGTGCGTGCAATTGAAGAGCATGCACTATGATCACAGTATAACCTTTTAACTGACATATGGCCTGACAACATCTCATCTGACCGCAGTTCACTGTTGTTCTACTGAAGCTCCTCATCACCTGTACCGTTTGTGTGTTCATTCTGCAACTGAGGTGAAGTTGGAGAACGTGTCTGAAAAGTCTCCTGTTTGATGTGGTCGTAAAGACATTCTGCATCTAAATAAATGCAATTCTTGTCAAGAAAAAAAGAGACAAAAGCAGCAGTTGTGAGTGGGGTGGCCAACCCTAGCTCCGCCCGTGTTAACTGTGTTAAATATTTTTAACGCCGTTAAAATGGAAACATTTATCTCCTGCATTAATGCGCTAATTTTGACAGTACTATTGGTAACATTATTCAAGTGTTTACTGTTACTATTAATCAATTTAATTACCAATCTTACTGACCGCAAATTTTGAACGGTAGTGTAGTTGACTTTTTCAGTAGCAATAATGTGCTGGACATCAGGATGTAAATGTAAATGTAGTGAAAAATATTGGACTTAAACTATAGTTTAGCATGGCACACAGTGTCTGTGGACATAACACATTTTTACCCCTGATTTTAAGTCCTACAACAAGGATGAGACCTAGTAACATGATCTAATATTTAAGTGTATATTTTATCTGCTCTGATGCAGTAGATGTTTATATGAAGAGACTGTGTTGATTAAACACAGAGGGGTATAAAACTATCAAGGAGATTCTTGCTAAGATGGTTTATTTCAGTTTTATCTCTCAGAAGGAACTATAAATGGTAAAAAGAGCACATCTGTGAGTATGTGTGCCACCTTAGAGGGCAATAAATGTTTGGAATTTTATATACAATCTAACCTTTACTTACATTCCTTTGCATGATCGTGTGTTGGAACTTGTTTTTTGATTAATGTATCTCTGACAGATCATCTCTTTGGCTGCTTCACCCAATCTAATGCAAAAGCTGGAAGATGCCCTGAGAAGTCAATCTGACTTTCCATTGTTGTTTTAGATAAAGGTTGCACAGTGGTTTCAGAATTGAAATGCAGGTACCTGTATCTGTAATAAGATGCTTTCTTCCTCCATTGCCCGTTTACTGGACAACTGTTTCCTGAGAAGGTCGTTCTGTCTTTCTTGCTCCTTCTGTTCAATTTTCAAGTTGCTAATTTCATCCTCCATATTCTGTATCTTCAGGTTGCTGTCTTCGATCATTTTCACCAGCACATTTAGCTTCTCATAGAAAATGCACAATTCCTGCTCTTTTTCTACAAGCTGCACAGCCCTGACAACACAAACACAGATACAAAGTTATGGTACAAATTCCACCCCATAGTGTGAGAATTCACCTGACAGATCTTTATAACTCTCTCTCACCGCTGGTTGCGTTCTTGCATGGCAGCCTCGTAGCTCTTGCACATATGCAGCTTTTTTTGCTCCAGCATGTTGATTGTGTCTGTGAGATTGCCGAGGCTCAATTTCTGCTCTTCTTGTTTCTGGTGCATTTCTTGCAGAACCTGTAACACCCGTGAGATCTCGTTCTTCATACGGTCTCTGAGCTTGTAGCTGTGAGAGTGTTGTAGACGGGACTTTTGCAGCAACCTAGAGTCAAACCAAGCATGTTAACCAAATGTTATCTTATGCTGTGGTATAGTCAAATAGTAATTTGTAAAAAAAATACAATGTATAAAGTATAACATGAGAGCTATGGTACTTGTCCTTGTTGATAGCAATCAATTGCAGTGTCTTATGATTTTCTTCCAGTTTGGCCAGCTTCTCTTGCACCTCTGCCAGGTTCTGGTTTGAGATGTGGATCAGGCTCAGGTATTTGTTCCGCTCGCCCTTGGTGACTTCATACAGTTTAGCAAACACACCCAGCCTGTTGAGGGTAAGAAAACATGGTAACACTTTAGAATAGGGAACACTTATTCACTATTAACTACGACTTTTCCCTCAATAAATTCCTAATTTGCTGCTTATTAATAGTTAGTAAGGTAGTTGTTAAGTTTAGGTATTGGGTAGGATTAGGGATGTAGAATAAGGTCATAATTCTAATAAATGGTTAATATTCTAGTAATATTCATGCTAATAAGCAACTAGTTAAGAGACCTTAAAATAAAGTGTTACCGAAAACATTTAGGTGCACATTTACTGAGAAGACTATAGGCTAACAAACTTGATTCTTTCTAAATTAGGTAAACGTTTCAGCTCTATTTCAGCCTGTCTATAGAGTACATGTCAATCATCAGTAAGTACCTTGACTGCATCTCTTGAGTCTGTTTCAAGTGTTCTTGAATAACCAGTCCTTTCCCCTGCAGATCTTGCTTGGCACGCTTATATTTTAGCTGCAACAACATTCATATCAATAAGCAAGCATAACAAAAGCATCACCCAAAAATGACAATTCTGTCGTGATTTTTTCACCCACGTTGTTCCAAACCCGCATGAGAAACAGGCAATATTTTTAATCAATATTGACTTAAAAACACAAATGGACTTAGAATATAACTTTTTTTTTTTTTTTTGTAATTTGATGGTGCTTTTTGTCATTTTTGGGCCCTTGTCATTGTATACTTTTCTTTTTCAAAAGAAAGAAAATCATATAGGTTTAAAATGACATGAGGATGAGTAAATGCTGAAAGGATTTTAATTTCTAGGTAAAATGATTAAGATGGTTTGCTTTCATAGAGCTCAGAAATAAATCACTGTGATGCTGATGTAACTGTTTTGAATTGAGTAGTAAGGGCTTAACCTGTGCTTTGAGCAGCTCACGGCTCTTCTGCTCTCTTTCATCTGCTTTGATAAGTATGAGATGATGAAGATGATGAAGCTCGTCTCTACGGCGATAGGACTCTCTTATCAAAGCCTGTTCCTGGTCCACATACTCTTGAACCAGCTGGACCTTCATCCCTGCCACAGACTGCTACTCTCTCACACATACACAAAAAAAAACATACAAATGGACACAAACTCATTTTGAAATGCATCTTGCCAAACCATTTAGACATTATGTCAACTGAAAGCCACTTGTCATTATGTACATACCTTGCTAATGAAACTGCGTTGTAGGTTTTCCACTTCCTTTTCCAGATCTCTTCTTCTCTGCAACAAGCAGTCACCCTCTGGGACTGTCTCTCTCTGCACAAAAAATTAAACAACATATAAAAAAGGCAAATTAAGTGTAACTATAATTTAAAAGAGAAAGTGTATCTTGGGTCCTTTTTTTGGTGTAAAAGCTTTTTAAAGATCACCGTTGTACCTTCACTAGATTTAATAGTGTGATAAAAAAAATATTCATTGTAGGCTCTCAATTAAAATTAGCTCATAAAGCTTCATGCATAATAACTATAAAACTATGATGTTACCATATATTACCATAATGCTGTTTAAAATGGTATATAAAATGGTTTTATATACAGTAAAGCATGTCAAACCACACATGTCAAACCACAGGGCATCAAATTTCCAAATGTATTTCACGACAGCTAATATACTACTAATATACTAAGATAATATCTACAATTTCAATGTCTCCTTTTTTTTCCTGTTATTTTTTCCATTGTATTGAAAAGGCAGTTAAAGCGAAGACAGGAAATGATGGCAGAACTGAATGTTTGTGCACAAGTGCTACCACGCCATATCTCTTACGTAACAAAAATCTCTAAAATACAAAGGAACTAACAGTTCCTGTTATTATAAATTAACCATGATCAGCTTTTCCATGCATAACGTGAGGAAGAAATGATTTCACAGCAATTCTGAAATGTAGGATGTCCCAAAATATTTGCGTCTGTAGTAATTTCCCACTAAAAATCTGGAAAACGCTCTTACAATCTGACTATTGATCTAATTAGAATTTTTTTTTTTTAAATTAGGACTGTGTGTGGGCAACAATATTGCATATAAAGTTAAGCATCTAGATGTAGATGTAAGAAATTAGATGTATTTTGAGTCACCTGAACCTGGGTCCTCTCATGCTGCTGTTGAGTGTTAGCAAGAGAGTCTCTGGCCTGTTTCAGCTGCAGTTCATTCCTCTTCAGGGCTCGCATAAGCTTGTCTTTCAGCCGCGTATCTCGAGCCAGTTTATCACGCAGAGACTTGCACTCAGCAACAATCTGCTCCATGTTGATGTCCAGCAAACCCCTGTAGTCCAAAACAATCAGTACAGTAGATTTACTCAAAAATTTGTTTATTTGACTAATTTGCAAACAGATTTCTTCCTCCAACCTTTGATCCATGAACATGGCCTCTTTTTCTTTGTTCATCTGCAGTTCTTTAAGGAGTCTGTCTTGTTTGTTCTCTGCAGCCACCAGCTGAGACTTGTGGCCTTCAAGTTCTCGTACCACCTCTCTTTTGGCCTCTTTCACCTCCTCGCACTTTGCCTCCATCCTCTGCTGATGCTCCATGTGCTCCATACGATGTTGCTCTATTACTGCAACCTGCTTCTCCAGCTCCCTATGACACGCAAACAGATACAGTGCAGATTAGTCAGTCAAATATTTCCAGTGTTTTGTGTAACTTTGCTGGAACAAGCCACATACGATTTCTTGTGGGCAACCCTGTCGATCTCCTTTCCCAGTTGAACAGGAACGAGAAGCACCTGAGCCAGTTTAGCCTGGTGAAAGACATTGATAACATGTGAAATCCACATCCCAAATTTCACAGGACAGCTACTCCAGCCTAATGATTAACAGGTCTTGCTTACCTCATTGCGTTCAACAAGATCTTTTAAATTCTCAAGCTCATGTTGTTCTTTCTTTATATGTTTCTGTTGAGTTTCCATGCTCTCGGTTAAAGTCTTCACTTCCTGTCTAAGCTGAACCACCTGTTTCCTCACCTCCTCACAACTGTTCTTCATGGCCATGTACCTATTTTCTAGCTCCTGTGGACATACAGGACAACATACATTTATACAGTGAGATCCAAAACAGAGGATTTAACTAATAAACAGCAAATAAACAGGACTAAACAAACTAAAGAAGCCAATACAATTTTTTTGAATATTCAGCTTTGATAAAGATGATCATGATGGCATATATATATATATATATATATATATATATATAAAACTTATTTATAGATATTAAAATTAGTTAATAATATAAATATAAAATAAATATTAAAAAACATGTACAGAATAAGTTTCGGTGTCATGTTCTATACGCACTTTCTTGAATTTTAGATGAAGTAGGAGTTAAATTATTCATTATTGCAGCATTTCAGTTTTTTGTGTGTGTGTGTGTGTGTGTGTGTGTGTGTGTGTGTGTTTTGAAGCATTTCAGTCTCCCTAGTGAAACAACGTGAATTGCCTGGAATACCCAGTGATGAATTCATCCTAAATCATCATGGTCCCAGTAATACTTACAGCCAGTTTAGGTTGTTCCTGGTATTCTTTCTCAAGACAGAGCTTCTCCTCTTTTAGACTAAAAAGGAGAAATAAAATTCTGTGAAACAAATTTCATGCATTTTACAGAAATCAGGACGTGAACAGAATCAAGATATGAAGCAATTCATACAAAAAGCAAAATAATCATTTTTAAGCACACAGGATATTTCATAATCATAAATCTTGTGGCTATGGTTAATGAACCTTTTAAATGAAAAATTGAGGCCATGTGTACAAATATTCTAGAATATTCTGAGTGCAAGTACTGCTGTCAGCATGAACTGAACTGCCCCAACAAAAAAGAAGATTACAGTGAGCAGAAGCATGCTGTGCAAAGTGAATCCATGTCAGTTTGGCTAAGGATGAAGGATCCACTCAGGACATGCTGTAATAGCCACATGTGTAGAAACTACATCTGGCTGTAATATGCCTGCAGTATGAATGCCCGTCTAACCACCTGACATGTGTAAAATACATCTCTAGTACAGTGGTTCTCAGATGTTTTAGAAGTTCAGACTTAAAAGTTCTTATATCATAAAATTATGATTTGGTGCTTTTTGTAAATAAGAAATGTTTTATTTATTTATCGATTGAATGATTGATTGATTGATTGTGTCATGTAAGGAGGAGGCTTTGATCTAAAATTTACCACATCAAAATATTACATGCCTGATTTAAAGGGTCACTCTACCCTCCCATAGACAGCAATGTAATTAACACGATCAACATCCAGAAACGTAGCAAGGAGATCGGTAAAATAATTCATATGACATCAGGGGTTCAACCATAATTTTATGAAGCTAAGAGAATACTTTTTGTACGCAAAGAAAACAAAAATAACAACTTTATTCAACAATGTTCTTCACTAAAACGTCACACCTGCATATTTTAAATGGAGCCTAAGCAGAGCCACACATTTGGCATGGTCCTGCAGAGCATCTTACCACTCAAACTGGAACTGCATCTGGTATTCTCTTTCTTCATCCTCTTTCAGCTGGTTGTAGTACTGCAAAAGTGTCTGTTTCAGTCTGCTGACCTCTGTGTCTGGTCCCTCAGGAAATAGCTCGGCCTTCTCCAGCTCCTGTTTCTGCTGCTCCAACGTGGTGCGTAAGGCCTTTGCCTCCTGCAGCAGATGCATTTCTGTTTCCTGAGAACTTCTCAGAGTTTCATGTAAGAGGTTGAAACTGGCCCTAAGACGAGCCATTTTCTCCCCACTGATCTTTCCCATGGAGAGCAGCTGAGGACAAAGATGAAAAAGAACTATCAATGATCCAACAGCCGAATAAACATCAGCTTAAATACATTTCAAAGCTTAAGAGGTTCATGGGGATTCAGTGAGACTCATTTCAGGTGCGTCTTAGAGCAAATCCACATGTGTGCCACTTGCATTTGAACTCCAGCATGGAAAGGATGGATCTAAGCTTTGAGTGTTGTTTATCTGACCACTGAAGTTGAAGTTTTCTATATAAGCATCTCTGATTATCTACAGAAAGTTCTCCTTTATAGTGGAGACAAACAAACACAAGCTTTGAGAGCTTGTACCCAAGATATGCAGTAAATCTCCAGATTTGAAGATTTTATACTTGCTGTGCAGGGCTGGGATCCATCTAATGTTGAAGATCTTTCACATTAATATTAACTGCTTTGATGTATGCTTAATTTAACTTATAAACAACACACAAATGAAAACCAGGCTCTGTGAGATATAGGCTCTTAGTGTTAAATATGTTTGTACTGTCTTAATGTGCAGTCACAAAAAAAGTTGCAAAAAAGGTCTGGTTTTTCTTTTTGTGTGACCAACTGGGAGAAATCTTTTGCCCTCAAGTGAAATTCACATTAATTCCTATTGAAATGATTGGATTCAACCTCACAAATTTGTAAAACAACAGTAAATATGACCATGCCTTTATGATGATTTCTAATTTTCATCGCTTGTGTTTTCAAGAGCTTGAGATAATGTTGCACAAATTTAATTCACTAGAAGTTATTTTTGACATTTGCTGGGCATTTTTCTTGAGAAGCAGTGCGTGTTATCACTTCTTATTTTATAGCACTTTTATTTTGAGACTTCCTGCAATGAGCCAAGGCAGAAGACTTAAAGCTGATTACTGTCAAGTTTATGGGAAATCACGAGGCACACATGTGGAGGACATGCTTTCAAGTAAGACACTGGAGCACATCTTACAATAGACAGACTGGGATAACATTTCTCTGTGCTGATCTATTAGAAAGAAAAGGAGTATAAAATGGAGTATATTGATGATAACAGACTTCTGCAGAAAATTGCAGCACCAATTCAATGGCAAAAAAACAAGCTCTCGAAAACAAAACAAAACTGTGAGGCTATTTCTGGCAGATGTCTTGACACATCTGCTAAAGATTAAATAAATACTACAGTTTATTACAGCAAAGTCCCAAACAAAACTTTTTCATATTACACCCAATACTACAGAAAAGCACTGCTTTGTGACAACAAATGATCCTATGCCAATACAAATACATTAGCAATGCGTAATGCAAACACACGACGGTATGAACTAATGAACGATGACAGACAATGTTTTGCAGAACACCACAGAATTTACAGGGATTCATGGAAAGAAATATGACTGTTTTGTCTTCAAGTTCACCTAAAAGTTAATATTCTGTCATTATATACTCACTATGTTGTTTCAAACCTCTAAGGCTTGCTTTCTTTCAGATATAACATTTTTTAACATTTTGATTTTGAAAAAACAGTTAAAACTTTCTTGTTTTGTGTTTTACAGAAGAAAGAAAAGTCAAACAGGTTTGGAACAACATGAGGGTGAGTAAATGACAGAATGTTAATTTTTGAATATACTTTCACTTTAAATCTAATTCTGATTGACCAAAAATATCCAACTAGTGCCTTCACAGCACTTGAATTGCTCATCTGGCTCATTTTTTCATATACTGTAAATTAAACTCAAGGTAAAGAATAAGGACAAACATCATTCCTAAATACTGAGTCATCGTGTTGTGTATCAAGAGAAAGGGTGAATGGTCCTATTCCACCTAATTCCTCCTGTGTTGATGTCGACTGTGCAATTATGCAATGCACAGCTGCCCCACCCACACTTTCGTTCTCTCTCTCTCCTCTGATATTCATGGCAAAGCTGTTGCACTTTGAGGCAGTTTTCTGCAGTTCTCTCTACTAGTTTGGTTCACTATATATGAGACCATGAAACTGGTGTTTGTGTGCTGTTCTCTGCTGATAGCCATCTGGCAGGAGGTAGAGGCTTCTGGTAGTGGTGCCTCTGGGGTTCTGGACAGGGTGTCAGGAGGTTCCAGCTGCTCTCAGGTGAGACTGAAGCCAGCAGGGCAGTGTGAAGATGAGGAAGAGTGCCCATATCAGATCACACTGCCACCGCTGACTATCCAGCTTCCCAAACAATTCCAACTACTGGAGAAGACCATGAAGGAGCTGCAAAGCTTGAAGGAGACAGTAAACAGGTTGAAGAGCTCCTGTCTGGAATGCAGCTCACAGCGAGTGGACCTCAGCTTGCAGAAGGACAGCGGAGACCCTCCGACAAACAGTGCAGAGCAGAGTCGGGGGGAAACCAGCACGAGAGTCTATCGGAATGGGAACAGCAGTGATAATGACATTGTACAACACATGCAGGTGAAGATGAACCGCATGTCTATCAGCCTGAAGAACGCACGTGCACAGATTAACTCCCTTCAGGGCCGTCTGGAGGAACTTAACCTCCTAAATCTGCAAAATGTGGAGGATATAGTGGACAGAAAAGTTGAGAACATTACCGGGATTGTCAACAAAATCAGCAACAACTGCACACGTTGTGTGGGTCAAGAACAACAACTACTTCAGCGTAAGTTAAATAATTCTACTTAAAATTATGCAATATGAGTACATTTTCATAAACACCATATGGAAATATGGTATATATATATATATATATATATATGACATTTTTCTGTAAGACTGTAAAGAACTCTCTTATGCTCACCAAGGTTGCACGTATTTGATCAAACATATAGTAAAAACAGTCATTTTTGTGAGATAATATTACAACTTAAAATATCTATTTAAATATATTTTAAAATGAAATTATTCCTGTGATAGCAAAGCTGAATATTCTGCAGCCATTACTCCAGTCTGTCATGATCTTTCAGAAATTGTTTATAAAAAATTATTTAGGACACCCAGAACTGGGGTAAACTAGAAAATCATTTAGATCATTTACAAACAAGAACCTCTTAGAATGCTTTCAAGATGCCTCCTCAAACAGGGACTATCGCATTGAAGTTTCTTCGGTTTATTATCAAGCAAGTTAACTGCCAGGGGAGAGGCTTCTGGAATAGTTTTGCGAATCCACATTTAAATCTTCTGACTTGGATTCACAAAATCAGATGTGGAATGAAAACGAATTATACCAATGCTTGCATTTCAAAAATTAAAACCTGCTGCAGGGATGAACCCTGGTGACAGAATCCCATGGTGATGAAATAAACGTAATAAGCACCACTGAACCAAATTATAGCTTTTTGGGTCATCTATACAAGCACCAAGCATCACAGGACAAATACTGTATATAAAAAGTATGTGTTTTGTACACTTTAACATTTTAAAATCTGTTTGACCTTAAAGGGATAGTTCACCCAAAAATTACAATTCTGTTTTCATTTACTCACCATTTTGTTCCAAACCTGTATGAGTTTCTTTCTTCTGCTGAACACAAAAGAAGATATTTTGAAGAATGGACGTCAAAGGGCACCAGAAATTGTTTGGTTACCCACATTCTTCAAAATATATTCTAATGTGTTCAGCAGAAGAAAGAAACTCATACAGGTTTGAAATAACATGAGGTGGAGTAAATTACGACAGATTTATATTTTTGGGTGAAACATTCTTTTCAGTTCCTGTGTGCAAAATTATACAGCATGCTTGAAAGTCTCTCTCTCCACAGATCTCACAAACATCTCTCCTAGAGACTGCTCTGAGATCAGCATGCTGGGTCACAGGAAAAACGGGGTGTATCAGGTGAAACCTGACCCCAGAAATGGCAGCTTTGCGGTGTACTGTGACATGGAGGAATCCGGTGGAGGGTGGACTGTCTTGCAGCGTCGCATCAATGGCAGCGTGAGCTTCAACCGCACCTGGGCTGACTACAAGAAGGGCTTTGGTGACCCTAAAGGCGAGTTCTGGCTTGGTAATGATAAAATCCACCTGCTCACCAAAACCAAGGACATGATCCTGCGCATTGAGCTCGAAGACTTTGAGGGAACACGTGGGTATGCCAAGTACGAACAGTTCTACGTATCCAATGAGTTCCTCAATTATCGGCTGTCTTTGAGTGGGTACTCTGGGACTGCTGGAAATGCTCTGCAGTTTAGCAAACACTTCAACCATGATCAGAAGTTCTTCACTACACCGGACAAGGACAACGACATGTACCCCTCAGGGAACTGTGGGGGGTACTACGAATCAGGCTGGTGGTTTGATGCCTGCATGTCAGCCAACCTCAATGGCAAATACTACAAAACAAAGTACAAAGGGAAGAGGGATGGGATCTTCTGGGGCACGTGGCACAACATGACTTCGGAGTACTATCCGACAAACTACAGACAAACATTTAAGAATGTCAAAATGATGATGAGGCCAAAGAATTATGCACCCTAAGAAAACTGAAGTATAAACGAACAATTATTTTTGGGGCAGTTACACACTTTTCTTCAAGAACAACTTATAAATATATAGCTTGTGATTTATTAAAAATCCTCAAACGTTAACAGAACTGCATTAAAAAAAAAAAAAAAATGTATAAACTTGTTTCAAACATTCCAAGGCACATAAAAATGCTATCCATCATCTAGTCCAGTGCTTCCCAAACCTGTCCTGGAGGCCCCCTTGTCCTGCACATTTTGTATGTCTCCCTCATCTAACACACCTGATTCCACTCATCAGCTCATTAGTAGAGACTGCAAGAACTAAATTGGGTGTGTCTGATTAGGGAGACATACAAAATGTGCAGGGCAGGGGGTCCTCCAGGACAGGTTTGGGAAGCACTGATCTAGTCTATGATTTCATGTTTTTGTGTATGTGCTACTGCCATCTTGTGTTTAATTGGTTTACTACACCATCCTCTTTATAGACTCCGGATGAGTGCTTTTTTTTCCCTGTTGATGTATTTAGTGGGACACACTGAACAGCTTTTTAAAATGGCTAATTTGAATGATACCGTCCATGGTTTGCTGGTGGAATTTTTCCATTTTAAATGGATACATTTACTGAAAGATGCTTTTTTTAGGCAAGATGGCTGAAAGCTAACAGACATGGACTAAAGGCCCATAAGGTTGCCAAAAAGAAACTATACTATGGGCCCTATCATACACCCGGCGCAATGCGCCCAACGCAGTTTTCATTTTCCCATCCTGCGCCGCGTTGTTTAAATAGCAAATGCATGTGCGCCCATGGGCGTGCTGGTCTAAAACAGTGGTTCCCAATCTCGTACCTGGAGGCCCCCCAGCACTGCACATTTGGCATCTCACCTTTGTCTGACACACCCAATTCAGGTCTTGGAGTCTCTAATAATGAGCTGATGATCTGAATCAGGTGTGTTTGATCAAGGTGACATGGAAAACATGCAGTGTTGGGGGGCCTCCAGGAACATGGTTGGGAACAAACAAAAACAGGTGTATTCAGGCGCATTGTTGGCGCGTTGCTATTTTGAGGAACTGAAAATAGACTGCGACATAGACCAACTCAAACCTGGTCTAAAGTCAATGGTGCAATATTTGTTTTGTTATTTAAAGAGCGTGTTAGTAGAAAATGCACCTCTGGGCGGGTCCACAACGCGTGTTCACTTTGCTTATTACACACAGGGATGCGTAGCAGCACACAAACATGCCAAATATTAAAAATTAAAGGATTACAGTGTAAAAGAATATTATTGTGTAGGCTACATAAATATAAAAATGTCATAATGGATAGTCATTGCTTGTATCAGAATTAGCATTAGCAGATCTGTTTGCTCTCTGGAGACACGCTCAGTCTGTGTGCCTTAAAATTCCGCCGTTTAAATAGCGAATCTGCCATGGCGCGAGCGCAACTCGCTCTTAAAGGGAATGGGAGATGAGACTCTGGTTTATTGCACGTTATGCCCAAAAACACAACCAATACTCATTAAGATTATAGAGACAACCCTTTTAGACCACGTGTCGGGAGCGTCGACCATTTTTCCCGTCGTTATGGATTCAGAAACGCCCTAAGTGCACCTGCGCCGTGCGCTTTAGACCATGCGCTTAGATCGTTAAAATAGGGCCCTATATCTGTGACATTCAAGAAGGAAATGTACAGTATTTATTTTGAAAGCATGGGATGATTTTTAAAAGATTTTTAAGTTTTCTGTGTGAATAGGCAGACCTTGATGAACTTTTTTTCTTCTTCTTCTTACCAGTCTGAAATTAATAAGTTCAGTTTTTTCTAATCATTATTAGCCTACTTTTTCAGAAACTGTTTGTATATTGGAGGAATTATATCAAACACATCAATTTCTGCTTTTAAAGATACATTCATATTTTTTATAAAACAAATAAAATTGTATCTAAACATTGAGAGATGGTTTTGGTCTTTCTCACACAGTCATTCGGTTGAGCACATTTTTTAAGTTGAATATACAAAAAATGCCTGTTTATCACTGCATTTTACAGTGCTAGACCATCATTACAGATAAGCAACAGTGAATTTTATGTAATATCGATTGAAAGAGTTTGCTGTACAGATCAACTACATTCCAAAACACACAACAGTTGTATTCAGAGTAATAATGACATTAGTATCATAGTATTTTACCAGTTTTGCCAATTTAAAGAAAGCGAAGTGACAGATGAACAAGATAAATAATTACTGTTTTAAAGAGCTTCTACCTGTTCCAGGCACTGCAGTGCTGGATCTGATGATATGACAGCAGGTTGATCATGTTGTGAATCAGCTTCTGGAGCTATTGCCGAAATGGGCGTGGCTCTCTCACTGGAGCGTTCCTCCTCCTCATAGCTCCGCCCCTCTTCTTGACTCATGAGCTACAAATAATACATTTACTAAAGACAATCATATGAAAATTATATTTCAATAAACTAAATCAATGCATGAACTCTTTCCCACTGCGTTACATAATCTTAAACTACACCTCTTCATAATATAGAGCAGGATTGTGGCAGGTGTTAATGCAGCTGTAGACAATTAACCTCGTTAATAGGGCCCATGTTTTTAATGGAGGAATCGGAAACACTGTTCATTCTTTCAGTTACAACAACAGACGATAGTTATTATGGCTCAACATAACGCTGCACTAATAGACGCCTTACAGAGTTATTCAGGTAGACTGTTAATAATTTAAACTGAATTAATATACAGTATAATATCGTTGTAGTGTAATATTTTAAAAGTATTAGGTAGCTTTTTCTGTGTTTTAGCACAAATCTTGGCCGAGTGTTCATTTCCAAGCTGTTGAAGTAGTCTCAAGCACTTCTGACCCACTTATTTATAATACAAGTGTTTATTGTAAACCTTCTATATTTTTAGTCCGTTTAGTGTTACTATATGTCAAGCAAGTTATGTCTGTCGACGCTTTGTAAACTTACCGTAATGTTTAAGTTGTTGAAGTCTTTCAATCTCTGCAGTTTCAGTCACTGTTTTGCTGCTCGCGACGCGGTCTCCATGGCAACTCCTCCAGAGGGGATCAAACGCGCGCACGCGCAGAGCCACGCTGTGAACTCTTGGCGTTAAAATTGTTTCTTAAACGTTTCTTTACCGTTTTTTCGCAGATGTAGAAACGGATAAGAGGTACATAAGTGTATTTAAACGCAGACAGCCGTTAGCGTTGTCGCCTAACCGCCAGTACGTTTTGGCCGTCGTCTCCCCTCTGCAAAAACAGGACAGCTGTGAAACTGGTAAGGAACAACGAGAGATGATCTTATATACTGTATGAAATAGAGAAGTGTGAAGAGGGGAAAAAAATTGTATCCTGGTTTGTGCAGAGAGAACTCCTGTTTATCAAAAAGTGTTCTCTTAGCTCAGAATAGCGTACTTGAGTACGAAGTTTGCATACTACTATTGGTATTGCTTCAGTATGTAGTATGCATAGTTTTTTTTTCCTCCATAAAATACCTAGATAACCTCCTGTAGCTTTCAAAATGTCCACGTTTGAGCTGACTACAGAATATATCCCACACAGCAATACACCTGTGAAGAATTTATTTAGCTATTGCTAAGTTTAGTATGTAGTATGCAGTACAGTATTCTGTAAGCTAGTGTTCCCCTCCGTTTGAGCACTAGCACACATCAAGTGCATTATTTGTGTGAGCCTATCTGATGAAACTGTGACTTTACCAGTCTTGGCAGATCTCGGCAGATCTTCTAGAGCGTCTTCACCTGCTCATGCAAATAACATAAGTGAAATCCCATATGATTACAGGTAAAGGTGAAATTGAATTTTTATTTTATTTTTTTTGGGGGGGGGAGGGGGATATGGGGGTGGTGGTATGTTTAAGTGTTGTCTTATTTCTTTTAAATCTTACCTGTAGCCAAGCACATGGATCTCCATGGGGAGTGACCCGTTTTCAGCCTTTCTCTTTTGACGAGCGTGATGCTGCACGAAAAGTTGAGCGTGAGAGGAGACTGCAACTGCTGCGCCAGATGCAAGAACAGCAATGGGTATGAATGCGGTCTTCTGAAGACTCCGTCACTCTGAAGATGCTGTAAACCATCAAATGTGTCTTATGATTATGTAAAACACGTTTTGACTTTTTTTCCAGAATTTAACATTTAAAGCACATCCAATAAGAAGATACAAACCATTTGTTCAACTCTGCGGGCAGACCAAGACCCATTCACAATAGTCAAACCAACTTCTAACTTTTTATTTTATTTGTCTTGTCATTATTTTAAATGTTTTAATAAATAAACTAATTATTTGTACTGACACAGGCTGTACTTTTCATACTTGGTGGTGAAATGGATGTCTAATTCCAAAAAAAAATAAAATCAGCCTTTGATCCTTTTGCACATTCTGCTCCCAGGAACAGGTCATTCCTACTTGGTATGTGCAGTCCTGGGAAGTAACTAGTTACATATAATTAAATTATGTAATTTAATTACAAAGAAATGTAACCGTTATCAGTTACTGAGAATCTAAATTCATTACTTCTGAAAATGTTAACGATTACAAAGGGTTTTTTTTTTTCCTCCCCCCCCATACAGATTTAATTAAGCAATATTTGTAAATTGCAGTGACCGCTCTGAAGTATGACACCAATGTTTCAGTAGTTTAGGACCATGCTTATTCGATAACTGTTTGTTTCTATATAGAGTATGTATTTAAGCAACTCCCCCCCCCCCCCCAAGGCATTTAGATTTTTTTTTTTTTTTTTTTTTTTTTTTTTTTTTTTTTTTTAAATCAGCTATTAAATTTGTTTTAAACCTATTAAAACACAGAATGATCTCAGAGTAAGTCTGATTTTTGTGGTGGCTGTGCTTTTAAAATTAAATTATTTTATTCTTAATTTAAGTGATGACTGAATTTGAAAGTCTGACAGTAATCAGTGACTACAGCTGTAAGGTTAACCCTGGCTGGTTTACTTGTTTGAAAATGATTAACAGTTGAATACAATAGACATTTAGAAAATTAATGAAATGTAATCAGTTGCATTGTTTTGAGGCAATTGAAATGGTTCCACTAATTACATTTTAGATGGGTTGCAGATTACAAGTTACCGTATTATGTTTCCAAAGTAACCTTGATCATGTCTTTCCAGCTAATGTATAAAATATTATACAATTGTTTGTCATAACCCTTTCACTGACTATTTTATTTTTTATTTTTTCCTTCTGAACTTGCCCAGTATACCCTGATTGTTACAGACAGTTCAGGATAACCGTATTAATGCACACAACAATGTCTACTAGAGTTTTCACCTCCGTACGGTAAAAAGAAAGTTACAAATTCTAGATTGGAAGACTGATTCTCCTGTTCATGCCATTCCCTGTCACTTTCTGGTTCCTGCTGAACCCATCCAGAAGGGGGCGATGGATCCCCATTTTTGAACCCAGGAGCCTTTTGTTAATTTCTATGCTTCGGAAGAGGCCATTCTCACTTTAAAACCCGAGACATTGTAATCACAAGCCTGTCAAAATAGCTTATGTCATACTGCAGGTAGATCTGTCAAGATTAGTTTAACTGTAGACTCAGATTGTATTTCTCACGCTCCAGGGCTAATATATCACAAGTATGAAATCTTTAGGAATTTGTGAACTGAAATGAGTGAATACGGTCTCTAGTCACTAGTGAGACTAGAACCAAAAGGATGGATGAGAAGAACAAACTTTCCATTGAGGGAGAAAAGTTTAGTGTGAGTGGGTGGATATATATTGTATTTGCTCCGCGCTGGACATTGCTTCTGTGGCAGAAGATGGAAGTAATTACCAGTGTCTGTCTGCCAGAGACCATAGACCAGAACCCTTTAGAGAGAAAGAAAAAAGCAGCAACATGGATGTACAGAGAGAAAGGCCTCAAACCACAGTGCTTCTATTCCACAGAGCAGAAGCCCCCATCGCAGCCACAGTCATCTAAAGCGGTCCCTTCCTGTTGGATTTTCCCTTCTAGCTCAAGAATATGAGAATACTGCATCAAACAGACATCTGTAAAATCTATACTGAATCCACGGAGACAAACATATTGCTCCAGGAGTCATCTCAGATGTGGTGGCAGCTCTGGTTTATAATTTAGTTCGCTCACAAGTACAACTGTGCAAACGTTTGCAAATGCCACCCATCTGAATATTCAGATATTCCACATCACTGCCATAAGATTTTGTCTTCCAATTATGCACGTGAATCTCCCAAGGCTTCAAATTTTAATACCACGAGTAATTTCCTGAAACACACAATTCTGCTTTTAAGGTTTTGAGCAGTTCTGCTGAGGAAACGAATGGAAAGATTTTCATGAAAGCTTTGTGCAACTTGAAGAATACGCTGTGATTATCCTTAAACCAAAATTATAACTTTGGAGAGACATGGAGCCCGGAGGGACATTCTGTCCGATCTGAAAGATGACACCCGGTAAACACAGGAGACATGTAGAGACAATGTCAGCTAATATATGACTTGAAAAACAGCCAGAAGGGAAAAGTAGTGCAAAAACAAAAAGTCTACAATGTCTTATCTTCCATCAAGTACATAAAGGCAGATTCTAGACTGGTCCTTTTACCACACTGTGTTTGGGAATAGGATGTCTAAAGCATAACCAAAGGACAGCACAGGACAGAGTTAACCAACACAGCCATATTAAAACTGGCAGTTTTCACCCCAAATAAGGACACAACCTCAAGATGCGGTTTTAAAGCCCAATTAAGCCTGAAAATAAAACCCATTCCTAGTAAAAATAAGTCTTTAATGTCATTGTATCTCAGTGTTGAGCAGGTTGGTTCTAGAGGACTGTGATGTAGAACTTCTCATGATGTCTTTTCCAGGTCAATCAGCCAACCCGTTGAAGCCGTGTTAGGTCACTATGCTGAGATTTGGAGTCAGTCAGGTGAAATCATTTGTGCAGATGTTTGCACAAGTCTTTCTGTCTACTCACAATCTCCAACTCTGACCCAAAGGTCAGACATCTGTGGGAGAGGAGCTGTGGGAAGAGGTTCAGAGAGTGGAGTCTTACCCCAGGATTGCAGAAACAATCATTCAAGGAAAGCAGAAAAGGCAGAGGCTGCACCATCTGGTTTGCTGGCTGAAGTCCTGTAGGTGCACAAGCCCTGTCAAAAAGGAAAAGCCTGTCCTTGCATGGAGGTGCAGAGGAGGCTCTAGAGGATGCAGTGCTACGAGATTAACAGCTGCAATGCTGTATAAATCATATTCAGCTCAGATTTTCAGAGATGATAGATTAGTTCTGCCAAACAGACATCTGAGATAGACGTTTGTCTGTCATATCAATTAATGTAAAAATTGCATCTTTCCACAATATATGATACACACACTCAAATACACACGTTAGTCAGCCCTCTTTATAACTGCTCCTGGTTCATTTCCTCCTCTCTGTCTCTTATAAAGCCACCTGCAGACACAGAACACAAGCAAACATTGGGAACAAGCCAAACCGTACTGTCGTGTTTCACATTATTCCCACATTCTGTCTAAACCTCTCTCAGATATAGTCAGTGCTACATGGTCAAAATGCCAAATGGATTTTTGGTATATGCTTGTACATCATTGTTTGACTGACATTTCACAGCTTTACCGACCTGAAAAGGTCTTTACTGTGTGGATAACCAGTGCTAAATCAGAATTACAACAGTCAATTTTCCTTTTCAGGAGCGAATCTAGTGAAATTACTATTGTCTACGAAACAAAAATTCAAAACATCAACCACATGCAGTACAGTGACTGTAGTGACAGCAGCAACTATGGTTTCCCCTCAGCAGGTCTCTCAGGTACTAACCAGGGGTGCGTTTCCCAAATGCATTGGTAGCTCACTATGGTCATTAGTTCCATTGAACTCTATTGGTAACGACGAAACTTGCAACCATAGTTGCTTTTGCGAAACGCACCCCAGGTTGTACCCTGTTTCTCTTCAGTTGGAAACCAGGCAAGAGCTGCAGGGTGATATAGTGAATGGTTTAAAGCCCTGTTCACACCAAGAACGACAACTATAAAGATAACTATATTAGCGTCCACACCAGCATCGATATCGTCTGTTTATTCTAAGCACACGCTCGTCTGCCTCAAACGTGTGACAGCAGGATGGATTCTGATTGGGTGTCAATGTTTTTATTGTTCATCAGCTGGAAAAAAATCGTTCTGAAAGTGATTCCAACGATATCGTTTCCCTGTGCCTTTATCGTAGCTGTGGTGTGGACTCTGCTGTTCTTTAATATTGAGATTGATGTTTAGAACTAAATCTCTATCGTTATCTTTATAGTTATTGTCCTTGGTGTGAACTGGCCTCAAGTCATTAAAAATACTATGTAAACTGCTATTTATTAGTAAAAGTGGATTTGTGAGAGTTGCATCCATGCATCTTGTGCCGTTGTGTGGAACAACAGGAAAAGAATGTTTTGGAATTCTATTGTCAAAGACATTAATTTGATACCTCCGAGGACAAGCGAGGATAAACTCTGACCCTTTCTTCCAAGAAACAAGTTGCAAAATTTGCATGCTTGACACTCCATAGTAAGTACACTTGTATTTGCAGAAATTTCTAAACAGCCGATAAACTGCTATGACTATGTTTCTTGATGAGATGTTGCAACTCCAGAAGCACTGCATTGGAAATCAAGAAAGAGATGAGACAAGAGACGCAAGGGAAAGAAATGAGGCTCAGACGAGAAGCCATCCTGCAGGAATTGGCACTAATATGAGAGAAGGAGGAAGTCACAGTGGGAGGAGATGGATATAAGGACAACAAGGCCGTTTATCTCTGGTTTGACTATGATAACTGTTTGGAGCACATGCAAGCAAGGACACTGCCCTTCTTTGCTCTTCTGGCATGTTTTGACTGAGATTTGCAAGTGTGCTGTTTTTTAATGGTAAACGGAGTTATATTATGACTGCTTTTTTCACGTTGCTGTTTTCGTAACCGTTGTTGGGATATATACACTTATTTTCCACACTAGCAGGATTGAGACTGTTTTAGTGTTGACTTATTCATCTTACGCAAAATGAAATTAAATGTGACCATGTGGTTGCATCTTCAAATGCATTTTAAACATGTATATGGCCTTTATTAAAAAAGAGAAGTTGACCTTATCATGGTCTGGTAGTGTTCACAGTGTGGGTTATGCAACTGTTTTGTTTGACAGTCTTTGATAAGGTTTCAGCAGCTGGGCTTTCAAGGGATATGAGGATCTAATTGGTTTTGATCTCACAAATGCTTCTCATTTTTCAAATAATGTTGAATCACTTGTTGCCTCTCTCCCCAAGTTTTTAACCGTTTACAAATTCTGGAATCATTCATTAATCTTGGAATACCAATGTAATGTTTATAAAACTTACAGTTGTAAATCGTAAATATTCCTAGTAAAATAATTGCTTGCAGAGATAACTGGGCTGGAGAACTGTTTACTATCAAGTTCAACTCATGAAAACATTGATAGACAGAAAGATAGACAGACAGACAGACAGACAGCTGTAATACAGAAAATTACAGTATACAGCAATGGGTCATCTATTTAAGGTCAAACAGTGTAGGTTAAATGAAACCAGATGATGAGAGAGAGAAAAAAAAAGCCTGAATACTTGGGAATTTGGACTCTCACATTCCATGTATATTTATTAATAAATGATAGTCGTTTATTTTCTAAAATAATACATTTTGTAGGTGAAAAAACAAACAAACATATTTAATTAAAAATAGCTGCATTGCATTTGTAAAACTCTACCAACTTTTTGTCAAGTGGCAAGGGTGAGTTTTTAAGAGTTGTTCACAGCCATGCTACAATTGCTCAAGGATGAATTCAGTCGACATATTTTTGGCAGTATTTTGCTTTTAAATGGAAAAACCACAGAGTCTTCAAAAGATAGGGCAAAATAAACTATTAAACCAATTTTATAGATTTGCTATGCAGAGAACTATGGTTTAAAGCTTTGCACATTTGTGGCAAGGGCACAGAAAGAATATGCAAAAAATATGTGGCCATTTTTCCCAGTACAGTATCTTTAATGCACATTATATTTTAAAACTCTCTGCATTTAAATATTCAGAACTGTGATAAAGAGCTATAAAGAACTTTGTTGAGTTGAATATTCAGCAATCAATATGTCTGTCCACATGTACAGTCACACTATTACATAGCAAAACCAAGTGTTTCTGCAAACAAATTAAGCTAAACATTTTCTCAGCAGAACTAACTTTATTTTCCCTAGTCATTTTTGCCATGACGTTTATCAAATTGGTCTCATGCTGATTTTTGTGCACACACAGATGTAGCAGAGTAACCAAAGATGCTGTTCATCACGTTCATCTACCTTTCTATTAATGAAATGCTATGTCATTGAAATTGTGCTATCTAATGCAATGACATTCATAAATGCTTAAATGTTCATTTCAGGGTCTCTCTGGCAGTCCCCCATCTCTTCCACTTAAATAATTCTGGCAAACTCTGACAAAGCTTTCATGTTTATGTGGTCAGCTGCTTTGCAAAAAGAACTCAGATGTTTCAGTTTTACTCATCCAGCTGAATACTGAATCTCCCCATAAACACAGTGACAAAAGAATAAGCCTCTAATCATACCCCCACCCTCTATACTTTCATTTATCTCTCATATCTTTCAATCTCAGTCTTCTAGGTTTCCCAGAATTGTTTTGAGATATGGGTACAGCTGAACACTGGAAGCGGCAGGTGCTCCATGTTAAGACATTATCAAGGCAAATAGCCTGAGTCATGCAGCGTTCCCACATTGATCAGCAATGAGATTATCTAACAAGTTCATGCAATAGTCTCTCGTTTCTCCTTCAGCTCTCCCGCAAGCATACAATTAAAAGCATAGTATGCACACATTCATAGCTGATAATATTAAGCACACAATTTCAATTGAGTAATACAATTCTTTAACCTTTAACTGTCTATTAGAACTGTGAATACGTCACTACAGGAGTTCCATAATAGAATCTTGCTTGAATAGAATCTAGCTCGCTACTACACAACCTAGTTGTGGGTTAAGAACTTTAGAACTTCCACAGAAGAAAGTAAAGGCCCGTTCACACCAAGGACAATAACTATAAAGATAACGATAAAGATATAGTTCTAAAAATCGTTCTCAGAATTAAAGAATAGCAGAATCCACACCACAGCTATAACGATAAAGGCACAGAGAAACTATATCGTTGGAATCACTTTCAGAACTTTTTTTTCCAGCTGATGAATGATAAAAAAAATTGACACCCAATCAGAATCAATCCTGTGTGGACTTAGAATAAACATACGATATCGTTCACTGGTGTGGACTCTATAGTTATCTTTATAGTTATTTTTAGTTATCGTTCTTGGTGTGAATGGGGCTTCAGTCATAATACTTTCAAAAAACAAAGCTAAGCAAATGACAGAATTTTCACTTTGCACATTATTGCATGACACTTTAGTAAAAAAGCATTTTCCTAATCCAGGTCTTCATAAAAGTTTTGAAGAACAGTGAGAAATATGCATGTATATTCTAAAACATCCTCAAACACATCCTGTCACTGATAATTGTCTGGAAGTACAAATGTTGTCCAATAACAGTGTATCAGTTATAAAGTCTATAAAGTTTAGCATAGTACTTTACTGTCTGTACTATGGGTGAGCCATTCAATTATTTTTTAATACAGATGGGGAAACCACAACACTGGCGCCACATCACAGCTATAACAGTCTCGCAGGCTAAAACATGTTCAATGTTCAATTTATTTATAAAGCACTTTAAATAAAAAACCTTAGTTTACCAAAGTGCTGTACACAGTTACATTGACCCAATCACACAATAAAATAAACACGTCATTAGAAAAACACAGTCACAGAACATTAAAAGCATGGGAAAATTATACGTTTTAAGAGACTTTTAAACTCAGACACTGAAGAAGCTGTTCGGATAGACAATGGCAAATTGTTCCATAGCTTGGGGCCAGCAACAGCAAGGCCCTGTCTCCCCTACATTTCAATCTAGCTCTAGGAACCAAAAGCAGATGCTTAGTCTGTGATCTGAGTAATCTAGCTGGATTGTGTACAATAATTAACTCAGAGAGATATGGAGGAGCAAGGTTGTTTAGAGCTTTGTACACAAATAGCAGGATTTTGAATTGAATACGATAATTAATCGGTAGCCAGTGCAATGAACGCAAGATAGGTGTGATGTGATTCCTTCTGCGATTGCCTGTGGACCAGTTTTTCCTGGACCAGTTGCAGACGATGAATAGAAGAGACAGGCAGCCCATAATATAGTGAGTTGCAATAGTCAAGTCACGAAGAAATGAAAGCATGAATTACAATCTCAAAACTCTTCCTGCTTAGGAAGATGGTAAAAGCTGGCACTCACGGTAGAATTAATTTGTTTATTCAACTTTAGGTCGCTGTCCAGTATGAAGCCCAGATCCTTGACCTCAGAAGAGCAATATGGGGAAAGAAAGCCCAGATCAACAGTGCTCAGATCAGTTTTCTCGTTAGGCCTAAACAGGACAATTTGAGTTTTATCGTCATTCAAATGCAGAAAATTATTGGTAAGCCATGTTTTCAGTGATTGGAGACAGGCTGTTAGTTGGTATAAAGCAGACCTGTCATTGCGCTTAAATGGTATGTAAAGCTGGGTATCATCAGCATAGCAATGATATGACACACCGAACCTCCTAAAGATTGAACCAATGGGTAACATGTACAGTGAGAACAATAATGGTGCCAAAGTTGATCCTTGAGGAACATCACATGAAGAATATTGCTACAGAGGAGGAAAATCTGGTCTCTGTTAGACAAAAAGGACCGAAACCAGTCAAGTACAGTGCCTCTAATACCGATACAGTGCTCCAAGCGAGATAGCAGAATACCATGGTCAACAAAATCAAACGCTGAACTGAGATCTAACAGCACTAAGGCCATAGTATTAGCAGAATCAATAGATGTTAAAATGTCATTAAAAACTTTCAGAAGGGCAGACTCCGTGCTGTGTAAACTTTTAAAACCAGACTGAAAAATATCGGAGATACAGTTAGTACTCAGATAGCTTTGCAATTGCATAAGTACTATTTTTTCTAGAATTGTAGATAACAACGGCAAATTAGAGATCAGTCTAAAGTTTGAGTAAACTGCCGTATCAAGTGAGGGCTTCTTACAAATTGATGTCACAGAAGCTACTTTAAAGCATTCTGGTACAGTCCCTGTTTTTAGACAGTTGTTAATGATAATCACTAGGTCTGAACCAATAGTATCAAATATTTGTTTAACAAATCGTGATGGGATAACATCAAAGGGGAAAAGGTGGATTTTAACTTTAAGGTGATTTCTCTGCATGTCTGTATAGTAACCAACTCAAATTCAATCCATTGAGTAGCGGATAAAATGGGATCTAAAACAGGGTTCGCCGTAATAGCTAACTGACCCTTAGCATGATTAACTTTGCCTACAAAATGAGTTAGAAAATTTTCACATAATAAAGGCGAGATCTCTGGAAAAATCTGCACTGAGGGGTTTAATACAGAATCAGTTGTTGAGAAAACTGTTCTAGAGCAATGTGAGTTTTTGGCAATACTCTCTGTTAAATATTTCGCCTTTGCAGCCTTAGCACCCTTTTGAAATTTGTGCAAAGAGTCTTTCAGCATTTCGTAGGACACTTGAAGCCTATCTTTCTTCCACTTACGTTCGCATTCGCAACATTGCTGTCTGAACTCCCGAATGTCACTATTTATCCATGGCTGAGTCTTGCGTTTTAAATTAATTAGTTTGCGAGGTGCAATAAAGTCTAGAATATTGGAGCACCTATTATTAAAAATCTTCACCTGTTCATCAACACTCGAATGTGAAATGATAGGATCTAAAATAAAAGGTTGATGAGCATCCAGATACATGTTTGAGAAATCAGTACAAGATTGAGCAGTCAAAATACGAGACCAACATAACTGAGTTGGTGTAATGCTAAGTAATGAAGGAAGAAGAGTGGTAAACAAAACCGGTATATGATCAGAAAAAGAAGCATCACAGAACTCAACATCGGCAACAGATAGGCTGTCGGTCAATAACAAATCTTGGTGTGTGACCAAGACAATGAGTCGGGCCTTTTACCCACTGTACAAAATTCAATGAGGACATAAGATTTAAAAAGTCCTTGGCTAAAGCATTAGCAGCACAACAGACATGAATTTTGAAATCACAGTAGTACAATGTGCAGAAAAATTCCAAGTCGTTTGAGATGATAAAAATCATTGCAAATGAAGGTTTTGCTGACCAGGGAGCGGGCGTTAGCAAGGGCCATCCTGAGCTGTGGGAGTTCCTGTTGAACTGATGAAGAACTATGGATCGTGCGTAGATTATGATGATTGGCCTTCCTTCGTCGAATCCGCGGAGAAGTGTGTCACGACGACCAAGTTGGTACATCCGATGAGTCAGATTGAATATACTTGATAGAATCCAATGATCGCTGTGCTATCCACGGACAGCAGTCGGTGTCAAGCACCCAATGAACCCTCACAGAATGAGAAGGACAGCCCAAAGCCAGTGTCAGCTTTAGTCTCACGGCAACACCTGCTCGTTTACCGTGCTTTCTTCGTCGTCGCCGCCTACCCATGGCATCGAAGATTTGCCGGTTCAGATAGTCAGTAGGGTTAGAGAACTTAGGTGGTGAGTAAAAACAATAGTTGCTAAGTTCGGCGTGTGTCACAGGAGACCCATACGGCTTGGGCATAGATTGAAGAATGTCCATCACTTGTTGACGGTCATAGGTAAGGAGAGAGTGGCCATAAAAAAACATAGAAGACCATAAAAACAATAAAAACATAGCAGGAATCACAGAGAGTAGACGGGCCTGCCACATACATTGGCGCCATCTTGCTAATGGAAATGCAGAACAGTTGTTAAAACATACACACAGACATGCTCCACCACCATAAAGCTGCTCTACAGATGTTTGTGAGTCTCTTCCCCTGCATACATACATCACACCACAAATATGTTTCCTATCAGGAGGGAAAGCACAGAAAAGGAAGCGTAAACAAAATCAGCATGTTAAGTCTATCAACAAACAAGTCAGGTCTCCTGTGCACCCCAGCTTTAGTTCCCAAACACAGAGAAGGGTTCCAACCAAGATATGACACCAGGGATCAAGACTATCCTTAGATTCTCAAGCATGTCCATGCTTGTATTTGCATGCATGTAGCTTCTCTCTATGCAGCAGATGTCTTCACAGGATGTCTCTCCCCACTTTCAGACATGACTTTTGTGTTAACCTAAAAGAGTGTGCCAGGTCTGTTGGGCTCTTTTGCGTCTTATTCAGTGCCCCCTCATCTGTACCCCCGAAACTAGACAAATTGATGGGGACAGGGAGGCCCTGCCAGATGTGAGCCATTTGGAGCCTAAGTGGGTTCACTTGCTTTTCCACAGCGGAACCTTGAAATGATTCAAATTCCTTTAGAAATGATAAACATGCTCTTAAAATAGAAATAACACAGGAAATAACATTTGGATAGCAGGCACCTTGATCTGCTTCTTTTTCTGAAGCGTCGTAATGCACACTGCGAGATGATGAAATCTAAGTTTTACCATATCTGGATAATAGTCCTACTTGGCTATAAAGGAGTGAACTAAAAGATGAAGTGGTTAAAGGCATTTTCTCTTATCCCAATGTAAAAAGACAACTACAAATGAGCTTGTATTCCTGAAAAAGTGCAAACATTGAGGCTCTGTGATGTTTGTTTGGATGGTCCACATGAACTGGTTCAACCAATGGTGTGATTTTAGAGTGGGACTACCTGTAAATCAAATTCAGTGTTTGGCTGGTTAGTATGGTTCAGTTAGCTGTTAGGTTCATCTAAACCAATCTACCACTAAAAGCATCTTCATTTTAGACATTTATTGAACAACAGAAGTTAATCAAGTCATATGCTACATGGATCTCTGCTGCTTAGAATTGGGTATCTTGCAACAGAATGTAATATAATACTTGTCAGATTTAACAACTTTTAAGGCCCGTTCACACCAAAGACGATAACTAAAAAGATAACGATAAAGACATAGCTCTAAAAATCATTCTCAATATTAATGAATAGCACCGTCCACACCACAGCTATAACGATAAAGGCACAGGGAAACAATTATGTTGGAATCACTTTCAGAACGATTTTTTTTTTTCTAGTTGATGAATGATAAAAACATTGACACCCAATCAGAGTCAATCCTGCTATAACGAGCTTGAGAATTTAAAGCGGCAGACGAGTGCGCTTAAAATGAACACACGTCCACTGGTGTGGACGCTAATATCATTATCTTTATGGTTATCTTTATTGTTATCATTCTTGATGTGAACAGGGCTTTATTTGAATCGTAATTTTAAGGTGAGGTGCTTGACATCTCAGGGGACGGGTAGCCTGTTTGGAAAAATCCAATTCCCTTTGGCGCCATTTTATAGTGCAGAAATAAAACCGCTAAATACAAAATCCTCATCTTAAAATACAGATAATGTAGAAATAATACTCCATAATATAAAGAGATTTTCTTCTTAGATTTGTGGTACAGATGAAGTTTGTTTTGTCTGCCTGGAATAAGAAAGAAAAGTGATTGGCCCTTAAACCTCTGTCATGCACAAGTTTAAGGGTAGCAGAGAGAGTGGAGACCACACATCTGTGAAAACAAAGTGTGTATACTGAAGCTTTGCAGTTACATAAATCACCCTCTAAAAATAAATCAAGCAATGGATCCTGAGACGTTGTTTATCTTCAGTAGAGATGACGTCGTGCATGCGGAAGGAATAAGTTGGAGGTTTTATTTTTCAAAGTATCAGAAGTGAATCCATTTTCTATAGCAGACTGAATGACGTTTCTTCAGAATGAACTGAGTGTGATTTGTTGCAAAAGTGCCTAGATTGGACACGTGAAGAAGGGAAAAGAGTGTGTTTGGTTATTAAAATCCTCACAGCTCCCACAATATCCTTACATTCAAACACTTCCTCACTGTCTGTCCTCCCATCCAAAACAATAAAGTGCGTACAAGGTTTATCTTATTTACGCTGACAACATGAAGGGAAGATGAATTTGAGAGAGAGGCTCTTTGAGTTTATCCCAGATGTTTAAGTCTTTCTGGTAATGCTCATTAACCTCATCTGCTTGTATTTCCTTGCAAAACAGACCATCTTAAAGGGTTAGTTCACCGCGAAATGAAAATTATGTTATTACTCGCCTCATGTCATTCCAAACCTGTAAGACCTTCGTTCATCTTCGGAACACAAATTAAGATATTTTTGATCAAATCGGAGGGCTATCTGACCCTCCATAGAAAGCAACGCAACTGAAATGTTCCCAGATCCAGAAACGTAGTAAATACATCGGTAAAACAGGTCCATGTGACATCAGTGGCTCAGCTTCAGTTTTGCATCGCTATGAGAGTATTTTTTTTGCGCAAAGAAAACAAAAATAACAATTTACTCAACAATTCTTCTCCCCCGAGTTACATCTTCCGCCATTTCGGAGAGTACCCAAGAACATATTTGACGTAATCAGCTTTATTTACATTCGGGGGGGAAAGCGCACATGAACGTATAATCTGCGTAATAAGCATTGTTTACGCTTAGGGAAAGCATGCGTATGTATTGTGATACTCTCTAAAATGGCGGAAGACGTAACTTGGGGGAGAAGAATTGTTGAGTAAATTGTTATTTTTGTTTTCTTTGCGCAAAAAAAAAGTATTCTCGTAGCGTTGCAAAACTGAAGTTGAGTCACTGATGTCACATGGACCTGTTTTACCGATGTATTTACTACTTTTCTGGACCTGGGAACATTTCAGTTGTGTTGCTGTCTATGGAGGGTCAGATAGCTCTCTGATTTAATCAAAAATATCTTTATTTGTGTTCCAAAGATGAACGAAGGTCTTACAGGTTTGGAACGACATGAGGTGTGAGTAATTAATGACAGAATTTTCATTTTGGGGTGAACTAACCCTTTAAGGGGCGTTCACACAGAACGTGTTATGTTTCAAAATGCAAAAGCTCATGTGCCCATGTGCAAGACACCACAAAAAATGTGAGACGTAAGTGCAAAGGTCAAAGACATCCATTTAGCACATGTTTCCGTTTAGCCTTTGAGATGAACTTCTAAGATGCTCCAGACTGGATAATGCTTCTGGTTTTGGTGCTTGTCTAGCTGGTGGACCAGCAGCCCTTTTGAAAAATACAGCATATGCTGGTTAGGTATGTTTTGAAGCATGGCAGCTGGTTTGAGCTGGTCCTTAGTTGGTCATGAGCTGGTTTAAGCTGGTCCTGAGCAGGAGCTAGTTGCTTAGGACAAGTACATGACCAGCTTAAACCAGTTCATAACCAGCTTATAATCAGCACAGGACCATCTTAAACTAGGTCAAACCAGCTGCCGTGCTTCAAAACATACAACCAGCAGATGACGGTTTTCTCAACAGGGAGAGCCAAGACGTTTAACCTGGTCTCATGAGGAAAACCTACCTTTGGGAACTTTTTTGCGAGACGCAAAATACGTACCAATAAGTACATATCACTGCAGTTTCCAACAGAAATTAACATTAGAGGCGGTAAAACATTGAGCACTTGTAATCATTTTTGTTCACAGTTATGATTACAGCTCCAAATGTTTTGCTTTCTGAACGTAACAAGCTTGCTCAGTAGCTCAGCCATTACAGAATTGGACTTAGGATATGGAGTCCTTTAGTACGAATCCCGTCAAAAATATGACTCACAATGAAAGAGCTGAAAGATGAGAGACTGAAAAACAAGCTAAAACAGCATGATTGCGTTTTTACATCATATAGGTTTAGGTGTAGTGCAGATGGTACGTTATTTTAAAACGTCACAGAGCATTAGACTTATAGCGCCACTCAATGGACATTTCAAGTCAGAATTGCTGTGACGCATACAAAACCAACGTCACATTAAACGTACCATATGTACGTTCATCTGTTCTGGAAAAAAAAAACCAACGCTTATTAAGCGCCATCCAGTGGACATTTCACGTCGGACATGTCATGAAATTTCACGTATTTCACGTATTTCGCGTCTCGCGGAAAAGTTCCCAGAGGTACGTTTTCGTCATGAGACCAGGTTGAAGACGTTCCTCATCAAAACAATGCCGGTCAGCTAGAATGGACTTTTTGGACATCTTTGGTCAACCAAACAACTATATGCAAGTGGAAATAGTCATGAGATTATCAATATTTTTTTGGAAGCATTTTTTCCTGATCTAATCCCCATGCTGTGATTTCTCTTGAACTCATTTGGGTTCAGAAAGAAGCTGAACCTGGTTTGGTTATAGATGGGATGGTCTACTTGAGGTCTTTCATCACAGCTCTGTTCGGAATCTATGACAAATAAAACCTCCATGCTGGGTGTTACAGCTGTCTGGCTGTGGTCTGCTGGGCCTTGTTTTAAAAGGCTGTAACGAGGAACAGATTTGTCCAACAATTAGCACATGTTGCCATGACACAGGTCCCAATTACTTTGCTTCCTACAGTCACAAACTTGTGTAGCATGTTGGGACAAGGAAGTGAGATCCTCTTCAGGATCTGGGTAATGGGAATGGTACAACTCTTGATTCCTGAATGCGCTGAACATTCAGGTGTAAGTTCAAGTGTGCTCAGACACAAATATCGGGAAAAGGTTGTTTCTTTGTTGATGCTGTTGTCCTTGGATATTTTCCATCTCTAAGAAACTGACTAGCAGACACAAGTTTCGCTGGAGTCTGAGCTATGCAGCATTTATCCATCCAGACTTGTAGACACATGCTCTGGAGTAAGAGATGAAAGACAACAAGATCTGGTCTCTTTATCCTGTGATTTATTAAGAATCTTTCTGGATGACTGAAGATTTTGTGAAGCTCAAAGGAATAGGTCAGTCATGACAACTCTAGCAATAAAGTTCAAGTAGCATAATGGATATGACAAGTGAGTAATTCGGTATGGGTGAACTAGACCTGCTTATGCTGCTCCTGCTGATTAAATATGAAAGCCTGCTATTGCTAATAAAAAACATCTGTAATCATTTACTCATCTCCATGTCATTCCAAATTTGTCCATGGAGCACAAAGAAGAACAAAGACATTTTACACACACAATTAAAATTAAACGCATAATGATGTTATCAAGCATCAAAAAGGCTTCACTTTTTTATCTTCTGCAAAACACAAAAGGAGAAATTTTAAAATAGTTTTCCATGCAGTTACGGACAGTGGCGCAAATAAGGGGTATGCATTATGCAGTGCATAGGGGCGCCACACATAGGGGGCGCCATTTTGCCAAAATCATTCTGTGAAAATCTTCTATAGTAATAAAACGTAATAAATAATCAAAAGCTTAGTTATTAAAAATAATTAATGCAACATTTTTATTTAACAGTTTTTATAATTTTAATGAGTTCAAACATGTATTTATTAAAAACTTATTAAGACGCGGAACGGCCGCATCTCTTTGCGACCACAACAAACGGGAGACTTTTCAGACGCGCACTTCAGCTTGCCCTCGGCGCGCGAGTCAAACAAGCGCAGAAAAGGTAGGCTACAGGTGCCAAATGAGCTTCAGTAGAACAACAGGGAACTGCGGTCTGATGGGATATTGTTATGTCAGTAAAACAAACTTTCCTGTCCTGTCAGCCGTTTTACTGTGCTCACGACGCACACTCTTCAACTGTATGCGAATATGAAGCGCACGCTCTATCACTTCATCATAAAAAACCACACTAGAAACTGCGAGCATACCAAAATGGCAATTAAAGCTGTGCTTGCATGCATGCATGTGCATTGCATTTAAGAAATGCATGCAGGCTACTGAAATATTCTGCAATTCGAAATCACAATAGGGCAGATGATAAGCTATGCAATTTATTTATTTATTTATTTATTTATTTAGTTAGTTAGTTAGTTAAATTTAATGCACAAGTAAAGTTAGGCCAAATGTGAGCATAGTGCAGTTAAATGTACTAGAAAATAATTTTTCGTTAACATGTAAAGTATGAAAATGAAAAGAAAATGATAACCATAAAATGCATAAAATAACTCATTTACATTCTTACATTATTTTCCTTTGTACAGAGCTCGATTTAGGTATGATAAAAGTGCTGCAATGAATTAATTTTGACAACTAATAGAATGTTAGAATAGAATAACTGATAACTTTTTCAGAGTTCATTGATTATATAAAATTCAGTGAAGGTTGACTATGGTTATCTGCATGTCTCATCCATGAGTGGGTCTATGCAATGATGGAGAACAAGATTTTGGGGGTGTTAAGACCCAGAACCAAGCTTACTGAGCAATAAAGCTATAGTGAGCCCTTTTATTAAAATACCTGGAACCAAGGTAATACAAAAATAATACAAAAATTGTCATTCACTCAGTATTACTTAATGTAATTCACAATTATCTCAGCATTTGATTTACATTTGAGAGAAACTGAGAAGATTGTAAACAAGGATACAAACTAGCCACTTGTCATTGAAAATTGCTGTTGTAAATTTAAAATAGACCATCTGTGAATTCAAGCAGATTCAATGAGTTGAAAACTCTTGCTACTTCATACTTCAATACAAAACAATGCTGAACTTTGACAAAAAAAGAGATTTTTAAATGTTATAATAGTGATTTTATAATGTCTAAATATAAATCCATTAGCAAAACATGTGAAAAGAACTATATTACAGAGTGGAAATGGTAAAGGAGACAATAAATGATCCTCTGCTGCCATTTAGTGGCCATAGTGGGAATCATAACATTCATTTTAATAGTATTTGTTTTTCTACCAGGTGAAATCTTGGCAGAATTCTTCCACTTAGCATGGCAAATTTTCCATGAATTATCTCTTTAAGTAAAAATGAAAGAAAAAAAAATGCAGATGTTCTTTAAAATAAAATTTACTATATAGAAATGTGCAAGAATATGAATAACTTTTAGGCAAATAAATAATATTATATTATATAACAAGTGAGCAATATTACATGTGTTTGAAAAAAAAAAGAATAAAAAAATGTGTTCTACTGTCTGGGGTCTACCATCAGGAGTTAAAGGGGATGTTATGTGACACACTTTTTTCTTTTTTCTTTTTTCGTTTTTACTTTTGACTTTTTTTCCCCTATGGTATTAAAAAATAGGGAAGGGGGTTCAAACCTTTATCACTTTTTTCACTCCTGATGAGTCTGTATCCTTCCATGCACAAGCTAGTAATGGGCTTTTGGTCATTGACTTGCAGAAAGTTTTCTGCGCAAGTTAGTGTTAGAGGCTACTAGAATACAGGGGGGCCCCTGGTTACAGAGAATGATGACACAAAAAGTCATCTAAAGTCACAAGATAATTTTGTGAGTGAACAGACCGAATTTTACATCATCCACCAATGCACTATTACTTGATGAGCCCAGTTTAATGAGTCCCAAGTCGAACTCAAGAACGGTCATTCTGATTCATGAATCAATCATTCAGATCAACTTATTCATTGATCCAACTCAAAATAACTATTTGTGCATGAGCCAGGTATCACTACTTATCTAATAAATTCTCATGAGGGTGCGAAAGGGAGCTGTGACACTTCTATGACATTTTTATAAAAATGTCCAGTCTCTTTTATTTGTAAATGCTTGAAAAACAATTTTCAGATGTTCTCCTTTTGTGTTTTGTAGAAAGCAGGTTGGAACGACATGCTAGTGAGTAAATGATTGCAGAAACTTCTTTTTTGAGGTATTTCTTTAAAGCCAAAGCAACAGTTAAAAATCTCACCTTGAATCCATCTCCTAAACAGAACAGATCTGCTAACTATGAACTATAATACCAACAAAATCTTTGTTTTAAATTTCAGCAAGGCTAGATGTCCACATGACGTATGACCTTTACTTTAGGAAAGAAAAACACATTTACTACATTCACTTTTAAGGAGAAATAAATGAAATACATGACAAGGGAAGCTTGGTGATACATAGACACAGCTGAACTGAGAGCTACTTTATAAGTTGCTGAGATATGATCCCCGCCAGCTGCACAAACACAGTAATGTTAAGTAAGAACTGATGGAAAATTCAAATTAAGCTTTGAGCTAATGAACTATATGTCTTCCTGATTTGCCATTACGTATGAATGACATCTGCTTCTACATAAAGGTGCGATTATTGAAGAATCATCTTATGGATCAACCTCTCAACAGAAATGGCTTTGTAACAGGAACCTTGAATTTGGAAGTTGAAAGCAAGTTGGCACAAATATTGCTGAGGAACGGCTCTGGAAACAGGTACAGTAGATCTGCTGCCAGTTGGTTATAGTTGCCAACCAAATTCGAACAAAGTTTGTTCTGCATAATATCAGCAAGCCTTATAAATCTACTCGTTCACTCTCTCTCTCAAACACTCACACACACACATACAGAGTGCTGACATTGCTTTTGTATATGGACTCTTTGTTCATGGTAGATAGAGTGTAATGTGCATATGGAGACACATTGAAATCTATGCCAAAGTCCACTCTGCTCGCGTAATGCCCTTCACAGCAGCTGCATCATTTCAATCACTGGAAGAACCAGTACTTGCTGTCTTTTTACATAAACTTTAAGTTTTTAGTTCAGGTTAAACTGGAAGATAAATAGTCATGAAGGATTTCTCTCCAAACTAATTAAAAGAATGTGTTATTGTTTGCAGTATGATCCAACAGTAAATTAAGTCATTGAAAGTACATAAATTATTTTAAACATAGTTGTTTTTTTAATCAAGTGCATGAAGTAACGAGAAGCTTGAAAGAGAAGCAAGCATTCCTTTTTCTGTGTTTAATTTACCAATTCAAAAGAAAAATTGACCTGATTTTTATTTATTTTTTAATTTTTTTTTCACAAGTTTAGGATAATTCAGTGCAAACTCGCCTGGTTGCAATTATGGTTTCTGTTCGTCCAGAAAGCTGTAGCCAAAAGTTAATCTTATGTTAGTGAATCTGACTGACATATTTCTAACTTGGGGTAGATAAAACTATCTGTCATCACCTTTCAAGGCCAGACACTTCTGCCTCTAAATGACAAAACACAACAATATGCAAACTTGAAAAATGCACAATAATACATGTTTTGGTCAAACAATTCAAGTGGTGCATGTATAATTACATTATCTAAGTCTTAACATCCATTTTTTATCACGCTTTACTGGCAATGTCAAGGCCTGTTCAGGAACAGGATTTGAGGAGAATGTCCAAATTCATCTTCATGCCAAAATATTCCAATTCCTGGGAGTGTATGTTTGATTACATCATGTCTTGTGCAACTAAACGCGGTGAAATCAGGAATCCATTTTTCATTCCAGGTGGGAAGCAGCCATTTAAACCCACAGGGCATTTATACACATTAGTAATTATAACAATACAGTAAATTATCCATCACCATAAATATGCTCCTGCACTGTCTGGAATTTTCCAAAATTCAGTATATTTTAATAACTGCAGATGACTATTAATACAGACTATACAGATTACTCATACCCCTATGGAAGCACTGTATCCATACCAACAGCAGAAACACAATGCAATTCCAATTGACTCGTGGATAGGATGTGATTTTTTTTCCTCTGAGAAACATACAGGCTAACTGCAATAATATAACTTGGTTTTGATAAAACATCTGATCTTATCATTTCAAATGTTTGCATGAACAATTGTCTTTGTCCTCCAGCCATTGAACTACACAATACAAATGATACACAGCTTCTCACTCAAAATCAGTATGATCAAACATCTGTCAAAAACACATCAGCAAACAAAAATCATAAACATAAGTCAGATTTAAAAAATGTAATGGTAACTGAAAGGTTTTAGTAGGCCTATTATTGTATTGTTAATGTTAACAAGGTTAGTTTTGGGCACAAAACACAACTCTTTTTCCAGTACTTGGAGGCTGGATATCCCTACATTGCAATGAAAATAAAGATTCATAATCTGTATTGGCATTTTACATTTTTGTCAGTTCATGCACTCCCTGGGAATCAAACCCATGACCTTGGCATTGTTAGTGCCATGCTCTACTACAGGAATTTTATTTTAATGAATACTCCACAATTAAAACTTCTGGCAGACTGAGAGTGAAAGATTTGGCAGTCATTTTTACTAAGAGAAATTTCGTCTACCCCCCAAAGGTCAGTGAGTTCTAGCTATTAAACCCAATCCAGGACGGATTTTTGGAATGGTCCAGACTGTGAAAAGCTTGCCTGAAAAAAAAGTGGAGAAAAGAACAACTGACGACTAAAGATAAGTTTAGAGATTGTACTCACATAGTAATTTTTAGCTCAAGATAATAATTAGGCTAGAAAAAAATCAGACTGGCTAAAAGTTTCCATAAGCTTTTTAAGATTGCATTGATTGCCATGACTTTTCCAGGTCTGGAAATTGCACTTTTGAAATTATCTGATATATTCAGATAAACCAGTTGTTCTAGGGTGTTTCTTTTTAGATATTTTAACTACAAAAACACAACATAAAAATATATGACCTGTTCTTATGTAGTTCAGTGAAAGACTGATACAAATAAATGTCTTTTGGGAACAGACACATCAAAGTTCTCACTGCAGGGCAGGTCGTGTTTCTACACAGGGGCCCAGTAATAGGGGTAAGTGCTGTTCATTTATGAGGTGATATTACCAAACATGTAGAAAAAAAAAAAAAAACAGTCCCAAGGGCATGCTAGAGATAAAAGCAAGCAAGTCTCCCAGTGCTTCATCATCATTTCATTTTCAAAGCAAGATGCCATTCAGTTTTATTTGTTTTATGTTTATGCAACTATGAGCACAAATGTAAAACGCATGTAATAAATGCAAGACGGTTCTCAAAGTCAAGTTGCTCAAGATGATAGACAGATTTGCCAACTGCTTCACAAGTAATATTTCACTCAAACACTGAAATCCCGTTATCATTTATGCACTCTTTTGTTGTTCCAAACCTGTACGATGTTCTTTCTTTCCTTGAGAAGAGACATTTTTAATAATGTATTGCTTGAGTTCTAGTGAACTCTAGTGAACTCAAGAACCATATAAATTTGATTTGAACTGATTCATTGAAAATGACCCAAATTATTTACAAATAAGTTCCCTCTTGAATGAAGTTATGCCAGATGCCAGTTTCTGGGTGAGCTACCCTTTTAAAACAAGTCCAGAAACATACTTTCCACATCGTTTGAATGGGGTTGCCTCATCCAGAGTCTCTTTGACATCAGACTGATGAAGAGCCTCACAAAGTGCTGGAAGCCTGGAGGCGGTACAGTTGTAACAGGGACATGTGGGTCTGCTCGCCTGCACAGAGACGCAACGTGTAATTTAAAACCAAGCAGAAGCTTGGGGGATGCACTGAGCCTCACACACACATATGCTCATGCTCATGCACATAAACACAGACATACAGTCAGACCACTGAGTTCAGGCATCCAGCGCCGCACAAAGCTCATGACAGGACTTAAAGAGCAGCTAACAGGACATATCCAGATTGGATGAGATTTCGGATGCATTTCCCTGTGGACAGGTACATGAGGACTTACATTATGCTTGTGCATGTTTGCATGTGTGTGGGGAAATCTTTCTTGCAATGCCAGTGCAGATGGACGTACAGTAAGTCATGCACTCTTGACTCGACTGCAGTTTCGTAACAGAGGGATTGCATGCTTCCTGCAATCTAAATTTTGGCAGGGATTTGGGCATTGACTGGAGTTTGTGTGAATAGTTTGTTTAGCAATTGTGTCTCTGCTCAAGATACATGGTCCAACTCCACATGCTGGTTCAGGAAAGTAGCAAAAACGTGAGGAGTGAATGATTATTCTGAAATGCATGTTTGTGGTCATCTTTTAAAAAAAAGCCTGGACAGGAAAGTATTGATTAATGTCTATGTGAGTCCAAAGGTTCCTCTGCTTAAATATATGTGCTGAGAAGGTTTTTCACTTAAAAAGAAAAGAGAGGTTTAATAATTATACCACTTGGTTTTTTAGGGTTGAGTTAAAATCATTTCAGGAAAATACTTTGATAGAAGAAAAAATGTCTTTTCATCCTCAAGTAGGAAGTTCAAATGGTTTTAATTAAGCGCTGCTGGCCATGTAAGCTTATTCTCTCTCACACACACACACACACACACTGTGCTGATAACTAGGGTCTACACGGTGTGGGAGGGGGTAAATTCTTCTCAAGGTCTCTAACCCAAAATATTTCAGGTCTTTATCTCTGGACCTGAAATAATCAGGAGCATTCTTTTGGACGTACTGGGTGACCTGGGTGGCATGGAAATAAAAAAAAAATAATAAAGTAGTTGAAAAGAAAATACACACTCCCCCTCTCATGTCGGACAGTGAACAGTGCCTGCATTCTGTTCCATTTCCCACTGAGGTTTTCCATCCCTTGGTTCTTCTCTCTTTCTATTATTGTAGTAAACCAAGGCTGTGGCAGCCAGGGACTCACACAAGGATTGTGTTATGCTGGTTCATTCACCTGAAGTGCTGACTGCTTCCTGTTAATGTCCGTTCCATTAGCAGAGCTTATATATCCCAGGCATATCTGCTCACAAACTCCCTTTATACCTGGGATTATCATGCAGTTCAGTGATTGGATCGCACTTCAAACATCACTTATAAACGCACCCAAGGCTCACTGTTATCGAATCACTGAAATCAAAAATTTTCTTGTGATCTCAACTCAATTTTTTAAAGATCTCAAAATTACATTATAGATTTCAACATAGTAAAAGCTGTTTTCTCAAGATCAAAGTGCACAACTTTCTAAACATTTTTATTTTTTTTTTATTGAATTCTGAAAATTCTGAAGGAAATTCTTTTGTTAACGCAACCACAATATAAGTGGCGTTTTCTGTTTTGCTTGACTAAGTATGTCTATCCGATCACAAAGGTATAAAAAAAATCTAGATATAAATGCATGTTAATTCACTGATCTGTACAGCAATGCAGTGCATCTGTCCTGGTGCATGATATGCGCTAAAAGTTATAGAAACTTTTCCACTGGCATAACAACAAGTGCACAAATCTGTGACAAGAAAAAGCAGGAAAAAGAAAAAAAAAATGGACTAGGTGATTATCACACAGCATGTTCACACGATGTCATAGTCATGCCGTTTTATCACTGGAAACAAAAGAACATGGAACTGTTCCTGCCAATACAATTTTAACAATTTAATTGAATGATGCATCCATGAAAATAGCTGCACAGTAACGTAACTATAGACTGGAAGAGTGTTGCTGTCAGAGGTACAAGTCTTGCCAAGACCTGTTAGTAGTTTTACAGTGTCTTCAAAGGCAGGGAAAGCCCTGAAGCCCCAAAATCCATTACTGAATTTCACTGATATCTGGTAGTGAGGAGGACCAATGAGTGCTAGTGGTTCAACGGCAAGTTACACAACAGTTTTCTCATAACAGATTTTTGGGCAGAAATTCAGCAGACTCACTACAAAAAGAATGATCAGGCTGGAGGCAGAATGAGAACAGTACAGAATCCCTGTTCAAGTCAGTTTTTACTAGCCCTGCCCTTCCAGTTCACTCTTGTTTCTCCAGTTAGCAAATTAAAAGTGTGCTTTAAATAGAAAACTGTTGTCAGAAGAGTCAGCATCTTAATTCACATTCCGTACTACTCAAACAAAAATCCCAATGTTTTGAAAGTGCTACAGAGACAGTCTTTATATTTTTGAAGAAGTCAACAAATAGCTTATAGATGTTTCTGCACACTTAAATGGGAGCATAGCACACATCATGGTAACTCAAGTCTATGGGAGGTAATTATAACACTAATGCATGAGCAAACTGAGAGAAAAACATGTAGGAAATGAGGACTTATTTGTAATTGTTATTAAATAGTAAAAAATGCAGCATGTCTCCCCACAAGGCAAATATTGACACAGCAGGGTGTGGGTTCATAAAAGGGATTATGCCAGAAATTGGGTTGTAATTCATTCTGTTTTTATGCAATCACTGGGGAAAGCGGTCATCCAAATATGTTAGATCATTTTTAATTATTAGAACATTATGCTGCACTGATCCTTGAAATATGGTAATGAAAGTTTAAGAAGTTTTCCTACTTCAAGTAAGGAACAATTTATGACGGACTATTAAATTGTTGAACATTAATGCACAGCAAAGGTGGAAATGTAGCCGCAACAAGAAGAATTCAGTGCTTATTCTATACTAAATTGTATCACAGTTACCAAATGTACTTGTCTACTACTTGTCTACTTTTATGCTCTACTGTTACTAACTTGGCAAGGTGATAGTGATGATAGGTCAACAAACCTGGAACTACTTCATAGCAGTGCTGCTATAGAAAAATCACACCTTGTAACATCTGTCAACCAATCAAAATCAATTCACCGCATCTAAAGATAATGAATTTCTCGGTTAATGTTTGTCACAGGTGAGGATTTGTAAGCAGTGCAACAGATTTCAGGATGAAGTAATAGGACTGGCACACATATGTGTGTACAAATGCTCCAAACTTCCTTTTTGTCAATGTCTGTGCAGCATAAGTGCTTTAGCAAAGACATAAGCCTCACATTTTGGCATTTAAACCCTTTGGATGACTAAACTATACATTTTCATAGAAGGGAACACAAAATTATATGTTGTGGATTGAGCGCAACTTGCATTAAACCTTCAATATTCCTTACTGTAAATAAGTACTGTCCTATGAGGTTTTACTTGTTATGAATTAACAGTAAGTCAAAGGTTCTATTCATTTGTGTGTATGTTCTCTCTCTCTGTTCGGAATGCAACTCTTAATGCAGTTATTTACATTTCGTTTGCCTTTTCTCAGGGACTGCAGCTGTGGCCCCTCATTCTGACTAAAGCAAGCTCTTGGTTTATCGACGTTACGCTGAGACTCTACTTGACTGGTTAACCCAGCTGCTACTGTTTGCCATGCGGCTGCTCTGCGGTCTGCTGCTTCTGCTGTGCCTGGTAGTCTGGGCAACTGAGGCACGAAAGGGTGGAAAGGGACGCCGAATGCGGAGTCGAGACCGGTCAAGTACCACCAAGAGGTTTGCTGCAGACTGCAAGGAAAGTACAGCCAATGGGGAAAAGTTCTTTGACTGCCAAGAGCGCCATCTGACAGCCGTACTTTTGGGCTGGCCGGAGGACATTCACCACCTGCTGCTGGCACGGAACAAGATCCAGGTGCTGCGAGACAACACCTTCAGTCACTTCCGAAACCTGAAGAGTCTGGATCTCCAGCAGAACGAAATCTCCCGCATAGAGGAGGGAGCGTTCAACGGTCTGACCAGACTTACCACTTTACTGCTGCAGCACAACCGTCTGCATGTGGCGAGCGAAGGCATGCTGATCCCAATGCCGCAACTCAAGTACTTGCGACTCCATGACAATCCCTGGAGGTGTGACTGCCAGCTGGACAGCCTGGTCAGGTTCATACAAGTGCCCAGCAACCGTAACATTGGCAATTATGCACGCTGTGCCGAGCCCAGGGAATTCTGGGGGAGGCAGCTGAAGAAGCTGGATGCAGAGTTGCTGTGCTCCCCTCAGCAGGAGAACGTAATCATCCCACATCCGGACAATCATCCTCTACCGGCTTCACAAAAAAAGTATGATGCAACCTCTCTATGCCACACTTACATTCACCCTGTGCCCCGTCTGGACTGCAGGAACAGAGGTGAGAAAGCTATTGCTTACTATTTTGAGGGGGGAGAAGTGGGAGTGAAATCAAGTTGTGGTTGTGAAGAAACAACACATTACCCTGTTCGGGAAAATCCAATGATTCACAATTGACTTGGCAAACCATGGTGACTATAATGGCCACTGTAAAGGTGAACACAGTATTTTCTGTTTATGTTGTGTCCAGTAACAAGGGGTTACCAAGAAAGATTGAGCAATGTTTGGCTGACTGTGTGATCTCAACAGAGGTATAATGAAAAATTCGGTCCACTAAACTGATCCTATTGGCTGAAAGAGATTTCTGTAACACTTTAGTATAGGGAACAATTCTCACTATTGACTAGTTGACTATTAGCATGCCTATTATTAACATATTGGCTGTTTATTAGTACTTATAAAGCACATATTCTGCATGACCATATTCTACATCCCTAATACTAATCTTAACAACTATCTTACTAACTATTAATAAGCAGCAAATTAAGAGTTTATTGAGGCAAAAGTTGCACTTAATGGTTTGTTAATAGCGAGAACTGGACCTTAAAATAAAGTGTGACCGAGATTTCACTAGGTATTCAGTGATTGGCATTCCCGCTAAAACAAATAAAAACTTAAAAAAAGAAATAAAGAAAAAACCTATTAGACCTTACAAATATACTAATCAGTTTATTGAATTATACATTATTCTTTTTCAATCATTTCCCATAGTTGTTGTATGAAACATGAATGTGAAAAGATTTGTGAAGGAGGCTGTCAAATGAAATGCAATTAAGCAATTAAATCTGTCAGAAAGATGAACAGGGTTAGTTTGAAAATGTGTGGTTTCTTTTCAGCAAATTGAAATGTTGAAGTGGTTTCTCTGCAGTACAGTTAGGGCAAAGTGTCATTTATTCCACAATAAACACTCACACAATGAATAATGCTTTCCTCAAACCCATAGACAATCCCTTTTAATTGTGTAAAGCAGCTTTTCATCTAATATTATTTAAGAAACAATACCTGCATACACTGTATATGCTGAGACATGGTGTCATTTTGAGGAAAAATTACAATAAAAATTACAACTTTCTTTAAATCATAGATAGATAGATAGATAGATAGATAGATAGATAGATAGATAGATAGATAGGTAGATAGATATTCTGCTGACTCGGCATGTGGTAAGTTACTCTAATTCACAGCAGAGTGGAACAAATTTCTGGAAACATGAAATATAAGATGCAGGGAACTAGCGGAAAGGGAATGAGTATCTTTCCAGCTTCAACATCTGGAGACTTTTCTCTAGAGACACATTAATGCCATATTCAGACTGTTATCAAGACACCATAACTTTTATGAAGCTTGAATCTCAGTATTATATTTCGAAAGGCTGTCTGCAAAACAAAGACAAAATTCATATAAAAGTTGTTCCCTTTGTGAATCAGTTCCCTAAAAAAGCTCTCTTTCAAAAGCATAGGAAATACCACATTACGGCTATACATGCAAATCTCCATGGGAATACGAGGACAGTGCTGGTCTGTGTCTTATGCATGTCTTATAGTGTTTCAAGGAAGAACTTAGGACAGAGAGGTTTTTTCTGATGAAGAGATGGCTGTAAGATATGACAAAGAAAGTGTCATTTAAAATTCACTCAAGGAAGACGGATATAATTCTGCATTTAACTATGAAAGAGCTCTTTGTCAGTGCAAGAGGAGCCCTCAGTTTCAATCTACTGCACATGAACTTTGAGTTCTCCATCTTGTAAAGCGAGGTTCATTATTTTGAAAAACTAGCTAAATGTGCTCTGACATCCATAACAAGACGAGAGACACTGCCAGGCCAAAGACGAAATCATCAGGATTAGATGAGGCAAGTAAAACGTGCGTGATAGAAAACAGTCAACGTGAAATAAATGAAGTCAGATGGATTTTGAAGTCAGTGGGATTTGGACTTCTCCACTTGTCAGAAATAGTGAGTCAGCAATCTGGAGCTGAGGGAGGCATCCTGAATCACTCCCTCGAACCAAAAAAGTCACGTTACATCATCCATTCTGGGGACCTAAGGGATAAATGGTTATTTCTTTTGTCAGCATTAATCGCAGAAAGCACGTGTAGGAATCGTATGGCAAGAGCAGGAGAAGCCAAGAATTAGTGATCTCAACTTCTGGGAAGGTTTTTCCCTGAATTAGTTACAAGAATAACGGCATGTTCATTTCTTTGGGTACAATTCAGAAATCTCCAGATCCCAGAGACACTGTAAAATAATGTCAAATCTACTCTAGTAGTAACTGTGGATCAAATATATGTTTATATAGGTGGCAGAACAAAAGCAGAATGTAAAATCTGAGCAAGATCTCTCATTGAAGGCACTCTAGGGTTTAAAACAGGTGCTCTGGCAGGTCAAAGCAGGAAGTGCAGCTGTATCAGTTCTGCATGCCGCATAGCTTTCGCACATGTCAAGCAGACAAGTCTCACAATAACATTTCCGAATATCACAGAGACAGTGATGTCTCGCAGAATTTCGAGAGTTACCACCAAACGTGTGCCATGTGTACGATTTTAATAGCTCTCTCTGTGATGATATAAATAAATACAGCCAGGCACGGTTTGCTGGAGCCATCCAAAGTGTTGCGTTAAGCTTTCAAGTGCCCAGAATTTTCCAAAATAAACAGAGAGCTTCTTCACAACGATCACAACATGCTTTGCGTATAATTTAAGATCCATACAGATACTAGTTAGTTTGAATGCCATTATCAGTAAGTGTCTGAGAAAACGACTTTAGCAGACCACCAACGAGGAACCAACTGTACAGAACCTCCAACAATTGTCATGGCAGATGTTTCCATGTATGGTTAGCCTGCTGGAAATCATTTGGAAATACAGAAAGCCCTTCAAAGTGCTTTCCAAGCACACTGTCAATTTTGTACTACACAATATTCCCTTGGGAATCAAAATTCTCGAAACGATGTAACATTTGTTGCCTAATGCACATGTCAATCAAACGCGTAATTGTGCTAATTAATTACCTTTTCCAATAGGCCCACATAATTACATTAATTCAACTCTCTCTTCTGTAGACCTTAAAACTGTGCCTGCTGACATCCCGTTGGATATTGTGAGACTGGATGTATCCAGAAACAACATCAAGCAGCTGAGACCAAAGGAGTTTGTAAACGTTAAAGACCTAAAGGTCTTGAACCTGAGTGGAAACAGTCTGGAAAGCATCGACACAGGTAAGCCATTGGCACACAACCGAATCCTGTCCTCAAGATTTGATTGTTGGGGAATGAAAGTACAAAGATGATGTACAAAGTGCAGGAAACAGATGTCTCAAGAGAAAAGAAGTCTGACAAACTTTTAAAGCATCTTGTCTGGCACTGAATGAAAAGACATAAGTTGGGGAATTCATGAAAAGTTAATTAGAAACCAATCATTTTCCTTTCCGTTGCATTTAGAAAACAGGTCGCATTCTGTTTGTGCGTGAATTGTGGTGAAGGAATCGACTCTGGCCTCTACATCAAGCTGAAGGGCTTGTTTGTCTGATAATCATTTGTCAAAAGAATGGGTGGGTGAAAGGACTTAAGAAAATTATGAGGTTTTCTGGGGAGTAAAGAATGAGAGAAATCAAAGTGTGCCTCAACTATGCAGCACAGCTATCAAGAGTTGTTATTGTGGAGAAAGCTATAAACATCAGCATGTTAAAGGGGTCATATGATGCGATTTCAATTTTTCCTTTGTCTTTGGAGTGTTACAAGCTGTTTGTGCATAGATAAGATCCCTGAAGTTGCAAAGTCTAAAGTCTCAAAACCAAAGAGATATTCTTTATAAAAGTTAAGACTCGACCACGCTCCCCTAAAACGGCTCATTCAAACACGCCCCCACATGTCTACGTCACGGTGTGGGGAGATTTGCAAAACACCGCCCAAACGTATATGCAAAAAAAGAGGGCGGGACTTTTATTCTCACCGTAATATTGTTGTTGCCGCCGCCATGTCGTGGAGACGCTGTGTTTTGTTGTGAAAGCGAAACTACTTTGTTTGGGCTTCCAAAAGAGGACACAACTAGAAATCAGTGGTTAAGTTGTATTTACAACACTGTTCCAGAACAGTTCAACCCAAATATTAGAGTGTGTGCAGTGGATTTAACGGAGGACTATTTCCTGAACCTGGGAGTAGCCTGCCAGCTATGCTCAAAGGCTGTTTCTATAAAGTGGGGCAATTCCAACTTTGCAAGGACAGTCTGGTGCTTCTGACTCACAGCCTGTAAGTATGTTTTCATATTTAAAGAATTTGCCACCGACTAGTCAAACGCGAGTTTTGAGCTGTGTAGAGTAACGTTAGTACTTATTGTTTGTCGTTTCTCCGATCACAAATGCAGACATGCAGGCGCGATGCAACGCGACGCATAAAAATACAGTATAAGTCGTTGTAATCAGTAATTATGTCCCCACTGGATGCAACAAATGCCTCGTTTGTAATGGGTTTTATTGTTTTTGTGTCGTCGCGCCGGGACACGGCATCACAACATGGTAAGGGGCGTAACATTTCCGTCTCACGCTTGAGGTATTCGGCCAATCACAATGCACTGGATAGCTGGCCAATCAGAGCATGCCTCACTTTTCAGAACGATGAGTTTCAGAAAGGCGGGGCTTAGAGGAGCAACAATAATGTACAGTATGTGGAAAATAATGAGTTTTTTGAACCTTAAACCGCATAAACATTGCATTACACCAAATACACAAAATAATGTTCTTTTTAGCAACGTCATATGACCCCTTTAATTTTCAAGCCTTTACAATTAGAGCAAACAGAGCAGGGGGTTCACAGAATAGAACTGCTTGTAAAAATTTGTAGGCCATTTCTTGCTGAGCAGACACATTTCGCAGCTTTGGAAATCCTGTAATCTTTCTTCCATGAAACACAAAAGGACTTGTGTGTAATAGTTTGCTAAAGCCAGTGTTGTCAACAAGTGGGATCTGTGGAGATGATTTGAATGAACATTTGCAAATGATCTTAATGATGGCTATTATAAAGTAAATATATATATATGTTGGGTCCCGAAACTGTAAATGTTGAAAATCCCCATTTTAAAGCCATACAATAACTTCAGTGTTGGGATGTAAGTCTTTAAGAAGGGTTGAATCTCTTTGACTTTCTTTAATTTTATTTCCAGTGTCTGTCAGATACTGTACAGTCAATGGTTTGGATTAAAGCAAATCCATTTCACATTTTATTATAAATGCCATATATTTAATCAACTGGCCACTGTATTCCCCTGCCTGCATTTTTTACAAGTGTACCTCAAAGCGCTTCCTCAGAAGTTTATACACAGAATTCACATTTGTCTTTTTCTCTCTCCATAGAGAGAAATACAAACAAAAACGAAGTACTTGCTGATGCTGCTATAATTATAAGACATTTAAGCCTTTCTAAACTGCCTAAAAAATGCATTTAATCACAGTCAGTTGGGCTCTAATGAACAGAGCAGCTGGGTGTGTCATCTAATGGTTCCCTTGAGAGATGATAACACTTATTCAGTCACACTATACAGGCTCAGGAACTGCAGTCTAGCTTCTGTTTAGTTCATCAGTCAGTTCAGAGATCACAGTGAGAACAACTTAAAACACAGTTGGCAGATTGAGCTCACTTCAATGTAAAAGATGTGTAATTCATTCAGTCCTGTCCTCTAAGGAATTTTCCGGCTTTTTTCAAACCTAAGCACTATCAACAGTATGTAAATATGTAAATAAAATCAAATGTATAAAATTATATGAATCTATTTTATATATAATAAAGCATAACCAAAAATTCACATTTAATAATGCATTCAATACAATTTAATTTGTACTTTTTTTTTAGTCTTAATGAAATAATCAGATTTTTAAGTATTATTTTTAGTAGTGCTGTCGAACGATTAATCGAGATTAATCGCATCCAAAATAAAAGTTTTTGTTTACGTAATATAAGTGTGTGTACTGTGTGTATTTATTATGTATATATAAATACATGCATGCATAACTTTAAGAAAAATTTTATGTTTATATATTAAATATATTTATGAATATAAATATATACATGTAAATACATGTAAATATTTTTAAACTATATACTGTATGTGTGTGTCTTTATATATACATAATAAATATACACAGTACACACACACACATATATTATATAAATAAAAACTTTTATTTTGGATGTGATTAATCACAATTAATCGTTGCCCAGCACTAATATTTATATTCATATAATTTATATTATATACAAATATATTTAATATATAAACATAACATATTTTTCTGAAATGTATACAAGCATGTGTGTGTGTATTTATATATACATAATAAATATACACAGTACACACACACACATATTATGTAAACAAAAACTTTTATTTTGGATGCGATTAATCACGATTAATCGTTTGACAGCACTAAATAGGTATTAAAAATGAAATCTGAAGAGACATCTATCTGTTCATCTATTTACTGTTTTTTTTTTTTCTGTTTTTTGTAGCTGCCTTTACAGGCCTGCTGTACTTGGGAGAATTGGACCTGTCCAACAACAGCCTGAACTATTTTCAATATGGCGTTTTGGAGGACCTGTACTTCCTGAAAAGACTGTCTCTGGAGGACAACCCCTGGATTTGTGATTACAACATTCATTACTTGATCTACTGGCTGAAGCACCACCCCGGTGTGTCCCACACAGGTCTGGTGTGCAGTGAACCAGAAGAGTTTCGAGGTTGGCCAGTGGAAAACTACGTCAAGACCTACAACGCAGACTGTCCTATAGACAAGCAGCTGGGCCACTTGTCTGGCACTGACCCAGCAGGCATCACAGCTCAGGAGCTCACAGCTGAGATAGATGAAGAAGAGCTGCTTTCAGAATTGGGGCCCAGACCTTACAGAGGGCCTAAGAAATTTGAGATCATCCGTCTGACTTAAGACGGAAACTGTGATGCTGTTGGGAACTCTTTTTGTTTGTTTGTTTTTTGTTTTTTGTCATGAACGAATCGTTTTCCCAGCAAAATTCTGACTGTGTGAGAGATGAAACTTTAATATGCTGTCACATTTGCAGATTAGTTCACTCCAATCAGAAATCAAGCAGTTGATGTTTACGTATTTTTTAGTGTTTTTAATGTAAATTGAATCATGCTAAATAAAAGTACAGATTGATTTGTTTTTTTAATTCACTGATGAGTCTCATGTTTGTCCATTAACTAAGTTTGAAGAGGTAAATATAGTGCCCCTGTGGCAACAGCCATGTTGTGAATTTCATTCAGACACATTTCAGGATGCAGCAACCCCCCAAAAAAACTCTCAAATACTTGTACAGTGTATGTTTTAGGCTCATGTAAGCATAAATACATTGTCCTTTTCCATGCAAGGCACTCAAATTAGTGAACTCCACATGTTAAATTCTCCAAAAACATATAGCACAAAGAAAACCTGTACAGTCCATAAAATGGAAACGTACGTGTTCATCCACATGAAGTCAGTCCTGTGATGTATGTCTAGAGAACACTGGCCATAAGTGACTGAAACATTACAAAGGCATTTTTCAAAGGGGGAAGGGCAAGCGTAGTACCATAGTTTTTCTCCAGAGCCATAATTTTATCTCCATCCTGTCTGAAAAGAAACAGATGCGAGAAGATTACAGATCTGCAGTTTATGTCAATGCATGCAAAGAGTGAAAAATCTGGGGAAAGTTTTTTGCAGTTCAGGTGGAGGGCCATATGGGGACTCCATGCATTTGAGTGAAATCATGGCAGGGAATCAAAGTAAATAAATGAATGAAGAGCTCCTCCTTTTAATTAATAATTGTTTTCAGCAGTACAGATGTTTTCAGCATTAAATCTGAGTGGCGTGATTCTGCTTAGCTTCCCATCCTCCTCTTCAGTTGCCTTAAACTTGGAGAAGTGTTGCTCTTCCGCTATTGTCCACGTCTGTCTTGGTTTATTTATTTTAATCTTTCGAGAGTTATAAAAAAGACAGCAGATTTGAATATTTGGTTTAACTGAGACAAACTTATAACTGGACCAACTGTGACATCGGTGCAGTTCCTCTACTTGGAGAGCTGATGAGATGTTTGAGTGATAAATGCCATGCGTAAGTGAAAACTGAGCCGCTGGTTAAGCTCTCAGTGGGAGTGAATACCTACCATCTTACTGTGATACAATGCAAAGCAGAAAATGAGAGCAGTGAGTGTTGTTACTTTTTCCACAGAGGCTTACTGAGAAAAGCTGATTCACACAATGATGGGAAACATCATAGTATAGGCAAACTCATGCCTTAAAAGATTTAAAAAGAGTGAAGATAACAGGTTATTGTGTTAAAGGTGCTATAAACATTTTAGCTTTCCTTACATAGCGGAAGGGGAGGGACTATTAGGCTCTGATGGTGAGTGACAAAATAACCTTCATAATAACCTAAAATTCATTCACTAGATGGTATTCATAGTGCACAGAGTAAGTGCATAGTGTATAGAACGTCATTTGGGACACAACTTATGTTACATAGTTTACATAGGAGCAAGGAATAGAGGCTTCTGATTGGCTAAAAAGAGTGGGCCGCTAGTGTGAATAACTATTGCTGGCACAGATGTGTAATTTTAATTATATCTGCCAGATAATAGTAACACTTCATGTGTGGTATTCCAAAAAATACAGCACCTTTACATTATACAGCTATACATTTGATCATTTTTATGACATAAAATAATAATAATAATAATGTATCTTCGGTCTAAACAGGCAGCATCACAAGAACATAGCATACTTCTCTGAGCACCTGAATAAATGTTCAAGTTAAAAAAGAAAACACTGTCTTTCTCTTCTTCACTCACACATAATAAACTGTGGGAAAAACAGTGGCTATTTCAGGAGAGGTTTAATCTCTTGTCCATTTAAAGATAAAATGCTTACCAAAAACTATAAATATCTTTCATAACAGCACGAGGGCTGGTTCATGCCCAAAGATATCAAGAGGTTCAAGGACTGTAATGCCAAAATAAAAACACTCACGCCAATCTCAACACATCTTTTTATAAATGGTCTATGTTGGCATAGCTGAAGGAACGATAACTACCCATGTACAATCAAATAGGAAAGAAAAACAAACGTTGAACACAACCATGGGTACATAAACTCTACTTTTACTGTGGTTATTTTGTCCTGCAGAAAATTGTTTGTGAATGAAAGCATCTGTCTGGAAATCAGCAAAGTCCTCATGCTTTTGTTGTATACTGTCAATTTTTGCCCTCTGCTGGCATGAAAGCGTTATTATAAATTGCATAGATATTGCGAAGGTCACCCCAACAAGAAAATTCTATATTTACACATCCTCATGTTGTTTCAAACCCATATGCCTTTCTTTCATTGTGACCATATAATCAGCATAATGAAATATTAATTCATTCATTCATTCATTCATTTTATATATCACAATTATTGAATAATGTGCAATAATAATCTATCAAATTCATTGTGTTTAACCATAAATACATGAAAATTAAATAATGATTGAGCTGAAATTTAGCTCCTCTAATAGTCGATTAAAATATACAGAGCAACTGGCTTAGCAACAGTGGTGTATAAAGTACCTGAAAGCCATACTCAAGTAAAAGTACAGATATCTTACCAGAAAATGACTTTGGTAGAAGTTGAAGTCACCGTTTAGAATATTACTTAAAAGTCTTAAAGTATGTGATATTTATTGTACTTAAGATTTTATGTAATTATATTACATTTTATGTAATATAATCAGATTACTTTTGGATTACTTTTAGATTACTTTTGAATTAACTCGTTTATCACATTGATTCAAATAGGATTATCTTGTACCATAATGATGTAAAAAATATGTTCCATTCATTGTAATTTACAAAATGAAGTGCATTAAACATTATATTACATAAAGGCTTCCCAAACTAGGGTTTGTAAAGGAACCGCAGGGGGTTTGTGAGTTAATGAAAAGCTAACAATTAATTAAATCATAAAAAATTTAAATTTAAATAAATAATTTTAAAAATTAATTAATTAATTAATTTTAAAAATCCCTTTCAAAGTCTCTTCACTCGGCGGCCATATTTGCAATGCCTCCGGGCAGCTCAAACAAGACCAAGTCCTATCCAAATGAATGGGGGAATCTCGAAATCTCAAAAACTGCTCACTGAACTCATAATTAAATTACATATGTCAAATCAGCAACAAAAATCTGAAATTAATTGTCCAATGAATGTTGCTCTTATGCTCAAATAGCATTTAAAAATCTTATTTTTCAGGCTAGATCAACCAATGCGCATGCACATTCATAAGCCTCAGGTTTCTATGAAAAATTTGTCTCTTTCATTTAGAAGGTGGGACTATTCCGCCATGTCGCACGTTGCAGTTTCTACCATTCACAAGTATAGGAGTGAACCGTCTTTGTATTTCTATAGTCTTTGTTTTAAAATAAAAATTAAAATAAAACACTTACTAAAAATTATGAAATATTTTTATTTACCTGCCTGCCATGTGACCATTAATCAACATCAAAGAAACCGTGAACATGCAAGTGATACATATAATAATTATTGAAATATGTATTTTCAAAATCTCAGGGGTGAATAATATATTTGGTGAATAAGGTTTAGATGTCAGAAAGTTTTGGAATGCCTGCATTACATGTAAATAAGAAATAATATGAATATTTAGACAAAAGCCTTCCAAAGACATAATAATACATGGTTAAAAATCCTACAGAGTGATAATTCAAATGAAAATGAATGTGTTCATCAGCAGTTGATGCAATGTTGAAACCCTTCTTAAACATGAAATGATTTTTGTAAATCCAGTGGTCAAATGCTGTGTCGCCACCTGACTAATGATTAATGGCTAATGACTGTGTAATGTGTGAATTTGTATATATATATATATATATATATATATATATATATATATATATATATATATATATATATATATATATATATATATATATGTATGTATATATATATATATATTAAATACAGATTTTATTTTGTATATGGTTTATGGTTTATATATTGGTTTATATATACAAATATATATATTTGTGTGTGTATATATATATATATATATATATATATATATATATATATATATATATATATATATATATATAAAGTATTGGTTTATATATATATCTGTATTGGTCAAAAATTATAGATTTTGCTTTTATGCCAAAAATCATTAGGATAAGTAAAGATGAAGATATGAAGATATTTTGTAAATTTTCTACTGTAAGTATTTCAAAACTTAGTAATATACATTGCTAAGAACTTCATTTAGACAACTTTAAAGGCAATTTTCTCAGTATTTTGAATGTTTTTATTTTTATTTTATTTATCTATTTATTTTTGCACCCTCAGATTCCAGATTTTCAAATAGTTGTATCTTGGCCAAATATTGTTCTATCCTAACAAACCGTACATCAGTGGAAAGCTTATTTATTTATTATGTATAAATCTATATAAAACACACACACACACACACACACATATACACACACACATAAATAACTAATATTTTTAAATAAATAAAAATATGAATATTTAGTTAACTTTACATAACGGAACAAGTCTTTTATTTTGAAAGGCGACTCTAGCCGCCATCATCAAGACGTAACAGTGCGTCGCTGTTAGTGTTGGATCAGGTAGTATATATCTAGACGCCTCATTGGCCGCTTTGAGCCGTTGCTGCGAGACGTCAACGCGTCCGCCATGTTTGTGAGGGCAAGACTGCCTTAAAAACACATGGAGATTAACGGAGGAGCTGCGGTTTTTTAGGATAAAAACACGATAACGTTTAAATTTATCAGCCGATTTCAGTGTTTGTGATCTATATGGACTTAAAAATAACTCTGCCTCCAGTTATTTAGTTAGGCTTGGGAAATTATTAATTTTCTTAAGAAATTGTGAAAGCTCACACTTATACTCGTGTTGATTTTTTCGGTTAACAGTTCTAATATTAATGTAGTATAACCGTGACATGTACATGTAATGTAATTTTAATGTACATTAAATGAAATTAAGTTGTTTCATTGCTTTCTCTGTCTTCAACCCCAACATTTTAGCTTTTATTGTGCTTCAGGTCAGAACACAGCTCATTCCCTTTGAAATACTGTGAATACAAATCAATAAGTGACACACTGATAGTCTGCTTTTTATTTTCATAGCACTCTATACAGATATAAACTGATACAGTGCACAGTAAAAATATAGTAAAACTGATATGTAATATTAAAAATATGTAGTACAAGTTTTAGTAAAGTGAATAATATAAAAAGCGAGTACAACAGCACAATAACATAAGTGATATAATAGATTTATAGTAGCACAAATTATATGTGTAATACCATAATAAATAAATAAATAACAATAGATGAATAATAGAAAGTAGAATATGTAATATCATGGGTGGAATAATACAGAATAGACAATAATGAAGAATAAATTAATAGTAAATTATAAAGCAAATTAAATAATCGTGAAAAGTACAGTTTTATAATGGTATTTGTGTAATAATTATTAGCCCTGTTCCCAAACCTGGAGCCGGCAGGAGGAGGTGGGAAAGCCGCAGTCCTCCTGAGCGGCTCTACGGGACTCACCAGCTCTGATACGGAGCTCCAGAAAATGCTTATTGATGAGAGAATGAGAACCACAAGACCAACTATCAGACCTTGAAAGTGGAGCACACCAGGTGAGTGAATCCTGCATATTTATATACGGTAAGATATCCTGTTAAACTTCAACGTCTACTGTTTTGGGTTAAGCTGAGCTGATGTGTTTGTGTGTGTGCAGACTGCAAGATGAATACACGCGGGCACAGAGCGAACTGAAACACCTGCTCAGTGATCGCCAGGTCGCTCAGGAGAAACAGCAGCTGCTGCTGGCCGAGCTCAGAGGAGAACTGCTGGATAAAGCACATGAGCTGGAGGAGCTCAGACTGCAGGCACACATTTCTGTACACTTTAGATTTGTATTTACATATATAGGCAACACGTATAGTAACTTATTACTTATTATAAGTCATTTAAAAGAATTGTACAGTTTTACATACTAGTTGCTACTTATCAATAATTAAGAATACTAATGCTGGTTGTTCATAGATTCAGTTATGTGACAATATTAAAAGTTTTAAGAACATTTGAATTATTTGATTATTATTGCACATTAAAAAATAATGAGAAAATACAAGAAAAATGTTTGGACACACCTACTCATTCTTTATTATGACTATTGTTCACATTTTAGAATAGTTTTATTTTTTTAAGTTTAAGTTTTTCACCTAATATTTATATTTTGTTTTATTTTAGTAAAAATACAAGTAAAATGTTTGGACACACCTACTCCTTCTTTATTATGACTATTGTTCACATTTTAGAACAATAGTGAATTAATCCAAATTAATCCTATCCTATTTAATTTTGTATTTAATGTATTACATTTCTCTATTTAACTTTATTTTATTTCAATTTTAGTAATTTTAGTACTTTAACTTACACTTTATTTATTTCAGTAAGTTGCCATGACAATATTTATATTTTTTTAAGTTTAAGTTTTTCACATAATATTTATGTTTTGTTTTATTTTAGTAAAAGTACAAGTAAAATGTTTGGACACACCTACTCATTCTTTAGTATGACTATTGTTCACATTTTAGAATAATACTGAATTAATCCAAACTGTGAAATGACACAAATGAAAATATGGGGAATAGGAAAAATATTTTAAATTAAATTTTATATTTAATATTTTCACCACACTTTGTCTAGATTTTATTTTATTTTATTTTATTTAGAAATTACAAAAAAAATTATTTATGTTCACAGAATGGAAAAAATGGAAATCAATAAAATCAGGATTTTTATAAATGCATATAGAGCTTTTTTAAGTAATAAATATTATAAACCAGTTTTATTTTAGTATTTATGTATGCACAATTTAGCATTTTGGCTAGCTTTTAGTTTTATATGATCAGTTTCATTTTGAGTTTTTATTACATTTTTCTATTTCATTTAATTTTATAATTTATTACTATTTAGTCTATTTAATTTTCTATTTAATATATAAAATTTTTCTATTTAACAATTTTATTTCAGTTTTAGTAATTTTAGTACTTCAACTTACATTTTATTTATTTCAGTTAGGCTAGTTGCCATAACAATATTTCTATTTTTTTATTTTATTTTTTTTTTTAGTTTTTCACCTAATATCTGTATTTATATTTAGTTTTATCGCAATTAACAACATTTTTAAAATAGTTTTAGTTTTAGTTAACACTAACAACACCAATATAAATATATGTTGGTGCTGCAGAGATAAACAAACACAAGTGTCTCAGTATGCTCGAATTAGACATTTTGCTGACAGAGCAGCACACTTGTGTTGTGTTGATCATGTGTTTAAGGTGCTGACCCCTTGGCGGCTGGAGCTCTTGAAAGCACAGGTGCAGCAGAAGTTGGAGGCTCCCATCAGAGAATGCTTCAACAAACTCCAGGAGGTAAAAGATGCCCCTCCATACCAGCTGATTCCCACTCAACAACTATTAAATCCTGTTCCCATGACAGTCACCTGAGTACATGCTTTAGCCAGAATCCTGTCCATCACAGATGGAAAACAAACTGATACTTTTGTCTTTTGTACATGTTATAAAAAACACTTTGGGCCAGATTTACTAACAGCTTGCGCCAGCTCAAACCATCTTTTTGGCGTTAAAATAGTACTGTCAGGATTTACTAAAGACACGCAGTGAAGAATTAGCGCTGAAAAGGCGTGGATACGGTAATTTTGCGTCTGACCTTATTGAATATGCATCTGTAGGCGTTTCCCTTTCAGACGCAGAATTTATGGGAGGAGAGTATTAAAATTAATCACACAATGCAATTTTATTTCAAATTACTGGTATTTGCACCATTATTTAATGCCCCCAAAAAAAGCATGTCTTAAAGCAGGCGTAATTTGCGCTGCTCTTGGTCGATTGTGCTGGTCATTATGGAAATGATATGGCTGCCTCTGTGTTCTTTAATGTGCACATTGTCAGTCATCACACACAGAATTTTCCCTCCCATTGGCGCTTTAATGGAATTGTGCTCTAACGCTAATTTGCCCTGTTTAGTAAATCTGGCCCTTAGTATCTACAAATGTGGGTTTAGTCTTGAAATGTCCTTCTCTATTTCTATCTGTGACGGGAAGCAGAGAATTACAGGTCAGAGTATAATAAGCTTCGTTATGACCTCACTTTCCTCAAGTCAGAGTTTGATCACCAGAAAGAGGAGCACGCTCGAGTCCTGGAGGAGAGACGGATACGGCATGAAGTTGATGTATGTTTTATCATTTTGAATTGAATTTTGACCCAGCAGTGTCTCTTTATGAAGGAGTGTTATATACAGTGGGTACGGAAAGTATTCAGACCCCCTTCACTTTTTTCAATTTTGTTATGTTGCAGTCTGATACTACAATTGTTTAAATTCTTTTTTTTTTCTCATTACTTTACACTCTGTCCTTTATAATGACAAAGTGAAAACAGAATTTTAGAAATGTTTGTAAATTTATTAAAAAGAAAAAACTGAAATATCACATTTACATAAGTATTCAGACCCTTTACTCAGTACTTAGTTGAAGCACCTTTGGCTGCAATTACAGCCTCGAGTCTTTTTGAGTATGATGCAACAAGCTTTGCACAACTGGATTGGGGGAATTTCTGCCATTCTTCTTTGCAAATCCTCTCAAGCTCAGTCAGGTTGGATGGGAACTGTCTGTTGACAGCCTTTTTCAGGTCTCTCCAGAGATGTTCGATAGGGTTCAAGTCAGGGCTCTGGCTGGGTCACTCTAGGACATTCACAGAGTTGTCCCTAAGCCACTCCTGTGTTGCCTTGGCTGTGTGCTTAGGGTCATTGTCATGTTAGAAGGTGAACCTTCGGCCCAGTCTGAGGTTCTGAATGCCCTGGACTGGGTTTTCATTAAGGCTATCTCAATATTTTGGTGCATTGAGCTTTTCTTCTACTCTGATGAGTTCCTCAGTCCCTGCCGCTGAAAAACAGCCCAACAGCATGAGGCTGCTACCAGCACACTTTACTTTTGGGATGGTACTCTGCAGGTGATGAGAAGAGCCGGTTTCCTTCAAACATGATGCTTAGAATTGAGGTTCATCAGACCAGGTAATCTTGTTTCTCAGAGTCTGAGGGTCCTTTAGGTGCTTTATTGCAAATTCCAAGTGTGTTTTCATGTGTCTTCACTGAGGAGAGGATTGAGTTTGGCCACACTGCCATAAAGCCCAGATCGGTGGAGTGTTGCAGTGATGTTTGTCCTTCTGTAGGTTTCTCCCATCTGCATATATGATCATGGAGCTCAACTAGAGTGACCACCAGGTTCTTGGTCACCAATCTAGACAAGCCCCTTCTCCATCAATTGCTCAGTTTGGCTGGGGACCAGCTCTTGGAAGAGTCCTGGGTGTGCCAAACTTCTTCCATTTGAGAATTATGGAAGCCACTGTGCTCTTGGGAACCTTCAGTGCAGCAGAATTTTTTTTTGTAGCCTTCCTCAGATCTGTGCCTCAATACAATCCTGTGTCTGAGCTCTGCAGGCAGTTCCTTTGACCTCGTGGCTTGGTTTTCGCTCTGATATGCATTATCAGCTGTGAGGCCTTTTACAGAGAGGTGTGTGCCTTTCCAAAACATGTCCAATCAATTTAATTTACCACAGGCGGACTCCAATCAAGGTGTAGAAACATCTCTGCAATGATCAAGAGACATGGGAGGCACCTGAGTGAAATTTCAAGTGTTGTTGCAAAGGGTCTGAATACTTAGGTAAATGTGATATTTCAGTTTTTTCTTTTTAATAAATTTACAGACATTTCTAAAATTCTGTTTTCACTTCATCATTATGAGGTACAGAGTGTAGATTAATGAGAAAAAAAAATGAATTTAAACAATTGTAGTATCAGGCTGCAACATAACAAAATTGAAAAAAGTGAAGGGGGTCTGAATACTTTCCGTACCCACTGTATGTGATCATGTAGGTGGCCCGACTTGAGCGTGATAAGGAGGACTCAGCACGGGACGGGAAGCGTGTTGAAGCCCTGCTGAGGGAGAAAGCTCAACTCCACCAGCGGCTCAAAGGACTGGAGGCAGAGGTCACTGAACTCAGGGCAGAGAGAAATAACTCAGTGCTCAGGCCGAAAACGCACAACGAATCCAGATCCGACAGCTGGCTGAATCCCAGGCTGCAGTAAAAGCACTGGAGGTGAGTGGATAAAAGTGAAGAGTTGTAGGTTTTTATGATACAAATAACATTTCATGAGGCAAATAAGTTTATGACTTTCTGTTAAAACACTATAGTTCAGTGTAAAAAAAATTGATTTTTTTTTTATACATATACAGTTGTATATATTTTATACATATACAGTTGTATATATATATATACAGTTGTGCTCAAAATTATTCATACCCTTGGTAAATATGATCAAAGAAGGCTGTGAAAATAAGTCTGCATGGTTTATCCATTTGATCTTTCATTCAAAAATTTAAAAAAAAAAATCTAACAAGTAAAAAAAAAAAAGTGAAAGTGGGGGAAAATCACATTAGGAAATAAATATTTTTCTCTAGTACATAATGGCCACAATTATTGGTACCCCTAGAAATTCTTATGATTAAAATATCTCTGAAGTATATTCCCATTCATATTTGCATTTATCATCACACCAAGGTGACTAGGAACATGAAACGGTCCAGCCTTGGCTTCCTGTTTCACAGGATTATAAATATGAGGAACACAAAGGCCAAATTCCCTTAATCATTGATCACAAGAATTAAAACCAGACATCCGTGCTGCACAACTGGCTGAAGAGTCTGTTCGTAAGGAAATGCAAAACCTGAGGCAAGCTTCTTCATGGTCATTTATTTATGTTTAATGTCCATATTAAATTCAAATGGACCCTTTTTACTTCCTGGTCTTATTGGAAAAATTATGTTGTATCATTCACAATAATTTTACAACCTGGTCTCATGACAAAAACGTACCTGTGGTAACTTTTTCCGCAAGACGCGAAATACATACCGCCATGTACGTTTCATGACATATTTGATGTGAAATGTTCACTGGGTGGCACTAAAAGAGTGTTCAGTTCTTTTCCCCGAACAGATGAACGTACATATGGTACGTTTTATGTGACGGTTTTGTAGGTGTCACCGCAGTTCTTAAAGGGATAGTTCACCCAAAAATGAACATCACGCAAGCGCGTGGTGGCACAAGCGCTGATCCAGATCCAGCGTGATGACGTTGAACACATGCCTTGTGTTCAATGTCATCACGCCGTGTGTTTAACGTCATCATGTTGGATCTGGATCAGCACTTGCGCCACCACGCGCTTGTGTCATGTACTGTCGTGAACGCGCATCCACAAGAGAAACAGTAGAGACGAAAATGTGGAATAAAATCGTTATTTTTGTTTTCTTTCTTTTCTCGTGGCTTTGTAAAATTACAGTTGACAGACTGATGTCACATGGACTACTTTGTCGATCATCTTGGTACTTTTCTGGACCTTGATCGTGTAAGGACCCTTGCTGTCTATGGGAGGGTCAGAGAGCTCTCAGATTCCATCAAAAATATCTTAATTTGTGTTCCGAAGATGAACGGTCGTCTTACGGGTTTGGAACGACATGAGGGTGAGTAATTAATGACAGAATTTTAATTTTTGGGTGAACTATCCCTTTAATTGAAATGTCCATTAAGTGGCACTATAAGTCTAATGCTCCATGACGTTTTAAAATAACGTACCATCTGCACTACACCTAAACCTACCCGATAGTATGAACAAAAGCCAATGTGATGTAAAAACGCAATTGCAAGCATGCCGTTTTAGCTTGTTTTTCGATCTCTCAGCTCTTTCATCGTGAGTCATGTTTTTGATGGGATTCGTACCCAAGGATTCCGCATCCTAAGTCCAATTTCATGCCAGCTGAGCTACTGAGCAAGCTTGTTATGTCTGGAAAGCGAAACATATGGAGCTGTAATCATATCTGTGTATGAAAATGATTACAAGTTACTGAGAGTGAGCTCTTGGACACCAACAGCAGACTGAGAGAAAGCCTGGAGCGAGTGAGAGAGGACCTACGGAGCGCTCGCACGCAAATGGAAAGGACCCAACAGGAAGCCGAGAGGTACACCTTATCGTAACCTGGATACTAGCATCACTGTTAAATGAGAACCAAAAATATTTCAGCGAATGCTGACAGCTTGCATCAAAACGTGCCATTTAGCATTTCTTCAGATTAGAGGCTTGAGATAGAGTTGATTGGTAAGATGAAATGTTGGTTTCAAAGCAAGATTTAACTTGTATGAAAGTGTTTGATAGACATTTTCCCCTTCAATTACAAATATGGGTCATTTGTTTATAATGGTACATTAGATCTCTCTTTTTTCGTCCTGACGGCTGTATTAAATCATCTTAAAAAGTTTGCAAATATTACTCTCATAATTCTTGGTGCTCATATGAGTGATGTGACTCAAATCCAGATGAAACAGTTGTACTGCTTAATGTTTTTTTGGAACCTGTGATACTTATTTTGTTTGATTCTTTGATGAATAAAAAGTTAAATAGAACAGCATTTATTTAAAAAAAAGAAATCTTTTCTAACAATATAAGTCTTTACTATCGCTTTTTATCCGTTTAACACATCCTTGCTAAATAAAAGTATTCAATATTTTCAAAAAAAGAAAGAAAAAAATGACTAACCCCAAACTTTTGAACAGTAGTGTATATTGTAACACAAGATTTCTATTTTGAATAAATGCTGTTCTTTTTAATTTTTTATTCATAAAAGAATCCTGAAAAACATATTGCAGTTTCCAAAAAAAATATTAAGCAGCACAACTGTTTCCAACATTGATAATAAATCAGCATATTAGAATGATTTCTGAAGGATCATGTGACACTGATGATGCTGAAAATTCAGCTTTGCTTTAGAGTATATTAAGATAGAAACTGTTATTTTAAATTGCAATAATATATCACATAATTACAGGTTTTTTTCTGTATTTTTGATCAAATAAATACAGCCTTGATGAGCATAAGAAAGTTTGTTAAAAAACATGAAAGTCCCAAACTTTTGAATGGTAGTGTGTGTGTGTATATATTTCTGTATGTAAATTATCCTGTTTGTATATCCCCATCTCCTTTATTAATTAGTATTAATTAATCTAATTTTTATGATTAATAGTTAATGCGATTTTACTGTTCTTTCCAAAAAATTGCCTAAAAATTGTAACAATGTAGTGAACGGTAAATTGTTCAATTAAATGAATTAAGTGAAATGTCAATGTTTTATTGTCACAGGTTGGTGGAGGAAAGGCGGGTGGAATGGTTGGAGGAGAAACAAACTGCAGGAAAGAGAAGCAGAACTATGAGAGAAATACAGCCAGGCCAAAGAGCGCCTGCAGAGGGCAGCATTTGCACAGAAAAAGGTAGTGCCTAAACTCTACAAACTTCTTTTTTGGAAAATGAACGGATGACAGCTTGCTGATACTTTGACCAAATTTTTGTTTGATACATTTTATTGTATTTATTGTCATGACAATTGTTATTAAAGGTGCATTATTGGTCTCTTTTCTTTTCCAGAGGGAAACCGTGACAGAACTGAAAGAAAACAAACTCCAAGACAAGATTCATCTCCTGGAAGCCAAGATAGAAGAACATGAAATTGCAGCAAGCACAGCTAGAAAGTACTTACTACTTCATTTTATAACACTATAAGGGGCCTTTTGCTATAGAGAATAATGTAAGTATATATGTATGTGTTTTTTATGTAATAATTTTTATTTATGTGTGTGCGCTCAGGAAATCCTCATACGCTGAAGAACATGTTCAGCTCAGCAAGCATCTGAAGGAGCTGCAGAGGAGACACAATGAGTTCTGACGTCTAATGAGTTCTCCTCCACCCCTCTGGCCCGATCCCTCCTCATCCCAGCAGAGTCCATCTTCTCAAACATACAGGTGTCTGCAAACATCCCATCCACAATGTTGAAAATTCTCTTGTCGGCCATAACCAAACCAAGGATATAAATCTACTGCTTTCCCATCCTCCTCTCTCTCTCTCTCTCTTCCCCCCTCTTCATCCCACTCGTCTGTTTCTGCATTTCTTCTCTCAGGAGGATCAGCAGCAGAGGGAGTTGTCTGTGCTGCGGAGACACTTGGAAGAGTTGGAAAACAGTCAGCAACAGCAGCTGGAAGAGCTGGCTGCTCCTCTAGACAGAGACCGAGACAGAGAGAGAGACTCTCAAGCCCACGGGACGCACTTCCAGACCTTTCCTAACCACTACCTGTGTGATTACATTCACCATGTGCCAAAAACTAGACATACTGGGACATTTGTGAGCTGTTTTCTTTTAAACGACGCATAGTGCTTTGCAGCAGAAAATCAGAGATGTTTTAAGAAAAACCTGTTGCATTATTTATTAATTATTTGTCTGGTTGTATTTTTTAACTGGGGGGAGGGACTTCTAAAGTTTACATAAAATGTTGGTTTGTGTTGTACATATTGAAAAAATCTGTAACATGAGTCCAAATGAGAGACAGCACCTTTTCACATACTTTTTCATCTAATTAAACTGTTTGTAATTTGGAACTTGAGGTTCATTTATCACAATCATTTTCAGTAGGACTGACAGTGCAGTGTAGCTGGTATTATGATAAATAATAATGATTTAATTATGAGGAATGTGTCTCTAAAAGCATCCCGTAACGTGTTTTTATAAAGAACATTGTGTCCTCTCATTTTATTAATGTTTACTTGTTACTTGATGTGAACTGTCCACGTCTATAATGTCCCAAAATGTTACTTTGTTTGGCATTATAGGCTTGTGCAGCATATTTAGCCATCATGCAGACACTTGCCTTGAGTCTGCGGTGAGTCGGTGGTCACTCCTCCTCCTGCGCATCTTCTGAGGCTTTAGAAACTTACTTCTTTCTATCTGTCATACAGTCATGAACTGGACACTGCTTGTGTTGGGTAGCGTGTGCATACTGGTCCTCAGTGAGGACGCGTTCGTTCATGGAAAGCGCAACGGGAGGACAGAGACTTTCTCTCGGACTCCACGCGGTCACTCGAGAGACAGACGGGACACCTGGACCGGACAAGCGCATTTCACAGCATGCAAGTCTCCACTGTCACCTAAAGACCAAGCGCTTCTGCTCAGCCACACACACGAGGTCAGAACGAGATGCTAAAATTCCGAATAATTAATTTTATTGCGGCATTTTATTTTTGACATTGAGATGAATGTCAAAAGGTGACCAAATGTATCTGAATGTATACTACTCCTACAGTTATGGTGACAAAGGTTATAGTCGTGCTAAAAATATTTCTGTATTTACTAGCAGTTAGATATTATAACTGATAGTTGGCAATAGCAAAATGAAAAGTCATTTTATTTATTTATTTAATTATTTATTTGTCCAATGTTGTTTTGGACACTGAAACAGAAAACTGAAACAATGTACATATATCTTTTTTTATATATAATAATAATAATAGTCCTATAGGTTTGTAACAACACCAGGAAGGGTAAATTATTGTTAAAAAAAATTTAAACAAATTTTTGCTTTAAATGACAGACAGAACAGGAAAGTCCACTTCCATCAGTATATGTGCAACTCTGTCCTCTGGTCTATTTCCAGACGGGGTTTCATGGTGATGATGGATCCAGTTTTACCCTCACATGGGTTGGAGATGGGGTTAGTCAGTCTTCCAAAATCATCTAAAGATTACCAGTAACTAATCATTATCTCATCTAAGTTCTCTGTTTTTTTAAGGTTAATGTGTTGATCATTTAGATGAACGTTATAGTTTTATATTTATAATCAGTCAATTTTGATTTAAAGGTTTTATATATATTATTTTATTTAAAGAAATTATGCAGGGGTAGAGTGAACCCTTTTTTCTGTCCATCGCAGGTTATCCTGGTTCTTTCCACACTCAGCGCTCCCTCAGACTCTTTTTATGAAGGTGGTTCGTCGCGCCTTTATAGGAGGTCAGCGGTCCAATTTTTACCTAAATATGTAGACCAGAGGTGCCCAATCCTACCTGCAGACTTCACTTCCAGCCCTGCTCCAACATACCTGTCTGTCATAATTATCAAATGCTCATGAACAGTGTTGGGGAAAGTTACTTTTAAAAGTAATGCATTACAATATTGCGTCTAAAAAAGTAACTAATTGCGCTACTTAGTTACTTTTTATGGAAAGTAATGCATTACGTTATTTTTGCGTTACTTTTTGTCACCTGAGCTGGGCTTGCTTATTTATTTTTAATAACAAAAACCCAAAAGTTATATTTTTTGCGACTGTAAAGACTCTTTCACACCAAGAGTGAAATTAATAATACTCAGGCTGAAAAAAATGCCTCTGCATTACTCCCAATTTCTCTCAACACAGGGACAGGAAAGGTGTCAGTAAATAGGAAAACAAAGTAACTTGCGTTACTTATTTTAAAAAGTAACAGATATTTTCTTCATTTAAAAGTAATGCGTTACTTTACTAGTTACTTGAAAAAAAGTAATATGATTACGTAACTCACGTTACTTGTAATGCATTACCCCCAACACTGCTCATGAAGATCTTAATTAGCTGGTTCAGGTGTGTTTGATCAGGGTTGGAGCTGAACTTTGCAGGACAGTAGATCTCCAGGAACATGACTGGGCACCCCTATAATGAAGATCAATGTGGCCAGGCTTTTACTGGCGCTTCTTTTATTTAGTTAAGCGGCCACAAATACTGATCTCATAACAGTCAAAAATCATCCCGTTTACTGGCCTAGCCAGCTATTTCTTTACTGATTTACTATCTTTTTATAGTGAAGACTATGGAAAATCATTTCATGATGTCTCCCATGCCATTAACAACACATTTATAAAGAAGGACTTTGGGATAAGTGCTGGACCTGGGAACCCTCAACAGGTAAATAAATCTGCTAAGTCTGAAGGCATGGCTTTATCTCTGAGAAAGTCACAAGTCAAAGCTAATTCTGATAACTACCGGTAATAATTATATTAGATATAGTACGACCTTTTTCACATTGTCATTGTATGTAGTTGTCAATATGTGACAATATTTTACATTCTGACACCACAGAGATTCTGTCCAAACAGAAAAGGCCATTACATTTACAATTGTCTCAAGACAGCTCATGGTTTTAACAGATATTGCTATTGACAGCATACAGTGTTAAAACCACACATTTTTTTAACTTCCTCTAAGTGGGGTTGGTGTGAAGCTAATATCCTGCTGTGTTAGTTCTTTGGAACTAACTTTTGTCATCTCAAAACAAACAAAACAAAAAAAAAAACTACACTATCATTTCTCCTCTCCATGATTTCTGTCCCTTTTTTTGTATAAGTAATTTATATATTATATATCACTTTTTGTCACCATTACAGGTGATTCTAACAGCCAACCTGCCTTTCACTGAAACCCCAGGAGGAGTTATTTTTACGTCCGTGGATGCTGGTGTGACGTTCAGATCAGTGCAGCTTCCATTCCATCCAGCACAGGCCATTCAGTTCCACTACCAGGACCCAAAATACCTTGTGGTCATCAGCACTGACGTGAGTAAGGTTTTGTGAGGTGATTCAGGTTTCTGCCACCCACTTATTGTATTTTTAATTAGTTGACACTTAAGACACTTAAGATGTCATATGTGACAGTTTGCTAACATGCTCTCTCTCTTCAGAATGGGCTATGGCTCTCACAAGACTTTGGGAACAGTTGGTCTGAAGTTCACGAAGGAGTTCAGACGTTCACATGGTGAGAACAATAACAGGGTGACATGAGTAACTGAACAAGAAACTAAACATTTAGGATGTCTGTGTATTTAAATATTTTGATTTTCAAAATATTTTATATATAAAGTGGTGGCCAAAATTATTAGAACACTAGTATTTTCAGCAGCTAAAAAATGGTTTTAAGTCAGTTATTTCTATCTTTTGCTGTAGTGTGGTAGTAGGAAATATCAGTTTACATTTCCAAACATTCATTTTCCCATTAACTGTAATAATCCAGTGAGAGTTTTGTTTGCAGAAGGAGTCTGATAACAGCCAGTGCTCCACACAGAGGTCTGATCTGATCATCCTCCAGTCCGTCTGGAATAACATGAGGAAACAGAACAAACTGAGACAGACTAAATCCAGAAGAACTGTGGCAACGTCTCCAATTTGCTATAAGAAACCTACCTGCAAAGCTACAGTACTGTTAAAAGTTTTAGGCACTTGTGTAAAAAATGCTGTAAAATGAGGATGCTGTCAAAAATAATGTCAGAAATAGATTTTCTTTATCAATTAACTTCTATTAACTAAATTAAATCAACATTTAGTGTGACCATCCTTTGTGTTTAAAGCAGCTTTTGCCCTCGGTGCACTTGCGCATAGTTTTTCAGGTAGCTTTGCAGGTAGGTTTCTTGAAGCATCTTGGAGACGACGTTGCCACAGTTCTTCTGGATTTAGTCTGTCTCAGTTTCTTCATGTTATTCCAGACAGACTGGAGGATGATGAAGAGATCAGATCTCTGTGTGGAGCACTGGCATTTTTTAGCTAGTGAAAATACTAATGTTCTAATAATTTTGGCCACCACTGTATTTTATAATTTTTTTGCAATCAGACAGTGAAGAAACGTCATCTGATTGAAAAAATTATAAATTTTTAAAAGTAAAATATAGTTTCCCTTTTTTTATTCCTTTCAAGGGGATCTGGAATCACTCTTTTCTTCAGCTCCAGCCCAAAAGGAACTGGTGCGTGATTTCATCTACATTTTTTTCATTAAATGACATTAAAAGAATCATTAGACAAGAATAACTGATGTTCTTTGAGATACATTTTATGTACAACTGAGAAAACTGGCCATTCAATGTAATGCTTATCAATTAAATGGTAAATTATTAATTGGGTTTGAACCAGTTGAGGCAGCAAGACGAGGCGAGCTCATTCTGAGACGGACGCAGGATTTCGGCAAAACTTTCACCACCATCGCCAATAACATCTTCTCCTTCGGATACATTGGTGGCTTCCTGTTTACCTCTGTCATGGAAAAACTGGTGTGGAACTCAGACAACATGTACACTCAAGCATGTATTCACCCACATGAACACACACACATATTGCCCACCCTTTTTCATTTTCCCTTCTGTAAGAATCATCAAGGCATGCTTTATATGTTGTGCTTACAGGGCTCTCCTCGTGTCATCTATGTGTCCTCAGACCAGGGTGACCATTTCAGAAAAGCTCAATTACCATCAGCAACTACAGAGCAGGTGTGAAAAACACACAAACATTTGAACACACAAAGAAAAAAAAAGACTGACTGACTGACTGAATGAATGAATGAATAAATAAATATTTTTTAATAATAATATAAATATAGTAATATAATAATAATTTAAATACATATGTATTATTATTAATTGATATAATGTATGATTGATATAATGTATTTATTTTTTATTTACTTTTAACACAAGTTTGAACACACTTGTTAAAAAAATAAAACTGATGTATTTATCATTTTTGAATTTATAATGTATTATAATATCATTTAAAATAACAAATATGAACAAATATTTCATGTTAATATAATTATATAAATATAATCACATAATAATCAATAAATATAATAATTGAATTGAATTTATTACTTCATCATTAATTCATATATTTAAATGTATTTATTTTTTATTTATTAATTATATAATTAAATATAATTACATATAATAATTAATAAATAATATAATTATAGTAGTTGAATTATGTTAATCATTTATTACTTTATCATTAATTCATATAATAAGATGTATTTATTTATATTATGTATTTATTTTTTATTATATGGGAAATGTATGAGTTGTGCTGTTACTCCCCCTTTCAAGTTGGTCCTGCTGATTTGACAGAAAAAAAACCTGTCACAACCTCTCACAGACATGACCGGAGATCTGTGTGCAACTGTTTAACTCACTCTTGATGTCTGTTTGCAGTTCTACTCCGTTTTGGACGGTGACGAGGACATGATCTTCATGCACGTGGACAACCCTGGAGGTGCCATTTCACACTTTTTAACTTCCTTCTCCATCCTATGAGAGGTGTAAAAGAAAAGTATCAGTATTTAACAGCTCAACCTCTGTTGCTGTCAGTTTAACAGTGTGGATGCTGGACTTGTCAAGCGAGTTTCACTTTGTGCTGACATACCATAGAATGTCTCGGCACAAAATGCTAGACTCTTTTGGGTCAGTGTGTACGCTATTCATCTTCGAGTCTGGAAGTCTTTGTGCTGTGACGATCACTGGAAACAGATAAGAGTGAGGATGGTGTAGTCTTTCAGTCAGGCTTTGGAGGTTACACACAAATACACCCCTCATTGTATTTACATGTATGTATCACATACAGTCCATGGCTCATGTGAAGAGTTATCTTATTTCCCATCATGCCTTTTACATGTGGGATCTGTTTCTCACAGGATGTTCGATTCTCATTTTGTCACATGAAGCCGGTTAGATGGGTTTGAGTGTGAATAATGATGGCTTATGGCTGATCTCTTATCTCGTCTGAGAGTAAGCTGTGTCAGCGGAGTGTTTGTATGTGATGTGATCTCACATGCTTACAGATGACACATATTATGGGACAATCTACACCTCTGATGACCGTGGAATCCTGTATTCTAAGTCTCTGGAGCGCCACCTGTTTGGCGGGGAGGGGAAGAGCGATTTCACTAATGTTACATCTTTGAGGGGGGTCTATCTCACCAACATACTGGAGGAGGGTATGAAGGTTTTTTTTCATGTTATTTAATTTGTCTTAAAGGGTGCCTAAAGGGTTAGTTCACCCAGAAATGAAAATTCTGCATTAAGGAAGTACATTTGAGCTTACGTTTACCATATTTGATGTGCTCTATGCGTGTGCGCTAAAAAATCCTAAATTAAAGGGATAGTTCACCCAAAAATGAAAATTCTGTCATTAATTACTCACCCCCATGTCGTTCCAGACCTGCAAGAACTTTGTTCATCTTTGGGACACAAATTAAGATAATTTTGATGAAGTCTGAGAACTTTCTGACCCTGCATAGACAGCAACGCAACTGACACGTTTTATGGCCCAGAAAGGCAGTAAGGACATCGTTAAAATAGTCCATGTGACATCAGTGCTTCAACTGTAATGTCATGAAGCTACGAGAATACTTTTTGTGCACAAAGAAAACAAAAATAACTTTATTTAACGATTTCTTCTCTTCCGTGTCAGTCTTCGACGCACGTTCACGACAGTACCATGATGCATGCGTGTGCATTCCTCTGCTTGTAAACAATGCACAGTGCATGCGTGATCTACATCAGCAGCACCACGCAAGAAGAAATTGTTGAATAATTCATTATTTTTGTTTTCTTTGCACACAAAAAGTGTTCTTGTAGCTTCATAACATTATGATTGAAGCACTGATGTCACATGGATTACTTTAACGATGTCCTTACTACGTTTCTGGGCCTTGAACATATCAGTTGCGTTGCTGTCTATGCAGGGTCAGAAAGCTTTCGGATTTCATCAAAAATATCTTGTGTTCCGAAGATGAACGAAGGTCTTACGGGTTTGGAATGACATGAGGGTGAGTAATTAATGACATAATTTTCATTTTTGGGTAAACTATCCCTTTAAATCTGTTCACCATATAAAGCAATTGTGCCTCTTCAGAAGATTTGGATTAAACTAATGTATTATAATACTAATGTATTATAATTAATGTATATGAATTTCTTTTACGAACTTTCTGAAGCATCAATGTTTAAGTGGAATGGACTTTCAATGGAGGGACAAACCTCTCCGAAAAAAAGTTGTTTTTTCAAAGATGAATGAAAGTCTTATGGGGTTGAGAAATATTTGACAGATTACAGAATTATCATTTTCAGATGAACTATCCCTTCAAGTGCCAAATGGCCAATCATGGTTGTATTGGTGACATTTATATGTCATCACTAAAAGATGTCTTACTCCTCTTGGGCCACAGATGGACGTATTCGTTCAGTCATTACATTCGACAGAGGTGGGCGATGGAGATTTCTGAAGAAGCCAGAGAATGTTAATTGTCCAGAAACCTCGAAAAAGGTAACAACTGAGGACTGAGTGATGAGAAGTTGCATTTTATTTGTTAAATCTTAAATAAGTAACATTTTTTTTTTCCTGTTCTGTTGACATATTTCCTATTCAAACATTAGCCATAATTGGATGAAGATTTCATAAAAGGCAATTTCAAATGATTACATCTGCTAAAAAACGTTTATCAATACATTAACATACAGATTAGCTTCAAAGTTAAAAGACCAATTTTGATTTCCTTTAAAGCAATGAAACAGAAGTAGCAACAGATATTTTCCTCCATTTTGTGACATTAATCCAAGTATAATAGATTATTCGAAAAGAAAAAAAAACAAGGTGGTGACTTGGTTCAAGACATCAGTTATTGATTGGATTGTGAGATGTAAGGTTTAATTTTTTCATTTCATGACGACTTATCAAGGTTACTGTAAATATGTGCATGTGATTGTTTCCGTTTTCTGTTCCAGTGTAACCTGCACATCCACGGAGAGCACAGTCACTTCAGTGGAATCGCTCCCATGCTGCCTCTCTCTGAACCCACTGCCATTGGTCTGGTCATCGCCCATGGTACTAGTCCCTACCACCTATCTCCACAACTTCCACAACTTAACATTCAAACTTGTCAAAATATTAAATGTCACTGCAGGTAGTGTCGGTGACTCCATTTCAGCCGCCCGGCCGGATGTGTACGTGTCCGAGGACGGAGGTTACACCTGGTGGGGGACTCTGAGAGGACCTCACCACTACAGCATCCTGGACTCTGGAGGGCTGATAGTGGCTGTGGAGGCGCATAGAGACAGACAGATCAGCTCACTAAAGTAACACACTATCACTTGCCCTGCAGTTGTGTTACACATTGTCACAAATGTTTCATTTGTGGTAACTGTCGTATATGACTATGTGTCTGAATGTTTTCAGGTTTTCCACAGATGAAGGACAGTGCTGGAAGATATTTAATTTCACAGACCACCCGATCTTCTTGGCAGGACTGGCATCCGAGCCGGGCACAAAGACAATGAATATAAGCATTTTCGGCTACCGCCCAGATGATGATGATCAGCCCATGTGGGTGGCTGTCACCATAGACTTTGAGCACCTGCTCACCAGAGAATGTAAGAAACATTTCAAGAATTATGGGAAGAATTCAAATAGTGTAATAATAAGTATCATATTATATCATCAAAGCTCAGACACAAATCAATAAATAGTGTAGAACTGACCCTACGCAGGGAGTTTGATTAACAGGCGATCTGACCAATCATAATGCTTAATCCACCATTTTGTCTAACAAACAAACCAGACAGAAGAGTAGATTAACATCGGTGGTCTTGAACTTGAAAAATGGTGCGTACTGACGTCTTTCCAAGGTTAAAAATAAGATACCTTCTGATGTTCATACATGTTTATTTCGTGCTATAAATAGTAAAGAGGAAGAGATGATCGGTTCACGTGTCGCTTGAACCGAGGCACTAGAGCGATCTGTCATGACACATTAAAGATCCACAAAATTTAATTTATTGTTTGAATTTCTCAAAAAATGACAACATTTGAAAGCTGAGACTTTGTTTCATACTTAAAGTAACTTGTTCTGTCTTGTCTGCCAGCACGTTGTCAGTTGGCTTGTCGGACATAGTAACAGTAACGAAGGTGGGTGGGACTTTGCGAAGTGACAATTGCAACCTGGTCTCATGACGAAAACATACCTCTGGGAACTTTTTCACAAGACGCGAAATACGTACCGCCGTGTACATTTCGTGACATTTGATGTGAAATGTCCACTGAGTGGCGCTAAAAGAGTGTTTGTTTTTTCCCTGGAACAGATGAACGTACATATGGTACGTTTTATGTGACATTGGTTTTGTACGTGTGAAATGTCCATTGAGTGGTGCTATAAGTCAAATGCTCCGTGACTTTTTAAAATAATGTACCATCTGCACTACACCTAAACCTACCCTATAGTATGAACAAAAGCGAATGTGACGTAAAAACATAATCGCAAGCATGCCGTTTTAGCTTGTTTTTTGATCTCTCATCGTGAGTCATGTTTTTGACGGGATTCATACCCAAGGATCCCGCATCCTAAGCCCGATTCCATGCCGGCTGAGCTACCGAACAAGCTTGTTATATCCGTAAAGCAAAACATATGGAGCTGTAATCATAACTGTGTTTTAGTGTTCTGTGTGCCTCTAGTGTTCATTTCTGTTGGAAACTGCAGTGATATGTACTTATTGATACGTATTTTGCGTCTTGCGAAAAAGTTCCCAGAGGGACGTTTTCCTCATGAGACCAGTTAGGTCAATTGACATTGCGCCTGAACCAAAAAGTTGCACTTGAACACACCGCAAAAAATACTACCAGTAGGTGGCAGTAGTCAGTATTTGTCATTCAAAAAAGGAAGTCAGAATCGCTAGGACTGTGGATGGAAACAAAGCAGCACTTGCATACCATTTTGTCCACTTATCTTCGTAGTTTGGTTGCTTTCGTCACTTCCGTTTTTCTTCCTGTGCACTGGTTCACTAAGCTGAATAGCCAATCGGAGTGATCTCTCTTAGTTCCTGGTGTTCTGGGTTGTTGATAGGTGCTTGCTTACTGGCTCAAGTCTCTGATAGTCTAGCTCAAGTATCTTCTTTAATTGTAAGAAAACAATATTTTTTCATCTATCAGGTAAAAATCGTGACTGTCATTGCATAGAAAAGTAATGTAACTGCTCACATTACTCAATAAACATCAATATAATTTCTATCTGTACCACAATTGTGACAATGCAATATTTAGTCTTAAGGGTTTGTTCAAATCATGTCTTTTCCTAGGTGGTGAAGAAGACTATGTGCAGTGGTTGGCACACTCTGATTATGACTCTGACCCAGAAACAGACGGATGCCTCTTGGGCTACAAAGAGACATTTAGAAGACTGAAGAAACTGTCAGCATGTAGAAATGGGAGAGGATATGTAGTCAGCAGGCAGCAGCGCCCATGTCCTTGCTCTATAGAAGACTACATGTGGTAGGAAAAATTACACCACTCTGAGGTTTGGACTTCTGCTTGACGCCAAACGAAAGTGTTTTCTGAACATCTCTCCTGTCAACAGTGAGTACGGTTTCTATCGGCATGAAAACACCTCGGAGTGTCTCTTACAACCCGACTTCCTGAATCAAACCCAGGATATTTGCTTAAATGGGGAGCTATATGACCTTCAGAATACAGGGTGATGGTTAAAATACATCTTGATTATTATATATAGCAAAATTTTGAAACACACACATACATACATGTTATAGTTATAATTAAACCACTGTGTTAAACAGGTATCGTAAGATTCCTGGCGATAAATGTGAGGGGGGTGTCAGGCCTCCGAGACAAGATGTTTTCAAAATGCTTTGTGGGAAGGACATTTCACCAACTTCCTCAGATATGCATACTAAGAGATCAGTGAGTGGCCCATTTCTCATGACAATCATTACTCACTATACAGTGGCCAAAAAACATAAAGTAAACAATACAGTTTGCTTAACCAGTATGAACAAGAGTGATGTATTTCTGCATATCAATATGAATTTCATTCCTACATGAATCAGTGCTTTTAAAAGAACACAAAGTTAAATATGGTTGATGAACCAGATAAATACATTTATTGTCTTTATATTTGCAGCCGGGTATGCTGGTTCTTATTGTGGTGTGTACTTGTGTGGGGGTCATTGGTTTGGTTATTACTGCAGCTTTACTAATCACTTCAAGGAGGATAAACTGTAGGCAAAGGTAAGGTCATATGACAAAACTTGACTGGCACTCTGTTGGATATTACATCCATTTGAAGCCACATTAGGTATTTCTCATACAAGACATGCCTTGCAGAAGTCAAATTCTCTGTTGGTCAAATTCCACCCCCTGCAGGTCACCTGCTTATCGCTTTTCGGCTCTGCAACTTCAAGAAGATGATCTGTGTGTTAGCAATGAAAGCAGCCCCAATGGCAAACTAAATGGTTTCCAGGTCCAGGAGGACTCAGATGACGTGAGCTTGATGAATCAATCAATATTAAATTTGGCTATTTTTATGTATTTATAGTTGATTATTTACTTATTTTTGCATTCGCTTGCTGACTTTTTTATTTCTTCTTTAGGATCTTATTGAATGAACAACATTTAAACTCTGGGAACTACTCAGGCTTTGCAGACAAGTGTGAATAGTTTCAAATGAATCTCAAACCCAGGCACTGCGACTGGACAATAAATGCTTGGAAATAACGGTGAACTGCATTTTTCAAACCGAGGCAAATGATATCTTGCTGCGGTCAGGATTTTATTTTGTCCTATGAAGTGTCTTATATGGGGACCAAAGGATAATCATTACAAGTGAATTCACTTTCACCCTATTTGTCTTTTGCACTGGAATCATTCATATTCCCTCAGGCTGCTGCTGGCAATCCTCCTTGAGCTTTGGGACTATGTATTTTCAAATAGACCAATCTACTGTTTTTGAATTGTAAATAAATTAAAATGCATTTAAACATCTAGATTATTTATACTCATTTTGGGATAGTTCACCCAAAAATGAAAATTGAGTCATTAATTTCTCACCTTCATGTCGTTCCAAACCCGTACGACCTTCGTTCATCTTCTGAACACAAATTAAGATATTTCTGAACGTGGTCGGACCCAGAGTCAGAAAGCTCTCGGATTTCATCAAAAATATTTTAATTTGTGTTCCAAAGATGAACGAAGGTCTTGCGGTTTTGGAACAACATGAGGGTGAGTAATTAATGGCGGAATTTTCATTTTTAGGTGATTTATCCCTTTAAGTAATCGTGTTAATACACCACAATGAGTATATTACTTAGTATATAATTATTACAAAAAATATATATATATTTTTAAAATGCTTTATATAGAATAAATTGTCATGTTTCTGAATTTTGCAGAATATTGCTATACCACTATATGATAATACAATACCACTACTGACAGATGTCAAACAAAAAAGAGACCAAACAGTTGTCTGTCTTGGAAAACAAACAAACCACACACCTCACATAAGCATACATTCACCTCACACCTCCTCACTAACACACATACACTACATACCACACTACACACCAACACGAACCAGACTCTCACACATTTTCAACCATCACACTCAAAATTCAAGAATATTAAAGCAGTACAGGGTAAGTAATAATACCAAAATAAATGAATTACATTATAAAGTTTGTAGCCTATAATACTGTGTTGAATTGCATTGCCTAAATATAATGTTTTTCAGTACATTGGCTATGTGTATATATTATTCAAACTACAAATGCACATAAAACACTCCTATTTAAACATAGTTTAGTTTAACCCAAACTCTTCAAACTAATATAAATAGTCTGTCATTTTTGTACATAGTTTTTTCCATTCATTCCAAAGGGCTTCAAATTGACCTACGTAGTCTAAAACTAGTATGACTAGTTTTTAACAAATTATGCATAGAATCCCCTGAGTAGTGTGGGCGGGCGTTATATAAGACACGCCCACATATGGGCGTGTCTGCCGCAAACACACGTACACACGCAAGCTCCTCCTCTCTGGCGAACCCGGATGTGGAGGGATACTAGCGTTGTGTCGCCGTGGCACCAGGTACTTCTTTCTATTCTCCTCTTTTTTTTTTCAATATCAATCTAAAAGTTTATTCGTTGGGTTACATGATTTCTTGAGTTCATTTTATATATCTGTTTTAAGGGTTATTCTTGTTTTATTTGTATATTCGCCCCATGCTAACGCTATTGTCACTTTCTGTCAACCGACACCTAAATTTCACACAAACGTTTCTGGCATCGTTTTCAGACATAATTAGAGGTTTTCAGGATCTATGTGTTTGTTTTACATGTTAGATCTTGAGCTTAAGTTAAAGCTAAGAATTTGTTTTATTGGCTCATGTGGAAAAGAGTCATTTTCAGATGACAGGTGAAGGCTGACACAATCTAAAACTTATAAACTTGCATTTTCTTTTGCCACCTTTTTATACATGAGAATAGGGTTTGATCAATATTATTATTATTTTTATAATAGCCAATGCTCATATTGATGTCTGAAGAGCAGAGTACAATTTAATAGTAACAATTAAAATGCTGAACGCTAGCTTTATACTATATTAGAATTCACTAAAATAGTTGAAAACAGAAATTGTGCACTTTATTCATAAACATTTTAATGCATTCATACATTATATAATTCTGTGTTGTTAAACATGGTAGAATGTGTTTAACAGAGCAGATAGTAGTATATATATATATATATATATATATATAAGTAGTATTTAAGTAAAAATAAAAGTAGTATATATATGTTTGACTGAAAGGATAATCAAGTTACTCTGTATATAAATTAAGCAAATGAGGATTGGAGTTATGAATTATGAATCTGAATCAGCCAAATATAGGTCAGGTAGTCTGCCTGGCTATTGTTTCGCTGTGTAATTTTTAACACATATATATATAGATTATCTTGAGTAAATCCCTGCAGGTCACAAGTATTGTAGTTGAAATATTTAGGAATTCAGTCTTTTGTTATATGATGATATCTGATCTCATGTCAGGTGTGTGGATTGCAGTCAGGATGGTGCGAGCAGGAGGTGTGTTGTTTCTTTCAGTTTGAACTCTGCTTAAGTATACATTACATGTAACCGACGGCAAATATTTGCTCTTGTTGTGGTAATGTATGTGTAATAGCAGTGCAAAAAAAAAAAAAATAGTTTTGCTTTGCATTAAAAAACTGAATTATGCCATTAATACTATGATAATATATTATGTGAAAAATATTACATATGCTAAAGAATATGCAAAATTTTTTTTACAGGACTTTTGAAACTGGCAGTGCTGGTTTCTATCTTATTTCTAGCTGTGTTCCTGGCATTTGAGCTGTTTGAGAGCAATATGAATTTTAATTTGGGGAAAGTACTTGGTGAGTTAATGCATGCAGCCATTTTCTGCAAAATCCTTTACACACACACACAGAACATATTGATCTGAAACTGCACACGTCTTTTGTTAGTGAAGTAAGACAATGCACTTATTTGGTTAAGGAATGAGTTTGTGTTTTTCAGTGTTTTGACATAGCACATTACTATTTGCTAATCGACATCTGTTTCTCTACAGCACGATATGCACCTGTAGAGACTGTCCGTGAGTACATATTTACAGTGTTTTTTTACTACATATGATAATTGAGGATGGTGAATAAGTTTCCATCTAATCCTTAATAGCAACTGACTTGACTAGATAAACAAGCTCCTCCTGTACCATTGATTAGAACTGTGTAGATATAAATGAGGAATTAAAAACATATAACTTGAAGCTGTGCAGAAATCAATCATCGGTTAAAGGTGTGCGTAGTTAAACTTTATGGCAATGACATTAATAGCATGTAGGTGTTAGATTCTTTATATTAGAGACAGAGTTCCATAGTTGTCATATTAGTTGTGTTGGGTTGCTGCCAGCTGCCATTTACTTTTGAAAGTAGGTGTGTTTGGGTGTGATCTTCTTTTTAACTTCAAACACTTAAGAAGTCTGTTGTAGACATAATTCAGCGTGAAGACGCTGTCTGTGTAAATAAGATAAACAATTAATAAATTGTGCAGACAGAAGGCTAGATCATAGCCAAAAATGTTTTTAGTTTTTTCTCAAATAGTTAAGACGTGTGTTTATGGATGTATTGATGTTATTTTCAGCTACCAGGCCTCCACGCCACAAATGCGGGCTTTCTAAATCATGTCCCGAGGACCATTTTGCTTTTAAGATCACCAGTGGAGCAGCGAGCGTTGTTGGCCCGAAAATATGTTTTCGAGACAATGTGTAGGTTTTACACACATCTCTAATTGCACAGCACTACTGCATAATCACTATAGAAAAATACTGAGGACTTCCTGAGTTCAGAGGAAACACTGAACATGAAAAGAACATGGCACATTGCTGCTGTTTGAACTCTTTCTTCTTTATCTTTATCAGATTAATGAGTGGAGTAAAGAACAATGTTGGACGGGGTATAAATATTGCTTTGATCAATGGTATGCCTCCTTTTTGTCTTTAGAAATATGTAGATGGTGAAACCTTTTTAACTGAACAGTTACTACATATTTAGTGAGAGAAGTTGGACTGCATTAATCCACAGTATTTTTACAGGCAAGTCCGGCGAGCTCACCAAGAGTGATTCCTTTGACATGTGGTCTGGAGGTAAATCTGTTTCTAGACCTCATATCTTGTTTCCATTTGCATGTGTAGTATTTGCATTGAATTAAAATCTATCCTGGGTGATCACCTCACTAAAGCCGTTAGGTACACAGTCTTTTTGTCCCATTTTTATATACTTTTTTGCTTCAAATATACATTTGTATTGTTGAGATTCTCCTCATAGCTAGTTGGATTGGTTCATGGCTTATAGCGCTTTAATTAAGACTTCTTAAAAATCTCTATGGGAAAAATATGTAAAAAGTGGGTGGGCAGTAATGTACTCTATTCAAGGTGTTTTATTACTTGGGTTTCCATCCAACGTTGAGAATTTAACTTACCAAATTGGATTATCGCATAAAACATTTGCGAATAAGCACAGTTTCCAGTCAAAGAGAACAAAATCATCACTTTCTGATAAACTGGCACTAAATACCACTAAGAAAAGGAGGAGAAGCCACTGAATATAATCATTTTCATAAATAATAAATTGCGCCTCAGAGCGAGCAAACGAAACACAAATGCGGTCATTGCTTTCGGAAACACAGTCGTGTAAGAGAGTTCTGGGAGGCAGTAATAAAGAAATACTTTGACGACAGACTTTGCTTGAGCATTTAAGAATGACCATAACAACATTTAAGATGCTGCGCAACAAGATCGGTATGCTGGTTAGTCAGGTTATGGCACCCCATAGTGCAAAGTCACATGACTTTTTTTTTTTAATGTTGAAGGAAGGAATTTATTCGGCAAATGCGTTTCTGTCTACCATTATTCACATTAACCTTTTTTCGCAAGAGTCAAAAACCACCTCAAGCGAGTGTAAAATGTTTTTTTTTTTTTTTTTTTTTGTGAATTAAGGGATTTTTCCCCCAAAATTTGATGTTTCCATCACTCTAATGCGATACTTCAAAATGTGTATAAAAACAGGGTGATGGAAACATAGCTTGTGTCCAATCACTCAAACCTCATTCATACATAGTCCGAAATGCGTATGATCGGATATTTGTATTGTAATGTTGTCCTCTAAAAAAGTAGTCATAGAAGTGTTTGTGGGTGTTAATGGGGACTCGTCTCGACTAACTGCTTTTTCTTCACCTTACTGACTGTTATCCAACATTTGAAGGCCTCCCCATGTAGGCGAAGATATTTCAGATAATTCTGCTGTAATTACAAAGCTGCTTATTTTCAACTTATTTTATTTTCAGAAACTAGGAGTGGCAATATATTAAAATAATTACAATTATTTTATAATTGTAATTATTTTAGAATCATTCAAATCCATAATTTTTGAATTTCAAGAACTGATATTTATGACAATCAATTTACATGATTTTTATAGGCGTTGATGATTACAAGATAAGGTTTTTACTCGCAGATAGCAATATCTGATAAAATATTTTTAAATTAATTCATTCTTAAATAAAAATGACAGTTGTCGAAGGAACAAATTAAAACAAATTAAGTTTTAAAGTGCATTTTAAAGCTCATTTTGTTTTAAATAATTTCAAATTATCTTGAGGCCCACTTGGAAGTGTGCTGAAGCCCCCTAGTGGTTTCTGGCCCTATGGTTGAGTTTTAATTGGATGGCAAGAGACTAATTTTAATACCAGTTGAAAACAGGGCCACTGTGTTACAGTGTTATTGGTAAGAGCTGGGCAGGGTCAAGTACTTGAAATTTCCTTTTGAGTCGCATGCAAAAGTTAATATTTTTAAATGTTTGTTCTTGTCTAGATGTAAACCAGCTTATCAGTTTCTTGAAGGAAATAGAAGATGGAAGCATTGTCATGATGGCCACTTTTGATGATCCTGCAACAAAGCGAGTCACTCTTTTTAAATATTTGGTCAGACTTTTACAAATCTGTCTCGTCTTGTATATTTACTGCTTTTTTAAAATTATGAACAGGCTAAACGACGAGGCCAGAAATCTGATAGCAGAATTGGGCAGCTCAAGCATCAGCGTACTGGGATTTAGAGATAACTGGGTGTTTGTTGGAGGCAAAGGGATCAAGACAAAGAGCCCCTTTGAACAGGTAAACTTGCCTTGTATCTTGTTTCCGGGCTGCAGCCCCCACTAATGAGTGGCCATGTCCTGTTTAAATTTTAGGTTAATATTTTAAATATCTAATAAACCGTCTCTTATGTCTCCAGCACATCAAGAACAACGCAGAGACCAACAAATATGAAGGCTGGCCAGAAGTTTTGGAGATGGAAGGATGCATTCCTATAAAAAATGAGTAGAATCAACCTCTCACTGTATTTCAAATTATTTAGCATTTTCATGTAAAGCCTAGATGTTGAAGAGTTCAAAATTTAACATATGCAATGTTGTATTGTCCGATTAGCATTGACAATGATTCAAGTTAAGAGTAGGATATAGACTTTTAATTTTAAGTTGGGCTTCCTGTATTTTGAATCTTGCCATTAGTGCTCCTGAGCATTTGCTGCTCTATATTTCTATTTATTTTATAGGGCTCCCACTACTTTTGACCAGTGAGTTTCCATTACTTTTCTTCCAATGGTCCATGATCACTAAATGGATTGCACTCACAAAGAGCAATACGTAGCCAGGTCAATATTTTACAGCTGAAAATCACTATAAAAATGAATATTCTCCATAGAAATATCCACAACTTCACTAACTGTTGTGAATTTTCCAGCCTTGGAAATCAGAGTCTAAAAATGCCATGCCTGTGGGAGATCTGATTTGTAGGGTTTTTTGAATAACTGGTCCATAAACAGCAAGTTTTCTGCCATTTGTGCGGCTCCAGTGTCATAAGGAAAAGAGAGATATAGGATCAGATGTACTGCATGTCTTCTTGTGTACGGGTTTTTTTTTTCCTCCCAGAAAATGAATTGAGAGGGTTTGTGCTCATATTTATCACTGCACTATGACACTGTAAATGTGGATCATACTGGATTTAAGTTAAATGGCTGAGGGCTGCTGTCACCAAAATGTATTTATTTCTTTATGGTTATATTTATTTTTCTACTGGCAAAGGTATTTTGACTGCTGGAATTTATTCCTGAAGGTAGATGATGAAGAATCTGGTTTTAAAAACTGCCTATATCTCTGGTGGGTGATGGGTTGAGTTATTGATTTGTGTTGGTTTTTGGCTTTGTACTGTTTAACTGCTGTCTCCAGCTTTATGCCATTTATCCTTAACTTTTGGGAATGTTGTTACATATGGGGAGTGCAAAAGTTTTCAGAGATTTCCATCAGTTATTGTTTATTGTGTTGATAGTCTGTCTGGTTTCTGCACCAGATTCTGAGATTATGGCGGTATGTCTAGCAGCTGTTACATGCCGTTAATGTTCATAGCAAGCAATAGCTATATCATACAATATAACTGCTTTTATTCCTAATTGTGCCTTCTGCAGTGTCAATATGCGCTTTTTTACCAAGTAGTAAAATTTCCCTTATAATGCAAAACTAATGATCTCTACTTGTTCATTTTATAATTCCCTGCACGATTTTAACTATATACTGTGAAATTGTGGATTGAAACCCATTTCTTTTGTAAGAAAACCAGTTGTGTGCCTTATTTACAATTATCAAATGCCTTTTCTAGAGTTGTGTGTGAAATCATTGATGTTGCATGTCATGGCCTTAATGTGTAAAGCTGTTTTGAGGATTTCTTTAGTCTAAATTAAATTTAAATCAAGTAAATTGTGTGAATGCAGTCTTTTGTAATAGCTGTAAGATTGTTTTTGTAAAAAATGTTTCATATTAAAAATGAAGCTGTGCAAATGGCTGTTGCTTTCATTCCTGGGTCTTGTCTTACCTCTGTTTAGATTAAGGTTGAGAACCCCCAAGAATAACCCTAGCATCTGTTCTGCCTCATCAAGGCATGATGCAAACATCCAAAATGGTACGTGTGTTTATAAAGGAATTTGTAGATTCTTGGAAGGCGTCCATCTCGGCCTAAGAAAAGACCACAGAAGGTTTCAAAGTACACAGCTGCACAAGAAAGGGATGGTAAAATTCACTCTGCCATCTTAACTGATGAAAATAATTTCTCTCAATAACAGATTTATTCCATTCTGAAAATATCAAAATATATAGGTACTGATGTAGGCAACAATATAATGTACAGACCCAGTCTATACAAATGTCAATGTGCTGAGAACTACCTTTTATGCCATCAATGAATACCTTATATTCTGACAAACTCGTCTCAATATTATACTAATTCTCTAAAACAAATGACTAGCGGGAAGTTGTGAACTTGAAGTGCTCTGAAACATGATAATTCATTTATCCTGCAGCATGTGTCCTTCCCCAGCACCTGCTCAAATCCAGCATCATTATTATGGCATGGAGATATATAACCACTATTTACAAGCACATGAAATACATCCATGAAATCCAATCAAGGTCACTGTATTGGAGAGGGAGAGAACTGTAGGGAGCTTGTACAGCTGTACAAAAATGCTCCAGGTTCAATGCGGTCAGTTACCGCAAAATAATTTTGACCTCATTCAGTTTCTAATAAACAAAAAAATAACGTTTACGCTGTTAAGACATAGTTGTGGTCCAACTCGTCCCCTATCAACGGAACTACTGTTTAAGTCGAATTTGTTTGTTACTTGCCAAATAATTCTTGCGTTTACCCAAAAAACAATTACACGAACATTAAATACAGATATACTATAATTATATTTACCTGAATTTTGTCTTTTTGCTACAAGTGAGAACGTAGACACAAGATGGCACCATTTACGCTCTAGTATGGAACGATTTTCCGGAGTATTTTCAAATAGAATTGCAAATTGTATTTTCAATTGCGTTTGACAGGAAAGTAAGCCGTTTCAGTGACCCGGATGAGCGTACTTATATACAACGATTGGCCAATCAGAATCAAGTATTCCACAGGGGCGCATATTTATCACGCTTGTCCCGTATTAACATAATTAAAATCCACATAACATCTAAATGTAAAGGTTTTTCCAGAACAATGTCTTAAAGTAAACTTTAACTGTAAGTGGATGACTCTGAACATGTTTGTAAAATCTGAGGAATGAGTCAAAATTATTTTCTGTTGTAATAGAATCGAACCCAGTCTTATTAAAATTAAAGTAAATGTTTGGCAGCTTTTGAAAATAATACAACCATCATCTGTTAAATATCTATAGCTGTGTAACTGAGACTTTTCTTGGGTCAATAAATGAATACAAGGCTTCAAACTCCCAACCAAGCTCTAAATGTACAGAAACAGTCCAGACACAGGAACAGAACTGAACAGAGCAATATTTTGGTTGCTGAAGATCACATAAATTAGAATCTCTACAATATGTAAAATAATATTGGTTAAAGTTAAAAATAAGATTTTTTTTAACAGTTAAAGAAAAAAGGCAAATACATACTTTTGGCTTTGGAAACAAACCTATTTGAACATGACAGATATAAGAAGCAGAGTCAATGGAGGATTTACACTCCAGAGGCAAAGATCACGAAGAGCGAGAAAACAGAAAAAAAAACAAAAAAACAATACACGGTGTTCCAATGCATGACGGGAGACCAGGTCTCCAAACACCTCAATAAGTGCAAAATAAATAATGCAATATCCCAATCCTGTAATCCAACAGATTTGGTACCATAGTAAGCTTACAGAGATATGATACGTGAAATGTGATATAGCCAAAAAATTCCTGGAGGAAAAAATAATCACATGATGTTCAGGATGAAATATTAAAAGAGGTGGATCTTGGTATTTCCAACGAGAGCTACAGGAGGGTTCTGAGACAAGTCTGAAAAGTCTTTCTGACAGCATATAACAAGAGTTCTGGTTAAAAAAAAACAAAACAAAACTGATGATGCATAACACTGTCCTGTGGAGTATTTCATATGTGATAGTTTACTACTAAGTTGGGACAAATTTTCTTGGCCTTGGGGGAAAAAAAAAATCATGTGCTGCGTTGGCGCTGAACAGGGATGCAAATAAAAGTGTGGGGGGCGGTTCTTTCGAGTCCAGCTGACATTTAAAAACAGACAAAAAAGCCTGTTTGCTTTGAGACAAACCCTTCTGTCCTGTAACAGGGATTCTGAAGGATTTGTAACTTAAGGCAAAGGTTATTATGATTACTTTAAGCTTTTTGCTTTAAACCCATGATTCAATTTTTGGAACGCTTAAGCATAAAATGCACTAGAAAATTGGATAGAAACTGTTTAGTTGATCTGAGGGAAGGAAAAAAAACGGACAAAAGTAATTCAATACAATCAGAAGGTCTTGACTAACTAGCTAGAACGTTGTTGGAAAAAAACAGCTGCTTGTATATGCTTGATAAATAATGTTTTGCATGCAATGAAAAAGTCCAAAAAAATTCAAAGAGGCACACCCCCACCACTAATGTATAGTTTCCAAATGAGTCAAATTTAAATTAAATGGCTAAACATTACTGCACATGTGCCGACGTGGACACCGTGTCATACATTTCCGCCCCGAAGCACTTCAGAACATTCAAATACATGACTTAATAAGATTAGGCCATAATATAATATGTTTAAAAAAATCTTAAAAGTGAACTTGGTAGGGCGGTGACCTGTGCAGAAATGTGTCAAGCATTACAGAACATTTCAGTTGTGCTTCAACATACAGTAAATTGTTGCAGAGGCTGTTGTCAGGCAACGAGGCTTTCGATTTTGCATGAGGACGTTCAAGACGTTATGCCGTGAAGGATGAGCCTGTGCTTTCCAATTAGGACCTTCACATCCCTGTTTTCTACCATCCAAGGCTGCGAGCAAAAAAAAAAAAAATAGAATCCAGAAAAATTAAGGGAGGGACACAAACCGAGGAAAAAAAGAAGTCCTGACAGATCCTGTAATCACACGGTCACTGCTACATTTAAAACTGTGCATATCTCATACAAAGTTGAAAGGATTAAAAGACTAACACCTCTGAGCACTGTACTGGTTACTGGTTTGTGTTACATGCCCCTGGCTTCCTCCTCCAATTATGGGCTGATTGGCAGTATCCAGGACCAATAACATGGCAGCATTCTTTATCTAAACACCAAAAGTGGTATTGAGGTTTGGGGGTTCAGAATGGAAGAGGCGGAGAGCAGGTCGGACTCCTATCCAGAGCTTTCAGACCGGTCCGTTAGGTGTAATCTCAGCTGATGCAGGTTCCTCGACTCTGTACAGGCAAAAGAGAGAGTAAGAGAAGGTGGAGGGTGCTTTATCTCTCATACAACATCTGGTTAATACACATTCACTATTACCTTGTCTCCGTCACAGTGGTAGCGTCTGACTCTTCTGTAGACGCTGAAGACTCACTATTGTCTGTGATGCTGAGCTTCTCCAGAGCTTCAGTAGGCACCTCGCTGCACAGAAAAAAAAAATGCAAGAGTGTTTACCACATCTTTACTAGGGTTTGAATTTTATCGATTCCGATTCTTATAGATTCCTAATTCCGATTCCAATAAGATAAAAGAAAATCCATTAAATTTTTTTTTTAAATCAAACATTTAGATGTCAAACATATTTATTCTGTCTTTTGCCTATGGTTTTACCAATAAAAACCACAGAAAAAAACAACAACAACTAGACTAATATAAATTTCAAACATTAAATTGTTAAAGACAAGTAAATAGTAAGTAATAAAATAGGAACAAACAAATCAATTAGCAATAGCATAAATAAAACCGAACAAATTTCAGGTACAGAAATTGAAATCAAAAGTTTAAAAATACTGCATAGCTTTCTTTTCATAAATGAAATATTGATTAACCCTCATTAAATGTACGAAAGATATTCAGTCAGTTAATAATTTTCTTTTGTTCTCTGATTAACATTAATGACAGGCAGCACGTTTATTAGGCGGCTGTCTCTTTAACACCGAATGCACACGGATCTAAAAATACTGTTACACATGCTTTTTCTTTCTCATCTGTTTACGTTCACTTAAGACAAAAAAAACGGCTGTGTTTATGATGATATACTGACGTATTTTGTGCATACTGATCGATAAATGTGAAAGAAGTCAGTTCCAGCCCGGAACAACCTTTTCTGCAGTGGAAATGTATGGAATGGTTCGAGAATGGACACAGGTCGGGAACTCGCATCGGGACTGTTGTTCTCCGTGCTCGCGCTTCAGATGTGTGCTGCACGCAAACAGTGTGCAAGTTCTTTCCTTCTTGCACTTAAATAGTTTAAAATAACATTAAAATGCGAATGCAGGAATCATTAAGCGGAATCGAAATGCACGTTTCTTATCGAATTCCCAGTTCTTGGATATTTGGAACTTGGTTCTCGATATCCAACCCTAGTCTTTACAGAATCAAAACTGCTTTCACAATTACGACACTGAAAGTTAAATTAAATCATTTAAAACTTGATTGAATCATTTGGACAAGTTAAGTAAGAGGCATTCTAAAGGTGCAGTCAACATTAGCAAAATTTTGTGGTCCAAAAAAACACCCACTGTCAATAGTGCAGTGATGTATGAAGCATCACCATCACAACAAAGTCACTTTCAAACCAAGCAGCTTTCTGTTGGTCAAGCGCAAATTCACAACCAATTTAAACCTTGCAAAATATTTCACCCTCAAATGAAATTTCCAATTGTGTGAATTCTTATTGAAATGACTGAATTTTGTCTATGAAAAATCCCCAAACTATGGTAAATGTAACCGCAACTTAAGTCATGAACATACTTTGATATAGGGAAGTGTCTGAATGGGATACTCTTTTCAGTCTGGTCTGTCATATTTTACTTCCTTTTGAGTGAGAGCATAACTAAACGATCATCAAGCTACAGATCTTCTGTCATCGTTTAAAAACAGGGAAGTCATGAGAATAATTTTTTTTCTGCAACTAAATTAAAACACTAATGCTGCTACTTCTTCACAAAGTGTTCTTACCTCGAGGGTGCTGTTGTCTGGTTGGCAGGTGTTTTAGGGGAACCCTCGGTCTTATTTTCTCCAGGGTCCTCTTCACTGTCTGAGCCCCCAGACGAGCTGCTGTCTGAGGCCACCAAAGGAGCTTTTTGCCCAGGACTTCCTTCCCACGCTCCTGTAGACAAACCACTGCCAGCCGCTGCAAATAAAGAAAAAAGAAAAGAAAATCAGAGTCCAAACGACAAAATATCAACTGTCTTCTAAGTTTTTCTAGTGTAGCTACCTTATCCAAATTACTGCACCATGCCATGTAAATGTAGGCGGTCAAGTGTGAATGTTTTGGAGTTTCTGTTGTCAAGGACTTTAGAGTGACGTATTTCTGAATAGGAAGTTTTGAGTTCTAAAAGTTACAGTGTTTTCATAGTATTGAAAATATCAAGAAAAATGTGATTCCCCAAGATATTACCACTTTAAACATTTCACCAGGTAAATTTAAGACAGAAATGTTGGTGAAAACTGTCGTGGTTGACTACTTTCCACGTTGTGTATTAACAGAGTTAATATTCAGACAGACTCAAACACGGCATACTCACAGTTCTTCTCTTGGCCTTGTTGAGGTTGTCCCTCAGTCTGGCTGGACTCTGTGCTGTAATGTAAAAGCCAACGGATCAGCACTGATAAAGGTATTCCCATAATTCAAACACAGCCCAACCAATATTACCTCATTTTAACAAACATTCCAAAACAGTGTCGTAAGTAGCATTATACAACTTTCCTCAGAGCAGTGTGTTCTTTACCTGCTGAAAGGTTGGAACTCAGTGAAGGAGGCCCAGCTTGTGTCCTGCGGACCCTCACCTCCCTGCTGAGGGGAGCCACCCCAGGAGCTAGAGGAGCTCACCTCCGTTTCGCCAAAACTCGCCGTCCAGCCTGGATCTGTACACAAGCACAAAGAATGTTCAATTAACAAATACATCTGAAAGATTTAGAGTTGTGGGTGAAGTTGTAGCACTCACTTTGAGTCTGAGCTGCTGCAGACTGCTGAGGACTGGCCTCTTCCTCAACATCCTCTTCCTCAGAGGCCGACCCGCGGCCTCCACCCCCATTCCTCACAGCACTCTTGGGTGAACTATCTGAAGAAAGAGACACCCCGAACCTGGAAAGAATAAATAGAGAATGTGAATTTAATAAACAAAAGAGGAGAATCTATTTCCTCAAGCATATCATCCATGTGCTGTACCTCGATCTGGATTTGATTTGTGTTGCATAGCTTATTTCTTTTTCATCCCAAATATCCTCCTCTTCCTCACAGTCATCGAACTGCTGGATTCTTTCTTTACAACACGCCTCAAAAGCTGCAGCATTGGCCTAAAGGAGCACAACAATCCGAATAAAGCATCAAACCAAAAACTTACAGCAGGGTAAGTGATCATTTGAATAATGGACAGTGTTTTCAGAGGCAGACACTTACACTATGATCATCTGCGTCTATATTGAAGTTAATTTCAGCAATTCGATCGAACGCAGCACTGCAAGATTGAAAGAGGTCTCTAAAATATCATACTGACAATCTTAACCACAAAAACATATCAGCACTGTACATCAGTGCACATCTCTGCAGCATTCTGATATATATGGCAATACTTATCACTGGATCTGAGAAACATTTATACATATACATCTTTAGCACTCACTTGATATTTTCATCATGTTCGCTGAACTCCTCATCATTAAAACCAAACTGATCCACAAAGTTGGCGGTCATCTGCTGAATCTGGTAATCAGAGAACGCCTGAAAGCAAAAAAAAAAAAAAAAAAAAAAAAAATCATCCTTAAATGTTATTCAATCAGCTGTAAAGAGCTTAAAGCACACTCCTGCTGGCTATTTATTTGTTGCTTCTTACCTGTTGGATGGACAGATCATTGGGGAAGGGGCTCTCCATGTCATCATCTTCACTAGATGAGTGTAAGTTATGGGTGCTCACCTGGAACACAGGATAAGAACCAATCAGAAATCAGCATCAAACCATGTAACATGCTCTGAATTAAAGTGAAAGTGACGAATGAGACATTTATTTTAAAAAGTCCACAATGAACCTTGATAACTGGTTTCCTCTTAAGTGAACAGAGGTTTTAAATTACATTTAAAACACCTTATCCAATATTATTCATCTGTCCAATGCAATGAAATTAGTGTAAATGCTTTCCTCACCAAATCCACTGTGTTTCTCCTGTTGGTCTCTCTCAGAGTCTCACCCACAAAACTCTCCCAGCGGCCCCTGCAGTCCTCTGGCAGCTCTGTGGATATACAAGTGATTATGATCTCAGGCATCTCCTATCTCAGGCATCATCAGTTCATAAATTCTGTGGCTCTTTTGACATATTCCTGCACAACAAACCTTTAATTAGGTCATTAATTTGAGAGTGAGCCAGCCCTTTCTCCAGGTTTTGAACCACAGTGTTTGCAATTCTTGTCAGGTGACCCATGTTTCCTCTTCGCCTTCCTCCTTCAGCCCTTGAGAATTAAGCAGATAAACTACAATCAGCCAACAGCAGAAACAAACAGACAGACGACAAACACACTGACATAATGATGGATATCAAGATGAGCTTCATGGGACTATCACACGTGTTAGAAACCCACTGCTTATAAATCTGTGACAGCAAATAAATGAGAGGCTCTTACTGAATTTTGTCATTTTCCTCCCAAGCATCCAGAATCCTTTGCACCAGCCGGCAATGCTGGAAGAGCTGAGGAAAGCAAACAGCCAGAAATTGAAAATAATGAACAAAGAGTGTAAAAAAAGGCAGTCAAAAAAGGAGAAATAACAAAAAATATGCAGCACACCTTTACTCAACAAACCAAATGACTTGATATATCATTCATGTCTGTAGGACAAACGGTGGGGGATGAATCAAAGGTCAAATTTCAATACTTAGGCACAGTGGTCTGCTTAAATGCCTGAACCAAAGTATGTGCAATACATTACTGTTCAAAAATTTGGGGTCCGTAAGATTTTTTTCATGAAAAGAACAGCATTTATTTGACTTTTTTGTATTATTATTCATGTCTTTACTGTCACTTTTGAGCAATTTAATGCATTTGAACACAATTGAACAGTAATATGTGTGTTAAGCAGTAAAAGTGCATTTATGAGCTAATCTGTTTCCTGTAAGCCAATATAACAATAGGCACCAAAAGGAAGCGGTCATGATCGAAAACAGATATGAACTAAAGCAGATGACCTACATTGGCAACAACAGCATCTTGAATGGGTGTGTTTGCTGGGTCTGACGTGCTGTTTTGGCCAGGTGTTCCCTCCTCCGCTTGGCTGCCTGTGCCTGTAGCTGGTCTCTCCTCATGGTTTTGCAGACCTGGGTTCTGAAGATCTGCGTGGGCAGAGTGGTTCAGGATGGATGCCACACACAGCTCCACTTGCAAGTGTAAGAAATTATTCCAGGTGTATTTAAAGAATAAATCCTGCAACCAGAGAGAGGTTGAGAGAGGAAGTGAGGAGGAGAGAAAAAATGATGAAAAACAAGATCGCCCACTCACAGCCAGCTCATAGTGTTGAGTCTGCGATATTTAATGTGTGTGCATAAGTGATTTACCAACAGCAGGTCCATGGTGTTGAGTCTGCAGATCTCTTGGCAGATGCTGAGTTCGCAAGTCTGCAGAAGAGAAGCCACCAGTCTGGCCACATGAAGGCGGGCGCTCCCCAGGGGCTGCTCCAGAACGCCCACTGTAGTGAGTATTGCACTTCTCTGTTCCACAGCAAGTGAAGGGAGATTGACACATTGTTATAGAGCTGTCACTCTCACCATTGCACAGTGATTGTTGAGACAGAAGCTCTCTTCCTGAACTTAGTGTGCTGCCAACAAAGACTGACACACTCTATGGCATCATTAAAATGATGCTCCTGAAGGCTGTTCCACAAAGTTCAGCAGCAATATTATGTTAAGCCAGGATTAGGCCATAGTTCAATTTAAGTAGTTTTTATTAACGTGCTTTAGATAAAAACACTACTGGTGTGCATCTTGAGACAAAACAATGAAACTGACATATTTTAAGATCAGTCAGTGCAAGCTTCTTTTAGTTAAAACGGCCCAGACGTGTTTTAGTCTGGGACTAGGCTTTAGCCTTGTCTATGAAACCGGATGTCAGATTTAATAAAGTCACAATGAAACCAAAGTAGCTACTGATTGTTTCTTTTGTATTGCAATGAACATCTAAGTGCAACAGATTATCGAAGAAGAAAAAAAATGTAGGGCAGGAACTTGGTTCTGCCCATCGGATGCAGATTGGATTTTGAGATGTGGCCATTGCACCCAAAAATTAATGAGAGCTTGCAATCGATTGTGAAGAGGAGTGGTTTAGCCAGAGAAGTCTGTCATCTTACAGGAAGATCGAGTTAGGACATTTTGATTTAAATTTTCAAATGGATGAATCGTTTAAATTAAGATCAATAACATGCATTTACAAATAGGGTGAATTTTTTTTTCATACCAACTTTCCTGAAAAATTATAAATCCATCAAATATTTGGGTGTGCCATGTATTTTGATGGCCTAATTCAATATATTAGCTTAGAAACACACTAAATTATTTGAGTTTCTCAATGAGCTTCTTGTGAAGAGTGCCATTTAAGTGACAACGCACAGTAAGGCAGCTTAAGTTTGGAAACAGAGCAACAAACTTTATCTTAACACAAACACAAAAAAAAAAAATGGTTCAAAAGCTCGGAGATGACATTTACGCCCAGATGGAGTTTAGTTGCTTATGAGTGTATGTGCGTGCTGGTACCGTAGGAGGGTTCAGTAGGAGCTGCTGGAAGTCCTTTAGATGAGGCTCAATAGCACGTAAAATACTGCTGTTGACAGTGTAAGACCTTTCACATCCCTGAGAATACAGGTCCATCAGACCCTCCAGCCTAACAACATCAGACACAAAGATAACAGAAGGTCAAAGAAAGATTTAAAAAAAAAAAAAAAAAAAAAAGGAGGAAGAACAGCAAGCATCCACGCATGGCTGTTTATTTCAGGATTAATTAGGCCTGGTAATGGACGAACTCACCCTGACCTTCGTGACTCCAGTAACGTAAGAAGCACTTGCGTTCCATTGACGACAGACGCTTCAGTCCTTTCCCCTTCAAACATGTTCTTCAAAAGCTCCGCCACATTCTCTTGTCTACAAAGACATAAACATAAATGGATAAGATACAAAATCAGCCTTTTTGAGCAACAACAGAGTGTGTAAATTCTTACACATGGCCCACTATGCTACATGACTGTGATCTTAGCTAATCAGATTCAGCACTTACGACTCCAGGACAGCGAGTAAGGGGTCTGGTTCGGTGACCTCTGACAGCTGATTGGCCTGGTCTCGACTAAGTCGAATAATGTCACAAAGAGTCTGGGATGCATTAGATTGTCTCTGCAGAACAACAAGAATGTACTCAGTCCTTTTTTAAACTTCCATAACTGAAATCATGTGGGCTGGGGTTGAAAAGTTCAGCAGAGTGAGGGATATTTTGTACCTCTTCATCTCTCCCTGTGTGCATGAGCTCTGTAAGTCTCTGGATGAGTCTCTCCTCATTCAGCCACTGCAAATACATTCATTCACAGACTAGAATCACAGCACCGTAATGATGAGTGAGGATTCAGCCAGGGCTTGGAGGATAACACTCAGGCTAAATGCAGGTCAATGTCTCATTTAAGCAACTAAATCACTTATTAATGTTCCTTAAAGGCATAATTTCTACAAATGGTTCAGGCTCCTAGAGCTAGATCAATGTAAAATGCTTTTGAGCAAGATTAACCATCATATAACCCCCAAATTCACTTGTAGAGTAAACAACACATGGGACCATTCTAGGGGTGCGCCGATCCGATATCGAGTATCGGTATCACTCCGATACTGACATTTTCTGCCAGATCGGGGTATCGGTCAGAAGAGACTGATCCAAATCCGATACTGTGCGTATACTATTGTGTTATTATTAAGCCCTACAAAAGCCACAAACACATTATAAAACACCATAAGGTTTTCGTGCACTATATTTCAAGTGTTCTGAAGCCGTTACATAGTTTAATATGAGGTACAGATGAATATTTAAGTCAAGTTCACATAAACTCTGCAGCTGTAAGTCATCCTCCATTCAGATTTCAAACTGCATGTCGCATTCAGTTACTAGAGTGAAGACGATGAAACTCTGCAAGATTATTAAATGTTCCTAATATTATACTTGATCTATAATAATAATAATAATAAAGATAAATGGTTTTGCATAAAAGGACTTTATCTTCGTGCTGTTTTCAAAATCGTGTTGGTGTCTGTTAGATCACAACACTGGACTAGAGAGCTCTATGTTCTTAACGAGCACAGTAACTGAAATTTAAAACTGTTAAAAGAAAAGGCTCAAACTATCACACAGATTTAATACACTATGCATTATCTCTTCACTTTGTGCTTTGAACCTTTCTATGCGGAGCGCTGTGACTCCATGTTGCTTCAAGCGCATCATTCTGCACACAGAATGCGCATAAGTGCTTTGTGCCGCTCTGTATTTGGAGCCTTTCGTACCATAATACTTTTGGACAATGAAAGATTATTAATCTTATCTATCATATGTTTCTGCCTCATTAATGTGCTATACATTTAAAACAAATGTCTTTAAATTTTACAACATATATGTGTATATATATATATATGTGTATATATATATATGTGTATGTATATATGTGTGTATGTATATATATATATATATGTATATATAAATAACTTGTTTTTCATGAATGTATTTTACAACAATACAAAGAGCAATGTATATCATTTTACATTATAATTTTAGATTTAGTCCTACACTTATTCACTTTTATTTGTTCCCCACTAAATAATGTTTTTTTCCCCACTAATTTTAGATTTTATATAATTGTGCACTCATGATTTTTCTAGAGTAACTTTTGCTACTGAACTATACACTAACCTAGTTTATAAGAGTATTTTTGTCATAGATTATAATTATATATGCATGCATATCCGTTGTTTTTCTTTACAATAAAGTTGTCTATATTTAGTAGATTGTGTGTAACACAAAAAAGTCATGATCAGGTCAACACACATTGACGTATAAAAATTCAACACTGATTAAAAAAAAAAAAAAACTGCCCAGGTATTAGATCGATATCGGCAGATACTCAGAATTTTTGGTATCGGATCGGGATCGGTTCTGAAAAAGTGGTATCGAGCCACCCCTAGATCATTCACACAGTGCATGTTATTGCATTCAGATATAGCTGAACAGAACACAGTTTATAAGTAGAAATCTGTTAATTCTCATTTTATATATATATATATATATATATATATATATATATATATATATATATATATATAAAAATACTAGTGTGCTTACATTGAGGACCTCCATCCTCAAGGGGGCAGGCTCTACACAGCTGATGAGGCGCAGCAAAAGGTCCATCATGGCCGAGGCATCAATGTGATTCAGCACCAGACTGATAAAGTTGTGTTTTTTCCTTAGGAAAGAGATTACCTGTATGTGGAATGACAGACAACTTACTAACCATAAAAATCAAACAAATAACCCCCATATTTCCTTTGTGCGTTCATATTCTGAGCTGTGTTGATGAGGTGTGCGTACCTGGTCTGTTTTACGTGCAATCAAGTTGCCGATGGTTTTGCTGAAGAAGGACGCCAGCAGGGGATTAAGGGGCGGCTCTTGCTCCAGAAAGTGGTAGAGCTTCTCCAAAAGGGATTCATCTCCACCCAGCTTATCATTTATAAGAGCCACATCAGAGGTCAGGAGTTCACAGGCAATGTTTGAAAACCTAGATAAACAAAACAAAAAAAAACCCATCTATATTAGTTACAAGTAACACGTGACAACCCAATCGAACAGCAAATGCAACGGGCCAAAAAAAAAAAGTCTATGGTGACTTGGCCTTTAGCATTACAAACTAAGCCACTTTCTGAGGGTCCAATGAAGGCATTTCAAAACTAACAGAAAGTTGCTCTGTAGCACTACTTATCTTGTGTCACTCAGATAGCACTAAAGTAAATACTGGTCAACTCAGTGGTGCAGTGTTGTCTGTGCCACAAGAAAGGGTTTTAAACTCTACACCAGTGCATTATTTTCTATTGTAGGATTCTGCATTTGACAAAAATATCACCAAGCAGAAAATCTGGATCAGTGCTGCTGAGAACATATTTCACTCAATGTAATATCATTTCACAATACTTGGAGAGAAAAGACATTTTGAGTGAATCCGCTTGCTCATTTCAAGACAAATGATTGTGCCTCCTACACACAGAGAACCAAATGATTAGTTTTAAATGAACTGTAATATCTTTCTCTCTCTCTAACCATATGGTCCCAACAGGAGCGCTAAAACTGATAGATTTCAGTCCTTCAGAACATGAGTTTTTCATATATTTTGTTAAACAGCACAACCCTCACAAACAAAGCAACTCTGATTTAAAACATAAAAGTAGCAGAACACAAGAGTTTACACCACCTTTCAACTCAATAATTTCTATTTTCCTGTTCCTCTTCCTTCATTTGTCAATTTAACTCCACTTCTCTGCACTTCTACATCTTCACTGTCAGTTTTATAGCCCTCCCGTAACTAGGAGCTCCAGACATGCAGGGCTACCAGTGAACATCACATATGTCCTACCATCACAATTCAGCAATTCTCAGTACCAGTAGGAATACTTTTTACTGCCAGCCATATTTACATCTAGGCCGCAAGTTAATTGCAGTGAATGCACATTTAAAGTGCAGTCACATTAGCAAAATATGGGAAAATTTTGAAAGTGAAAACAGTCCAGTTTATTGTCAATAGTGTAGTGATTTATAGAGCACAGCTCACACAGAAACTGATCTCAAACCAAGCAGCTTTCTGTTGGTCAACATGGCAAACAAATGCAAAATCTGCATGAGGAACTTTTTCACTCTCGCGCAAAAAACTCTAAATTGTACAGATTCCTATTTTGCTCATGAAATTTTGCCGGGAAACAGTAAATGTAGATACAAGACAGCCCTGTCCCAAACTCATGCGATTGGCTGAGCCAAGTCAAGTCAAAACTAGCAAAATAAGGTGTAAAGCGTGTCTCTGTCTTACTTGAAGCGAGTTTTCTCCTCCAGGTCAGCAGGGGGCTCCTCCGTAATAAGGGTGACCAGCTCCTGCATACAGTGATCCTTGGAGAGGAAGAGCAGGAGCTTGCGGTTCTGTGCTTTGCACTCCTGCAGGACATCCTCCTCTTCCATCAACTCTCTCAGAGTCACTCCCTCTCGATCCAGCAGCTGGTCGATATGGGAGGTGTTGTTCAGGTCAAACTTCCAGAACATGATGGCGGCGGTGGCTGCTGCAGCAGGAAGCCCAGGCCTGAAGAGAAGACTTGAAAGTGAGGAGAAATATCTATTGCAGAGAAGGCAATCCAAGACTGAGACTATGATAAGCACAATGAAAAAAATCCAAGATGGTCAATGCATTGAATGAAATACAGACATGCAGAATTGCCTAACATTTTTTATTCAAATGTCCCCTGTTGTACAACATAAAATTCAAAGATAACGTGATATAGGTTATTTCTATTTTTTCTGTGTAATTATGACAAAGCTGCCTGTGTTTTTTATTAACAGAAACTAGTAGTATACACAATTTTGTGTTTTCAGACATTTTTAAGAATGTTGTTCAATTAAAGAAAAGTTATTACATTTTAATTTAGAAGTTTGCTGAAGCCCCCGAGTCGGTTGAGAACCACTGATGTAGAGTTTTCCAATCTACTAGTTTTCCATAACGGTTAGTGAGTTGTCTTAAAAAACAGCTGTCTATGTAGGCAGCCTAATAGGTTTTGGAACAAAGCTATAGAATGAGGGCGGGGGAGGGGGGAAGAATAGCGATGGAAAGCAGAACTAACAGATGAAAGAGAATCTGGAGAACAGACGAACAAGGAAGGGGACAGAAATAATTGATGGACCTTTAAAGCATCCAACTAACACATCCCACTCAAAACAAAACATGAGGCAACTAGAACATGAAGAGCAACTTTCCTTCTTTCAGCACTGATTGAAATCACCTGGGCTGTGAAGATTTTCTAACAACTCTGGTCATGAACAAAGCAGACCTTTCCCACAAGATGAGTGATACCCACGCATCACACCCTGGGCGATACATTTCACACAGCCTGATAGGCTTCACTTGCTCAAAGAGATGTGATCTGTTAGTGAGCCTATATAAAAGACTCCTCAGGAATTCGAGCTCTGGAACATTAATAGCATTTGTTAAATAAATATATTTTTACCAGCTGATGAAACGTGTGAATCCTTAGTTACACCTCCTCCACAGGCAGACAGGCATTTGAGTGGCAGAATGCAGACAGCACAGAATGACCTAGCATTAATCTGCATGAGGTCCACTTCCCACCAGGCCTTCCTCGAATACACGCCTCAGACGGACTGACACTATGGAAAAGAAACAAGAAAATGCAAACCCTTCAAAAACAATGCAGGCAGAGTTTGAAAAAGACTTAGAACCAATGCAATGCAAAGGGTATAATATATGAATAATGTATGAAAACAAATTGCATCATATACACAACAGACTGTGCAAGACTAAAATCAGAACTATGGAAGGTCTCGTGAACTGAAAGTGTAGTGTACAAACGTCATTTTCTTGATAAACAGTGAACAAATGTACAAACACTCTCTTCCTCAAATTTACCCCTATACTGACTCTCTAGCAGACATGCAAACAGTTATTTTAATCGTTTGCTTAAAGGGCACTACAGTGGTTTGTACAAAAAATAAAATATTAGAGTCTTGAGATCAGACTTCAAGCATTAAAGGAACAGTTCACCCAACAATAGGTGCGTTTCCATTACAGATTTGCGCAAAACTTTGGCGATATTTTATGAATGTCGTTAAAAAAGTATTTCGAAATGACGGCGTTTCCATTAACCAATGTTATGCGACTAAAACGTAACCTTTTGCCTCACGCGATAAGTCATGGCAACGGATTTTGGTGAGATTTGACGGATTTTGGATGTATTTATTCAAAGAAGGCGCAAGCGTGTATCTTTATACAAGCACCATGGACAGCCACTTCAGAAACACACGTGGCGTGGCTGGAATAAACAAGCGTTGACTAGAGTGGCCGCAGTCAGCTTCAGTGCCTGTATCAGAGCCACACTGCACACGCTAAGCATTAATGGCAGGGAAAGCCCCTTATATTCGAGAGCGACCACGTATGAAGTGTTTCTTGGAGGTTATAGTAAAATTAAGAATGATTATATGACTTTTTACAAAAGCCATGTGACCTGTAAATGCGAAAAACCTGTTTTCATTGCAGTTTTGTGAAATATTCCTTTTTCGAATTGCCTGAAAAACCATCTCATGTGAGCGTAAAAACTTTTTAGCAATATATGGGAGTTTTTGCGAAATTGACGCATTTCCAATAGACGTATTTTCAATTAACAATTTTAATTTGCGCAATTTGAAGGGTAATGGAAATAGGCTGAAAAGGTACTCACCTTCAGGCCATCCAAGATGTAGATGAGTTTGTTTCTTCATCAGAACAGATTTGGAGAAATTACATTACTTGCTCACTAGTGCATCATCTGCAGTGAATGGGTGCCGTCAGAATGAGAGTCCAAACAGCTGATAAAATCATCACAATAATCCACAAGACATCAATTAATGTTTTGTGAAGCAAAAAGCTGCATGTTTGTAATAAACAAATCCATCTTTAAGACATTTTTAACTTCCAACCATTTCTTCCAGTTAAAATATGAGTCCGCAATACATAATTTTGCTTTCACCAGTCAAAAAGTCATCTTGTCTGAATCAAGAAAGAAATATGCATAGATAAGCACCATTTACAAGCAAAAACAGTCCTAAACAAATATGTTGGTGGATTTTGATGTGAGAAGACAACAGGGGATGGAGTTTTTTTTACTAGAAGGAGTGTTGTTATGGATTATGGACAGAAGTGACAGTTTACAATGCCTTAAAGATGGATTTGTTTCTTACAGATATGCAGATTTTCACTTAAGACGTTAATTGATTGACTGGACTTGCGTGGATTATTGTGATGTTTTTATCAGCTCTTTGGACTCTCATTCTGACGGCACCCATTCATTGCAAAGGATCTATTGGTGAACATTTTATAAATTTTTTTTTCCAAAATCTGTTCCAATGAAGAAACAAACTCTTCTACATCTTGGATGGCCTGAGGGTGAGTACATTTTCAGCAAATTTTCATTTTCTTGGGTGAACATTTCCTTTAAGTGCAGTCATATTTACTATTGTTCAGTGAATTTTTGCAGGCGTAATCCAGTAATAATTGCATGAGGATGAAAAATTCCCCCATGCATATTTTGCAAGATTTACCACATTGACAAACACAGTGATTTGAAAAAAAAAAGCTTCATACATCACTACATTATTGACTATAGACAATGGACCTTTTTTGCCTGCAAAATTTCGCTGATATTTTGACCTTTAGACCAAATTCTAGGAAGTTCAAATAAAAGGTGCCACTTGACGCACTTTCTTCCTTAAATGAAATGCGCACTTACTCCACATCTCGTGCGCATATGGCACACTAAAAACAGCAGCTGGTAACAGCTTCCTTGAGCACTAACTTACATACTCATCTGATGACAAACAACACAGAGAATACATCCCGGAAAGAATATCTATCATTGATCTGCAGCTGTGCAAGCTGAAGCACTTCTTTCATTTATGAAAAAAGTAGCCAAAAGAAAAAAAACAAAAAAACAAGGGGACTTGTTTTCTTCTTTTATGTGGACATGACTGTGTGCACGTGCAGAGTTTAGTGCGACAATAACAAGCAGAGAACTTCCAAGTGAACTCTACACAGGAAAGCAAATGTCTCTGCTCTACAATTCATCAAAAATAGTAACAGGCAGCAGCATTTGCACACAATATAAGCTGCCACACACAGCAGACACGAGCGGGGATGTTGCATGAGATCTCTGACAGCAGCTGAAGCCAAATAAGCTGGCACTGATTGCACAACTGTCCAGAAGCTGCCTGCTTAGGAAGTTGATCCAGCAACTTGTCCTGACCCCTGGACCCCCAGAGGGGGTGTTCCTGCATTACAAAACTACAAATGAGATTGCATTCGTCATACTGAACGATCGTGTTTTACAACTCAATAGCTGAATAGCTGGAGAGGATGAACTAACTTATGAATTACTCATGTGGCTGCTAATGACAACATGATTTGAATCAAATGTTTACAACAGACGTCAATACCACACCAGAGCATTTTTCACAACTTATAAAGCCAGGAGGGGGAAAGAAGACGTACTACTATTTAATTCACACATGGGACGATGATTTTAAGTGCAGAATAACGGTTTCAGCAGAAAATCTCGGCGGTTGCATGTTTACATCTGGGCCCCGCTAGCAACCGTTAGCATCAGCGGCTAACATTAGCGACAAAACTGGTTTCCGTATTTTCAAAACATCCACAAACTCGACCGAAACAACTCAAATAAACACTCATTTACAGCTCAAAATAGGCTACTACAGATGTAAAGTGCACTCGGCTTTATTTAACGCTAAAGAATGAGATGTTTTCGGTTTGTTTGCTAGCTCGTCTGGCTAAGTTCAGCTGATTCTCTCTCTTACAGAAGTTTCTTCCGATCTGAAGAGAATAAAACGACACATTTTCTAAGCAAAACATTTATAAACAAGCACGGTTTGGCGTAAAGCAGAGAGGGCCGGCCCCTGCAGTGCTATCTGCGCATGTAAACAGGCTGAGCATGTAGGCTTACCCCCGCTGTGAGTGTCTTCAGACGGGCTGCTGGTTGTCGGTTAGTGCTGCTCTGGCTCGTGCAGCGGTGGCGCTGCTGCTGCCCCGCGCGCGCTCTGTGAAACCCCGCAGCTGCCACGAGACCGTTTTCCTCTCAACTATCTGCCCAGAGCGCGAGACATCGTCCTCACTAAAGTTGCTTTTTTGCTCTCTTGTGTTTATGAATTAATTTTTAGAAAATGACTCCGCTCTTAGTCACCACGTAGAGTTGTCTCGGCCGCTCACACGCGAGGCGAGGGAAACGGGGATCGGAAAATAAAAATCGCTTTCTTATGTTTGTATTCAAAATGGCGAAATCTGTCATAGACGCGCGCGTGCGCGTGCTGTCAGATTACTGCCTGCGCATCGAGTGCGCGCTTCCCCGAGTTCATTGCACTAGTCTTGACAAGATGAACGTAGACAAAAAAAATAAATACATCAAAAAATAAAGAAGAAGAAACCCGAGTTTGTTCTCATACTTTTTATTAAAATAAACTATGCCAGTGCTTTAAACTAATTCATTATAATCAATATCAAGTTTTTTTTTTTTTTTAGGGAATTTTCTTCAGGCAGTCTTTTTAAAAAAACCTTGAAAGAAACAACACTAAAGAGTAAAGTACAAAATAACAAGCATTATATCGACTGACACATGTTAAGAGGCTTTGTCCGATAATAATTCATTCATTTATTTTGGGATTATCATGTTGCTTTGTCTTTTTGGAGTAATGTTAATGCATGTCCTAAATATTTACTTAAAGAAAAAAAAAACAAAAAAAAAACACGACCTTCTAACACTTGCACTCTCTATTCTATTTCTATTATTTTGACGTGTTTTATTTTTAAAAATGACCCTCTAACACTAGCATTCGATTTTTTTGTTTCTATTCTATCTACTTGTTTTCTTTTTATTTAATGTGTATAACTTGCTAACTGAGATTTATCACAGCACTTACATATTATTGCTCTTTTGTTGATTTTGATTGCTAAGTCTGCTAAATGAAATGTAAATGTGTTTTATCTGACTTTTCTTTTTATTATAGACATATTCTTTTTGTTTGTTTGTTTGTTGGTTGGTTCTATATATTAATGAAAAAGTTTTACATTCATAAATGTAAATACACAACCTCCACTTTAATGTCTTTAAGCAAGAATGGTTTTATTTATTCATTTAATGTTTTTACAATTTATTGATTTATTTAGGTACAACGCCTTTTATAGAAAATCTAAGTATCTACTATATTTATCATGTTTGATATTCTTTAATATGCTTTTTTCATTATTTCTGTACCTTCTCCCTTTTTTGATTTTTAGGTTTACTCTACGTCTTATCTCTTATTCATCTGAAATTAAATGAAATTGCTTCTCATTGTACTTTGGACTGATAGCTGAATCAAGGAACAGGCTTTTTGATTCTGTTTGAGAATCCCTCTTGAGAACCAATATCCACATTAGAGTACTGAGTCATTCCTCCCCGCGCGTGGGCGCTGTTCAGCCTCAATGATTCCTAAACGATGACCGAGGACGCGTCCATTCACAAAAGCAAGCGGTTCTCAAATGGATTTTTAGGTCACAATGGACCCATTTGACAGCTCCGATGCTCTGGAAGGGACATCAAAGACAGAGGAACCGGTGCCGTGGTCGCGTTTCTCTGCCTGGCTCGAGTGTGTGTGCGTCGTTACCTTCGACCTCGAGCTCGGACAAGCCATAGAGGTACACAAATTACGTGCATGTACCAACATCTGACATTGCTTAAGTGTTTGTTACAAGCGGGCAATAATCTGATTGTGAAAGAATGCAGTGACGCAACATTCTAATTGTAACATCAGCACTGTAACCACAGCAACAGCAGCATCACTGTATCTCTAACATTCTTTATGTTGTTATCAGCTCGTTTACCCTCATGATGTCAAACTCACAGAGAAAGAGGTAAGATGAATTTGATTTAAATGTTTTATTTATTCATTTTCATTCCAGCTGCAGTTTTATGAAATATGTTACAACACGAATTTCCTTCTTAAATGCCTCTGAAAATACTAAAACCCTTCTGTTTTCTAGAAAACAAGCATCTGTTACTTATCTTTTCCTGACTCATACTCAGGTAATGTGCTGGCACAGGCTGATCTCATCAGTGCTTTCATGATAAACAGATGAAACATGAGCATTACAGCTCAATCACATGAGTGCATGTCTATCCCAGGATGCCTCGGGGACACTCAGTTCAGCTTCAGACTGCGGCAGTCGGTGGGCCGCAGTAGCTCTTGGTTTGGACAGGAGGATGCGTACAACAAGGATGCACCTGTGACCCTGCAGGTTAGAAATAGGCTTCCTCTGATTTAAGACATTTCCAAGCATCACAACTGATTGGCATGTGTGACCCTGGACCACAAAACCAGTCTTATGTTGCACAGGTATATTTGTAGCAATAGCCAAAAATACACTGTATGGGTCAAAATGATCGATTTTTCTTTTATGCCAAAAATCATTAGGATATTAAGATCATGTTCCATGAAGATATTTTGTAAATTTCTTACCGTAAATATATCAAAACTTCATTTCTGATTAGTAATACGCATTGCTAAGAACTTAATTTGGACAAATTTAAAGGCGATTTTCTCAGTATGTAGATTTTTTTGCACCCTCAGATTCCAGATTTTCAAATAGTTATATCTCAGCCAAATATTATCCTATCCTAACAAACCATACATCAACTGAAAGCTTATTTATTCAACTTTCAGAAGATGTATTTATGAAAATTTATGAAAAAGTGACACTTATGACTAGTTTTGTGGTCCAGGGTCACATATGCTTTGAATCAGTAAATTCCATAAATAAAATGTGCATGTAAATGACCGTGCTGTCTTTCAGAAGGAGCAGGCACATTTCCATGGGTATGTGTATTTCAGGCAAGTGAAAGATGCGTCTGTCAAAAGGGGCTACTTTCAGAAGGTGTGCAACTGAAATGAAAGATGCATGTGTTTGTTCTGGTTTTTCACATTGAGCTGTTGCAGTCTATTTAGACTTTACATTTTAATTGAATGTATTTAGTCAAGGTCCTAGTGGTCAAATAATATACTGGAATAAATGTTTGTTTTGTGCCATAAATGATTTCAGTATTTCTGTTTCCCTAGTCGCTGGTGGTGGTGTCCAGACTGCCGTTTGTGAACCTTTTCCATTCGCTGCTGAAGCTCATTGCTCCTGAGTACTTTGAAAAGCACGAACCTTGTCTGGAGACAGGTGAGACCAGCTTGACTTGGAAAAAAATTACACACACACACACACACACACACACACACACACACACAACCTTTGGGGTCAGGAATTTTTTTAAATGAAATTAATACTTTTATTCTGCAAGATTGCATTAGATTTATCAAAAGTGACAGTAAAATAAATGCTGTTCTTTTGAATTTTCTGTTTATCAGAAATATATCTAAAAAATATTACGCACCACAATAGTTTTTAACATTGATAATAATAAAAATATTTCTTGAGCACCAAATTAGCATATTAGAATGATTTCTGAAGGATCATGTGACACTGAAGACTGGAGTAATGATGCTGAAAATTCAGCTTTGCCATCACAGGAATAAATTACATTTTAAAATGTATTAGAAAACAGTTATTTTAAATTTTAATAATAGTTCACTGTAGTACTGTTTTAACTGTATTTTTGATCAAATAAATGCAGATTTAATGAGGATGAGAGACTCAAAACACTTTCGGAAACATCTTATCTACTCCAAACTTTTGAATGTTAGTGTTTATATAATATATATGTGTATACGTATGTACATATATTTACATTTACAGTTACATTTAGTCATTTAGCAGACACTTTTATCCAAACAACTTACAGATGAGCACAATAGAAGCAATCAAAACCAACAAAAGAGCATTAATATGTAAGTGCTGTGACAGGTTTCGATTAGCTTAACGCAGTATACATGGCAAGAGTTTGTTTTTTATAATAAATAAAAAGAAAACAAGTAGATAGAATAGAAAAGGAATTGGGAACTCTAGTGTTAGAGGATCATTTTTTTTTAAATAAAAACAAAACCAGTCAAAAGAACAGAAAAGGATAGAGAATGCTACTGTTAGAGGCTCTCTTTTTCTTTTCAAAGAAAAAAATAGTTAGAATATAGAGTACTAAAGGGTTAAAGCTTTTTTTTTTTTTAATAAAAAAGAAAACAAGTAGATAAAATAGAATTAGAATAGAGAGCGCTAGAGTTGAAGAGATGTTTTTTTTTAGCCGTTTCTTGAAGATGGCTAAGGACTCAGCTGCTGGGATTGAGTTGGGCAGGTCATTCCACCAGGAGGGAACAGTTAATGTAAAAGTCTGTGAAAGTGATTTTGTACCTCTTTGGGAATTATGAGTTTGGTAATTCAGTAAAGATTTACATAAACATGAAAACCACCTAAAGAAACAAACATTTGCCTGCCAGCATTCATATACTGCCTTTAAAATATTAAACAGAAAGCTCAAGTTATTACGGTTTCTTAAATCTCAAATCCTCAGTCATATTGGTTAATATCTTTCAGTCTGTAATGAGATTGACCAATGGCCAGCACCAGTACCAGGACAGACACTCAACTTACCTGTGATGGGTGTGGTGATGCAGGTGAGAATATTTTGGATGGAAAAACTCTTCAGAAGGAACATAGTTCTTATACATTTTAGTAAAACGCCACTTACAGCATGTTATTTGATGTCTTATCTAATTTTGTTATTAATGTGCCATTGGCTTTGCAGGTCAGAGTTCCCTCAAAAGTTGAAACACCAGCAGGAAGCCCTATAAAACAACCACAAACAGAGGTGCCTACCTTATTTTACTATGACAATCATGCGCATATGCTTTTGTTTTAACATATGCTTAATACTTGTTTGCATTTTTGCAGAATCTGCTCCCTGCCCCCACGGTTCTTCCATCAGTTCACGAGTTGGATCTTTTCAAGTGAGTATTACACTGGTTGTACATGTTATCTGTAATTACTAAACCATCTGTTGATTTTACAGCCCTCACTAATAGCAGCCCTAATTGACCTTCATGTAATCAGATGTTTCCAGTCAGTCCTGTTTCACGTGCAGATGCTCTGGGAGCTCACGTTGCTAGGAGAGCCTCTGGTTGTTATGGCACCCTCTCCAACCGTCTCCTCAGAGACTGTGTTGGCCCTGGTCAGGTTTGGATATTGCATTCTCAAAGCTCCCCTTCGAGAAACACATACACATAAGTTATTATTAGGAACTTATAATAGTGACAGTGACAGCAGATAGGGTTTCTATTGGTCTGTTTCTATTAGAGTTTATGCTTATGTTTATTACTCCGAACCACACCATTTCAGAACTGTCTGGATGTTTATTTAACATTACGGTTTTTGTGAAATTGCTTTTTAAATATAAATATTTTCCTCTTAATGTTAATTAGTAGAAAATATAAACCAGTTTTTAACAATTGTTAGTGCATAGTGTAGGTTTATATATATTTTATTTATATGTAATGTAATATCACTAATATGTTATGTACTATCACTATTTAGCACTATCGCCCCACTGCGCTACTGTGGTGATTATAGACCATACTTCACCATTCATGACAGTGAATTCAAGGAGTACACGACCAGGACTCAGGCTCCGTAAGTAAAAACTCACACACCACACAGTCTTTCTGGTAACACTTCAGTATAGAGACCGATTCTCACTATTAACTAGTTGCTTATTAGCATGTATTATTAACATATTGGCTGTTTATTAGTACTTATAAAGCACATATTCTGCATGACCATATTCTACATTCATCTACATTCATATTCTACAATCCTTCCCAATATCTAAACTTAACAACTACCTTACTAGCTATTAATAAGCAGTAATTAGGAGTTTATTGAGGCAAAAGTTGTAGTTAATACAACAATCATGTCTTTCCAAACTCATGATTTTCTTTAACAAAAGAAGAATTTTTGAAGAATGACCTAAGCCAGGATATTCCTCAAAAATCCACCTTTTGGTTTGGTCTAAATGTGAGCTACATGTGCAAAACAGCATTTGTGGGTCAGGATATGACTCTTCAGTCTATTTTCTGCTTTCAGGCCCAATGTGATACTTGGTGTCACAAACCCTTTCTTTATAAAGACCTTTCAGTGCTGGCCACACATTATTCGCCTTGGAGACCTGAAGATGTCTGGTAAATGATGCTCATATTCACAGAAAGGCTCATCTGACAGCCCTTTTGATAACATATGATTTTGGGATATTGCACATGAGAGAGGTCTGAATGGAGTTTCTCTGCAGGTGATTTACCAAAGCAAGTGAAGGTCAAGAAACTGGCAAAGTTAAAAACACTGGATACCAAAACAGGTACGCAAGTAATCTTTGCAGTAATTTATGTGCTGAATAAAACGTGGACGTGTATATTTAGAAATATTTTTTTTCCTTATTATACCATAAAGGTATATACACAGCATACAAGACCTTTCTACACAAAGACAAAGCCCTCATCAAGCGACTCTTAAAGGTAGGCTGCAAATGTTCATTCTTGAAAAATGGCATCTAAGTTAAAAGTAAAATTACGTCTAACTCCTTGCTTTGGTTTTTCATTTTTACCTTTAGGGTATCCAGAAAAAAAGGCCGTCAGAGGTGCAGAGCGCCATTTTGAGGCATCATCTGTTGGAGCAAACGCAGAGTTTCATTCTTCCGCTGGTAACAAGTTTAAAAACGTTTTGCACCTTTGTTCAGAGCTTAATGACAGCTTTGCTGTTTCATTTCATTCATAAGCAGTATTGAGCGCCACACCCATTCTTTTCTTTAGGAACGATATCTGGAAAGCCTCATGCCGCCGCAGAGATCTATGTCTCCGTGGAAGGTTGGTTCAGGATGATGTAGATCAGATTAAGAAGACACATATGAGGGACTCATTACGTTGGACCTCAAATATAAAGTGAAGTCTTGGGATTCAAGTGGCAATGAAACAGCTGTGTATGTATGTTTCAGACCCCTCCTCAGATCCTCAGGTCCTTCAGTCAGGATGAGTTCATGAAGACCCTGGAGCAAACAGGGCCTCAGCTAACACTGAAAGGAGATTGGACAGGCCTGTACAGGTAACATGCCAAGGTTGCGTTCCCAAAAGCCCATTGGCATCAGTAATCTGTACAATCTACCTAGGCTTAAGCTCCTTTGAGAAACGCAGCCCAGGACATTTGGGAACTAAAGATTGAAACTTCCTGTTAATTGTGTTTATAATCTAATAAAGGTTTATTTGTGGCTTTCAGGCGTTTCTTCCGTTCACCAAACTTTGATGGCTGGTATCGGCTCAGGCACAAAGAGATGACTCAGAAAGTGGAATGTCTTCATTTAGAGGCCATCTGTGCGGCAGTGAGTATGATATTGAATCTGGATTTGGTCTTTGCTTATATCGCTATACTTCTTAAATCTTTATTATTAACAGTTCAGAATGTGTTTGCAAATAAAAGAATGTTTAAAGGATTCGTTCACACAAAAATGATGTGCTCTCAAGCCGTTCCAAACCCGTATGACTTCTTCTGTTTAACACAAAAAGGAATTTTAAGGAATTGAACTGGTCTGCTCTTTTCCATGCAATTACAATGAATGTAAACAAAGGCTTTGAAGCTTCAAAAAGGATGCAAAAGCTTCATAAAAAGCATCATAAAAGGACTAAAACAGTAGTCTATATAACACTACTGTTCAAAAGTTTGGGGCCTGCCAGAATTTCTTTTCTTGAAAGAAATTAATGCTTTTATTTAGTAAGTATGAATTAAACTGAAGAAAATTACAGTAAATTCATAATAGAAAAAATCCATTCAGCAAAAAAATACAAAACAATATATATTGTGGTTTCCACAAAAATATTAAGCACCACAATTGTTTTTAACATTTATAACAATAATGTTTCTTGAGCACCAAATCAGCATATTAGAAAGATTTCTGAAGGATCATGTGACACTGAAGACTGGAGCAATAAATTACATTTGAAATTATTTTAAACTGTAATAAGATGTTTTTACTGTATTTGTATCAAATAAATGCAGCCTTTGTGAGCTTAAGAGACATTTCTAAAGCATTAAAAATTTTTACTGACCCCAAACTTTTTAACAAAAGTGAGGAACAGACTGAAATTTAAGTTGTTGTAATTAGATTATTGAACCATTTTGTGAACGGAATCATTCAGTAATGTTTTTTGAAACTGGATTAACCAATTATTAAAAAGAACTCAAAGGAACAATTACATATCCACTTCTATTATGAACTATAATAAACGCACCAAAGAAAACAAGATGTGAAGATTTTCAGTGAATAACGACTGTTTTTAGTTGCGTGGAAAAGCGCGACCAGTACAGTTCTTCAAAATCCTTCTTTTGTGTTCCACAGAAGAAAGAAAACCCTACGAGTTCAGAACAACATGAGGGTGAGTTAATAATAACAGTAGCTTTAAATGATGAATTACTCTTTTAATGGCTCTTTAGTTTAATTTGTTTTGTTTTCATTAATTCAGGATCTGCTGACATGGACCAAGGACAAATCAGAAGTAGAGATTGTTGACCTCATCCTGAAGCTTCGGGAGAAACTGGTGAGTTACCACATTTAGAATATAAAGGGGTTAAAAGTGAATTATTTGTGTTTTGCCTTAAAACATTTGCCTGAAGCTTCTATCTCTTCTTCTGTATCTCCTACCCAGATGAGAGCTCGAAAACACCAGCTTCCAGTGAAAGAAGAACTTCTGGAGAGATTAGAGCAGTCCATCCAGACCATCATCAGCTCCTTGCCAGAGGATCTACAGACATTATTACACAGACAATGACAATCAGACCCGCGTGAACAACACTGACCAGCAGATCCACTGATACAAACACAGACTGTCTGTCCAGAATATACCAGCTATATATGAACCTGCACAGGTATCAACCTACATACACTACCTGAGAGGCCTTTCATTTTGGATGTACAGTACAAGAGAGAAACAACAGATACTGCTGCTATACGGGGTCCTAGATGACACATGAAGAACACAGAAAACATTGATACTTCGATTAAAATCATTTGAAGTCCTCAGCTAGACTTCACACTAGATTTTAGATGTCTGCTAAATTACATTTTAACGTGTACCAAGTATTTAAAGCCTGCAGTCAGTTAGCACTGCACGAACAAGCCATTTATTTTATAAATCAAAATTTAGTCAAATAGATTAGGAAAAAAAAATTGACTTTTAATTAGCATATGCAACATTTATTTAGCATATGCAGTGAAGTTCATAAAAATGGATGACGTTCGTTTAAGCTGCTTTTATGATTATTTATGATTTGATTTTATTCAGAGCTGGATTAACAGACTCTGGATTAACAAACTCTGGATTAGGATTTATCTAAAACTAGACAGATTTTAATTGATAATCATTATTAACAGTATTTATGAATGACTGAGGAGTGGCAGTGAACTTGGTCACATGAGAGAATAAACTGATGCTTCATAATGAGTTTTGTTATTGGAGACTGTCAAGTTCAGTGTCATTAATACGCAATACAATCATGTATAAGCTACTCAGTCTGAATATATTGTGTTTGCAAGTCATGAATGTTTCTTTTTTGATACAGCCTGAACCTTACTTGAAAAGGAAATGGTTGTTCTTTTTATTTGTGCCACTTCATTTACAGTTTTGAACTTCATACTGCACTTTATACATTTTGACTTTTTCATTTGTAGTTTGTGTTGGTGCTTTTTCTGTATTTTTTAATGGTTGTAAGTTTCATTTTAAAGTTTGCCTTTCCTGCAGTATTTTAAAATGTTTATTTGAACGAGCCATATTATGTTGGGACTGTATTATTAAAATGTTTAAACAAAGACTTCAACTCATCTGCTCGTAAGTAGAGGGCTCATAAACTGAACTGAATGTATCAATTGAGCCACATACAAAATGTGCAGTTGGGAAACTCCAAGACCACTATTGAAAAATACTGGCTGAATTTGAATAGCCTACTATTCTTCGTTCTTTCATATTTTGAAATGGCAGGAATATTAAGAGTAGCATCCTATCCTAACGTACTGTAGTTTTTATAATAATAATAATAATGAGCTAAACATTTAGTAGTAGTGAGAAAACAATTTGAAAGGTTTTCTTTTTTTTTTTTAATTATTATTGTCATATAATTATTCCATCTTATGTTAATGATATTACAAGCTGAGGAAACATTACAATAAACATTATCTTGAAATGACTGTGTTGTGTGACAGAAAATTTAACAATAAAATATTTTTATTGTTAAAAAGTTGCTTATGCAGTGGAGTGATGGATTTTACAAATCTTAAGCTGAAGATTAAATGTTTTTAAATGTACATATTGTATTAAAACTAAAATAAAAAATAAAATGCTGAAGAGCGCAAAATAGTTTGTTTTGGTCAAGATTGAAAATATACATTTACCTGACTGATAAAATTTACTTCCGAGACAAACCAAGACAACCATGAAAATGATCTGTAATTAGTTTTCTCAAAAAAGCATAATGTATATACAGCTTATATAAAGGAATAACAGTGTAGTCATCAAATGTCAGGGAAAAATAGAGCCAACCAAAATCTATCCAAAAAAACTGTATGATATTAAAGTCGCTCACATCCTTCTTAAGTTAAATACAAACTGCTATATGTTTACAAACTCAAAGCAACTGATGATTTTTACATTTATTTTATAATTAATTATATTTTCCCATTAAAAACCCTGGAATTAGTTTTGTGTGTTAAATATATACATGGATTTCATATATGAAAAGTGCTGCTTTCTGAAGGCATTACTTGATAGATTCCCTCTGAAAAGCCTGTTAGAGCTTTTTAAAAGCATTTTCTTTGGTATAACCCATTCTGTCGATGTTAAACATTCAACTTAACCAGATAGTGTTATATTACATCTCCAGTTATCATATAAAACCAATAACAATAGTTTGGTGCACCCAACTCTGTTGATATACAGATTGAAAACACAGTGTCAGGATCTAATATTACATTGCACACACAGGAGGGAAGTTTTAGATGATTGGTCAACTGTGTTACGTGATCCAACACTGGATTCAAACCATTCATAAACTGTTTAGTATCCTGTCTTGCAATAGCTGGAGTATATATGATACTATCGGAAACATATCCACATTGTTGCTCCTGTTATTTGGTACCTTCTCACACTGCACAAAAAAAAGTGGTCAGTAAAAATAAACAGATATTTATCTCAGCACAGTAGAACCGTATAGTCTCTCTTCTCAACTCGTTTGCATCATCTCATCCCTGCCTTCCACCAACTATGGTGTTGCTGCTTCAGCACAGCCTGTTTTTCTTGAGGACTAAAATGCAAAATGGTCAAAATGGCCGTGAGAGTCTGCTGGCGCCCTCTGGTGTCGTGGAGCGTGAGAAACCTATAAATGACGTTCTTGAGATACTCAAGGTTGGCCCCATCTCTCCCCTGGTCCCGAATACGCTTGTCCAACTGGCACCGTAGCTCAGCGATCTCTTCTTCATGCCTCTCCCCATTAGCAATCAGCTTTCCTTGTAGCTGATGCAAGTCCTCCTCTAAACGATTCTTTTGTTTGCGCAAGGTGGCCACTTCCACCTCCTTGCGTGCCAGCTGTTCGGCATACAACAATAAAGTCGGCTCGTTGGGCCCAGCTAGTTTTAGAGCTTGAGTGATAATGTCGCTTTCTTCTTGTTCTGGATCAGCTTCCTCTAGATCACCTCCTTCCATCGCTGTGCTGTTATTCGTAGCGGGTCTCTGATGGCTTCCAAAGCCAATCACCGCTGCAGCCCGGAGTTGCTCCAGCTCAAGGTCTTTTTCTGTAAGAAGAGCCATGGTGCGATCTCTCTGTTTGTGCAACTCTTCCTCAAGCCGCAAGAAGTTCTCCCTGTGCTGACCCTCCAGCCTCTCAACTTCCTGTTTGTGGGTCTGCTGGAGTGCTACAACCGCTTGTTGCCGCTCCTCCAGATCCCGTTTGTGCTGGACTTCCGCTTCGTCGGAAATGATACGAAGGTTGATGTACTTCTCCTTCAGCTCAGCCAGCTGGTCACGTGCTTCTTCTAACTCTTTGGCCTGGTTGCCATCTTTCGTGTTCTTGTTTTTCAGAACACCCTGTGCCCTCATTTTGTAGCGCTCAAACTCCTCCTTAAGCTGCCGGAGCTCTTGCTGGTAGTGAAGCACTGAAGCCTTCTCGTTTTCAGAGACTTCCTGGTCTTTTTCTTCTTCCAACAGCCTTTCGATGTCCAGATTCTGGTCTTGAGATCTTTGCGCAGCCAGGAGGAGTAACTTCTTCACCTTCTCGAGTTTGTCCTTTAACACATCCACGTTCAAGTTGGTGTCATCGAGGTTTAGATCGGAGGTCGTTGACCGGTTGACTGCTGCGATGGCGAGGGTTTTGTTCTCAGTGTCGAGTTGAAGGATGCGTTCTCGCAGCCTCTGAGCATTTTGTTGGTCCTTCTGTCTGGCCTTCTCGCAGGCACCCAGTAGTTCGGAGAGCTCAGACACTCGCTCCTCGAGGCTGGCGACTCGTGCTTCCTCCATTTGTGCCTGTTCTCGGAGACGCTCATCTGCTTGTGCCACCTGCAAAGAAGAAATAAGACAAAATGTTTAGATCAGCAATAGACCAATACTGTTCCTGGAGGGAGACTATCCTGCACGCATCCTAAACCAACTAATGAGAGTCTTCAGGATTACAAGAAACTTCCAGGCAAGTCTGCTGGGGCAGGTTGGAGCTAAACTCAATTCAGAGGGACACATCCTAGTAAGGATGCATATCTAAGCTGCCACATCATAAAGCGCCGTCAAAAGACATCTCAATTTGAAGGATCCTTAGTAGACAGACTTTGTTTTGCATCCTACATTCGACTGAGCTTGTTCAATTTCATTATCTGATCCAGGACAATAAAAGATTTTTGAGGTGAAGGCATTATGTTTTCTTTTGTTTTGGTGTAAATAAATCACATAATTCTAAACTGTGTTTAATGTAAACCACTAGGAGACCATTCTCGTGAATGGTGGTGGAGACTGACCCGGAAGAGAAGAAATTGTTTAATAAAGTCGTTATTTTAGTTTTCTTTGCACACAAAAAGTATTTTTGTAGCTTCATAACATTACGGTTGAACCACTTATGTCACATGGATTATTTCAATGATGTCCTTACTAGCTTTCTGGAGCATTAAACGTTTCAGTTGCGTTGCTCTCTATGGAGGGTCAGAAAGCTCTCGGATTTCATCAAAAATATCTTAATTTGTGTCCGAAGATGAACGAAGGTCTTACAGGTTTGGAACGACATGAGGGTGAGTAATTAATGACAGAATTTTCATTTTTGGGTGAACTAACCCTTTAATTATTGTCACGTTATGGCCAATAACCAATAAAGGCTGATATCAAAATTCAATATTTTGTCTGAGTAAATTCAAAATCTAAGATTTCATTTTGAATACTTTTAAGTGAATTTAGGAATTACAACATTATGATGTACAGTATAAAAATGGATATTCATTTTGAGATTTACTAAAAATTACATTTAAAATTTCTTAAATTCTTAGTGTCTTTAAATATTCATTTTTATTGATGCCATTATCTAAGTCAGCATAATGTGAAAATTCACCCTATCTATTTTCTAAATGCATGTTATTAATCTTATTATGAACAATTCATCCATGCATGTTTCATTTTTATTTAGGCTATTTTTTTTACTTTTTTAATCAAAATATCATCACGTGATCTTATGGTGAAGACTTCTGGTGATGTATTCCCGACGTCTTGACAAGTTTTAGACCACTTAAACCTCATCCCTTTCTTACAATCGACTGCAATTAATTTATTCAAATCTGCCTCAACAACCAATGGACTGAACCAAGTTTCCTCCAAATATTTCATTCAGGTGTAAGTACAAACATCACAATACGAAAGAAAAATCTGTACTTCCGCTACATTACGTTGCAACTTTAAACACTCTAAAAAGTTATTCAAACACTCTTTAATAGTAGAAAAATCAAAAGAGCCTGTTAAAGTAAGTGTGGTGACTAATGAATGTTATATACCTAATGTGGATTTCAAGACAAATCTGTTTAAAACAGACCTTTCTGATTTCCTGCTGAAGTTGCTGGTTGAAGTGAGCTTTGAGCTCTGCGATCTCTTGTTGGAGCTCCTCCACACGCGGATCAGGTTTGCTCTTCTCCACCGCTGCATCCTTCAGGCTCTTCCTCAGCTCCTCCCGTTCCTGAGTGATCTCTTTCAGCTGCGTTTCATAATCTATCCCTCGGTCTGCCGCCTGCATGGCTTCAGCCAACGCCTCTCGCGAATCCTCCAGTTTGAGTTCAGCATCCTGCCTCAGTCCCCTCTCCTCCTGCAGGAGTTTCTGGAGCTCTCGGAGCATGAGCGCGTGATCGCCCTGCTCCTGCTCCCGTTCGTGCTGCTGGGTGATAACACGGGCTTTGCTCTCCGCCAGCTGCTCCTGCAGGCTCTGAAGCTCCACCTGATGCTGCTTCTGCTCTTCCTCCATCCTGGCCTGCAGCTCCTCCAGCTCCTGCTTCATCTTGCGCTTGTCCGCCTGGAATGAAGCTTCCATTCTAGACTTTTCTTGAGTGACGGTGGCTAAGGAACTGGTCAGAGTGGACAGCTGCGTCTTTAGTTGGATGATACGACGGTTTGTGTCCGCTGCAGGTGGTGGCGGCTCCGCACATCCACTGCTGCTGGTGCTGATACCACTTTCAGACCCACTTGCCTCCTCAGATTGCTGAGGCATTGAGTTGGTGACAGTTCCAGCTGTGGCTCCATCTACAACACAGCTTTGGTCCTCCTCTATTTGGTCTCCTTTAGTACTGTTGCTGGCCGTTTCAGCAGAGGCCACTGTATCCAGACTGTCTTCGCTGTGAAGTGAAGATCGGTCATCCCCAAGGTCAGAGGGCAAAGGTCGTTCAGCACTTTCTATACCTCCACCGAACGACAGGTTATCACCACGCTGGCTTAAATCGACCTCCTGCGAAACGGTCAGAACTTTCAGGCTGGCTTCCAAGGCCTCTTTTTCCTTAAGTAGGCTTTGGTACGCTCTGACAACATCTTTAAAACGTGTCTGATACTTCACAAGCTGTTTCTTCTGCACTTCAATGGTTTCCAGCAGCTCTTTCTTGCCTGGGCCTCCACCAAAGCTCACACCGAACTTCTCCATGGTGTATCAGTGTCTGTCAGGTTTCATACTCTCTAATGTGATCTCCACCTGCAAAGTAAACAGATTTATGACTGTCAAATAAAAGACAATGTGGAAAATCATTAAGCAGAATTACACAATATTTGGAGTTTGCTTACACCTAAACATTTCCAAAATGCTTTTGTGAATAATGTTTGTTTCACATTTTAGTATTCTCAAAGGAAAGCACAAATAATTAAATTAAAATAAAACACTCATAATTTGACTGTTTCATGTTTGTTGTTAGTCTTTGAGATTGCTGTCTTTAGCTAATTAGTTAGCAAGTTGCGCAAAGGCGTGAGAATACAAGCATTATATGAAATCCCACATCGTGACACTTAGATCTAAATCACTGTACAAAACACGTTAATCGAATGTGCTCTTAATATCGTTTGTTGTTAATTTAAGCGTATTTAAAAGGAGAAATATCGCGTTACCGGAGTCGAGCTCTGTTTACTCGACGCGGCCGCTTCCTGTTTGGGAAGTGACGTTTGACTGAAATTAAAAGTTTAAGAATAAAAAATTACAAGTGCATTACAAAACAGTTGTATATGTCACATTATTCATTTATATGCATTGTTGCATTATGAATCGAGCTGGAAAAAAATATTGTTAATTGCTGTCACTTCTTTGTTTGTTGTGGTTAATGCTGTTCGCAAACTTAAACAGTGACTACCGCCACCTACAGAATACGACAAAAAAAGAGCACCATTACTTATAAAATCTTTAATACATACTCAAAGTAATGTATTTTTACACCACAACAAAAGTGGATACTTTTATGGCATAAAAATGCATACTGTGCCATAAAAGTGTGCTATTTGATATTCTGTTGTGACATATTAGCCATGTTCAATAGTAGTGTATATTTTTTTTATTTTAATGGAAGTTTAACAAACCTTTAGATAAAAAATAAAAATAAAAATAAAAAACTTGCTTTTTTTCTATCATATTTTATATACATCAGGCTTTTGTAGCCCAATATATTGAGATATTGGAGATCCCACTCAATGAGAAAAAACACCTACATTTTATTCAGAGACCCATTCTTATTTCATTTTCGTTTCATTTTTGTAACACTGAGATACTGTTATAGTTTTTAGCATTTTGAAATAGTTTTCATTTTTAGATATTGTTTTAAATTGAATCTTAGTTTAAAGTTTTGTTTTGTTTTTGACATTTTTATTAGTTATTAGTTTTATTTTAATATATGTAATATTATATTATTACATATAAAATACTTTATAGTATGTCAGCTAAAGTGAGCAAAATATGCAATTTGGTGCAGTTGTTATTTATATGGCAAAAATGTAAGAAGAAATTTGTAATGTAAATCATTGAGATCTTTGAAACCATATAACAACTACTTACATATACTTACCCAATATCTTAGTGTTTAGTTTTATTATCAAAGCTCTGTAATTTTCATTGTGAGGGGAATAACATGTAGAAATAGATGTAGAAATAAACATTCCTCATAAGCCTGTTGTATCATATTTTATACTCTAATTTTAACATTTATCTAAACCACAATATATTTACTGTATAAAAATTAAGATTTCACAGCAAAAAGACATGTATACCACGACCTGAAAGTGGATACATTTAGAATTAAAAGGCCTTTTATTTGCTAAAAAAAGTTTGAACTATCAATTAGATGACAATGTATGTAGACAGTGTGCAACAGATTTTTCAGCAAAGTGTTTCATGTTGATAATTTAGAAATTAATGTATCAAATATGATTTAATAGTCCAATAAACCACAACATGTAGATTTTTTCCACCCATTGTTCAAGTATAAACAGATGGATCTTTATGGATATAGCCAGTGTAATCTACATGTAATATATTTTATTTCTCTTTATTTGATTTTTATTTAAAAAAAAAAAACATTATTTTTTTTTCAATACTATTTATTTTTCTGTAACCAATCCAATATATATATACTTTTTTTCAGTGCTGACCACCTAATTGGCTGAAGCTCTTTCCACATGATGAACAATGGTACTTTTCTTTCCAGTGTGCACTCTCTTATGTGCTGTCAGCGATCCTCTATGAGTGAAACTCTTTCCACAAAATAAACACTTGTAAGGTTTTTCTCCAGTATGGATTCTTTGATGCTGTTGCAAATAATATTCTTTAGAAAAGCAATTCCAACACAGAGCAAACATGATCTTTCACACCATCATGTAATTTCTGGTGCTCTTTCAAACCATCCATCCGTGTAAAACTCTTTCCACATAAAGAATATGAATACGGCTTGATGTCTTTTCAGCCCATAGAAATGTTTTCCCACACTGATCACAGCTGAATGGTCTTATGCCAGCGTGTAAGAGATTATGTTTTTTCAAATTTAAAAACGTGCTGGAGCAGAAATCAGATGCAAGTAAATAACATATGAGATGCTAGATGAGCGTTGCAGTACAGGACATGTCCAAATGCTTTTTCCTTGTTTCAACTTCACATTCAGGACTTTGTAATCAGTTCCTGTTCCCCATTTCTTCTCCTTTGTCACCCTTTCCATATATTATTATTTTTAAATCTTATCATCATCTTATTAGTCATTTGACCTTGTATAGTATAAGTATGTATTGCTATAAAACAAAGATGAAGGTAAGTATTGTACCATTTTAAGGGAAGACAGGGATAAAAGCATAAAGGAATTGTGAAGCGACGAGTAAGATTAGGAATTTCCAAAATTACTCTCATAAAGCATATCATTCCAGACACATAATAGGAAAACCAGTTTCCAGAAAATCTATTCATGTTCTACATTATGTTCATGAGTGAAATCATTTAAATGTATTTTTTATATGTATTTATTTATATTTTACTTTAAGTATTCAGTATAAAATGATTATAGCACAATATTTATTTATTCAACATTTGTTTCTACAAACCAAAAAAGAAAGTAAAATATGCATAGTACTTTAATATATTACTGTTAATGCAATTATTCAAAGATGTGATTTCAAGCCTGTTAATTGAACACATTTGGAAATAGACAGCAAGATGCATTCAGTGCACTTAAATTTCTGCTTCACAGATCCCAGGGAAAATAACTTAATATTATAACACCTTACTAAAGCGTTTCACACTCTACGTTAAGACTGGAATATGAAATTTATAATGACGTTATAACACCCAGTGTAACATTGTCAAAGACAAACAGCTTCCATGACTAATGCATGTTTGTATACATGATTCCAGTCTATTATGATTCCTGCATAAAGGTACTTAAGGTCATGTATTTGTATGAGGAAACCATAAGTTAATGGATTGTATGGGTTAAATGTTAATATACACATATAATGAACTCCAGTAATACCTTAAATGTGACCACTCAAGCATAAATGGGGGCTAAAATATTGATAGCATTTACTCCTGCATTAAAAGATATAAGATAAATCCCTTAACCAGTCTGTAACATTGTAATCATACAAGAAAAACACATGAACTTACTCTGGCTCAGGTCAAATACACCTGACACCACTCCCAAATCGGTGTAATAGAGTCTTTTACAAAAGAAATCGAGTGTGATTGTGCTAAACATCAGATAGTTGTAATGGCTGGGTAGTTTCAATGTGAGGGCACCATTTTGAGCTTGTAATAATGGGTAAAGGCAGTCCATATTATCCTCTTTACTACACAATAACAGGTTCCCGCTGGTTGTTCTGCCTTTTGACTACAAAAACTTTCTGTCCGGAGATGGTCACAGCATAAACGTAGTCTTCGAACATCACTGTAAATAAAAAAAAACACAACGTAACATCAGGATATTTACATTTTGAAAACTATTTACTATAGTATAGAAATCACCATTGTTTTAATTACAATTAAGCAAGCATAATTTTATATATAATATATATATATATATATATATATATATATATATATATATATATATATATATATATATATATATATATATATTTTTTTTTTTTACTACAGTAATGACAGTCGAGGTGAAATATTGCAAAATATATAATTTCTTAATTTTTCTCTTGATTTTAGGGTGTAAAATTCTAGACAAACACATTCTTGACAGGTTTCAAGAGATTCACCTAGAAAATATGTATGTTTCTTACCTGACATGCGTTTGAAAGGGGGCTCAGCTGTTCCATGCAATCTGAAACGACAAGCTGTTCTGACCATCTGCATGATCACTCCTGCGGTGTGCTCGTCATTCTCCAGCTCTCCTGCGGACTGTAATATTACATGATTTACAAAAGAACTTACTTACATATTGGCTGATGTATGCATGCATGTAAGCACGCACACACACACACACACACACACACATTATTTATTTAATATAAATACATTCAATTAAATTGTCAAATTGTCCAATTTAGTTCAAAATTGGCCACTTTTATTGGAATTTGCTCTTTAGAAATTCTTTAGATTCTTTTCCAACACATTTAATCTTATGTCAAGTGGTTGCAATATATGATTAAATTTACAGCAAATTAGTGTTTACTGATAACTTACCGCAAGCACACCTTCCTCACTAATAACCAAATATCCAGTCTGATCGGGTATTCTCTCTAAACCTTGGGTCAGAGCGGTGGTCTGCAATTCAACACAAGATAATGCAGCAATTCAACATTAGCAGAGGTCATCTGGCTAATAGTTTCTCACAGCTTACTGCTTTTTCATCACAGTATTTATAATCTGTATCACTTTTCTGCTTTCCACACCACATCAAAAGAAACATTAAGTTGGACAAAATGAAAATCATATTTACCATTTTTAGGCGGTGCAGATGAATTTACAGTGTTGTCCTCCTTCACACCCCGCCTCACGTGACTGACGAGCAAAGTCGCGTGTTTATAACGTCATATCACAAGGTAGACAGCTTTTCCTGGACATTTGGCATCACTTTTATATTTTTTATGCCTCGGAAATATAAAACACGTGAGGAAAAAAATAAATAAATTAATTAATAAATTAATAAAATAAATAAATAAATAAATAAATATATATATATATATATACACATACACACACACACACACGTGATAAAACCCGCAAAATGATTCGAATATATTTTAGAATTACAGAATTCTGTCAGTGTTTATGCTGTTAACGCACGAACAGCACAGATCTCTAAATAAAGCGCTTACGTTCAGTCAAAGCGGAAGTGCAGTAGTCAGCTGATTAAAGCACGTGATCCTGAAGCACGGAGAGCATTTAATCCATTCGGTCTGTTATTTGAGCTAATATAAGAAAAAGACAAAATGCCTGGACGGGGGAAATTAATCGCCGTTATAGGGGATGAAGACACGTGTACCGGATTCCTCCTCGGGGGGATCGGAGAGCTGAACAAAAACCGAAAACCCAATTTCTTGGTGGTGGAAAAGGACACTAGTATCACAGAGATAGAGGAGACCTTCAAGTAAGAGACAGAATTTGATGTCTGAATGATTTAAGGTCATATATTACAATCTATATAAAACTGTGCAGTTATAAATAAATGAAATCTTGCCTATATTATATTAAGGTTTATCTATCTATCTATCTATTAGACATCATACATGTCCCTATTACTTTAGCATTTTATAATTTTCAAATAATCAAATTTTGACTGAGAATAGTAGTGTGGATTTTTACTTGAATCAGTTATATCTGTTCTTCATTCCCAGGAGTTTCCTGGCTCGCAGTGACATTGGCATCATCCTCATCAACCAGTTCATTGCAGAGATGATTCGTCATGCTATAGACGCCCACATGGAGTCAATCCCGGCCGTTCTGGAGATTCCTTCAAAAGAGCATCCGTATGACGCCTCCAAAGACTCCATCCTGCGACGGGCCAAGGGCATGTTTTCAGCAGAGGACTTCCGATAAGCCGATACCCCCGTGGGGTCGTGGTCTGGCCTGGGCAGGTGTGAGAGTTAACGAGTTTTACTTCGTTCTCATCCATCTTGCCGAAGCTGGAACCTACGAGAGAGCTCAAAGCGCTGCAACTTCAGAAAACACATGCAAATAGAAAAAACACCAGCAAATTAAGAAAACAACTTCATTAATTTGACAACACACACGCTACAAATGCTCACAGCACAACCAAAAAAATATTTGCAGCGCATTTCTTTATTTGGTTGTGCTGTGAGCATTTGTAGCGTGTGTGTTGTCAAATTAATGAAGTTGTTTTCTTAATTTGCTGGTGTTTTTTCTATTTGCAATGCGTTGAGCTCTCTCGGGCACCTTAGGAACCCGTATTATAAAGATTAAATAATGATGTGTTGTTAATGTGATGTTTTGTTATGTGTATTTTGCCATTCTCAAGTTTGAAGAAGAGGAAATTGCTACTAATAATAATTGTTTAAAGTTATATAATATAATTAATTATATTATATATAAAAATGGCAACAAAAAACAGACGTGGTGTTTTACCCATTATGCAACAGACATTATATACCGCAAAAAATTAAGTTTAAAGAATTTATTATAAATACTGTCTATACCTTTATTATTGAAGTTCTTTCATCTCAAAGCTGATTATATTGGACCGCAAAGCCACCGTTCCCCATTTAAATCAATCTCAAATAACTTCAAATGCTAACTGGACATCTGTGGATCTCTCACATCTGTAATATGATGTGCTATGAATGCACATTTTGTCATTGTATTGGCTGACTCTTTACAGAGCTTTACATGGTGTGATGTAATTAAAATGTGTTAACTTATGTCTTCAGAACTGTGACTTGCAGTTTATTAAAAGTAATGAAGTCTGACACTTTTGGTTTTGTGTGATGAATATCTAATGTCTAAAAAAATAATATATTTGGTTACATTTTATTTTAAGGTGTCCTTGTTACAGTGTAATTTTACTTTTAAGTACTGAGTAATATTAACTACATTTACTTACTATATGGTTAGGGTTTGGCTTAGGGTTACATGCATGTAATCATGCATAATTTATTTTTATTATAATAGTTGATGTAATGTGTAACAAGGACACCTTAAAATAAAGCGTTACCTTATTTTACAAATATATTAGTATTATTTTAATATTATATTAGTACATTAGTTTATTATTTAGCAAAATATTACTTTACAAAATATTAGTATACAATAAAAATATTTTAAAAGTACATCAAGTTAATTATAATAAATATTAAAAGATAATAGAAAAAATGGTTTTTTTTTGGTCACTTTATTTTAAGGTTCGATTCTCACCATTAACAAACCATTAACAACGACTTTTCCTCAAAAAAACCTCTAATTTGCTGCTTATTAATAGTTAGTAAGGTAGTTGTTAAGTTTAGTTACTGGGTAGGATTAGGGATATAGAATATGGTCATGTGCTTTATAAGTACTAATAAACAGCCAATATGTTAATAATAGGCATGTTAATAAGCAACTAGTTAATAGTAAGAATTGGTCCCTATACTAAAGTGTCTAAAAGCTTTTTTTTTTTTTTTTTAATCAATTATACCACATGGATTATAAGAAATCATGCAAGGTGACAAGGTGAAATACATTTTATTTGGCTTAATGTATAAATACATGCTCTTGGAAAAAAAAAAGATAGCTACACATTAGGATAATCAACCATGTGTAAAAACCACATGATGTTAATAATCATAAGAAATGAGAAATGAACTGCTTTGATGCCAGTTACTGGAAATCATCACTGTGTTGTCACACACTGAAGTCTAACTGAAACCTGATCTAAGTATCTAAGTGTACTGTAAGTCTAAGAATGACCAAACTCTGTGGTGACAGGAATGATTCAGTGTTCTGTGGTTTCTTACACCATCACTATCAGCTCCCAAATGTTTTCAGAACATTGATAAGGTCTCATCACTCTTCTCTGTCTTAAAAAAAATTCTGTTCCTGTCTCATTCGAGGACAAAACCTACCCCTGCTTGTGGGAATCACACACAACTCAGATCCCTAAAAGATTAAAGAGCTTTTGAATGGTCAGGGAACTGTATATAAGCTTAAATCAGCTCTGCTCTGCTTCATTCACATTCACTGTGTTCAGTAAGTCAGTGCTGATGATGAACATCATGTTTCTTGTCTGGACTCTCAGCTTTCTGATCCTCAGCTACACTCTTGGGTTTCCCATCCATAATGTCACAAGGTAAGATATTTTCATGCATACCTATGAGTTAATGTGTATTTTTCCACTAAAATGTATTTTTTTTTCCTAACCTTAACCCATACATATGATGTATTCTTTTCAACAGTGTATCTCAAATGGAGACTTTTCCCAATGTTACAGTGAGAAACTCCACAGAGACCAATCTGACAAACAGGTATAGAAAATTTGGAATCCCATAGAGTCCAACAGAATGCTAAAATAATTCTCTCATCTAACCCAAATGTCTTGACTTTTCCTATATATCTGAAATAAGCACACGAAAAAAGCCTTCTGCGTAAGTAATGCATTTAATTATTATTTTTTTTTAAATAATGCATGCAACACAAATATTATGTTATATTATATTATATTATATTATATTATATTATATTATATTATATTATATTATATTATATTATATTATATTATTGTATGTGTAAACAGATACACTTTTAACTGGTAGCTCATATAACAATGATCACAATATTTTTAATGTGTTGTGTTTTCCTTGTATTTAAAACATTGTAGTGCATTAATTAGTTCATTAATGTATGCTGACCTTATGACGTAGCATAAAGACAAAATGCATAAAGAATGCTTGTTTTGTTCATTAATCACACTTATAATAATTATATTGTGTTTTCGGCCTCTGTTAGACCACACTAATCTAAAATGTCAAATTAAAATGGAGGCATTCATGACTGCTTTCATTAATTGCTTTCACACAGAAATAAAATATTAAATGAATATAGTGAAATCTCACTATAAATAAGAACAAATAACTTCCTGTCTCGTTATTCCAGTGTCATTCTCTGCATCACCTTCATTCTTTTTGACACACACCAGATGCATGACTCATATTACAGCAAATGGCCTTTAAATAATTTCCTTACTGACAAAAGTACAGAATATTCCATTTTAAATTCTCATTCAGTATTTCTTGGTTCCTGAAGTTTTCTCTCTTTTCAGCCGAAGGCTTTGTCCTCTGTCCACTTGTTCCTTGTGGAACCTGGGGTCAATGCTACAGGCTGGAAATGACATTGCTGGGGACATGACCAGTGATCCAATGGGAATTGGCAAGAAATGAAGCATGATCCTGAATGATCAAAGAGCCAGTGGTGTTTTGACTGACTATAAGAGGAAGTTGCACTAATGCATTGCAGTGAAGTGATGTGCTCGGATATCTTAGCCTTGCTGTAATATTCTGTAAAAACAAGATTTATTTAGGCATGTTGTGTTTAGGCAAGATACACTCAGCATCTTATTCTTTTACAGTAGTGTTGTGATCTTTCTGTTTTCATTTAAGAATAATTATAGTGAAATCCTGCTGTTTATTTCTATCCAGTCTAAAAATTTGTTTTTAGCAATTTTTAGTGAAACCTTGCACATTAAATGGAAAATAGAACAGCATATTATATTGCAATTTTTATATTTTTATATGACTGATTTTATGGGTAAAGCATACGTTGGGTCTTTCTGTAGATGAAAAAGAAAATAATATTTCTATGAAGTATGAGATATTTCTGTAAAACTGTGACAAGTGATTTTTCTGTAATAAAGTAATTTTTATATTAAAAGTTGGCTCAAAAACACACATTACAACATGCAAATGCAACTATATAGAATGGAATACCCATTGTTGTCTATGTTGTATAATAAATCAGGAAATGTGTAAGCCTAAATTCTGTAATACAATTCTTAACTTCATAACTTTTGGCATCTTTCATTTAATTTAATTAATTTATTGTTCTTGTTCCTGTGTTTCCTTCAGTCTCCTTAGGTACTAATTATATGTGTATAAATACTATGTGTTGTTCAGTTTGCAGTAGGTTATTGTGTGGTTTGAGTGCATGTTTTCCTGTGAATTCCTGTTTGTGGATTAAAGACTATTTAGATAAAAATTTCTTTGTCTTTCGTGTTGGATTGCAAAACCATATGTGACAAATCCATAAGTGAGATCATATGTGCTAAGTTTGATTCATGTATGTTTAGAGGAAGTTGATTAATTTGTTGATTTTTTTTTTTAACCTATAGTGTCTTTATTTTCTTAAGGAACATTTTCTTGACAAGTTATTTTTTAAATGTTTTTTATTAATAATGAAATTGCACAATATATAAACTCTCTCTATAATATATATATATATATATATATATATATATATATATAGTTATATAGTTATATAACTTATATAATTATATAACACAATGTTTTTTGTCAATACAAAATGTTAAAAACAAACTTTGTTGATATTAAACGAATATCCACACTCTTCAGACAAAAAATCAGACATTTTCCCATGATTATTGTCCAACGCTGTGACTCTTGGAATTGATTTATTTATTATACATGGTGATACATGGTTATTTTCTTTCTTTATACTACAAAACATTGATAAGCTCTAATCAGTCGTCTCTGTCTGTCTTTTAAATGTTTGTCCCTGTCTTATTCAAGGACAAAACCAACTCCTTCCTGTGGGAATCACACACATACAGATAACATATTAAAAGAGCTTTTGATTCCTCTGAGAATTAAATATATATTTAAATCAGCTCTACTCTGCTTCATTCACATTCACTGTGTTCAGTGAGTCAGTGCTGGTGATAAACAGTATGTTTCTTGTCTGAACTCTCAGCTCTTTCATCCTAAGCTACACTCTTGGGTTTCCCATCCCTCATAGCACAAGGTATGATATTTTCAAGCATATTTGAAATGTTGCCCACAAAAAATGACCACATTCTACTTTTTCAGCAGTGGATCCCATATGGAGACTTTTCTCAATGTCACAAAGAGGAACTTCACAGTGTACATTGAGATAAGGTATAGAAAAAGTGTGAATGATGGTTTTTGGGCCTTGGGGTGGGAAAGCAACGGTCACAAATTTAGACCTTGAATGCAAATATGCTAAATATACAGTATAATATATCTATGTTAAACAGTATTTTCTCTCTTTATTCTACAAAACATTGATAAGGTCTCATCAATCGTCTCTGTCTGTCTTTTAAATGTTAGTCCCTGTCTTATTCAAGGATGAAACCAAATGCTGCCTGTGGGAATCACACACATATACAGATCATTAAAAGATGAAGCTGCTGAATGGTCAGGGAACTGTATAAGCTTAAATCAGCTCTGATCTGCTTCATTCACATTCACTCTGTTCAGTAAGTCAGTGCTGGTGATGAAAATCATGTTTCTTGTCTGGACTCTCAGCTTTCTGATCCTAAGCTACACTCTTGGGTTTCCCATCCATAATGGCACAAGGTAAGATATTTTAAAGCATAACTAAAAAACGACCACATTTTACTTCATAATTGTGATATATTTGTTTTCAGCAGTGGATCTTACATGAATACGTTTCCCAATGTCACAGAGAGGAATTTCACAGAGCATATTAAGAAGACCAATCAGACCAGGTATATTACACACACATGCTTGACAGAACAGAAACTGTGTGAATGATGGGTTTTGGTAGGAAAGAAATACTTGGACCAAGTAAAATGGCAAAAAAGTTGACCAGTTTACACAGTTTTGGCTGTTGTTCACTAAAGTTCTTAAATTATAGCACTTTTTTCACTCTGATAGGCTTTTTATATACAGTGTTTTTGTGTTTCGTCTGTGACTGTACAGAATTTATGAATATAAGCAAGGATTGTGTGTAAGCTTTTCTTTATTTACAGTCACCAGTTGCAGCCAGTAAATAATGGGGTAATCCTAGCGTATCCTAAAATGTAAGTTGTTTTCTTTTCAAATTATCTTTATTGGAATTTCTAATTTGCTGAGTTATGCATATGCTGCTGTTTATGACATGCCAAACAGACTCTATGCATCCTGTGTCATACTCTCTCATTAAGTCACTCTCTTTCTTTGATAAAATCAGACAACAGCTTGTTCAGTCACAATTCAAACTCTAGCAAATATATTTTAAATAAGAACTAACAGTCAGAAACCCATAATAGCCTCTGGAATTATAACCTTCATCATTTCAGCCTACCAAATCATATACACATATTATCAAGCAACGGTCACAAATTTAGACCTTGAATGCAAATATGCTAAATACATCTATGTTAAATAGTATTTTCTTTAGCAAAAACATATTTTATGTAATTTACAAATGGATTAATTGCTGATCTTTTTAAACTGAAACTTATGAAACATGAAGATTTATGCTCTTGCTTGTTTCTAATAACTTTTCTTTTCTCACAGACAAGAATTACGGCCAGATCTTCCAAATGTCATGTAAGTCATTTTCTTTTCTAATTCTCTCCTTTGGAAATGTTAATTAGTTCAATAATGCATGCGTTGCTGCCTATGCCAAACAAACCTCTGTGGATCCTGTGTATTCTCTGTCTTTACGTTTCTCTCTTTGATAAAATCAGACAGCAGCTTGTTCAGTCGCCATTCAAACTAGCAAATGGCTTTTAAGTGATTAAAGGAATAGTTCATGCAAAAATGAATACTGTCTGACAATCGATTTACCCTAACCAAGATTGACAAACAAGTTTGTTTCTACATCAGAACAGATTTGGAGAAATTTAGCCGTGCATCACTTGCTCACCAGTGGATCCTCTGCAGTGAATGGGTGCCGTCAGAATTAGAGTCCAAACAACTGATAAAATTATAACAATATTCCACAAGTAATCCACACGACTCCAGTCCATCAATTAACACCTTGCAAAGAAAAAAGCTGTCTGTTTGTAATAAACAAAGACATCATTACAGCGTTCTAACTTTAATCTATTACTTCCGGCTAAAATACAAATCCATAATCCATAATAATGCTTCATCCACTGGTGAGCAAGCCTTTGTTGAATGTGTTGAACCTGGGATCAAGAGATAAGATCACCGGAGACTTGTCTAGAGATCCAACGGGAACTGAAACTGCATGATCCTGAATGAGAGGCTTTATGCAATCTAAATGGATACTTATGTGTCTATTTTATCATTTTTTTGTAAAGATTTTTGACATGCAACGTTGTCTCACATTCTCAGACTAAAAAAAAGTTCCCATATGAACATTTATTTACATATATTATTTCATGCTGAATCTTTGAAACAACATACGATCAAAGAATTCAACATAAATAATTCTCAGTGCATCCTAATGATTTTTTGTGGTTTGGATGTTTGTCTTGCTATTGACCTGATTTTTGTTTGTTTATTTCTTTTTAGATCAAGTGATGAGTTAATCAAACATTCAAATAGGAATTTGCATGTTCATAAATGGGTTAATGAGTAGCCCAGAAAATATGGCATCCAAAAGTAAGCTAAATTTCATCTGTATTTCACAGGGCAATAGGGCCAGGATGTTTTTTGGCTACTTGTGCCACGCAAAATCTAGTCCACAAGATGCAGACTGGGGATGAGAGCGCAGGGGACAGCGCAAGTGATGCATGGGGGCCTGGGAAAAAATAAGAGATGTGTAGGAGAATAAAGGTTACTTTTATTTAATTGCTTTGAAGACACATTTAATTGTAAAATATCTTTCCATTGAGCCTTAAATTGAGAGAATATATATATATATATATATATATGTATCTGATCAACACTACACTAATGTCATCTCTTTTTACAAATGAAAAATAAAATCATTTATATTACCATACATTTATTCCTTTCGTTATTTTGATGAAGAAACATACAAAAGTCACATATATTTTCAAAAATATTTCAATTACTCACAGTGTCAACATTAGGAAACAAAAACATGGCGGATGTAAATGTGTAGCTACAACTGCATGTGACTACCACACACTATTAGATTAACTCACATTAACACACAAGAATATTACATATAATATATTACAATATAAAACAATTAATATAAATATACAGTGCTGTAAAAATGTATTTGCCCCATCCTGATTTCTTCTGATTACATGTACAAATCAAACTAAAGAGTTTTAGATATTTAAACAAAATACAAAAGAATATCCACACACACTTCAGATAAAAATCTGATGTGTTCCCATGATTACTGTCCAACATTGTGACTCTTGGAATTGATTTATTTATTATACATGGTGACTTATTTTCTCTCTTTATGCGACAAAACATTGGTAAGGTCTCATTAATCATCTCTGTCTGTCTTTAAAACGTTTGTCCCTGTCTTATTCGAGGACAAAACCAACTCCTCCCTGTGGTAATCACACACATATACAGATGCCTAGCATATTTAAAGAGCTTTTGATTCTTCTGAGAATTAAATATAATTAAATCAGCTCTGATCTGCTTCATTCACATTCACTCTTCAGTAAGTCTGTGCTGGTGATGAACATCACGATTCAAGCTTGTTGTCCACAAAAACTTCCACATTCTACTTCATAAATGTGATGTATTCATTTTTAGCAATGGATCTCATATGGAGAGTATTCTCAATGTCACAGCGAGGAACTTCATAGTGTATATTACAGTTTTTCTCAATCAATTTGACACTTTTCTTCAATGCAATGTACTTGTTTTCAAAACAATTAGCACAGCCATCCAAACACAAAATTATCTTAACCAAACAGTTCAACTTTACTGCAAAAATTAAAAGTCTATAGGTGTGTTCTCTATTGAATAGTTCTCTAACTGAATAGTTATCAGTTAGGGCCAATGGAAAATATACCAAGTTCATTTGATAGAATGACAAATTACAGAGTTTTGTTTGTTGTGTTTGGACAAATGGTACATAAATATTTGTGATTTGTGTAAAACCCTTTTTCAGCTATTTTAAAGTATTGGTTGGTTATATTAACTATTGTGAAAACATTTGAGAGTTTTTTGCACATTGTTTTGAGAAAATTATTTGCATGATTTGTAATTCATATGAAATGAATGAAAACGTACAATCTGTTTAGGACAATTACAAAGTGTTCAGATCACTATGTTAACTGTTTTGAGAACAGTGACCTGAGTTTGGAGAGATGTGTCAAATCAACTGTAAGATCAATCAGACAATGTATATATACACACACATGCTTAATGATGATTAAATAAAACAGCGTGAATTATGTTGACCAACTAGGGTGGGAAAGCAATGGTTACATACTCTGACTCTGGATGTGAATATGGAGAATTTTGAACATATTACGGATGTTTGGCTCTTTTTTTTTACTTAAATCAGGTAAGATTTTTTTAATTTTTTTATTTTTTGCTCTTCTGCTCTCTTCATATACAGTGTTTCATCTGTCACTGTTATTATTAGGCTAATATTTATAGTAATTTACTGCTGTTCATATGTAAGTATGTCAGGCATGACAACCCTCTGAACAGTTTTGGTATATTAATAGATATGACAATGTTAATATATTTGGTCTTATCTTTGGTCTTTTGCTCAAGAGCAAGTATGGACTTGCTACTGCTAATAGATACATAGACACAGAGCTGACAGCTTATAAGATATGCTGCTGCTGCATGAATAGGCATATATAAATCCCATAGCAGGTCTAGACAGGTGGAGCTGGTGGAGGTGGAGGGTTTAAGATGAACTCTGATAGCACAATGCAGGAACAGCTCACAGTGAACACTGAACCAAGCTATTTAAATGTTGAGCAAGCAATATCATAGTCTGCAGAATCAGCAAACAGATTGTATGAAAACGACCCATCAGCCTTTGCAGAAAAATATATATATATATATTTGACCTATTTATAATTGCTGTTTATCATTCTGAAACTTTCTAGGATAAATGCTCAGTCTTATCACTAATAATTTGTCTTTTCTGACAGACATGAATTACAACTAGAAAATAATCTTATAAAAGCCATGTAAGTCATTTTCTTTTCAAATTCGCTCTGATTAGTTTAGAATTTCTGATTAGTTCAGTAATGCATGTGCTTCTGCTTATGACATTCCAAACAAACCTCTATGGATTCTTTGCCATTCTCTGTCTCTTTCTACCTCTCTTTTTGACACGCACCAACAACAACTTGTTCAGTCACAATTCAAACACTAGCAAATGGCTTTTAAATGATTACAAACTAAAAGTAAGAAAGTTTTGCCTCTGGAATGATAAACCTTCTTTTCCTTTGTCATTTCAGCCATTTGGTTTGTTTATCCTCTGGCAACGCGTTCCTTGTCAAACCTGGGGTCTTCCCTACAGATTGGAGATTAGGTCGCTGAAAATGAGTATGACCCTGAATGAGAGAATCTCAGTGTAATCTTTATAGTTTTGCTGCATTATGAAAACAGGAATGATTTTGTCATGTTGGTATCAAAATATGCTTGAATCCTGATCGTACATGTGGTGCTCTGGTCTTTTGGTGACATTTTTCTAATAAATAACACTTGAATTAAATCAGTGTTTTAAGTGAACGGATTTGTCATGGTGCTTAAAATGTAATTATACTTGTGTGTTTTTATCATTTTATGCAAAGATTTTTGACGTCACAAATATGATATGTTACACAATTTGATATGTCACACAGCATTGTATCATATTGTAAGATTGCAAATAAACTACCCAGAAATGCTTTTGTTTAACTGCATTTTTTCATGCTGAATCATTGGAACAACATTCAATAAAAGAATACATCCTTGCAAACATAATTTTGAGTCCATCTTATTGATACCAAGTCATGTATTTGTGTCTTGATTTGTCTGTTTGGCTTTGTTGTTTGCTATAATGATATGCTAGTAATATTGGCCTTTTTTTGCTTGCTTGTTTGTTTCTTCCTTTCTTTCATTTTAGGCCAGAATTGATCCCCATAGGGTGAGAATTTAAACAACATTATACAAATGAAATGTGAACTTACCTATTAACGAATGTTTGAATTTTTGTACAATTCAAACTAAACAGTTTTAGATATTTAAACAAAATACATCATAAAACAAAGGCCTGAATAAACGCATACAGTTTTTTTTTTATGTCCATGGACATAATGTTCCTTGTCAATATAAAAAGTTAAAAACAAACTTTGTTGATAGAACTTTTAAGTAAACTGATACCGAATATACACATAGAATAATATCCACACACACTTCAGATAAAAATCTGATGTTTTCCCATGATTATTGTCCAACATTGTGACTCTTGGAATTGATTTATTTATTATACGTGGTGACTTATACACTCTTTAAACTACAAAACATTGATAAGGTCTTATCAGTCGCCTCTGTCTGTCTGTTAAAAAGTTTGTCCCTGTCTTATTCGAGGACAAAACCAATTTCTTCCTGTGGGAATCACACACATATACAGATGCCTAACATATTCAAAGAGCTTTTGATTCCTCAGAGAATTTAATATATAATTAAATCAGCTCTGATCTGCTTCATTCACCTTCACTGTGTTCAGTAAGTCAGTGTGATGAACATCATGTTTCTTGTCTGGACTCTCAGCTCTCTGATCCTCAGCTACACTCTTGGGTTTCCCCTCTTTAATAGCACAAGGTAAGATATTTTCAAGCATATTTGAAATGTTTTCCACAAAAATTACACATTCTTCTTCATAGTGATGTATTCATTTTTTAGCAGTGGATCCCATATGGAGACTTTTCTCAGTGTCACAATGGGGAACTTCACAGAGAATAATCAGACCAGGTATATATATATATATATATATATATATATATATATATATATATATATATATATATATATATATATATATATATATATATATATACACACACACACCAGGGTTGCTGCAGGATCTTTATGCTCAAATTTAAGACGTTTTAAGACCTTTTTTGCACAAATAAAATTTAAGACGTTTTAAGACCTTTTTTGCACAAATAAAATTAATACCATATGAGCAGGGTAGGGCAATGTCTATTAAACTATTAAACTCATCTTCAAGAAACGGCTAAAAACCCATCTCTTCCATCTTTATTTGACCCTCTAACTCTAGCATTCTCTTTTCTAATTTTATTTTATCTATCTCCTTTCTTTTTATTAAAAAAACAAAACAAAACAAAACACACACACACACACACACACACACACACACACACACTTGACCCTCTATCAATTGCATATTTATTCTCTAACTGCTAGCTTTTCTTAAAAAACTAAAACACTAGCTTTCTTTTCTATATTCTATCTACTTGTTTAAAAAAAAACAAAACAAAAAAAAACCTTGCTATGTGTACTGCGTTAGGCTAACCGAGACTTGTCATATCGCTTGCATGTTGTTGCTCTTTTGTTGGTTTTGATTGCTTCTATTGTCCTCATTTGTAAGTCGCTTTGGATAAAAGCATCTGCTAAATGACTAAATGTAAATGTAAATGTAAACTGTAAAATGACTGTAAAAAGCATGATTTACAGTTCAGATAGTTTTCACAAAAACAAAAAGTTTTATAAAATGATACACTTCACAATTCAGCCTTTAAACCATTTTTTAAGAAAATTGATTAAGTGAAATGTATTAATTATCATATTAATTAAAAAAATTATTATCAATAAATTATTATATTAATTAAATAACATACAAACACATTTTACTGTTTAGATTTTTATAATGAATTATCTTCTTATCGATCCACCAGTTCACATTTACAGCTCTGCATGTTTGCAGGTTAAAAACATGGGTTGATTTTCACATTGGTCTGAACAAAAACAACCCAATGTTCCTCCAATACTGGAGACTGCAGTTCTAGGACTGCATAGGACCCTGTTTTTTGGGACAGCGCCATCTAGCCAATTCTATTCCAAGAGAGGAGACCTGATTCAAACATCAAACAAACAGATGCAAAGACTAGATCCATGGAAACTATTCATTTTTTATCTTTCCATCTTATTTTTAATGTAAGAGCTAGCGTGAACTGTTTGAGGAGGAGTCAGCAATCTCCATTTAGCCTTTTTAGCTGTGCAAAACAGTTCATTGTGCTGCTGGATGTTGTAATTTAGTATTTGCATTGAAATTATTTTACATTTATTAAAGTACTAATAATCACACTAATTTGTACCGCAATTGTTTTACCGTTTACTGCACTTTAAGTGTGTCACACATCAGACGTGAAGTGCTGCGGCTAATGAACTGAAGTCTCTCACAGACACAAGTCTTTCTTTCCAAGAAAACTGAATTTAAAACTAGAATATATTGAATATATTGAAATAAATTAAGTTAAATATTTCAAGAGGGTTACCAATGTGTATGTTTAGGTTTAGGAGTTGATTAGGACATTTATTAAGTGTGTACAATTAAACAACTACATAATTCCTTAAAAATAATAATATACAGAATTGAATAGCAAGTGCTATAAAATAGTATGAGCCACTAATATTTAGTCATTTAGCAGGTGCTTTTATCCAAAGCGATTTACAAATGAGGACAATGGAAGCAATCAAAATCAACAAAAGAGCAATGATATGCAAGTGCTATAACAAGTCTCATTTAGCCTAATGCAGTACACGTAGCAAGGGACTTTTTTTTTTAAATTATATAATAAATAAAAAGAAAACAGATAGAATAGAAAAAGAATAGCGCAAGCTAGTGTTAGAGGCCTTTTTTGCTTTTGTTAATTGTATAATAAATAAAAAGAAAACAGATAGAATACAAAAAGATTAGAAAAGCTAGTGTTAGTTTTTTTTTTAGAAAAAAAAACAGTAAATGAATAGAGTGCAAGTCTAAAAGGGACAAGTTTGTTTGTTTGTTTGTTTTTTTGTTTTTTAAGAATAGAATTAGAATAGAGAGTGCTAGAGTTAGAGGGTCAAATAAAGATGGAAGAGATGGGTTTTTAGCAGATTCTTGAAGATGGTTAAGGATTCAGCTGCTGGGATAAAGTTGGGCAGGTCATTCCACCAGGAGGGAACATTTCATTTAAAAGACCATGAAAGTGATTTTGGGATGAACTATAAAGCGACGTTCACTTGCAGAACGAAAGCTTCTAGAGGCACATAAGTCTGAAGTAATGAATTTAGGTAAAGGGGTGCAGAGCCAGAGGTGATTTTGTAGGCAAAAATTAATGCCTTGAATATTATGCGAGCAGCTATTGGTAGCCAGTGCAAATTGATAAACAGAGGTGTGACGTTCTTCATTCTTTCTTACATTCTTTTTGGCGCATTAAAAATTAATCTTGCTGCAGCGTTCTGAATTAATTGTAAAGGTTTGATAGAACTGGCTGGAAGACCTGACATAATACATATATACAAAAATAAATAAATTAATTAATAAATCAAAAAAAAAAACTAAAAAAAAAAAAAAAACCAACAAACAAAAAAACAAAAAACAAACAAAAAAAAAACTATAGGGTCCTAGAAATCCGGTTCTGAAACTACAGCCTCTGGTATTGCAGGAATACCCTACTCACAACAGCCTTATTGAACATGCGCATTCATTCTCTGCCAGCAGGAGGCGCTTTCAGAACTGTTTCCGCGGTAACAGCTGAACACAAAGCAGCGCAGCACTGGACTTTGAAATATGCAGCGCTCAAATTTATTTTATAGCCTTTTGAAGTTTAATCGTCACATTAAGCTGTATCGCGATTCTGGTCTGTACCCAAATTTAAGACCTCTTGAAATCATAATTAAGACTTTCTTGTGCAATTTAAGACTTTTTATGACCTTAAATTTGATAAAGTAAATTGAAGACTTTTTAAGACTTTTTAAGGACCCGCGGGAACCCTGTACACACACACACACACACACACACATGCTTAATGATTATTAAATAAAACAGTGTGAATGATGTTGACAGACTGGGGTGGGAAACCAATGGTCATATACTCTGACTTTGGATGCGAATATGCAGAATTCTGACCATCTTACGCATGTTGGGCTTCTTTTTTTTTTTTTTTTTAAACAAATCAGGTTAGAAAAAGTTCTTCATTTATTCATGAAACATTATGAAATTTGCCCTATTAATAAACAGTGTTTCCTCTGTCACTGTTATTATTAGGCTAATATTTATAGTAATTTACTGCTGTTCATATGTAAGTATATCAGTCATGATAGCCCTTTGAACAGTTTTGGCATATTAATGGACATGACAATGTTAATATATTTGGTCTTGTGGACTAGATCTGCTATGCATGCTGCTACAGTGCTACTACTGCTAATAGATACACAGACACACTGCTGCCAGCTTATAAAATATGCTGCTGCTACATGAATAGGCATATATAAATTCCATATAGCAGATCTAGACCGGTGGAGCTGGTGGGTTTAAGATGAACTCTGATAGCACAATGCAGGAACAGCTTACAGCAAACACTGAACAAACCTATTTAAATGTTGAGCAAGCAAAATCAAAGTCTGAAGAATCAGCAGAGGCCAAACAAATTGTATGTTAATAACCCATCAGCCTTTGCAGAAAATTCATAATTGCTGTTTTTTCATACTGAAACTTTCTAGGATATGCTCAGTCTTATCACTAATAATTTGTCTTTTCTGACAGACATGAATTACAACCAGAAAATAATCTTATTAAAGCCATGTAAGTCATTTTCTTTTCAAATTCGCTCTGATTAGTTTAGAATTTCTGATTAGTTCAGTAATGCATGTGTTCTGTTTAGTTCCTGTTTGTCCTTATTTGGTCATGTTCCTGTGTTTGATTAGTTCATTCTGTTCCTCCTGTGTCTGGTTAATTATCGCGTTGGTTTCCTATTATTTAAGTCCTGCATTCTCCCTGAATCTTTGTCTGTTCACTCGTCTATTTACGTTGTGTTTCCCATCGTCAGTCTGGCTATGTTTAAAGTTGGTTTATTAAAAGAAGAACATTTTGAACAGCGTCTTCTGCTTCCTTCCTACAGCACCTCGTGACAGATGAATGGACCAAGTATGAACTGGGCTGAGGAGCTGCTATGGAACCAGAGCATGTGAGCGAAGCGGAGCGGCGTGACGCTCAGCTCAATATTCCGCTCTGGGGATGTGCACTCCGCTCAGTCGCTCACGGCCAAAGCAAACGCTCCGCTAATGTTCCGCTCACGCTCACCGGTAAACCAAATCACGCTCCGACATAATTTCTCCGGTAGGCCGAAGTGTGTGTGTGTGTTTGTTGTTGTTGTTGTTGTTGTTGTTGTTGTGTGTGTGTGTTTTTTTTTTTAATTGTATTAAATTTAAAAACATGTTTTGTTTTTGAAGCTACTTGACAAACCTTCCTAAAAAATTCAATAGCTGAGAAAGTATATTTGATTTTCATTAGTCCTACTTTATTTTCATGCAAACAGCTTCAGTTATTGTACAACAGAACATTCAAAACATGCACACAATATGAAATGCAGAATTTCACAAAAGACACCTTGCTTATCAGGCCCACATACAAGATGAAATGCACTTAAAGAATTATTTAGTGGCGTTAATAAGAGAAACCCTTTCTAAAATTAAAATAGAACAAAACTGCGGGGAAATGCAGCCTATTAAAACGTCTGTCAATCTTTACAGGATTTTAGAATGTCAAGGTTTCTAAAATAAGGTACAAACTATTGCTTCGCCTATTCCACAGATTCTCGAACTAGCGATTTACCAAAGGGCATTTTGGGTTGAGCGAGCGGTGCGGAATCTTCAGAAAGGCGCTCTCCGCTCTGAAGGAAATATGACCGCTCCACTCCGCTCACATGCTCTGTATGGAACATCCAGCAGGATGGACGGCCTTTGGAGCGATATGTGGAGGAGTTCCTGAGTGTCTTGCATCTGGTGCGCTGGAGCAATCCCATGATTAACGGATGCTTCCAGATGGGACTGGATGATGATGATAATTTGTTTCGATTCCTGACGATTGTTATAGACCCGTAGCAGATTTTATTATGTCCTCAATTTAAATGGCTCGGAGCACCCTCAACATGCTGTTCCAAAGAGCCTGCTCCCTCCGTTCCACCCACGCTGCCCCAAGTTTTCCTGAGCTCTGCTCCAGTCCTCAGCCCAGAAACAGTGGTCGCTCCTCAGCCAAGCCCGCCAGCCGCTCCACCGTCGGGCCCACCGGCGGCTCCGCTCTCAGGCCCGTCTGCCGATTCACTCCCAAGCCCTCAGCTGACTGCAGTTATCTCCTTCACCTCTAGCGAAAAAAGAATGCGGAGGAAGAGACTGTTGGCTCTAGCCCCTGACCAGAGTTGAGAGGAAGAATGCTCTCCAAAGCTTGACAGGGAGACCATTCACGTCACAGAGCTCAACCGGGAGCCCCGTTCTCCTTTGTCTCCGCTGGTCCCGTCCAGCTCGCCTACATATCCTGAGTCAAGCCCAGAGAGGGCTCCTGTTTCCACGTCAAGCCCAGAGACGGCTGTTGTTCCCATGTCAGGCCCACGGAGGGCCTCAGATCCCGAGTCCAGCCCAGAGAGGGTTCACGTCAAGCCCTGAGAAGGCTGCGGTTACCAAGTCCAGCCAGGAGAGCGCTTCTGTTCCCAATTGCAGCCCAAGGAGGGACTGGACTGAAACCTTTTTTTCCTCTGTCATTTCAGCCATTTGGTTTGTTTGTCCTCTGGCAACTCGTTCCTTGTTGAACCTGGGGTCTTCCCTACAGATTGGAGATTAGGTCTCTGAAAATGAGTATGATCCTGAATGAGAGAATCTCAGTGCTTTTGTTTACTTGCATTATTTCATGCTGAATCATTGGAACAATATTCAATCAAAGAATTTATCATTGCAAACAACTTTGAGTCCACCTTATTGATACCAAGTCATGTATTTGTGTCTTGATTTGTCCATTTGGCTTTGTTGTTTGTTATAAAGATATGCCAGTAATATTGGCCTTTTTGTTTTGTTTCATTTTAGGCCAAACTCCAGCCCCATGAGGTGAGAATTTATAAATAACATAATACAATTGAAATGTGAATTTACCTAGTAATGAATGAGTTACACATGGGTTTCACATTCACATGAGTAGCTAAGTTTATTCTATAGGAAAAACTATTGCATCCAAATGTAAGCTAATATTTATCTGTACTTCACAGGGGTGCAAGCCCAGGATGCCACTATGCTGCTACCTGTGCCTTGCACAATCTGGCCGACCACATACAGACTGGGGATGAGAAAGCAGGGGAGCGAGCAAGTGACCCATGGGGGCCTGGAAAAAAATAAGGGTTAAACGAGGGTTACTTATTTGATTGCTTTTAGATATATTTAATTGAGCTTTGCTTTGATTCACAAGTGCTAACTTTCAATAGACATTTTATTATTCGTGAAAAGAGAGCAAATATAGAAATGTATGTTATCAACACATTGCTAATGTCATCTCTCCACACCAATGAAGAATAAAATCATTCTTATTTCCATCCATTGACCCCTTTTCTTTAATTTGTAGATAAACTATTATCAAAATAAGAAATATGTTGCCTTCATTGTTTTATCATATATAAAAATATGGCAAAAATAAATGGAAAAAATTAACCCCAGTAACCCAATATAGGTTTCACTATCATTTCTGTCATTTTTTTTTGTAAAGATTTTTGACATGCGATGTCTCACATTCTTAGTCTGAAAATAAATTACACAGATGCACTTTTGTTTATTTAAATTATATCATGCTGAACATTGAAACAACATGTGATCAAAGAATTCAACATACTAAATAATTCTGTGTGCATCCTTCCTTTCTTTTTAGATCAGTTGAGTTAATCATCTGAGAATTTATAATTAACATAACATTCAAGTGATGCATGGGGGCCTGGGAAAAAAATAAGAGATGTAAAGGAGAATAAAGGTTACTTTTATTTGATTGCTTTGAAGACATTTAATTGTAAAATATCTTTCCATTGAGCCTTGCTTAGATTCAAAAGCTCTGTCTGCCTTTGAGAGCAAATATAGAAAATGTACACTAAAATCATCTATTTATACATCGAAAAATAAAATAATTTATATTACCATACATTTATTCCTTTATGTTGATGACGAAAGATACATAGTCGCATAGTTTCAGAAATATTTCAATTACTCACAGTGTCAATAGTAGGAAACAAAAACATTATGGGGATGTAAATGTGTAGCTACAACAACATGTGACTACCACACACTATTAGTTTAACACATTCAGAAAAGAATATATGTTGCAGTACAAAACAATTAATATAAATATATAGTGCTGTAAATATGTATTTGGGGGCATCCTGATTTCTTCTGATTTTATGTACAATTCAAACTAAATAGTTTTAGATATTTAAACAAAATACATCATAAAACAAAGGCAACCTGAATAAACACATACAGTTTTTTATGTCCATGGACATAATGTTCCTTTTCAATATAAAAAGTTAAAAACAAACTTTGTTGATAGACCTTTTCAGTAAACTGATACTGAATCAGATGTTTTCCCATGATTAATGTCCAACATTGGGACTCTTGGAATTGATTTATTTATTGTACGTGTTAACTTATTTTCTCTCTTTAAACTACAAAACATTGATAAGGTCTCATTAGTCGTCTCTGTCTGTCTTTAAAACGTTTGTCCCTGTCTTATTCGAGGACAAAACCAACTTCTTCCTGTGGGAATCACACACATATACAGATGCCCAACATATTCAAAGAGCTTTTGATTCATCAGAGAATTGAATAAAAATCGGCTCGGGTCTGCTTCATTCACATTCACTGTGCTCAGTGAGTCAGTGCTGGTGACGAACAGTATGTTTCTTGTCTGGACTCTCAGCTCTTTCATCCTCAGCTACACTCTTGGGTTTCCCATCCCTAATAGCACAAGGAAAGATTTTCTTAAGCATATTTGAAATGATGTCCACAAAAATTGCCACATTCTACTTCATAAATGTGATGTACACATTTTCAGCAGTGGATCTCATATGGAGACTTTTCTCAGTGTCACAATGGGGAACTTCACAGAGTATAATAAGACCAATCAGACCAGGAATATATATACACACACACACACACACACACACACACATGCTTAATGATTATTAAATAAAACAATGTGAATGATGTTGACAGACTGGGGTGGGAAAGCAATGGTCACATACTCTGACTTTGGATGTGAATATGCAGAATTTTGATCGTGCGCATGTTGGGCTCTTTTTTTTTTTTTTTTTTTTTTTTTTTACTTAAATCAGGTAAGAAAAAGTTAATCATTTATTCATAAAACTGTTGCTGTATCATTAGGCTAATATTTACAGTAATTTACTGTTGTTCATATGTATGTCAGTCATGAGAAAACTGAACAGTTTTAGCATATTAATGGACATGACAATGTTAATGTATGTGGTCTTGTGGACTAGATCCTCTATGCACGCTGCTGCAGTGCTACTTCTAGATACACAGACACACTGCTGTCAACTTATAAGATATACTGCCACTGCTGCATGAATATAGCAGATCTAGACAGGTGGAGCTGGGGGAGGTGGAGGGTTTAAGCATGACCAGCGTACAGCGAACACTGAACCAAACTATTTAAATACTGAGCAAGCAATATCATAGCCTGCAGAATCAGCAGAGGCCAAAGAGTGTATGCCATATAGAAAATGATTGCTAGCAGATTTTATGTAAATGACCTATCAGCCTTTTAATGCATAAAAAAGTATGTATTTTACATATTGACAAATTGCTGTTTTTTTTCATACTGAAACTTTTTCTTTTTGGTCCTCTGGCAACTTGATCCTTGTCGAATCTCTAGTCTTCCCTACAGACTGGCGATGAGGTCGCTCGAGACTCGGCTATAGAGATCCAATGGGAAATGGCAAGAAATGAAGAAAGATGTAAAAAGAAAATTAGCATGATCCTGAATGAGAGAACCCCAGTGTATTCTTTATAGTTTTGCTGCATTATGAAAACAGGAATGATTTTGGCATGTTGATATCAAAATATGATTGAATCCTCATTGTACATTAGGTGCTCAGGGGTCTCATTTATAAACGTTGCGTACTCACAAAATGGGCATATAATATGCGTAAGCAATTTTCCACGCACATATCCGGATTTATAAAAAGTAAACTTGGCGTAAATATGTACGGACATTCTAGACCATGCGTACGAACTCTTTTGGAGTGAGAAGTAATGAAGGAAACGATTTTATACTGTTTTCATTTCGATATGCATTTACAATAAATATTCCACTCTCATTAATGGAGATAAGCACTGAAATTACAAAAAGTCTTTACGCAGAAGTTAAACAAAATTAAATTTAGACATATAGTGGATGCATTTGATCACTTTTCATGTGGCATCCTATGTTTTAATAACAGCGAGGAGTGCTATAGGCGCACAATAATTCATTTTTAAACGAAACTGCAGATCTCATGTTACGGGGATTTTTTTATTTTTATTTTATTTATTTATTTATTTTTTTAGCGAGAACAATAATGATCATGATGTGCACTTACTTCGATATTATGGCGGACTCAGCTGGATACGGTGTTCGAACGGTCAGTCCATTGTCCGGTTTGAATAGGACCAATGATAATATACTGTACATTCTTAAAAAAAAAGGTTCTTTGGGGTTCAATATAGAACCCTAGGGTTCTTTACTCAACTCCAAAGAACCCTTTATGCCAAAAAGTATGGAACGATTTTCCGGACTATTTTCAAATAGAACTGCAAATTGTTTTTCAATTGCGTTTTTCATATGTTGACGCATAAATTGTGACATAATCCAAATGCAATTGCAAATCTTGCATTACCGTTTGCATTTTCGCTTTCGCGAACGCACAGTGACTGCCACATTTCAATTGAAAAAGCAAAGTCTATTTGCAACTGTATTTCCCATGTCTTACGAGTTATGAACCTGTCATATTTAAATAGCAATATTAATTACCACATTTGCTTTTTCACTCTCTCTGCGCCGCGCATATAATCTGCCAAAACTCAAATGGAATCGCAATTCCTTTTACATTTGAATTTCCGACATAATTCTGGCTAGCTTTTGTGCGTACGTACACTTTTAGGATGAAGTCCACGGAGAGTTTTATAAATGAGACCCCTGGTCTTTTGATATTTTTCTAATAAATAACTCTTGAACTAAATCAGTGTTTTAAGTGAATGGATTTGTCATAATGCTTAAATTGTAATTACACTTGTCTTTTTTTTTTATCATTTTATGCAGTTTTTATTTTATTTATTTATTTTTTTACATACATTGTATTACAAATAAAGACTGCAAATAAAGTATCCAGAAACAAAAACCCAGCTTTTGTTTACTTGTATTATTTCACACTGAATCATTGGAACAACATTTAATCAAAGCAATTATCCTTGCAAACACAATTCTGAGTCTATCTAAATGACACGGTGACACCAAGTCCTGTATTTTTGTGTCTTAATTTGTCTATTTGGTTATGTTGTTTGTTATACAGATGTGCTAGTAATATTTTACCTTTTTTTCTGTTTCTTTCTTTCTTTCTTTTTAGGCAAAGTTTCGACTTGCCCAGGTGAGAATTTATAATAAGCATTATTAAACTGAAATATGAATTTATCTATATGAATGAGTTAATCACATTCACATGAGTAGTCCAAAAAGTATAGCATCCAAATGTAAGTTAATATTAATCTGTACTTCACAGTGGCCCAAGATGTCCTTTGGCTACCTATGCCACACAAAATCTGGCCGACCGCTTGCAGATTGGTGATGAGAAAGCAGGGGACCGTGCAAGTGATGCATGGGGGCCTGGGAAAAAATAAGAGATGTTGCTTATTTGATTGTTTTCAGGCACATTTATTTGTAAAATGTCTTTCCTTTGAGCCTTGGTCATTTTAATTAGACATTTTATTATTCATGCAAAGAGAGAAAATATAGAAATATGTTTTCAACACATTGTTAATGTCATCTCTCCACACTAATGAAGAATAAAATCACTCTTATTTCCATCCATTGATTCCTTTTCTTTTATTTGAAGAGAAATATTAACAAATATGTTGCCTGTTTTATCATACATAAAAATATGACTAAAATATAACCCAATATAGGTTTAATTAACAACTACAACCTTCTAAGTACCTCAAAATCTGTCATACACATAGTTTACATAATTTCAGAAGTATGTCAGTTACTTACTAAATATATAAAACAATTTGTAATTATTGTGTATGTGTATGTATATGACTTATTTTATCTCTTTTACAAAACATTGATAAGGTCTTATCAGTCGTTTCTGTCTGTCTTTTAAATGTTTGTCCCTGTTTTATTCAAAAACAAAAACAAATTCTTGGAATATCACAAACATTAATATCAATCTGACCAGGTAATGCATGACAGAACAGAAACTGTTTGTGAATGATGGGTTTTGGTAGGAAAGAAATAGTTACATACTTTGACCTTAGTAAAATAGGCAAAAGTTGTCCTGTTGTTTACTTAATTTCCTAAATTAGTATACTTTTTCACTCTGATGGGATTTTTATATACAGTGTTTTTGTGTTTCGTCTGTGACTGTACAGAATTTATTAATATAAGCAAGGTTTATGTATGTGTCTGTATTTGCAAGTAAAAAAACAGAATTATCTCACAAAGATATTACTGAGAGAGTATATTACAACATTCAAGAAATTTCTTATAAGGCTATATATACAAATCTTGTATATTCCTAATATATTTTCTTTATTTACAGTTACAGATTCCAGCCAGATCCTATATTAAACAAGTAAGTCATTTTCTTCTCAAATTCTCTTTATTGGAATTTCAAATTTGCTGAGTAATGCATGTGCTGCTGTTTATGACATGCCAAACAAACCTCTAAGCATCCTGTGTCATACTCTCTCTCATTAAATCACTCTCTTTCTTTGATAAAATCAGACAACAGCTTGTTACAATCACAATTCTAACCCTAGCAAATATCTTTTAAATGAACTATCAGTCAGAAACCTTCTGGAATTAGAAGCTTGTTTTCCTTTGTCATTTCAGCCTAACAAATCATGTACACATATTATCAAGTTTTTGTGTCTAGATTTAAGTGGATAGGTTGTTTTAAGGAAATGGTGTTTACTTGTTTACTCTTTTAGGACAAGCAATGAAATTTCCAGAGAATTTGTTATCATTATCATTGTAAGAAATATTAACTTGCCTTTTCAGTGTGTTTATGAAATTCACATGATTACAACGAGTTTAAGCAAACAAGATTCTTTGTAGCCCAGTTTCTTCTAGGAAAAACTATGGCATCCAAATGTGAGATAATGTTTATCTGTACTTCACAGGGGCTCAAGTCCACGATGTTTTTTGCCTACCTGTGCCATGCCAAATCTGGGCCACAGGATGCAGACTGGGAATGAGAAGGCAGGCGCCAGTACAAGTGATGCATGGGGGCATGGGAAAAAATAAGAGATGTATAGGAGAAAGAAGGTTACTTGTATTGAATGGTTTTTAGATAGAGTTAATTGTCTTTACTTTGAGCCTTGCTTTGATTCAAAAGTGCTCACTTTAATTAATTTTTTTAAATTCATGCAAGCAAATAAAGAAATATGTGTTATCAACACTTTGGTAATATAATCTCCCCACACCAATGAAGAAATAATTTTTATTAGTATCCATAGAGTCTTTTTCTTTATTTTCTTTTTCTTTTTGTTTTATCATACGTAAAAAAACAAAACAAAACAAAAACAAAAAACAAAAAACAAATTCTAATTTAAAAATAAACAGCCTCCCTCTCTCTCTCTCTCTCGCTCGCTCTCTCTCTCTCTCTCTCTCTCTCTCTCTCTCTCTCTCTCTCTCTCTCTCTCTCTCACAAGAATGTAGGTAGGATATACATGCATCTATGTTCTGAAAAAATTATGAATCAAAACTGTCAGGCATATCTAGGCTTGCATATTTTCATAAATATTTCGGTTACTTTCAGTAAAATTTGTCATTCATAATACAGTGAAAAAATTTGGTGTTAGATTTACTTTGAAACAATTTTCACTTAATTGCTAGTAACCTTCACAAATAATTACAAAGAAATGGCAAGTAACACCCAATTAAACACAAATCTTTGAAGTAGAATGACTTAAATAGTATTTTCTTGTAAAACATACTCCAAATTATCTTAAAAATAAAAAAATGTAATCTTAAAAATTAAAATTATTATTATTTTTTTTAAATTTACATTTTTTTTTACAAAACTTAAAAAATAAAATAATATTTTTTTTAGCATGTAAGTAGGAACAAAAGACAAAATAAATGTCTAGTTGCAACTGCATGTGATTACCAAAAGAGGGCCCCATAATATTAGAAAACAATGATAACATACACATTCAGATAATATAATATAATATAATATAATATAATATAATATAATATAATATAATATAATATAATATAATGTAATATAATATAATATAATATAATGCAAAAGGTTTAATTTTATTATAACCTGTTTACACCTCAGAGAAAAAAAATGTCACACAGTATCTCACAGTTGTTACTTTGTATATTGTGACTTTATATCTCACTGTATATGAAATGCAATTTTATTTCTCATATTTACACCTATATTTCTTGTAAATTGTTGACTTTTTGCTCAATTTTATATTTTATACTTGATTTCATACTTTATACTATTTTATACTTATAGAGTTTACATCTAACAGTATCTTAGCATCTCACAATTGCAGCATTATGTCTCCTAATTGCAATTTTATATCTCACAAATGTGATTTTTTTATTTATTTATTTTTTTCCAACACTTTACTATTTTTTGGAATTGTCACTTTATATTTTACATACTGTTGAACATTCAAAATATTTAAATATTATTTGAGCAAGCTTATGAAAAGAAACAGTGTCTATGATCAAAACAAAAGTTTATACAATAAAATAACATAGCATATGGGGACATACGTTCTGCAAACAGCCATATTAAAATAATAAAAATCAACCTAAGGTGGTTTTCTGGTTTAAGATGGTTTAGCTGGTCTCCTCGACTAAGTTTAAACAGTTCATTTTTTTGGATTGACAAATTTATTTAATAAGAGGTGTGACTCTCCCAAAAGACACTTAATATTTAGTAATATTATCTGTTTGGCTGTACTGACACTATTGCATGAGAGCTGAATTCAGCTGAATAATGACACTATTGTAGAGCTGCTTTATAGCTGAACTGAATTTGTTTCATAATTGACCAATTTAGCAACAATGACACTGTTATTGAAATGAAATTAATTACAGTGAACTGTCTCAGGCTGAATAACAACACTAGAGCTGAAAGAATTGATTATAGATGAATTAAACTTGTTTCATAATTCATTAACTTCACACAGTTATTAAACTGAACTGAACAAACACTGAAGCAGATCAAGACAATATTGTCTTTTCAGAGCTGCTTTACAGCAGAATTTGTCTCATAGTTGATGAAATTTGCATCGATTCTGTTATTTTCTGTTTTTTATTGTGAAGCTGCTTTAAATAATCTATTTTATAATCTAATCTAATCTCAAACTGTCCAATTCACTCAACAGTTTACGAAATAACCAGTGTTAATTCCTTTTCTGTTCTCACCATAGCCATGAATACCTAACCAATGACTTATATGGCAACATCCACAATTTTGGAAAGTCTTATCACAGTTGATGTGAAACAAGTCCAATTAGTCTTTTCACATTTTCATGTTCCTGGTTTCCAGATTGGTGCTTGCAGGATAAATTTATTTCCCGTAACAGCAATTGCCGAGCTTAACAAGAATAAATTGTGGATAGCATTTAATTTTCTCACAGAATCAGTTGAGCAAACTCTCTCTGGTGATGATTAATCTCCTACATTTTATATTTATTGTTATATTCTAGTAAACATTGGTCTAATGTGAACAGTTACATACATATTTTACTTAGATTTGGTGACCATGCTGAGAGATTATCTCTTTTTCCTTCCATGTACCTTTTCTCATACGCCTTTCATTCTCTTTTTTAATCTTTTCTTTCACTAAACCTAAGGGTAGTCTGCTAGATTTTAATGGTTTGGATTACTCTCCTCTGTGGCAAACAACAGCTTTTCATGCCACAGTGAGGTCACCACAAAGTGGATTAAGACAAAGTGAAGCTCTCATGCTGTGCTGCGAAAGTGGACGACTGCCACAAACACGCACCTACTCACACATAATAACCGCTGAATTTTGGAGTCGCACTTTACAGCCGGGCCAATTTCACGTCATTACTAAAAATGCAGATGAAAAGTGTTTCAGTGTTTTCGAATCCTGCCATAAGGCACTCTCAAGAGTGAAAGAAAAACGGGTAAGCAGAACTTTCTAGAAGTTTCTTTCACTCACCCACTCCTACACACAACATTTCCTCTCCATGCTTGTTTTATGCAATCAAAGTTTGTTCGTTTTAGATTGAAATGCCTATCACTGCCTCATTACAATCTCTTATTGGCCAATCACTTGAGTTTCCCCAAGTCCTTCCTCTCTTTTTAAAAATAACCCTGGTTGATGGTCCTCATCATTGCCATCTCTACCCGATCAGTCCATCCTTCTACCCTTATCTTCATCACTCACTTCCTGATGGAGCAGTCAATGTGGGCTGATCATTAGGGGTTATAATAAGAGTGTACCTGTCTCTGCTCACATCCACTGACCTGCCGCTATCCACTGAGACTCATTGGAGGCCTCTTCATTTTCTAAAGAACAAGCCAGCCCTCTCTACACCCACACAAGTGTAAGGTGCACAAATCCCTGTCATTATTGATGAGTGTTGGATTGTAATTTGTCATTGAGCAGATGCTTCTAATTCCAAAGCGACTTACACTACACTTACACCTGTTGAGAAGCATGTGGATAAGTGTCAGATAAATACATTGATGATGGTTCATACAGCTCATCTCCATTCATCCTCCATCTCATCTCAATCGTTTCTCAACTCAACTCAACTCTATCTGATTTAATCTCATCCTCAATCTTATCTCAACTCCATCTCATCTCATCTCATATCATCTTGTCTCAAAACCTCAATGTCATCTCACCTCATCATATCTCATCTCAGTCACATTTAATTTAAACTCAATCTCACCTTAACACCACTTGATGTCATCCCTAATCTCATCTCAGTCTAAATCTTAGTCACATCTCATCCTCAGTCTCACCTCATCCTCAATCTCATTTTATATTAACCTAAATTTCCATCTCATCTCAAATCATTTCAATTTCATCTCACCTCATTCTCAGTCTCATCTCAATGCCATTTTTTAAAATAAAATCATCTCGTCCTTCATCTCAGTCTCACCTCATCTCAACTAAACTCCACCTTGTCTCATCCATAATCTCTTCTCAATCTAAATCTCAGTCTGATCTCATCCCCAGTCTCAATTTATCCTCAATCTCAGTTGTTATATCATCGAACTCTTCATCTAAACTAATCTCTTTTTCTGTCTCATCCCATCCCATCTTATCATATATCATCTCATCTCATCTCATTTTATTTGATCATATCTCATTTTATATCATCTCATCTCATTTTATCTCATCTGATCATCTCATCTCATTTTATCTAATCTCATCTCATTTTATCTCATTTTATCATCTCATTTTATCTCATTTTATCTCATCTCATCTTATCTCATTTTCTCATCTCATATTATCTCATCTTATCTCATTTCATCTCATTATTTCATTTTATCTCATTTTATCTTATCTCATCTCATCTCATTTTATCCCATCTCATCTCATTTTCTCATTTTATCTCATTTCATCTCATTATCTCATCTTATCTCATTTTATCTTATCTCATCTCATCTCATTTTATCTCATCTCAACTCATTTCATCTCATTTTCTCATCTCATCTCATCATCTCATCTCATTTTATCTAATTTCATCTCTTCTCATTTTATCTTATCTCATCGTCTCATCTCATGTTATCTCATCTCAACTCATTTCATCTCAACTCATTTCGTCTCATCTCATTTTATCTCATCTCATCATCTCATTTCATTTCATCTCATCTTCACTTTATCTTGCCTCATCCTTGATCTCATATCAATCTAAATCTTAGTCTAAAATCATCCTCAATCTCATTTCAATTGTTTTGTCATTCAACTCTCCTTCATCATCTCAACTCATCTCCATCTCATCTTAATCTCATCTCAGTCTCCACCTGATCTCATCTTCAGTGTAAAATCATCCTCAGTCTCATCTCAACTTTATTCTCATTTTCAACTCAACCCAGTCTCATGACATCTCCTCAACGGAAGCTCATCTTCATGACTTTAATTGCATGTACCCCCTCTGTTCTGTCTTAAACCTGGACTATCAGCGGGGTAATTATGTGAAAGATGGAAACAAATTACCGTTCATTTCTGCAAATGAATCTCACAGGCAGCTGGCTGTCGGCCACCCTGGCAATGATTTCACATGGCTCACAATCAAATGACCAAATGCCTTCACACTCCCTACATGCACGTCCGTGCCAACCGAGCCTCCTCTGTATTTGGGATGTAGTCTCTCCCACATATGAAATATGGCAAACATTATACAATGATACAGAGGAGAGCCATATGCCCACAGAGATTGTTGGAGTGTTAAATCCTCCGCCAATATGTGAGCAAGTTAACAGGAGAACTTATGATGGAGGTTATTAATGATAAAATATGAGCTTGAATCCTATTACAGGTCATTCACTGTTAATTTAATACACAAATCAGATTGTAAAGTGCAAGCTTATATAAAGGATAGAACAAATACTGGATCATGTCACCTTCCTGTTACCTTCACAGGACAAGAGCTTACATACAGTGACTGCAAATTAGAAATCCTTGATAAAGTAAAATTGACATGTTTTTATGCTCATAGCCAGGCCATCAACTCCATAATACATAATCCCTTTTCATTTTCCCTGCATCTCTTCATTTATTTTCCTCCCATTCATCTGTTTTTCACACATTATTGACTCATCTGCTTTAATACTCTGTTACTCTCCCCGGGCTGCGCCTGTGGCCTCTCTCCCAATCTCTATCTTTTGTGTGATGTCACTGTAGAGCCCAGATGAATGTAAATGTGAAATGTCAGAGTGTCACCTCTCAGCTGTGTTGGACGACTTTTGTCACTCTGCTCTGCCAGAGAGCAACGTTCGCCCACAGACGTGCTGGAACCTGAGCCAACAAATGAACGTAGGCTCCACGTGTTGTTGTTGGCCTGACTGCCAGTCACATCCTTCAACACATGAAAGCAGTTAATCCATCCAAATGTCAAGAAAACTGCTACGTTGTTTGATTATAGGCTTCTAGATCAAATTTATCCATCTTCAACTTGAACCAGGAATAACATGCTTTACATAAAACACTTAACATTGACCACTGTTTACAAAGATATTCAGAATTGGATTGTGTTTTAAAAATGTAACTATAGTCTGTTGCAGGTAGTTTCAGTCTTTGATTTTGATCGGCTGAGTGACCTATACATTATTAATGTGTGTATTTTTGTATTTATGTAACAGCACTAAGACGTTTCACTCTTTGTATATTAGCTACACGGCTTGTCTGTGTACCGCGTTTCAGACATACTCTCAGTTTGGGCATTAGTAGTACTAAATTTCAGCATCGACACGCCAGTAGGTGGCAACGGAGGATTAGTGAGTCATTGAATCATTCATTCAACCGATTCATTTAAAACACTGATCCGTTGAGGAAGGAAACACTGCTGCTTGTGTTTTGCTCCGAGACTCAAGACGTTTGATTTTTCGGTTTACTGACCGAAAATAGACAAGTTATCTGACAAGTCTCTAAAATGTAAGCCAATAAATTTCTTGTTTATTTAACTGTTGCTTAAAAACAGTATCACACTCACACTTGTGCTGATGGTATAATAGGCTATCATAACAAAATGACTTTTACCTACTGAGATAACTGTACTTTTCCCACAGAATTTTGCTGTACAAAGGTACGGTCACATTAGTGGAATTTCAGCAAAAGTATTGTCAATAATTTAGCAATGTATGCAATCCTACTGAAAAGGAATTCGCCTGCAAAATTTTGCTGATAAAGTGACAAATGTGACTGCGCCCCAAAATGTGTGCTCACATTACCGCTGCTCGATTAAATTTTGCTGATGAACTCCAGTAATTTTAACAAGTTTCAGGTTGGTAATGCAATTTCACTGCGTTGACCAACAGAAAGTTGCTTGGTTTGAAAGTGACTTCTATGTGAGTTTCACACATCACTACAATAGATCATTTTTTTTAAACTGTGTAAACCATTTTATAGCATTTCATGGTGCATCTGCAGCATTTATAATGATTTTTAATAAGACCAGAAAAGGAAAATTAGAATAAGTAGTGAGCTATCATGGCAGTGCTCAATGGCTGTTTAAGAAAGTTGTAGACGACCTCAAATTAAATAAATACAGAAATCACAAACAATGTAATCTCTTTAATCAGTAATACGAACAGTTTCCCAACATCATAAGGCTTTCCAGCTGTCTTATCATCACTCCTCATACTCAGTCATGGTCTTCCTGTTTTAATTAGTGGTGCTGATGGCAGCTGCACTGGGTACTTTCAGAACAGTGAGTGAATCAGGGTGAAGGAGGGTTAACTGATTGGAAAAGCAATCACAACCCACCGTAGCTACCTGATTAGATGATTATCTGCAGGGGTTGTGAGCTCCTGGAGCAATCAGCCGTGGCTGAGGGGGAGACGGGAGCAGGTGCGAGGGAGCTGCTTTCATGGGGAGATGTGAACATAGAAGTTGACGAAACCTGGAATATCAAACATTTAGTGTGATCCAGGGAACTGCCTCCAACTGGCAGTGTGATGTAACAAGTTGTTGGATTAGGACAGTAATGGGAGACAAAGAGGCCTGAGAGGGTAACGTGAACGCATGCACAAAAGACCAGATGGCATATAGACAGCAAACGCATAGAAACAACCCAACTTTAGTTAAACTATATTACATTACACAACTACATTTTTAGCAGCTGTTTTGATGGTGTTTAGATTTTTCAGCAGCAAGCTATTTTTTTAGCATCACTGTTTTTAAGCCACATTATTAGGCACACAGCCAAACAACCTGAGGAGTTTAGATAATGAAACACACTCTTCTAGAATGTCTCACATAGCTCATTTAAGTGAATCGATTCAATGAAATGGTTAATTTAAATGAAGAAATGCATAAACGTTTTTTTTCTTTTTTTTCAGTAGACCCAATCTTCTGTACATCGAAATAATAAAAAGTCCCTGCAGAGGATTCAGTATTTATTTTGGTAGAAAAATAATATAGTGATCAGTTCTTTTTTTATATTTTAATGATGGCGGTTCTTTTAATAATACTCATAATACAGCCTACTATAATCATTTGATTTATCGTTTGACAGTTTGGTTGGTTGAAATAGTCTGTGTCTAACTAATTTGTCAGTGCACATCTTGTCATATAATGTGTGTGTGTGTGTGTAGCTGGACTGCAGTTTAACTGCTTTCTTTTTGACACTGAAATGGAGACACCAGTAAACCGTGTCGCTCCTGAGAAATACGAGGAAACGTGAGGTCCCATCAGTCACTGCTAAATAGATTAGCAGGGGAAGCCATTGACTGACACCAGGGGATTTTTAAATGGCTGTCGATATCTCCACCACAGGAGGACGACTAATGGACATTGTGGGGTGCAAACACTATTTGGAAACTCATAAAAGGTATTCTGCCACAGTAACGATTGGCCAAAGAAAAAAAAAAACCTATTCCTGCACGTTAATGACCAGACTGCTGTGATTGACATTTTTTGTGCTAGTAATGAATGGGCTAACTGCTAAACCCTGTGGACCACTGAGGGTCATCTAGCCCCTTATTAGAGGTATCACTGAATGGCAATAGCAAGAAACAAGTAGATTAAATATATTCATAACTGAAAGGTACTCTCGTGGGACTAACAATAATAATTATCATTCAAATAGATGCCTTGCCCCTGTGAAAAAGTAGAAAACTTTCTCATAAAGGACTTATGAAAATGGTATATTTTACAATAATATACCTAAGTGTGAACTGAATATAATGCTTTTGGACATGTAAACGAAAATTTATTTTATATTAAATACAGTTAGTTTTTATTGACCCACTTAATTGGGACTTAAGTACACCCTAGTAAATTCATAATTACATTTATTGTCTTTGAAATATGGTGAAAGTGTACTGACGAACGCACTGATAAGCATTTATGGTGAACTAAAATATACGTAAATGTAATTTCTATTGATTCTTACGTGCCGTGTATTTAAAAATATAATTGAACATTTGCAATGATGTAATTTAATACAATTAAAATATATAGATTTTAATATCAAATATAACACTACAGTTAAAATTATAATTATGTATTTGTACACATGCTTTAGAATGTCAGGCAATACGTTAAAATAAATGTACTTTAAAGCATGACAAAATATTAAAACAATTATTTAAAATGTACTTCAAAGTAAAACTTTTAATTTGACATGATTACAAAGTGCACTTTTACTTAAGCATGTTAAAAAAACGTTCAGAAAAGTGTACTTAAAGTATACTTAAGTGGCCTTTTATTTAATTAACATATGATATGCAAGTACAGTTTTTAAAAATATACTATTTTTAAAATATAAAAATGTTTATTTGTATATAAAAACGCTATTGGATTGCTACAAGTGTGCATTCAATATAATACAATAGAGCACTTCTTGTTCACAAGGGTGACCATCAGTATACTTTTGCTTAATAATCCTGGTCTTATTTGAAAAGTGCTTAGAATAGCTCTCTAAGCTTTTTTTTTTTTTTTTTTTTTTTTTTTTTTTTTAAAAGTGAATAGACGGCTGTTTTGTTTAATCGTTTGAAGGCGCTGTGCACAGTTCACATGTAACCACCTGCATGTGTGCAAATACTGCAGTGAGCGTCATTAAATGAAATGTAAAGTCATTAGAAGCTTATTTCATATATGCAAAGTTTATGGGATGATGATTGCTTGCACGTCTAGATGAATTTCCTGAAAGGTAGAGTCAAGTTATTAAAGTCCCTCCTGCTGCTCTTACTCTGTGATGCAGTCTGCTTAGAGCTGTGTTCTCTAGCAGGAGCTATGACAGCATCTGTCAGAAAAATCTTTCTCTTTGTCTCTGCTTCTTTCATCTGCTTTTATTCATCTTTTTGTGACATTTTATGAATATTCAGTTTCAGTTGCAGGAAATCTTGTATTCGATAAACTGTTGAAAATGTATAGTTATTTGTGTGATGTTTAAGCAGGCAGTTCTTGTGACTTGTATGAAAGCTGATCAAATTTTGGTGCAATTTATGCAGTAAATTCACAGAGGTTCACATACTTTTTCCTGCAACTGTTTATTTGGCAGATGCTTTTATCCAAAGCACTTTTAAGCTAATTTTATCATTACATGCTTTTCCTGCCAATCAAACTCATATCATACCAGTATTTGGATTAAAAACCCCATTTAAAAAATGAAATTCAATAAATTAGGATAATACTGTACACTGGTAAAGCAAAATAATTAAAAAAAAAAAAAAAAAAAAAAAGTAGCAGTTGACACCAAATGCGAATACCTTTTTTTTTTTTTTTTTTTTTTTTTTTTTTTTTTATTTATAGCAAGATATTTTAAGTAACATTTAAGTACATATTTCAGAAATAATTCAGAAAATCATGGAACAGATTTGGTTTATTTAATCATTATTTAAGCATTTCATTAAATATTACAAGATCTGCAGTTTTATTCAGCTTTTTTTGGTAAATCAATTGTCCTGTTCACAATTAAATGTTACATTAAAGACATTTAAACACTTACAAAAGATTAAAATTAAAATTTGAAAATTAAAAAAAACATGTATGTGTATGTATGTACCTGCAACATCTTAACTGCAACATTCAGTTTTCTGTCTTTCACAACGTGGGTTTTTAAGAACGTTCTGCTGCTATTTAGTGCTTTGGAAGAAAATCAATTGGACTTTTACCCCTGTTGTACCATATATAAGTTATTGGACTTATTTTTTTTGAAAGAAGGATGAGATTTAGCTTCAGGAAATTACATCTGTACCTTCTGTCGGAGCTCTAAAATTCCATTTCACAGTCCAAGTCTAATCCAGATGCCCTCATCCAGGGTCTGAGTCACCGTGTCTTCAGCTGCTACCAGAGTTTACTTGAGACCCACACAAAAACCACCTACTCTGAGAGCAGAGCTTTAGCGGGAACAGTGCTGTATCCAGGGCAAAAAGGCATCAGCTTCACTTACAAAGCCATTAAACATCTTTGATGCCAAAGTTCAGAATAGTCAGTAAGTTTGTGAAGTAGTTTTTTGATCCATGGAGAGGTTGTGACATTTCTCCATTAACCTCTCTCTCGCTCTTTATCACCTTCACCGAAGCCGTTTTAATGTCACGCTGTCGCACCAATTTTGGATGACGGCATTTTCCCTTTCCTTCACTTCACACATGCTTGGCTTGAAAGTGTGCTAATCATTGCTCGCACACCCGATTTCTTGCTGGAGAATCAAATAAGCCCATCTGTTTGGTTTAACGGTCGTATGGGAGCCCAGTTTTGTATGAATGCTGCATGCAAAGTGTTTTTTATTCATTAGTTTGACAAATTCACAGCTGAAGGTTGCACACAAATTATGCAGTGATTTACCTTATTGCATGAAAAAGGAAACTAAACAAACCCGCTGTGTATTGGCAGAGATCAGTAAACGTCAAACATCTGTGGACAGGGTGTCAGCCTCACATGCTCTAAAATAGCAACAACATTGGCTTTAAATAAGAATAAAGAGCACACACAAAAAAAAGAGAACTGCAAAGTGCGGAAACCTGAATGTTTAACTGCATTCTTGTGTTTGCATCACAAGTGGGATGGGTGATGCCACTTATTTTTTTTATTCAATCATATATACCAAAAGTATTACCAAAAGCCAATGTTGCAGATATATATTTTATTCCATATTTAATTGTTGACAGGAATGAAGACGAGGCTGTGAGGAATAGAAGTACAGTGCAAGTTGTAGTTGTTTAACAATATACTTATTGTTCAGTTTATGCATAAAAAAAAAAAAAAACTTTATTTAACATTTAAAACATAAGTTGACACTTTAAATACCAAATTTGAATATTTGAATCTTTTTAAATCTTTTTTCATGGTTTACACAAAAATAATTAGTACAACTGTTTTCTGAAGGATCATGTGACACTGAAGACTAGAGTAATGGCTGCTGAAAATTTATTCAGCCATCAAAGAAATAAATTACTAAAATTAATCAATTTTAAAATATATTAAATAGTCAACAGTTTTTGTTTAAATTGTAGTAATATTTTATTATATTATTGTTTTTACTGTATTTTTTTTTTTTTTTTCAAATAAATATAGCCTTTGTGAGCATAAGAGACTTCTTTCAAAACCAGTAATAACCTAAACAACCCAAACTTTTGAACCATTGTGTATGTAATTTTCTACACATTTTTCACATGTCGTCAGATGGTTTCTTAAGTGGCAGGTTTTCAGCCAGAATAAGCTAAAAATCAAAGGAAAAAGTGAGGCTCTATCAAACAGCACAAAAGCCGATCTCACATTTAGCTTGGCCGATATTTAGTGACATAACTCAACTCAATAGTTTTTTCTTTGTGTTGACCTGTGGCCAGCAGTGTTTTCTCTGTCTGAATGCATGCTGTGATTGTTGTTGACTGCAGAGTTTCTGAGTGTCAAGATGAGCACAAATAGAAATGATTGGTAAGTGAGGATCGATTCTCTTGACGCTCCACTAGTACTGGTATTTCAAGATTGAACCGCCCATCCCTACATCAAAATTGTCTTTTTGAGATAAAGGAATATTTCAGGTTCAATACAAGTTCAATAATCAGCACCTCTCTGACTTACTGTGATCAACACAAAAATTAATGCGTCTCTCCATTGTAAAATGGAGGGACATGGAGGCACTTAGAATGGAAGTGAATTGGGCAAATCTGTAACTGTTAAACTCACTGTTTAAATAATATGCATGCTAACATGAATTTAGTGTGAAAAAGAGCACTTTGCAACCTTTCTCTGTAATGTTATTGTATATCCATCTGTCATCACAACGTGAAGCTTAAAACTCTAAAACGACTGACCTAAAAATGAGAACAAATTCATAAGTTTTAATAGACAAATTAACATAAATGCTTTGATAAAATTATACACTTCTCATTTATGCATTTTAAAACCTCATTTGGCCTCATTTGCTTTTTTAAAAAAAATTTATTAGAAACTTATATCTTTAATTTTATATGAAAATGGAAACCCGTTAAAACCCGGGATAAAAAAAGAAAAAAAGAAAAGGTAATTGCGACGTTTCATCTCAATTCAAACCTTTTTTGTTCTCACAATTCTACGTTTTCTGTGACACTTTTTTCATTGGCAAAACCAAAAAAACTGAATTATGAGATGTAAATTTAGAATTCTGTGGAAAAAAAAAAGGTCAGACTTGTGAGATATTATAAACTAGGAATTGCAAATAAAGTCTGAATAATGATTTAAAAATTACCTTTTTCATTTTTTTTTTTTTTTTTTTTTTTTTTTTTTTTTATTTCTTGGCGGAAACTGGATTTCATACATTAATGCTGTTGAGTGAGCTTAACTTGAATCGAACCTGGAGTATTCCTTTAAATATACATCTAAAATTCAGATGAGAAAGTCCAGAATCTGGTCATGGCGCACACATTATGATGAAATGGGAAGATAAGAGTTATGGTCAACCATTAGAGGATGGTCTTTATGAGGGTCATGCTATTAAAAGTGAATGTTTTTTACAGCCAATTGCTGAGGGCAGTTAAACCCGCTGTGTGTGGGTTTTTTGTCTTTCAATGAGGCTGGAGTTCAGTGCCAGATGTTCCCACTTAATGATGACTAAAGTGGCAACCCGTTTTTGACTGAATGCGCATCTCGTCCGCGCACTTTATGGCTTGTCTGTATGCGTGAATGTGTCTGTTCAGATATGACATTTTGTGTCCTCACTGTGTGTGTGTTTCTCAAACTTGACTGGAGCTGCTTTCTGTGTTGCCATAGCCACCTGCTCCTTTACTTTCCCCCCTCGGTGCTGCTGATAGTCTTGGCTGGGTGTCCTGAAGGGATAAGTACATTTTCTGTCCACAGTCGTCTAAATCTTTCCATTTACTCTCTCCATTTCTCACCGTCACAGGTGCAGCATCAGTCCAAATGTGCTGTTTGGAAAGCAAGTAATGGGCAGCCAGAGCTACAGGGATGCAATATTTTGTTTGGCTAATGTTATAACAGCCTGATCTCAAGAATTTACAACTGTTCGTACATAAACACATACCATTTTAGGCAGTTTGATACTCTGAAACAGTACAGTAATGTATAGTACGTAAATGTATTTGTATTTTAGAAGTATTTTTGCAGTTTTACAGTCAGAAACATCTGTACAAATTCTTTAACATTATAAATTTTGTATGCACGATTTTAGAAACACATTATTATATAATATTATACACACAAATTAACAAGTTCTTTATATTGTATTAATAGTCCAAATAAATTTCTATAATGTAGGTACATTTATATTTTACAATTTAAAAAAAAAAATCTATTAATAGGCAGATGAATGTACAATGACAATTTATGGTAAAACTTTAGTATAGGGACCAATTCACACTATTAACTAGCATGTCTATTATTAATACATTGGCTGTTTATTAGTACTTATAAAGCTCATATTCTGCATGACTTACATCCATAATCCTACCCAATACTTACACTTAACAACTACCTTACTATTAATAAACAGCAAATTAGGAGTTAATTGAAGCAAATGTTTGTTAGTAGCAAGAATTGGACCTTAAAATAAAGTGACTGTATTTATCTACAATATAGGTATTTTTTTCATATCTCACGGCAAGAAAAATTTAAATTGTTATATTAACATTTTAAAGTTCAAACTTGAGTAAAGTGATGGAATCCTCTGAAACAAGTTAAAATCAAAATCAAATATGTTCTGTGAACCTAAAAGGGTACATAAGCCTCTAATATTCATATGCAAAATGTATCTTATTTGTTTCTTCTAGATAACATTGAAATAGTGAGCTATGATTTTTTTAAGGTGTCTCTAAAGTTTTTAGAAGAGCTGCAACAGTGTCACAAACTCAGATTTGCTGTCATAAGATACCAAGTCTGAAACTTTAAAGTGGTGATAAAATTTCATACCGAGCAGGTCACAATGCTATGTTTTCAGACATGCCTTAAAAGCCATACTCTAAAAACCTGTCTTTTCCTAAGAGTACTTGAAAATCCATAATAGATTGATGCACGTTTTCCTTTCATTCTGGAATCAACTCTCCAGCCACACCGCTCATGTAGATAATCTCAAAGAAATCAATTTGCTTGTTTTGCAGTCATCGCTGGTGTTTCAATTTCAGTCTGACTGTGGCATTTCGAAGATCAAAGTGGAGGATTGAGATCCTTTTGTTAGAGTGTTTCATGACTGCTCTGTGATCTTCAGGAGGGCTGTTAGTTCGGCTCACACAGAGAGAGAAACGTCCCGCCGAGCGTTCTCATAATTTTCTCAAATCATCTTCATTTAGTGAGCAGGGGAACCACGAAGAGCTCTCAGGCTTCCAGGCTGAATAAAGTTAAAGGGTTGGAAGGGGCCGTTCAGAACAGATGTGAAGGATAATAATGCGATTACCATTGAATTCTTCTTAGAAATGACTCGCACACTTATTGTCTTAATGTTTGTATGTAACCTTTTATCTTTTATTGAAACGGTAAATCTTTGTGTTGTCGATTCTACTTTGCTGGAACAGCTTGTAGACTGACTTAAGGAATAGTCGATACAAGTTTAACTCAATCAGCGGCATTTGTGGCATAATGTTGATTACCACAAAAAAATCTTATTATTATTATTATTATTATTATTATTATTATTATTATTATTATTTTTTTTTTTTTTTATTATTTATTTTTTTCTTTAACAAACCGAGGTTACAATGAGGCCCATACAATAGAAGTAAATGTGGTCAATTTTTGTAGCAGATATATCAAGCTTATGTTTATAAAAGCATATTTGTTCATTTTTCTTTTAGAGCTTGTACATTATTTAAGCTGTGCTTTTTTTTTTTTTTTTTTTTTTTTTTTTTTTTTTTTTGTCATTTTTATGGTCATTTTATGGTTTACAGTAAGCAACCCATTTAGAGTTTATTTTTGGACAGTGTGGTATTGTAAATTGTAAAATCAATGATAACTTAACCCAGAAAAGGTTAGTAAATTACTTTTTCACACTAAAACCACAAATCGTTTGAATCTTGTGGCTATAATATTAAAACAATATTTATTTTAATGGTAGTGAATTGACCCCATTCACTTGCATTGGAAGTGCCTTATAACCCAGATTAAAATAATTAAAAATTAAGTATTGAGTAAATTATTATTATTATTATTATTATTATTATTATTATTATTATTATTATTTTGGTAAAAATCAACTGGTCTCATGACGAAAACGTACCTCTGGAAACTTTTTCACAAGATTCGAAATACGTACCGTCGTGTACATTTCGTGACGCATTCGATGTGAAATGTCCACTAAAAGACTGTTCGTTTTTTATTCCGGAACAGATGAACGTACATATGGTACGTTTTATGTGACGTTGGTTTTGTACGTCACCGCAGTTCTGACTCAATGTCTTTTGAGTGGCGCTATAATTCTAATGCTCGGTGACATTTTAAAATAACATACCATTTGCACTACACCTAAACCTACCCAATAGTATGAACAAAAGCAAATGTGTTTTTCAATCTCTCATCTTTCAGCTCTTTCATTGAGAGTCATGTTTTTCACAGGATAAGTAAGCTTGTTACATCCAGAAAGCAAAACATATGGAGCTGTAATTATAACTGTCTATTGTTCATTTCTGTTGGAAACTGCAGTGATTGCATGTACTTATTGGTACGTATTTGCCATCTTGTGAAAGCTCCCAGAGGTACGTTTTTGTCATGAGATCAGGTAGGTCCTTGACTGAGCCTAACATGTATTGGACCTGGAATTTTCCTTTATCAAATGTAATCTTGTTATAAAATATGCTATGATTTCTTTCTATAAAATGTTTGCTTCAAAAGTAGTTGTTAAAAGGACTGTCCATCTAAAAATGAAAATGTTATTTACTCACCCTCATGTCGTTCCAAACTTGTAAGGCTTGAAAAATGATGCAAGGATAGTAAATAAAATGTTAATTTTTTTTTTTGTTTTGTTTTTTTTTTTTCACCTCAGCTTTTGGAAGTCATTTGTAGTGCATGTCTCAAGATGGTATTCAAAGACTCAGGTAAACACTAGATGAACATTGCACATTATTGTGCTTCCTGCAGAACCAACATCCTCTTTCCTGAAAGGCTCAGAAGTGCAATAAACAAAACTTGACATAGCTTAAACACCCTACAGACATTATAAAAATTTCAGCTGAAAACTCTTATCTCAACACTCGTGAAGACTGTTAGTGCCTTCATTAAAGGTTTTATGAGTTAGACTGCTGTTTTGGCACTAGATTCAATCTCAGACGGGGTTTTCTTCCACATCAGAGCAGATATGCCAGTAAACCCCCCCCCCCTTGTGCACTGTGCACTTCTTTCAAAACACTCCTAAGAAAGTGAAAAATGTCTTTTCCATTTTAGATCTTTTATCCACCAAACTTATAACCTTTTTAATGATGTTTACCTGAGCCTTTGAGCAGCTTTTTAATCAGAAGCTGTTTTCATCATGAGACGAGTTTGCTTTGGGGATCCTAGCAGGCTGTAGAGTTTAGCTCAGAAGTCTGTTTAGGAGTACTTGCTCATAAATACCTGCACAGCAGTCATTAGAGTTTGTGTATGAGAGAGTGAGTTTTGCTCAAACTTTCAGTATTGTAACTAGCATTGAATGATGTTTTACTGAAACAAAATGGGTAGAATTGCAAAGATAGAGCACTAACTTGTCTTAAATAAATGCAAAAGTCATAATAAATAGGAAATAAAAGAGTAGAAGCCATGGCCTAGCAGTTAATTTGAAATTACTAGGTCAAATTATTAGTGTGTAGTATCACTAGTATTGTGTAATTGGTTGTTCAAGCTTATTAGCATCATCATTATAGGCATAAATACAGTGATAAAAGTGGGAAAAATAATTTTACATTACTATATAAAGACATCTCTGTTTTTTTTTAAATTGTTTTTATCAGCATTGTTATTGTTAAAGGAAATGTTTACATAACACCGTTTTCATCTAAAAATAGAAAACGTGTTTTAGCTGTTCATAGCAATGTTTTGGAGGCTTGAAAACGCAAACTTTTGAAAACGAGTTTCAAAGTGGAAGTTTTTGAAAACGATACTATTATCCTGATGTAAACTAAAATTATGCAAATTTTCTGAAACCGTTAGGCCATGTGCATGCATTTTATGTGTTCTGTGTGTGTGTGTGTGTAGGCGCGCAGTATTTCTTTACAAAATCATTTTTAGTCATTTTTGTGGACAGTTATCTGTACGCAAAAAATTTCAAAAACGGAAAGTAAAAACTTTTACTTTTGTAGTACATTATGTAAATGTACCCTAAAACTATTAAAACTAGTTGTAGTTAATTAAAATAAAGCTGAAAATATTAAATATAAAAATTAGATAAACTTAAATTTTAAAAAATCTGAAATGTTGCCTTGGCTAGTTAAGTACTAACATTACTAAAATTAAAACTGAAATATAAATAAAATATCTATTGTAAATAAACCCAAGTAGAACTGTTTACAAATAACTACTGTATACAAATGAAAACTGAAAATATATAAATAAAAGCTAAATATTTAATAAATACTACTAATAAATAGTTTATAAATACAAAAAAAAAAAACTGTTGATTTGGATTACATGGCAATAGTGATAACTTTGCTTCAGAAATATTGCCATTTTTGTGAGAATAATAATTAGTTGCCCCAGTATGTAATATGATGTGGTTTCAATCACAGACATTACTTCATTACTTTCACACTGAGTATCATTAGACCGTATGAAGGCCCTGATGAACCTAATTAACTAATTGTCTTCGTCAGGGGATTGCATGTCGTTTCAGATAGCACAAGTACCCTCTCACACATCCCGAAAGACAATTTAATGCATCCGTCAATACTCTCAATACATTTAATCTACTGCTCCATAAAAAAGGGCAGTTTTATAGCGGTTTACAAATGATGTTTTAGCTGTCACAGTTGATTTCTTCATATCTGTAGGTTGCAGGTAAAAACATAGTTAGTCACACACTATTGGCCAGATGTCAAATCAGAAAACAACTTCAACTTATTTTTTTTCTCCGCCAGATGTAGCATGAAAGGGCAGATATGAATACTGAATTGTCTTTGTGATGGATGCCAGCATCATTTACTGCTGTGCGTCTCATTGTTACATCTTTAGAGGGCTGTGATTCAAAATGTCCCTTGAGGTAGGTTTTTGTTCCCCAACCTAAGCATTCTGAGAAATGTTTTGCTTTTATTCACAGAACGTATTCAGAATGCAGTATGCTGAGGAACAATGTATGTTCAGGTGCAAATCATCATCTGAAATGTCTGTTTTGCATTGATATTGGAAGGCAAGGTGGAAAATGAACACCGCAATCATACTGGTAAATACTGAATAAAATGGAATAGCTTGCCAGCGGCCCATAACTTTATTATTGCATTAAATCAATTATATATTATATTGAGACATTGACCCTAGCTGGTGTAAGTAAAAAGCACGATTCAACTAAAACAACAACAAAGCATTTACATGTCTTCAAGGGGAAATTGAGGAAAAAAAACCCCAATTAAATCAGCTTAAATTTCATTTAATCTGAGGCTAGAATCAGAAGAGAGCGTATGTGAATTTGAATACTAAATGCCAATTCAACGCACGAGCCAGTTCAAGACATTATAAAGGACATTAGTTCTGATGGCTGTATATGAATGGCATTTAGCAGCATGAATGCTTCAACAATGCACACACAGGATCATATAACTATGTCACTCATGTTGGTGCTCATGCACTACATGAAACTACATGGACTGTGGTTGGAGATCAAGTTTATCAATTCCTTGCAGATATCTTGCGACATGCAGGTGAGAGATTAGCTCAGACACGCTGAATTCCACACTTTTTGAATGAGTGTCAAATGAGTGGTGAAGGGCTGACAGCTGATGTGAGCGATGCCGCATATAACAGCAAGTGACTTTCAAACTTCAGATGTCGTCTGTAGCCTGCTGTTGTATAGGTTATCTCATTAAAATTAAATCGCAGCTTTAAGCTTTAATGGTATATTAAAAAACAATATATATTTATATAATATGAATAAAGTATTTGTGTATGTATGCTGGCTGATAAAAGTTTGGAATAATTAAGAGATTTACTTTTTTTTTTTTTTTTTTTTTTTTTTTTAAAAAAAAAAAAAAAAAAGAATCGTATGCCCACCAAGGCTGCATTTATTTGATCATTAATATTGTGAAATATTTTTACAATTTAAAATAACACCAAATCAGAATAATTTAGACTGATTTCTGAAGGATAATGTGACACTGAAGACTGGAGTAATGACTGCTGAAAATTCAGATTTGCATTTACAGGCATAAATTACATTTTGAAATATATTAAAATAGAAAGGAAAAAAAAAAAAAGAAATACTATTTTACATTATTTCTGATTTTACTTATTTTTGATTAAATAAACCAGCCTTTCTGAGCCTTAGGGCCAGATTTACTGTCTTTTGGCGTTAAAATAGTACTGTCGAGATTTACTAAAGACGCGCAGTGAAGAATTAGCGCTGAAAAGGCGTGGACACAGTTATTTATGCGCCTGACCTTATTGAATATGCATTTGTAGGAGTTTTCCTTTCAGATGCAAAATTTATGGGAGGAGAGTATTAAAACGAATCACGCAACGTGATTTACTAACGTTTGCGCTTGTCAAATTACTGGTATTTGCGCCATTATTTAACGCCCAAATAAAGGATGTCTTAAAGCAGGCGGTAATTTGCGCTGCTCTTGGTAGATTGTGCTGGTCATTATGGATATGATCTGGCTGTGTCTGTGTTCTTTAATATGCACCTTGTCAGTAAATCACATGCAGACATTAAAAAAAATCCTAATGACCCTAGATAAATTTTTAAATGTCTCACAGTAGTAGAGAGAACAAAAGATTCAGGAGAAACCACAAACGACTCAGTGTCACTGTGATCAGCACTAAAAAGATATTGTGTAAAACCAAATTCAGGTTCTAAATACCAGCATGTAGGCCCAGCCAATGCTAAATCACACGGTATGATTTCATTCAGCTTTGCAAAGACGACGTCATTAGCAGGCCTATTTTTAACTCTGCCATCTGAAGTTCAAGCTCTCACATCTGAAGTTTTGTCAGAAACAAACACAGCATGAGGCGGGAACATCTATTCCTGTGTGCAAGAGAGAACAGCTGTTTGATCCACACTTCCAATGACGCTGATCTCTTCATAATATCACATACACATTTCAAGATCAACGGATTTAAAAAGACTGGAGAAGAAAAGGCTAAATTATATCTGAAAAATTTTCAGCTTTTATATTGAAACTGAATTCAAATTTAGATTTTGATCCCAGAACATTAGTAGGAAATCATATACACTGCTGTTCAAAAAGATTTTATTTATTTATTTTTTTTTAATGGAATTTCTTGTACTCCTCAAGACTGTATTTATTTGATTAAAAAATACAGAAATTGTAATTGTGAAATATTATTGAAATTTCTAATATTGGTTTCCTATTTTATTATATTTTAAAATTATAATTTATTTCTGAATTTTCATCATCCATTACTCCAGTCTTCAGTGTCACATGATCCTTCAGAAATCATTCTAATATGCTGTGTTGAATCAGTCAGTGTTAAAACTGTCATGCTGCTCAATATTTTTTGGAACCTGTGATACTTTTTTCTTTGAATAAAAAGTTAAAGAGAACAATTTATTCAAAATAGAAATTTTCTAACAATATAAGTCTTTATCACTTATCCATTTAACACAGTTTAAATAAAAGTATTAATTTCTTTAAAAAAAAAAAAAAAAAAAAGAAATAAAAATTTACCGACCCCAAACTTTTGAATAGTAGTGTATATAACACACAATTTCTATTTTGAATAAACAGTTCTTTTTTTTTTTTTTTTTTTTTTTTTACTTTTTATTTATCAAAGAATCCTGAAAAAAATATCACAGGTCCCAAAAATGTTTCCAAAATTGATTTATAAATCAGCATATTAGAATGATTTCTGAAGGATCATGTGACACCGAAGACTGGAGTAATGATGCTGAAAATTCAGCTTTGCTTCACAGGAATAAATTATATTTTAAAGTATATTAAAATAGAAAACTGTTATTTTAAATTGCAATAATATATCACACAATTAGTTTTATTTGATCAAATAACTGCAGCCTTGATGAGCATAATAAACTTCTTTAAAAAAAAAACATTAAAAAATCTTACTGATCTCAAACTTCTGAGTGGCACTGTATGCACCAATATAGCAATACAAATTATTTACCTGATTTTATTTTTGGATTTTAAAGCATATGAATGTCATTAAAGGACTTGCATGATTCATTGAAATAGACTGCTTGGAAGAAATGATTCATGTAAATAAATCGAAGTTCTCAAACCTTGCTAACACAAGTTAAATCCAGCTCACTTCATTTCTAGATCTCACTGGCCTCTTGTCTCCCTTTTGTTTCCTGCCTTCTCTCTTGCTGTTTTATAGTTCATTGTCAAAAAAGGTAAAAAAGAACTATATAAAAAGAAATGATGTAATTCTCTCTTCAGCTAAAGCCTGATGAAACACAGGTCGCAGCATGAGCCTCTGTTTGCCACTCTGTCTATATATATTTCTGTGGTTCTCAGTCAGTTTTTGTATCTGTAAGGGTCACCATCCAGCCCAGACTGGGATGGTACATGAGCACTTGTCATGTCCTCCAGGTCTCCAACAGTTCTTTTCTTTCCTCTTACAACTATTTTTCTTCTACTGCTATATGATGAAATCTCTTGTATATTAGCAAGTGCAGCCTGGGGATTTTTTTTTTCTTCTTTTCGTCAAGTGATGTAAAATTTTAAGCAAGTGGAGTAATGGCTGCTGAAAATTCAGCTTAGCCATCACAGGAATAAATTACATTTTAAAGAATATTAACATAGAAAACAGTTATTTTAAATTGTAATAATATTTCTGTTTTTATAGCGTTTTTGATCAAATAAATACAGCCTTGGTAAACAGAAGAGACTTCTTTCAAAAACATTAAAAAAAACTCACTCCAGTCATGCTGTTTGCAACTCAGATTGAGATTTCTGGCAGTTTCTAGCAACACAAGTGACAGAAATGGTTAATGATACAAAGTTAAGAAAAAGCTGAATTTTATGCCAATGAACAGTGACTACCAGTAATAATGCAGACAGCTGCCACCTTATACAGTTAGATGCCGCACGCCTACAAGAAACCAACAGCTCAGTGACTCGATTCCATCACTGTCAGTGTGAACAGAGACCTTTTTTTTTTTTTTTTTTTTTTTTTTTTTTTTTTTTTTCCCTCACTGCCTGATGTGATGTGGTCATTTGTTGTACCAATTCCTTCTCTAATAAAACAGTCTATCAAGCTCAGACATGACCCATTCACCAAGTCAACAGCAAAAGCACAGACAGCCATTTCCATCTTGATGTTTGTACTGGCTCATGTGTGCTCTCATTCTCTGGCTCTTTTAGTGCTATTTTTATCATGCTGTGTGAAATAAAGAACTGCAATGCATCTTAACACCCTGATTGGGTTTAATGTTGTATGTAATGAAGTGCCTGAAAGGTTTTTGTCTTCTGCATTTTTTTTTTTTTGGCCTACCAACCTCTCTCCCTCTCCAGAGTGCGAAATTGTAGCAAAAGAGATGTTTAAACACCGGAAACGTGCTCAATGGATGGCTGGATATTAAGCATTAAGACAGTTATTCTGCCTGAGTGAAATATTGGCATGCTGGGGCCACTTAAAATGCTTAAGCACCTTTCAGTATTCCGTGAGGTCTGCCTGCCAAATACAGAGGAGCTGAGCTCCTTAATGCTTCGCTTTTCTCGCTGCTCTCTCTGCGACTGCAGCCAAAACATGCTCTGCATGCAGAGCCTGCAAGCATTGCAAAAGATAAAAGCTTCCATGGAGACGTAACACTCCTTTAGTGGACAAACATGCAGTCAGCATTGCTGGTGGTGAAGGAAGGCACAATTGACTTTTTGCTTATGTTGCTGAGACAAGATGCAGTCTTGTAGTGTGCTTGCCTTTAAAGATATAGTTCAGCAAAAAATGTAAATATACTGAAAATGTACTCTTAGCCCATCCAAGATGTAGGTGAATGTTTCTTCGTCAGAACAGATTTGGAGAAATAACATCGCAATTACATATTACATCACTTGCTCACCAGTGGATCCTCTGTAGTGAATGGGTGCCATCAGAATGAGAGTCCAAACAGCTGATAAAAACATCACGATAATCCACAAGTAATCCACTCGACTCTAGTCCATCAGTTAGCATCGTGTGAAGCAAAAAGCTGTGTTTGTAAGAAACAAATCTATCATTAAGATTAAGTTCAAGTTTAAACCATTGCTTCCAGTTAAAACGCGAGTCCTCTTTTGATAATGTTGCTTTCTCCAGTGGAAAAAAGTCTTTTGTCAGTAGAGAAATATGGACACATCAAACACTGTTAACAAGCAAAAACAGTCCAAAAACCGTTCAAATGTGTCAATGGATTTTGATGTAGGAGGACAACATGGAATGGACTTGAGAGGAAGTATTATTATGAATTATGGAGTCGTATTTTGGCCAGAAGCAACAGTTTGAGGCTAAAACTCCTTGATGGATTTGTGTCTTATAAACAGTTTTTTCACTTTAGAAGATGAACTGGAGTTGTGTGGATTACATTTGAATTATTGTGATGTTTTTATCCGCTGTTTGAACTCTCATTCTGACGGCACCCATTCAATGCAGAGGATCCACTGGTGAGCAGAAATGCAGAAATGTGAGGCTTATAATTTCATAAAAGCAATTACATTAATTATTCTGTTAAAACTGAACTGTAAATTTGTTCACGTCATTTTTACAGACATTTTTTATTTTATTTATTTATTTTTTTTAAGAGTTTTAGGCATCACTTTATAATGGCACAGATGTTGTAAATTTTAACTGAACTTTTTGCAAAGATTAGTAAGTTATTTTCAAGATTAGGTTAACTGTATATTGCCTATGTCTTGTATTTTAACATTTATGGATTGGCCCCATTCCCTTCTATTGTAAATGCTTCATTGTAACCCAATTTACTCTAATAGTAAAATGACAAGTAAAAATTAATTTTGTGGTAATCAGTGTTACACCCCAAATACTGAACCCAGAATATTCCTTAACACATCTTCAGTCCGCTTTCAGCTTTTCTTCTTGTGAAGGACTGTTAAAATCTTAATATCCAATTTTATGCACCTTCAAGAGGTTGTTGCTCAGGGAACAAAATGTGAGAGAACTTCCAGATAAAGCTTTGATAGCTCCCATAAGAAATAATATGCACAGTAGATGATCATTGATTTCTCAAAATAGCTCCTCACAAGAGCCGTGCAGAACAAAAGCGTGCAAGGTATAAAGCTCAAGAGAATGTCAAATCAAGAAAATACAGTTAAGAGCTATTCAGCCTGCTGCAATTACTAATGCCAATAACCAAGAGCATTGGAACGAACTGAAACTCTCAGGCTGAAAGGTGAAAATAGAATAATAATAGTCCATCTCTCCTCAACAAGCCACACATTTTGAGCTATTACTCTGTCTGTTGCATGTAGCACTGAAGTTCAGTAAATAAAATTATAGAACTTTAAAAGGAATTTTTCAACTTTCAGAGTTGAGTGCAGATTTGAATTCCATTCATTCATTCATTCATCAACAATATCAGAGAGATATTGTAGGAACAAATTTAACAAACTAAGTGAAAATAGCATATTTTCTTAGCGATAGATGCTATTTACACTAAGTGCAAATAGCAGTATTTTTTAGTGATATGCGATTTACACTGTGCAAATAGCTACAGATTCTATTTTACACTATTAAAATAGCAGGATTTTCTGCTATTTATACTATTTATTGCAAATAGTGGCACCTCAGTCTAGTAGTACATTATAAAACGGTATGCAAGAAGTTATTGTGTAAATTTTAATTATTAAATGGATGCCACCTTATTGGGACAATAAAGCCCTCCCTACACCTACCCTAACCATACCCGATACTTTATTTTAAACTTTTTGATTATTTCCTTAATTTTTATTGAAAATGAATGCTTTTCTGATGTGATGTGAAATTTGAAAAGGAAGAAAAAAAGTTCGCCAAAAGGCAGATTTGAACCCGGTTCGTTTGCATCAAAAGGACTCTGATACATGTTTTACCATCATCGCTACTGGACCTGACGACTGATGACTTTTTTGTAATGTTGACTAGCCCAATCACACGTTGGCAGGCGGAGTTAGTGTAAATAGCCTCTGCCAACAAGGCAGACTATTTGCAATTAGTATTAATAGACATTCCGTAAAAATAAAGCCGTCCTGACTTTTTGGTGCCCGAAGCAGTTATTTCTGTTTCCACTGCAAGTAAAGCAAAATGAACTCAACGGGAAGCAGACATTTGAGCAGAGAGTGTGCCTCTGGCCCGTATTAGGTCAGTATCCTCCTATGAAAATGGCAACAATGTTTTAACCTTTAGCTCTGCTGGGTTTTGCTGCAACATATTGAATTAGAGCAGTCAGATGGACATGGCTGAGCAGATGCACTGCACTTCCTGTCTGTTTGAGTGGCACCACACTGGCAGAAAACTCAAATAGGGGGGCTCACATCACACTGGGAAAAATCTTTCCACCAAAATAAAACATTTGTATGTATGTTTAACAGAGGGCTTGTCAGAGGCATCAAAATAGGCTGTGCATTCTTCAAAAAAAATAAATACAATAATGCATATATGAATGAATGAATGAATGATGCATTTATATAGCGCTTTATTGTATATTGCCGTACACCCAAAGCGCTTTACAATCATGGGGGGGGGGGGTCTCTCCTCAACCACCACCAGTGTGCAGCATCCACTTGGATGATGCGACGGCAGCCACAGCACAAGGGCGCCAGTGCGCTCACTACACACCAGCTACAGGTGGAGAGGAGAGAGAGAGATATTGTAGGAACAAAATTTTAACAAATAAAAACATATAATGTTAATATAAACTTTACATAAAATTAAATATTCTGTAAAACACTTTTTTTTTTTTTTTTCACACGTGAGTGCCACCACTTTGGTGATTGGTTGATTAACCTGTCAATCATTTTTGATAGCAGGTCTGGAAATCTACATGAATGGGTCAAACTGGTATAATGAATGGATGCTGGCTTGCATACAGTATCTACTTGAAAATAATGACTCAAATATCTCGGACTTATGAATTTGGGGTAGATCGACCAACCTTTCAAAGACGGCGTCAACTAGCAAGCATAGTGCAGCATCAAGTTTAAAATCCAATATTTTAAGAAACCTTATTTAATGCCATTGGCTGTTTTTTAGGTGACCATGAACATTTTTTTTTATTCATTACATAAGAACTATTCCAATTATGGCAATTATTGGCATATACACTTGGGGTGTATTCATATCACCATGACGTGCAATTGAACAAATAAGGAGAATTTTTTTTTCTCTCTCTCTGTAATTCCGCCACTTTTGGTTATGTCTGAATCTAAATTCACTTGAAACTAGGTTTTTTTTTTTTTTTTTTTTTTTTTTTTTTTTTAGTGCTAACTTAAATGGTAAAATTCAATTTACATCTCAGGCCATCATGAAAGATTTGTTCACTGATGGTCCGAAAAAAGATGACTTAAGAATATCCAAACAACAGTTATTGTCGTTATTTTTTAAGCAGTGTTTTTGAAATTTTGATGACATGGTTTTAACAAATAAAAGGTATGTTAATAAAAATGAAAATATAAATATTGGTTGCTTCTTGAGAGTTTGTAGGTAGGTACAGTGGGTACGGAAAGTATTCAGACCCCCTTAAATTTTTCACTCTTTGTTATATTGCAGCCATTTGCTAAAATCATTTAACTTCATTTTTTTTCCTCGTTAATGTACACACAGCACCCCATATTGACAGAAAAACACAGAATTGTTGACATTTTTGCAGATTTATTAAAAAAGAAAAACTGAAATATCACATGGTCCTAAGTATTCAGACCCTTTGCTGTGACACTCATATATTTAACTCAGGTGCTGTCCATTTCTTCTGATCATCCTTGAGATGGTTCTACACCTTCATTTGAGTCCAGCTGTGTTTGATTATACTGATTGGACTTGATTAGGAAAGCCACACACCTGTATATGTAAGACCTTACAGCTCACAGTGCATGTCAGAGCAAATGAGAATCATGAGGTCAAAGGAACTGCCTGAAGAGCTCAGAGACAGAATTGTGGCAAGGCACAGATCTGGCCAAGGTTACAAAAAAATTTCTGCTGCACTTAAGGTTCCTAAGAGCACAGTGGCCTCCATAATCCTTAAATGGAAGATGTTTGGGACGACCAGAACCCTTCCTAGAGCTGGCCGTCCGGCCAAACTGAGCTATCGGGGGAGAAGAGCCTTGGTGAGAGAGGTAAAGAAGAACCCAAAGATCACTGTGGCTGAGCTCCAGAGATGCAGTCAGGAGATGGGAGAAAGTTGTAGAAAGTCAACCATCACTGCAGCCCTCCACCAGTCGGGGCTTTATAGCAGAGTGGCCTGACGGAAGCCTCTCCTCAGTGCAAGACACATGAAAGCCCGCATTAAGGACTCCAAGATGGTGAGAAATAAGATTCTCTGGTCTGATGAGACCAAGATGGAACTTTTTGGCCTTAATTCTAAGCGGTATGTGTGGAGAAAACCAGGCACTGCTCATCACCTGTCCAATACAGTCCCAACAGTGAAGCATGGTGGTGGCAGCATCATGCTGTGGGGGTGTTTTTCAGCTGCAGGGACAGGACGACTGGTTGCAATCGAGGGAAAGATGAATGCGGCCAAGTACAGGGATATCCTGGACGAAACCTTCTCCAGAGTGCTCAGGATCTCAGACTGGGCCGAAGGTTTACCTTCCAACAAGACAATGACCCTAAGCACACAGCTAAAATAATGAAGGAGTGGCTTCACAACAACTCCGTGACTGTTCTTGAATGGCCCAGCTAGAGCCCTGAGTTAAACCCAATTGAGCATCTCTGGAGAGACCTAAAAATGGCTGTCCACCAACGTTTACCATCCAACCTGACAGAACTGGAGAGGATCTGCAAGGAGGAATGGCAGAGGATCCCCAAATCCAGGTGTGAAAAACTTGTTGCATCTTTCCCAAAAAGACTCATGGCTGTATTAGATCAAAAGGGTGCTTCTACTAAATACCGAGCAAAGGGTCTGAATACTTAGGACCATGTGATATTTCAGTTTTTCTTTTTTAATAAATCTGCAAAAATGTCAACAATTCTGTGTTTTTCTGTCAATATGGGGTGCTGTGTGTACATTAACGAGGAAAAAAAATGAAGTTAAATGATTTTAGCAAATGGCTGCAATATAACAAAGAGTGAAAAATTTAAGGGGGTCTGAATACTTTCCGTACCCACTGTACATACCATCTGCTTGTGTGTGTGTGTGTGTGTGTGTGTGCAATGACGCAGTTGCTGGTAATCAGTATCCATCACATGGTCTCCATACCATGTTTATCTCGGAGCACCAGCCTTGAAGTCCAGGTTAATCTGCTTTGCTTGCACCTAGAAACGGGAGAGAAAATGGGGAAAAAATGGGAATGGAGAGTGTGTTTGTGTGACCAAGTGGTGTGTAAAGAAGGGTCATTTGTGTTTTGAATCTCTTATTCACTCATTGAGTCCAACATAGATGCCACTTAAATACCATTAAGTGCCCCCTGCCACACAGCCTTTCAAACGCCATTGCCACACTCACAAGGAACTCTGGAGGTCAGTCAAACCGTGCTGCGTTTGACAGCAAATGACAACCCGAATCTCAGGCTCGCACTCACATGCTGATCTCCTCTTGTGTACAGGATTACGGGGCTAAGGCATCTCTTTTTTTTTTTTTTTTTTTTTTTTTTTTTTTGAGTGACGTGGCAAATGAAACTGTGCCATTTCCAGATGGCTTGAAGAAGGAGGGAGGCCACGTCAGCATAGACAGAGCCGTGTGTTACTAATTGAAACACAATAGTCAGAGGGAGGTCAAGCACACACGTACACAGCAACAGGGACAACAGAGATGCAGGTTTATCTGCAGTGTCCTTCAGCTATGGGGATTGAGTGATAGATTACACACAGACAGGTGTGTGTACACATGTTTGAGTGTCTTTGACCTCTCCCAACCTGTTATCTCTTTCAATGGTCTTCTCATCAGTGAAAACGTGTGTGTGTGTGTGTGTGTGTGTGTGTGTGTGTGTGCGCGCTTGCGCAATCTCAGACAAGATTGAACAAGCTTAAACACCCTTTCATAACTATGAAAATCCGAACAGAAAAACAGAAATATAAGTCAGTTGTTAGTTGAGTTAACTTGTAATAAGTTGCCTTATATTTTAAAATTAGGATGACATCCCCTTTACTAATCAAACAGAGAACAAAGTGCAACTCTTTTAACTGTAATTAACAGTTTAATTAACACATCTGTGTGATGATGATGGGGACTGAGAGGCAGCGAAAATCAAAGCAGATATGCACCTCTGTCTCTCGCTTCGTTAGCCTTTTTTCTCACTGTTTCTGTTTTCATACAGATCCCATCACTCTACCTCAGTGGCCGTCTGACAGGTAGTGTGCGGCAGTTACAGTGATTTCATCCATGAAGTGGGAGAAATCAGAGAAAGGACTGGAAATGTCTTTTGAGCCAAGCAGACTTTTAATGCAACTTCCAAAAAAAAAAACAAAAAAAACTACTAGATAGATAGATAGATAGATAGATAGAGTATTATCTATCTATCTATCTATCTGTTTATTTATTAATATTTTTTTTTTTCCATTAAAAATGGCTGTGTGAAAGATCTAAGGTGATAGAGCAACCAAATGACGAAAACGCACCTCTGGGAAATTTTTTCGCAAGACGTGAAATACACACCGCCATGTACGTTTCATGACACATTCGATGTGAAATGTCCACTGAGTGGCGCTAAAAGAGTGTTTGGTTTTTTTACCCCGGAACAGATGAATGTACATATGGTATGTTTTATGTGACATTGGTTTTGTAGGTGTCACTGCAGTTATGACTTTAAATGTCCATTGAGTGGTGCTATAAGTCTAATGCGCCGTGACATTTAAAAATAACGTACCATCTGCACTGCACCTAAACCTACCCGATAGTATGAACAAAAGCGAATGTGATGTAAAAACACAATCGTAAGCATGCTGTTTTAGCTTGTTTTTCGATCTCTCATCTTTCAGCTCTTTCATTGTGAGTCATGTTTTTCACAAGATTCATACCCACGGATTCCGCATCCTAAGTCCAACTCCGTGCCGGAACATATGGAGCTGTATTCATAACTGTGTATGAAAACGATTACAAGTGCTCTCTGTTTTACCGCCTCTACTTTTTATGTTGGAAACTGCAGTGGTATGTACTTATTGGTACGTATTTTGCATCTTGTGAAAAAGTTCCCAGAGGTACGTTTTCATCATGAGACCAGGTAGTGATGGAGACTATTTACCATACTAAACCATAGTCACACAACCTGTTGACCTTGAATGTCACATTCAAGCCAACTTTTGCTTAGTTTCCACAAATATCACTCAAAGCCACCCACAATAAAACTCCCTTTTAAAACCCAATCAGAATCCATCTGACTGTCTCACACAACCACACACACACACGTCTGACCACTGTTGTCTTTTCAGATAAATGAAGGAGTGAGCGGGGAATCTAAGTGAGTAAAATGTACCATTGCTCTCCCTCAGTACACTCGGACTACAGGGCTCTCAAAACACAGTGACCCAATTAAAGGAACATATTCCAATATGTTTTTCCCTCAATTTAGACGAGTTGATAGGTACCTCTCCTGTCTCAGTGCGTGCACTTAATTGCTCTAGGAATGAATGGTGCTAAGCTAAACGCTAGCATAGTGGCGTCGCGCGTTAGAGCAATTAAGTGCACGCACTGAGACGGGAGAGGTACGTATCAACTCGTCTAAATTGAGGGAAAAACATATTGGAATATGGAAAAACGGTGGCGTTTTCCTTTAAGGCCCGCTGTGCGTGTCACATATGGTGGATGCTGAGAACGTGTCAAAGTAAGAGAGCGAGAAATGGATGAATTCACTGGTCTTTTTGGGTCCCTGCCATTTTCTGTGTTAAAGACTAGGTCAAAGACAGAAAAAAAACAAGAAGAAAAAAGGAGCGAGAGATAAAGGGACAGAGGAAGGACAAATGAAGGCAGTCTCTGTGGAAACGGCCTAAGTGCACAGATGAAAGAGGAGAGTCAGAGACCAGGAAAATGAGTGAAGGTGAAGTGACTGAACCCTCCTCTCCCCTCCTTTACCCTCTTCTTGTCTCTCTTCCTCTTCTCCTCTTATCGTTTTGCCTCCTTTCCTCGTCTCATCTTCATTTATCTCTCTCCTCTTATTCTTTTCTCTTCTTGTCTCTCCTCTTTCTTCTTAGCTCCTTCTCTTCTCATCTCCTCGTTTCTCCTCTACTCATAATTTCTCCTCCATCTTTCCTTGTCTCTTCTCATCTTCTTGTCTCACCTTCTTGTCTCTCATCATTGCTCCTTTCATCATCTCTCCTCATTTATCCTCATTTTTTTTGTCTTTCCTCTCCTCTTCTCTCTATCCCCACCTCTCCTTTACTTGTCTCTCCTTTTCTTGTCCTTGTCTCTTTTTTCCATATATATATATATATATATATATATATATATATATATATATATATATATATATATATATATATATTATATTTCTCCTCTACTTTCCTTGTCTCATTTCTGTCTCTTCTCTTTTATCCTCTCCTCTCCTCATTGCCCAGTTTCTTGTCTTATGTATTCACTCCTGTCTTTCCTCTGTCTTCGCATCTACCCAACTTTCTCCTTTCCTCTCATCTTTCCTTTCCTCTCCACTTTTTTTTTCTCTTCTTGTCTCATCATTTCTCCTGTCTTTCATCTGTCTCTCCTCTCCTCTCCCTGTCTTGTCTTCTTGTCTCATCTTTTTGTATCTCCTCTCCTCCTCTTGCCTCATCTCATCTTCTTGTTACTCCTGTCCTAATCAATCACCTACTCTATTCTCTTCATAATTTCTCCTTTCCTCTATCTCCCTCTCCTTGTCTCTCCTCTCTTGTCCTCTCATTCTCATCTTATCTCCTTTTTCATTATCTTCTATCTCCTCTCCTTGTCTCCCCTCTTCTCCATATTTGTCTCTTTTTGGCTCTCCTCTCTCGTCCTCTCTTTGCCTTTTTTTCTTCTTGTCTCATCATCTTGTCTCCTCTTCTAATCTGTCTTCTCCTTGTCTCCCCTCACCTTCATATCTATCTCTCCTTGTATCTCTTCTCTTGTCCTCTACTTGGCTCGTCTCATCTACTTTTTTCTCCTCCCCTAATCTATCCTCTCACCTAGGGCTGCAACAATTAGTCGACATTATCAATATAATATAATTGTAATAAAATATAAAATAAAAAAAAAAAAAATAAAAAAAAATAAAAAAACTGACAGCGGTGTGAAAGCAGCAGTTAAATAACACATCTGATTACAGTGATGTGGATGTTTGCATGAGCTCAGCAGTAAAGTCCAGTCATGTCACGTTTATTTATATAGTACTTTATGCATTAGCCTTAAATCAAGCAGCTTTACAGTATTAAACATGAAGAACCAGAGTCGGTGTCGATTTCAGTTAGAATTACAACTTGATTTTCTGTTATAAAGCAGCTCTCCAGTGTGGAGCTAGCTAGTGATAAAATATTTTATTAGTGGGAAAAAAATTTCATTAAAGTGATGGTTTGCAAAGATCAAAGCTTGATCTAGCTCAGGACTGTTTTGATTATCATAACCCTATAAGGTATTTTAAGAGAGATTATTAATACTTTATCCAAAAATAAAACGTCTTATCACTTAACTTTATTTTGTTTCTTATCCATATGACTTACAAAAGGAGATGTTAGGCAGAATGATATGTCATTGTTACTTTTTCATATAACTAATTACATGGTGAATGAGAGAGTTTCTCTGTCGGTCATCTCTTTTGTGTGCCAAATATATACATTTGCATAAATTAATTGTATAATAATTTTAATTACATATGACTTTCAAAAGCTGAAGTGATTACAGTTATATTTGTTAGAATATGCATAACTCAGAATTAACTAATTGCAAAAGCTGAATAATCAGCTAATGTCTACTGATTAATCGGTGAAATAATCGACGATTCATCAATTAATCGTTCTAATAATAGTTTAATCGATTATCAAAATAATCGTTTGTTGCAGGCCAAGTCTCACCACTCCATCTCTATATATCTCCTTGTCTCTCCTCTCTCTTTCCCACTCATTGTTTTGTCATTTTGACTCCTTGTTTCATCATCTTGTCTCTCCTCATTGCTCCTGTCATCATTTCTCCTCAGTTCTCCTCTCTTTTTTTTGTCTTTCTTCATCTCTTCTTCTCTATGTCTCTCCTCTTATCTCCTTTCCTTTTCTCCTCTACTTTTTATCTATCCTCTTCACCTCCCTTCATTTGTGGAAACAATTGGCATTAGATGTATAATTTTTATATATGTGTGATTCGATAAAAAGAACATTGCAGTGGTTTTATTAGATATATGTAGACTTCTGTCTTTCTGAATGCCAACACATATATAATCATGTACATAACATTTTAAAACAGAAAAGCATATTCTTAATATTCTTCATAACTGACAGTTTTATGAACTGCTGAACTTATTCTGAGGCTGATTTAGGAGATAAATATGAAAATTATAATATTAGCGGTAATAAGTTTTCCTCTCAGTATGACTAATGTAGCTAAATGAGAGCAACACTACTCTACAAACGACGTCTTTGCTGAGATAATGACAGTACCAAATATAACAGAAAACAATAACAACAACAAAAACATGAGTTCAGATAGTATTTGCAGACTGAACATTCTAATGTCTTTAAATGTGCTTAAAGAACAACATCTGTCTCTGCAAAACTGCTTCTGTGAGGGAGAGACACACACAAACACATATACACTTTCCTGCTCCATTACAGTTATTTCACATTACACAACATAATTAAGCAACAAATAAACTGTGACCCTGAAAACAACATTATGAGAAACATCTCTCTTAGATGTATTCAGTGTAGAAGGAAAGGATGCTTAAGGTACAAGCAGCTTCACAGTCGCTTTTCTTCACACATACTGAAATGGCAACAGCGTCAAAACCTCTCCTATATTTGAAGTACGGGAAGAAAACTCAATTAATTTTTCACGAAAGAAGAGGAAGGAAAGAGAGAGAGAGAAAGATGAGAGAGGTTCGATAAAAGTAGCTCTGTTAGGAGGTGTGTGCAGATGGGATGACGACTACTTACAGATTTTTAGAGAACGAGAATGAGTCACTTCAAATGCTAAGAGGCAACATGATACATAAAAAATACAAAAAGAAGGCAAAGAAAGAGCAAGCTGCCTGTGTATGTTCTTAAAGTTCGTTAATGACTTTTTGAATGTTTTTATTCCATTTTATTATTACTTTGAATTATAAATTACTACATTATCTATCATAAATGTTTGTCAAATATATTTAATTTAAAACATGCTTAAATTTCCTGTTTTATTTTAAATATTGGGGGATGTAAAGTTGACTAATCTTCTATTACTATTTGTTGTTATAAATATCAAAACCATCTGAACCCAATGCCAAAGAAAGCACTTACAGTAGGTATAAAACTGATTTTCTAAGATTTCTTTTTCTTTATTTTGGACACTTAATTGTCACTGACCATATTATGGGCACCTTTTCTCTCTCTCTCTTGTTTTATCGACGAATTGCGGCATGCTGTGGGAAAAAATGCGCATTCTTATTGGCCACATCCGTATTGCTGCATTGGTATTACAAATGTAATATAAAAGAAAGACTACCGTACAGAATATAGAAGAAAAAAAATCAGTTTTTATGAATGAAAGATAGAAAGGAAGAAGAATGAAATAAATAAGAATCAGTGAAATAAGAATCGGTGATAATTGTAGGCCTCTAAGTTTTGTATAAGCTGTGCATGTTATGACAAATCAGACATCACATGTTGGACACCTCTGTGCTGTATGAAATCACGGTGTAGTAAAATTGTATTAAGTAAGTTAGGGTTTAGCTTTTAAAGAATCGAATCTTAAAAGATTTAAATTGATTTAACTGAACTGATTCAAATTTCCTATACACGTCGAGGGAGGGAGGCTTTGTGTTTACATTAATGACGCATGGTGCCGCGACGCTGTTGTGGTCTGCAAACACTGCTCGCCCCTGGTGGAGTTTATGATTTATTAAGTGCCGGCCGTTCTATCTACCGAGGGAATATACAGCCATACTGCTCGTTGCTGTGTACATCCCTCCCAGCTCCAACAACAACATCAGGAGTGAGGCACTGAATAAACTGTATCAGCACATCAGTGAGCAGCAGACAGCCCACCCAGATGCTTTTCTCATCTCAGCTGGGGATTTCAACCACGCAGACTTAAAGAGTGTGTTCCCAAAAATACAACAACACGTAGACTTTTCAACACGAGGAAGCAACACTCTGGACTTTGTTTACACCACCCAGAGAGGAGCTTACAAGGCCCTTCCCCTCCCCCATCTTGGCACCTCAGACCACATCACTGTAATGCTAATGCCTGCATACAGACCGATCGTTAAAGTCACCAAACCAGTTCACAAACAGATACAAGTGTGGCCAAAAGGGTCGTCAGAGGTACTTCAAGACTGTTTTAGCACCACTGACTGGAATATGTTTAAGCAGGCTGCCACATACAATAACACCACAGACCTCCAAGAGTACTCAGAGACTGTCACTGCCTACATCACCAAGTGCACTGATGATGTAACGGTCACAAAGACCATCACTGTCCGGGCCAACCAGAAGCCGTGGCTGACAGGGGAGGTCTACAGACTCCTGAAGACTCGTAACGCTGCCTTCAGAGCTGGAGATGAGGTGGGCCTGAGGACAGCTAGGGCCAATCTATCCCGCGGCATCAGAGAGGCCAAGAGACAGTACTCCAGGAGGGTAGCCCATCGCTTCAGCGACAGCAGAGACACTCAGAGCCTGTGGCAGGGGATTCAGACCATTACAGACTATAAGCCCCCACCGCGCACCTGTGACAGCACCATCCCCCTGCTGAACGAGCTGAACGCCTTCTTCGCTCGCTTTGAGGCACAAAACAGCACCACTGCAGAGAAGACCCCACCTCCTCCCGGCGACCAGGTGATGACGCTGTCCCCGGACAGCGTGAGGAGATCCCTCAGCAGGATCAATGCACGCAAAGCTTCGGGTCCTGACAACATTCCTGGTCGTGTACTGAGAGACTGTGCAGCGGAACTCACTGATGTCTTCACAGACATTTTCAACATCTCACTAAGTCAGGCTGTTGTCCCCACATGCTTCAAGGCTACCACCATTATTCCAGTCCCGAAGAAGCCATCTCCATCCTGCTTCAATGACTACCGTCCAGTCGCACTTACTCCTATCCTCATGAAGTGCTTTGAATGGCTAGTCATGGATCATATCAAGTCTACCCTCCCCCCCCTCCCTGGACCCCTTCCAGTTTGCATATCGGTCCAACCGCTCGACCGATGATGCCATCGCCACTGCCCTCCACTCACACATCTGGACAAAAAAGACTCGTACGTCAGAATGCTGTTCATAAACTTCAGTTCAGCATTCAACACAATAATCCCTCAACAGCTCATTCACAAATTGGTCCAGCTGGGGCTCAACACCTCGCTGTGCAAATGGCTGTTGGACTTCCTGACTGGGAGACCTCAGGCAGTACGGGTCGGCAGTAACACATCCAGCACTATCACACTTAACACAGGGGCCCCTCAAGGATGTGTGCTGAGCCCCTCCTCTTCACTCTGCTGACCCACGACTGCACACCGTCACACAGCTCCAACCTCTTCATTAAGTTTGCGGACGACACGACTGTGGTGGGTCTCATTAGTAACAGAGATGAGACAAACTACAGGTGCGAGGTCAGCCGCCTGGCCGGGTGGTGCAGTGACAACAATCTCTCTCTGAATGTGGAGAAGACAAAGGAGATTGTTGTTGACTTCAGGAGAGTGCACACTCAGCATGCTCCTCTGACCATAAACGGTGCTGCTCACTCTCTCCACGGTCGCACCAAGTTCCTGGGTGTGCACATCACAGAGGACCTCTCCTGGACTGACAACACCGCAGCACTGGCCAAGAAAGCACAGCAGCGTCTCTACTTCCTCCGCAAACTGAGAAGAGCCAGAGCCCCGGCCCCCATCATGTGCACCTTCTACAGAGGCACCATCGAGAGCATTCTGACGAGCTGCATCACTGTGTGGTATGGCGCCTGCAATGCGTCCTGCCGCAAGACACTCCAACGCATAGTGAGAGCAGCTGAGAGGATTGTTGGTGTCTCTCTCCCCTCCCTCCAGGACATCTACAGCACCCGTCTCACCCGCAAAGCCCTCTGCATTGCAGGTGATCCCACCCACCCGACACACAGCTTCTTCACCAGCAGACTGAAGGACAGCTTCATTCATCAGGCTGTCAGGAAGCTGAACTCCCTCCCGACCTTGCCCCCCCTCCCCTCTTTTGCCCCACGCACCACTGAACTCTGACCCCCCCCCCCCCCCCCCCCCCCCCTCCCACTTATACACTGTGACCCGCACCAGTCACTTAGTGCACCACTGGACTGCCCACTACCTCAGTCAGCATTGAACTGACCCCATTCAACTACCTCTTCTGTCACTTTAAACAGACTGATAAGCTCTTTTTGCACTACACTCATATCTGCACAGTTTTGTTTTGTTTAGTTTTATTTAACCGATTTGCATTTTATCTGCCATGTGCCTTATGCCACTTAATCTAACTCTTTTCTACAATGTCCTTATTTGTATATCTGTATAGTTTGTTTTTATATTTTCAACTGTATTTATCTGCATTTTATGTCTACTGTTAGTGTTTTATTGTTAACTGTATGCACCATGGGTCTGAGAGTTACGCAATTTCAATTCTCTGTATGTATGTGCTGTACATGTGGCAGAATTGACAATAAAGCAGACTTTGACTTGACTTTGACTTTGACTACACTTCGCCGGCACCGTCCAGCAAATAGCTCGACTCAGTGTATTTTTACCAACTCTGTTAATTCTTGGCCACAGAATAACGCGAAATTTGGTATTTAGTTAATTATGAGCTATTGTAGCGTTCTCTTTTAGGCAATGTTTGAATTCTAAGACTCACAACACAAGACAAAGTTTCTTTGTAATAAAATACAATTTATTGAGCTATCTCCTACGGTTACATGAGACTAAATTATCTAAACACACACACACACACACACACAAGTCAACGAAATTTTGCAGAGTTGTGAGTTATGAAGGAAGTCTCAACTTCGGTGGTTATCAGAATGTCAACAAAGCAGAGCTTAGTTCTACCTTTCCCATTAATAACAACTTTGCGCTGTTTTCAGCCAATGGATAAGAGATTTTGTTTTACTTGTTTAGAAGGTTGCGGCCGAGTCTCGTCCTCATCTCGTTGAGGGAATCCCTGGGCTTAGCTGATTGTCTGGCGAACCGTTGTTTGTCTGACGTCTCTTAGGGAATCCCGGCCGTGATTGGTGGGTTGCCTGGTTGGATGAGACGCGCTAGAAGTTCACTTTCCTTTCTCGGTTGCAGAAGTTTTCAGAAATCACAAAGTTTTTTTGAAGAGCTTGAAGTTTGGAATGAGGTGATGGTTTGATGCGGCGTATGAGCGCACAAGTTGAAGCAGTTTTCAAACCATGGCAAAGAGCGCTGATCCTTAGTTGAACATTAGATTTTAAGCAGGCCACTTTGGGCCCACCCCGGAGCTGGGGTACCAATCCGCTTGTTGCAAGGAGGAGCTCAGCTTCCTAGGCTCTGTTTCTCTGCATAAATTAACGAGCTGCCCGTGTCATTACGTGACCGAAAATCCTTGCAGGGTTTTGTTAATAATCTTGATAAACGTTATAACGTTACTGGATTTACCTAATTTCTACATTTCATCCACACAGAGTTGATGCAACTAAAATATACTTTCGTTTAACACTAAGCATGACACACACACACACATTCATACCCTCATAATACATAGGTTAAAATAGTACCGACCTTATAATGGATAGATTAAAATAGCGTATATTTTACTAACATATCAAGCATATCTAAGGCATAACACACATAATTTGGGAATACATTTTCATTACTTAAAAGTCCTGAATATTGTCTTTTGGAGTTTTGGCGCACTTTTGCGTGTTTTTGTCTGTCTGAAAAGGCAAATTTTCAGGAATGCACCCGAGGAGGGGCCGCGAGTGTCCCGAGGTCAGAAGGTGTCCGGGAGGGGAGTTCTGGCATATGTTTAAGTCAGGCCTACAATTGTAAATCCATCGCGCGTTTGTTAAGTTTGTCAATTTATACTTTGGCTGGTCAAGGGTCCATTTACCATCTGGATCTGGTATCTTTCCCGCCAGAAGTTTTCTTTGTTCTGCGTTGGTGAAGTTGATTCTCTTTAGCAGTTCTGATCTCTGGAGAGATAAGGATTAACAAGACAGGATCTTGGTCCAGACACTTAGGCATTGTCTTGGATACTTAGTTACTTTTACGACTCTCAGAGGTGAAACCAGAGATTCACTCATTCCTCTGGAATGAGTCTGTTCGTTGTATATGTGTGTCTGTTCAAGGATCTCCTACAACGGAGTGACACAAACAGGAATATGTTTTGTAATTGTGTTTTCAGAATCAGAATGAGCTTTATTGGCCAGGTATGCTTACACATACGAGGAATTTGTTTTAGTGACAGAAGCTCTACAGTGCAACAGAAAGACAGCAACAGGACAGGACACAGATAATAAAAGAATAATATACAAATATACAAATAGGCAATGTACAAATAGCAAAAACACAATATATAATATAGACAATTATGGTGTACAGGTCTGATATGTGCAAAATTGAAATGAAAAAATAAGTATCTGTGGTGAATAAATAATTTATAATAGTGTTGTGTGTTCCACGTTTAATGTCAAGTGTTCATGAGATGGATTGCCTGAGGGAAGAAACTGTTCCTGTGCCTGGCTGTTCTGGTGCTCAGAGCTCTGTAGCGTCGACCAGACGGCAACAGTTCAAAGAGGGAGTGTGCTGGATGTGAGGGGTCCAGAGTGATTTTGCCAGCCTTTTTGCTCACTCTGGATAAGTACAGTTCTTGGAGAGTGGGGAGGGTTGTACCAATGATTTGCTCAGCAGTCCGGACTACCCTCCGTAGTCTTCTGAGGTCAGATTTGGTAGCTGAGCTGAACCAGACAGTTATTGAAATGCAGAGGACGGATTCAATGATGGCGGAGTAGAACTGTTTCAGCAGCTCCTGTGGCAGGTTGAACTTCCTCAGCTGGTGAAGGAAGTACAACCTCTGCTGGGCCTTTTTGACAATGGACTCCATGTGATTGTCCCACTTCAGGTCCTGAGAGATGATGGTGCCCAGGAACCTGAATGACTCCACTGCAGTCACAGTGCTGTTCATGATGGTGCAGGGGGGTTTCTCCTGAAGTCCACGATCATCTCCACAGTTTTGAGCGTGTTGAGCTCCAGGTTGTTAAGACTGCACCAGACAGCCAGTTCCTTAACCTCCTGTCTGTAAGCAGACTCGTCACCGTCCTGGATGAGACCGATCAGTGTGGTGTCGTCTGCAACTTCAGGAGCTTGAGAGAGGGGTCTTTAGATGTGCAGTCGTTGGTGTAGAGGGAGAAGAGTAGTGGGGAGAGAACGCAACCCTGAGGAGCTCCAGTGCTGATGGTACGAGTGCTGGATGAGAATTTTCCCAGCCTCACTAGCTGCTGCCTGTCTCTCAGGAAGCTGGCGATCCATTGACAGACGGAGGTGGGGACGGAGAGCTGAGTTAGTTTATTCTGAAGGGTGTCCGGGATGATGGTGTTAAAAGCAGAGCTGAAGTCTACGAACAGGATCCTCACATAAGTCCCTGGTCTGTCCAGATGCTGCAGGATGAAGTGCAGTCCCATGTTGACTGCATCATCCACAGATCTGTTTGCTCTGTAGGCAAACTGCAGGGGGTCCAGCAAGGGTCCAGTGGAGGATTTCAGATAAGCCAAAACCAGACTTTCAAATGATTTCATGACCACAGACGTTAGAGCCACAGGTCTGTAGTCATTAAGTCCAGTAATTTTGGGTTTCTTTGGGACGGGGATGATGGTGGAGCGTTTGAAGCATGAGGGGACTTCACACAGCTCCAGTGATCTGTTGAAGATCTGTGTGAAGATAGGGGCCAGCTGGTCAGCACCGGTTTTTAGGCAGGCTGGTGACACACCGTCTGGGCCTGGTGCTTTCCTCCTTTTGTTCTTCCTGAAGACCTGGCACACCTCATCTTCGCTGATCTGAATTGCAGGTGTGGGGGAGAGGGGGGTTGCTGGAGGTGTTAATGGTTGTGTGGAGAGGTGTTCAGGTTGGGTGTGGGGTGTTTTTTTCAAACCTGCAGTAGAACTCATTCAGATCGTCTGCTAGTTGTTGATTTTCCAGAGTGCTAGGGGATGGTGACTTGTAACTGGTGATATCTTTCATACCTTTCCACACTGAAGCAGAATCATTGGAAGAGAATTTTTTCCTTAGCTTGCCGGAATAATTCCTCTTTGCCACTCTGATCTCCTTTTCCAGTGTGTATTTGGCCTGTTTATACAAGACTTTATCCCCCTTTCTGTAAGCATCTTCTTTGGCCTGACGGAGCTGTCTGAGTTTTGCAGTGAACCATGGTTTGTCGTTGTTGTAAGTTAGATGAGTCTTGGTAGGAATGCACATATCCTCACAGAAACTGATATAAGATGTTACATTCTCTGTGAGCTCGTCCAGATCATTTGCAGCAGCTTCAAAAACAGTCCAATCAGTGAGAGAGAAACAGGCTTGTAAAACCCGCTCTGTTTCATTAGTCCATATTTTAACAGTTCTTAATACAGGTTTTTCAGATTTGAGTTTCTGCCTGTAGGTCGGTATAAGATGAACCAAACAGTGGTTCATCTTATACCATCTAGATTGTAACAAACTCTGCCTTCCTCTGCTAAAGCCTGAGCTCAGTTTTTCTCTCTCTAGCATTTGTTAACCAGGGAGGAGTGATTATCTAATCAGTGTAATTAGTGGGTAATTAAAGTTTGAAGATTTGCACAAGTTGTTTATTTCAGTGGCTTAACTGTCTCATGAAAGAAACAAAGCCCGCACACCGTGTCCTCTGCTAAAGATTCATGCAAGCTAATATATAGTCTGATCAATTAAAGATGACAGGAAGGATATTTAATGCTTGCAAGACAAGGTGTTTTTAGCTAGCTGTCTCTATTTAAAAAAAGACATATGTAAAAAAGACACACAGTCCCTGAATATCTTTAGCAAATTGTCTTTAAAAATGTTTTTTTTTTTTTTTTAAGTTTTTGTTGTATCTGTTAGTTTTCTTATTTTTTCTCTTTCTTCTCCTTTACTCTCCATACATGTAGTACGTTTTTACAGCATTCTGCTGCATTCGGTATTCTGCTGCTGTGTATGGTATCCGATCCCAGCCTGAAATTGTGACCTTGGCCTGGGTGAGATTGACAGACCAAAGTGATGTCCTTTTTTAATTGGGGTCTCCTTCACCTCATATTTGATAGACTTCCTGTGCTTTATCAGCAGGCAGCAAATGTTCAGCAATCCATGTTTTCCTTATCTGTGTTTGCAAAGGTTTAGAGCACGTGGTCTGATTTCTGCATTCAAAACTGATCAAACGCAAACATTCAAACACCTATACATCTACACACATAAATACACAAAGTGGTCCTCACTGCAGAACCTGCTGGGTCTTTCAAACTGCCGGCAGTTTGTGTTGGCAAAGGAGCAGGAAGTCATTTGTTCAGTTGTTGATCAATTGTTCAATGAGAACTGCTGATTTGAGGCAAATTGTTGAGAAAGTTGAGTAGAGTTTAAATGCAAATGTGCAAATATACAATGCAGCTGCTCTAAAAGTGAGGTTAAAAAGTGTCTAAATCATTCATTTTTCTGAAGTAACACTGTCCAATAGCAGTTGGTAAAGCTTCAGAGGCAGATAAATTGCAGGGAAAGTCACAAGAGGAGGCTCATTACCGTGTCAATGCAATAACGCCTATCGTGTTTACAAACGGTCCACAATTTGGCCCAAATGGATCAAACTTTTGAAAATGGATGGATTAATTACAGAGTAAACAACTCACTCACTGAGATATCATCAATTTCAGTCACGTCTGAAAAAAATATGTACTTGAAACGTGAAATAATCTGTGAGTGAGTCGTTTTTCAGTGAGCACTCAGCTCTTTTAAATTAAATATGCAATCATTTTGACACGTGCAATGTTTACAGAGGATTTGACAACTAATGGTCTGAAAGGAAAGTGACTAGCCAAAAAAACAGTTGATTTTATTGAAGACACTGCCAATATAGAAATGTAAAAAAATATATAAAAATGTTTTAAAATTTAAAAATGATAGGACTTTGTGATTTTGATTTTGTTAAATAGTATTTTAATATTAACCTACAAAAAATATATTTTATTGGCTACATTACTTTTATTTCTCCTCAACGTTAATAATAATAACAAGAAATCAACCAAATCAGCATATTAGAATGATTTCTTAAGGGTCATGTGACACTGAAGACCTTAGTAATGACTGCTGAAAATTCAGCTTTGCATCACAGGTATAAATTACATTTGAAAATATATTCAAATAGAAAACAATTATCTCAAATGGTAATAATATTTCACAATATTAGTGAGTTTTTGATCAAATAAATGAGCATAAACATTTAAAAATATTCAACAATTTTCCAGACCCCAACATTTTTGAATGGTAATGTACATATGTAATTGTATAAGTAAAAAAAAAAAAAAAAAAAAACCAACAACAACAAAAAAACGCCGATATAGAAATGTATAAAATATTAAAAATATTAAAAAAAATATTAAAATGTTTACAAAATCAAAATATGATAGGACATTGTGATTTAATTTTAATAAATAGTATGTTAATGTAAACCTACAAAAATAAAATTTTATTGGCTACAATTGTTAGTGTAAGGAAACAATAAGAAAATGGTGTAAATATCAAATCAATCAAAAATATTCATTACTGTTCAGATGTTTGGGATCACTAAGTATTAATGAAAAGATTAATACTCTTATATTCAGCAAGGATGCAATAAATTAATCAAATGTGGCAATAAAAGATATTTATATTAATAATAAATTTTTTTTTTCTTTTCAACATTGATAATAAGAAATCGACCAAATCAGAATATTAGAATGATTTCTGAAGGATCATGTGACACTGAAGACTGAAGTAATGATGCTGAAAATTCATCTTTGCATCACAGGTATAAGTTACATTTTAAAATATATTCAAATTGTTTTTTTTTTTTTTTTTTTTTTTTTTTGTGGTAATAATATTTCACAATATTAGTGAGATTTTGAACAAATAAATGAACATAAGAAATTAGATATTTTAAAATATTCAACAATTTTCCAGACCCCAACATTTTTGAATGGTAGTGTACATATGTAATTGGTTCAGTAAAAAAAAAAAAAAAAAAAAAAACTATTTTAAGCTTTCTCATTGCCATACGCTACTGGTGTAAATACACCATAATATTTCATAACCAGGGGTAGAATCAGATCGGACATGACCTGTTTTCACGAAGACTTTTTGCTGGCAAGGACAAAGATAAGGATAAGACAAGGTGGTGGGCAGAGTCTGGGAAGGTATTACCCTGACAAATACATTTGTTGGAAGGTAATGGTTTCCACCCACCCATCTTGGTTTCCCAGATCCACATATCTCACACTCTTACACAACATCCCCCATACACACATACATTTTCATCTGTCTCTTAAAATATCCACTCAAAAGTAAATTTGTTTGCATTACTGCTCATACTCCTCAAGAGCTCAGGAACATTTACTGTTCTAAAAGCTCAAATAGATATAAGTAAAAGAGACCAAAAAGGGTCACCGCAGGGCCAGCCGCCACAACCAAAGCAAACAAAACCTAATTGGTTGTTATCAGATAGGTAATGCATCTGGAGTCAAAGAAGCCATCCCTGCCTTTTCCCTTTGAACATATTTACCAGTGAGACATGAAGGACATGCCACACATTTAGGACCCCTTGTCCTGGGCTCAAATTGAGCAGTTTTGCGTGTCAGAACCAGAAGCTTGTTCTGGGTCAGTGATTGGTCAGCAGCTGTTCTGAGACACACATCAAGTCATTCATCTGTCAACCAATCACAGCCACAGGTGCACCTCGGCCAATTAAACGTGGAGGAGAGAGAGAGAGAGAGAGAGAGAGAGAGAGAAAGCAAGAGAAAAGAGAAGGAAAAAGAGTGATAGACAGGTGTAAAGAGAGCCTGTGAAACACAGAAGAAAAGAAACACAAATAGCAAAGGAGTCACAAGGTAAGAAGGAGGGGAGAGAGAGGTGAGAAAGAGAGAGCGAGTAACAGAAGCAGAGAGGATGTGGAGCGCAGACAGAGGAGCAGAGAGAATGAGAGCGCTCTCTCTCACCCCATCTTCACAGACAGCAGCTAATGAACTAAGAGAGTGAGAAACGGCACGTATAAAACTAGAGATCCACTACCTGAGGAAACTTTCTGACACCTACAAGACTGTCAGAGACCATCATTGGGTTGCACACAGAAAAAAAAGAGCGCAGCTGGAAAATGCACTTCTCTCATGGAAAATAACATAAATGCTGAGACAATGGGAGACTGACAGGACATTCTTTTGACCTCTGTGCTGACACCTTTTTAGGATGGAAAGGCGCTTTGATGGATTTCTGACGATTTCTGGTGACAGTTTTCTGACAGTTTTCTGACAGTTTTCTGACAGTTTTGAGTTTCAAGATTTAGGTAAGAACATTTGACTTTTTTTAATAACTGAAGTTTTTCTTTTTACCTGCATGTAAGACTCAACCGTAATTATTTAAACAACTAAATGAGGCAAATGTGATGATAAATGGCGGTCTGTTCGTATAAGGTTTTACATCTTCATTTTGGGTGAACCAGAAAAATTTGCCTTTTAAATTATGCAAATGGAAAACAAAATTCATGAATATGAATGAGCACAGACTTATCTGCACTGAATTGAGACAGGGCTCATGGTGTATCAGTACAAAGCTTTTCTGCTTGAACGAATCCTCCTTTTTTTTTTTTTTTTTTTTTTTTTTTTTTTAACCTGCATTTGATTATATCTACAAATGACAGCAATAGTCATGACCTGAACCAAAACAGTGGAAAAGTGACAACCAAATTACATTGATATCCTCAGACTGTGCACAGCTGATATTTTGCCATTTATATTTTACCAAATATTTTAAAATCTCATATATTAATAACCGTACAAGACAATACAACAATACAAACAAATAATATATATAAAGTCATGGCCAAAAATATCGGCACCTTTGGTAAATATGATCAAAGAAGGCTCTGAAAATAAACCTGCATTATTAATCCTTTTGATCTTTTATTAAAAAAAAATAAATAAATAAAAAAATAATCACAAAAATCTAACCTTTCATTGGATAATAAGAATTTAAAATGGGGGAGGGGGGGGGGGGATATCATTATGAAATAAATGTTTTTCTCAAATTCACGTTGGACAGAATTATTGGTACCCTTAGAAATTCTTATGAGTAAAATATCTCTGAGGTATATTCCCATTCATATTCACAATTTTGAGCTGTCCAGGGTGATTATGAACATGAAATTATCCAGCCATGGCTTCCTGTTTCACAGAAATATAAATAGGAGGGAAAACAAAGCCCAAATTCCCTTAATCATCCATCACAATGAGAAAAACCAAAGAATATATTTCTGATGTGCAGCAAAAGATAATTGAGCTTCACAAATTAGTGAAGTGGCTTTAAGAAAAGAGCTAGAGTAGTGAAAATTCCCATTTCCACCATCAGGGCAATAATTAAGAATTTCCAATCAACATAAAATGTTACGAAACTGCCTGGAAGAGGACGTGTGTCTATATCGTCCTAATGCACAGTGAGAAGGAGAGTTTGAGTGGATAAAGACTCTCCAAGGACCACAGCTGGAGAATTGCAGAAAATAGTTGAGTCTCGGGGTCAGAAAACCTTAAAAAAAAAAAAAAGTCAAACAGCACCTACATCACCACATGTTGTTTGGGAGGGTTTCAAGAAAAATTCTCCTAGCTCATCCAAAAACAAACTCCAGCATATTCAATTATCAGACACGACTGGAACTTCAAATCGGACTGGCTTCTATGGTCAGATGAAACTAAAAAAAAAAAAAAAGAGCTTTTTAACAGCAAACACTCAAGATAGGTTTGGTGAACACAGGGATAAAAAGTACCCGATGTGTACAATGAAATATACTGCTGTATTTTTGATGTTGTGGGCCTATATTTCTGCTGGTGGTCCTGAACATCTTGTTTAGACACATGGCATCATGGATTCTATCAAATACCAACAGACAAAAAATCAATAAGTTACTGACTCTGTTAGAAATCTTGTAATGGATCTTCCAACCGTACAATAATCCAAACACAAACCTCAAAAACAACACACAAATGGGTCACTGAGCACAAAACCAAGCTTCTGCTATGGCCATTCCAGTCCTCTGACCTGAACCCTATAAAAAATGAGTGGGGTGAACTGAAGAGAAGAAGCACCAACATGGAGCTGGGAATCTGAAGGGTCTGTAGTGATTCTGGATGAAGGAATGGTCTCTGATCTCTTGTCAGGTGTTCTCTAACCTCATCAGGCATTATAGGAGAAAATTTAGAGCTGTTAAACTGGCAAATGGAGGTTTCAAAAAGTATTGAATAAAAGGGTGCCGTTAATTGTGGCCAATGTGTATTGGAGAAAAACATTTATTTCATAATGATATTTTCCTCCCATTTTAAATTCTTATTCAATGAAAGGTTAGATTTTTGTGAATTTTTAAAATAAAAGATCAAAAGGATTAACAATGCAGATTAATTTTCACAGCCTCCTTTGATCATATTTACCAAGGGTGCCGATATTTTTGGCCATGACTGTGTGTTTTTTTTTATATATATATATATATATATATATATATATATATATATATATATATATATATATATATAATATAATATAATATAATATTAGGGCTGTCAATAGATTAAAATATTTAATCGTGATTAATCGCAATTTAATCACACATTTTTATCTGTTCTAAATGTACCTTAAATGAATACTTTTCATGTTTTAAATACTCTAATCAACATGGGCAATGACAAATATGGATTCTTTATGCAATATATGTTTATTATTAGTGAAACCATAGTTAACAGAGCCTGAAGACTAGACATGTTTCAAAGATCATAGATGCGTTTCAAAGAACTTGCTCATGTCTATTAGACACATGAAAAAAGAAATACCAGGTTCCCATTACTTCTCTTTCTTTGCACTGAGCAATTTACTTACACAAACCTGTTTACATTTCCGCATAACAGGGCATCTCACTTCTTCTGAACATGCAAAATGTACATTTATTATTTATTACATTTGTTTGCCTCTCTGTGCCCACATACTGTAAACTGATGCAGCTAAATTCTCAATAAAATGGTTTTCACTGATATACTTTACTGTTTCTGTTGTCAGACAACGGAATGAATATGAAATAATGACTGCTCACGTACACATTCACAGATTCATACAAAGAAAAAAAAAAAATGTCCGAAAAACATACAAATGTAAGATAACAAAAAGAAAAATATCTAAACCAAATGAATAGAGACAATAATTACATTTAAATACATGAATTGTTTTAATGATTAATTAAAACATAAATTACTTGTCAACAGGTGTTTTATTATTCTTATTATAATAATTATATAGTAGTTTTGGAATGAAATAAGTGGGAAAGTGAAAGTGTTTTTTTTTTTTTTTTAAATCCTTTTATCCAACTGTGTTCACAATAAATCAGAATAAGGCAATTATTTTAATCAGTGAACCTTTTGCCCTTTACTAAATCTAAACCTCCACAGAGGTTTCATTCCAAAACAACTCAGCATAACTATCTTACGTTTTGCCCAATTAGTGGTTAATTTGTACTCACTCATACATTTTTGTACACTCCACTGACTGGTTTAAGTTAGACCTTCATGCTTATTTTTTTCTGTTTTCATATAAATCATACAAAACTGCCAACTCGTAAAATCCTTACTTTTCCTCATGAGATTGGGATGGGTTGGATCATTAACACCACCCATATGAAATACATATTGCACACAGCGCTCTGAAATGAGCATGAGTTTTAGAAACCATAGCAACTAAACACACACACACACACACGGACACACACAGCGTCCGACCGTGGGTCCGATGCCAGCTCAATTGTTCCCCTCCGCCCCCCACCGCTGTCATGCTGTTGTTGCTGTGCACACAGCTGGTCAAAAAGACACATTTAGGTTATCATTTCCTCTGGTGACGGAAACTCAGTGGAGCGGATCCAACAGAACCATGCTGGTGGAACCAGACAGGTGTCTGTAATGGAGTCTGGGCTGTTTAGCACCTGTTGCTCAAACCACGCAAACAGCCTTCAAAGAAATGCTCTGACAACATGTCAGCATTCACTATGAATCTCACGCCTCTGCTCGGCATCTGCAGAACATTGATCATTCATCCGACGTTCATCCAGTGACCCATTGAGGAACCGGTGGATTTTAATTACATCTAGACTCTTGCCATGCCACCCGCCCTGAAAAGTTATGGTTCTTTTCACGCAATTGGGTAAGAAATACCGGCGATTGAATTCCTAGTGACCATCTGGCACTGAAATCCACAGGTTTTTTGCTATGGTACTGTGGACCGCAAGTGGGTGGACTTTTTATTTATTGCCCACCCTACCCCCATACCAGCCCTTCTTCAATTGTTCATTGTAATATACACAATTATGCTACATGTCTGAAGAATCTCTTGAGAGGTGCAGGAAGTAGATCAGTATGCTATTTCAGGCACTGTCAAACGCTCCTCACCAATGTGGGTTGAGAATAGATTACATCATTACTAGGGATGCACCGATAGGATTTTTTTGGGGCCGATACCAATACTGATTTTAACAAACAACTATTGGCAGATTCCAATACCGATATTGGTCAATTGCATAAAGCAGGGCTTAAAAACTTTTTCCATTGGTTCACTCCGAGCAGAACTGGTATTTAAAAATTTCTATTCCTGTTCCTCTGTATTATTGCCGTTCCAAAACCAGTTATTTATTTGTATTGTTTTTGTACCTTTTCTTTGTCAATAATAATAATAATAATAATAATAATAATAATAATAATAATGATGATGATGATGATAATAATGATAATAATAATAAAGTACAGCGTTTTCTTTACTTAAAAAAAATAAATAAAATAAAAAGAGAATCTTGGTGTTTGCAGCATGGATAAAAAACCGCTACACCTATAAGCGTTTTGAGAGGAAAAAACAGCCTAAATTAGTAGTTTGTATGTCACATTTTATCATTTCATTCGGAAATAATGTAGGCTAAAATACCAGTAAAAGCAAAATATTTACAAACATTACCAACACAATTATATGAGGTGCCCTATAGGGCTTAAATCAAACTTCTCTCACGAAAACATACATGAAACACGTGCATACACATATGAAAGTCACACGTATACTACCGAGTGCTCAAACAAATATATATGAAATGCACGCACGCACGCACACACACACACACACACACACACACACACACACACACAAATATATTATATATATATATATATATGAGATGCGAACAAACACACACAAACTCTCCGCGCACATACACATATGAGACGCGAACAAACACACACAAACTCTCCGCGCATATACACATATGAGATGCGCACAAACACTCACACTCTCCTTGCACATACACTGAAGTCAACAGACATGCAACTGATTGTCTCATGCAGTTAATTAATAAACCATTGGTATTGGCCCTTTTCATGTTATTTCCGATATGCCGATGGCTTTAAAATAATCAAAAATCGGCCGATAAATATCGGCGGCCGATACAGATACATCGGTGCATCCCTAATCATTACCATATGCTTGAGTGTGAAATACACTTGTCAACTACAGAATCAAAAAATACGCATAAAACTTGTTAAATAAATAAGACCTTTGGAGAAACTGAGGTTAGGGCTGAGGTCAGGAATGAACAAAACATAATCAATAGAGAATTTGAACAGTGGACAAAAACCTGAACTCAATCCTTAACCATCAGTTTTGGGAACTGTCTTTAAAACTGTAGCTTACTAAGCTCATAACTGGGGGAAAAAAAAAAAAAATAAAAATTGTGTTAAGGTAGCTACCTACATTTAAGTAATTTAAGATGGCAGTATGTTTTATGAATAAAATGCCTTATATCCAGTGATTTGTAATTAATAATTTAATCAAAGATGTATTTTAGAATGAATACACTAACTGATTTGGAATTAATGACTTGGATTCAGTTAGGATAACAATGCCATACTTGAACAGATGAATTTATTCTAAATACAATAAAAAAAGTCTCTCATTTACATAATTAAGTTGAAGTAGTATAGAGTCTGTTCACTTACATTAACTATTCGAACAAACTGATTCACTAGAAATTACAATTAGACTTTCCAGTTGTACAGAAAGGATAATTTAGAATGGAAAGATTCACTATAATAATTCCAGTGCTACATACAGTATGACAGAAAGGAAGAATAATTTAAAATTCATTTAGAATGAATCAGATTGATTATAATGAATCAGACTTTTCAGCATTACGTATTAGAGAGATGATCATTTAGGATCATCAGTGTTACATACGGGAGGGCTGATCATTTACAATTCACAAGAATAAACAAGATTCACTAAAATTAATCATACTTTCCTGTGATGCATATAAGAGAAAGAGAGAAGATAATTTAGGATTCACTTGAATAAACCAGATTCACTGCACTGAATCAGACCTTTCAGTGCTACAGTATATTTTAAAGAGAAAGAGGATCATTTGGGATTCACTAGCATGAATCAGATTCACTAAAATTAATCAGACTTTCCAGGACTACATATCAGAGAGAGAGAAGATAATTTAGGATTCACTTGAATAAACCAGATTCACTACAATGAATCAGAATCAATGAATCTTTTCAGTGCTATATATTAGAAAGAATAAGAGGATCATTTAGAATTGACTAGAGTGAATCAGGAAAAAAATCTGATTCACTTGAAAGAATCAGACCTTTCAGTGCTATATGTGAGAGAGAATGAAATGATCATTTACAATTGACTAGAATGAGCCAGAATAAATCAGAGTCACTACTGTGAGTGCACAGTGCTACATATGAGAGAGATTATCATTTAGGATTCACTAGAATTAATCAGATTCTATTCAGTAAATCAAACATTCAGTGTTACATATGAGGGAGAGGATCATTAACTAGAATTCACTAGAATAAAAAGATTCACTACAATGAATCAGACATTCCTGTGATACATAAAAGAGAGAAGATCATTTATGATTCACTTGAATAAATCAGATTCACTGCACTGAATCAGTCCTTTCAGTACTATATATCTCTCAGAATGAGAGGATAATTTAGGATTGATTAGAGTGATCAGAATAAATCAGATTCACTACAATGAACCAGACCTTTTAGTGCTAAATATGAGGGAATGAAAGGATCATTTATGATTGACTGGAATGAGTCAGAATAAATCAGATTCACTACTGTGAATCTGAACTTTCAGTGTTATATATGAGAAATCAAGGATTATTTAGGATTTCCAAAGCTACATGAGAGTGAGGGAGTGGACCATTTAGTTAAGCATGTTTGATTATTCCCTCAGCTCAGACAAATTAAAAAAATTAGCATAGACATGAGTGAATAAGTTTAAACTGGTAATCTACCCAGGATGCCTCTTTTGAACTTAGTTGGAGTTAAAACAGAGCTGAGTCTAAATCCTGGTTAAAAGGGAAACTCACGTTGTTGGGTGCCAGGTCTGTAAATCCATTGAGAAGCTGAGATCAAGCAGGAAAAGGTCAATCATATCTTGTACTTATAAGCCACTTGGCTCCGTCTGGCACAAAGCCGAGGGGGGCGTAAATACCTGGCGCTGGGAAACGCTGAAGCTGGGGTATTTGATAGTAATCTGACCGTGGTGAAGAGAGTCTGATGTGAGTATTTGAGTGTGATAGAGAAGAATTCACTCATTCAAGTGCCATTCTGACAGATGGTTCCTAGCTCACAGCAGGCACTGCTCTCATGGAGTAAAGCGGAAAGTGGGGCCATGATGAAGAGGGTCAAGATTGGTAAAAGAAAATGAAAGAATTCATGTCATCAATCTAGCCCCAAAATATGATGATCCCCTTGTGAAGGGATCCTAACACACACATACATTTGTGCACATATACAGTGCCACTTGAAAGTTTGTGAACCCCTTGCAGAATCTGTGAAAATGTGAGTAATTTTAACTAAATAAGAGAGATCATACAAAATGCATGTTATTTTTTATTTAGTACTGTCCTGAGTAAGATATTTTACATAAAAGATGTTTACATTTAGTCCACAATACAAAAATAAAACAAAATCATTAAAATAACCCCATGCAAAAGTTTGTGAACTGTTGGTTCTTAATACTGTGTGCGGTTACCTGGATGATCCACGACTGTTTTTTGTTTTGTGATGGTTGTTCATGAATCCCTTGTTTGTTCTGAACAGTTAAACTGAACACTGTTCTTCAGAAAAATCCTCCATGTCCTGTGGAATCTTCAGGTTTCCAGCATCTTTTGCATATTTGAACCCTTTCCAGCAGTGACTGTATGATTTTGAGATCCATCTTTTCAAACTGAGGACAATTGAGGGACTCAAACACAACTATTAAGAAAGGTTCAAACATTCACTGATGGTCCTAAAGGAAATACGATGCATTGAGAGCCGGGGGGTGAAAATTTTTGAATTTGAAGATCAAGGTAAATTGTATTTAATTTGTTTTCCGGGAAACATGTAAGTATCTTCTGTTGATTCCGAAGGGCAGTACTAAATGGAATTTTTTATTTTATTTCTACAAAATAAGAAAAATTTGGACATCTTCATCCTGTTCAAAAGTTTTCACCCCCTGGCTCTTAATGCATCGTGTTTCCTTCTGGAGCATCAGTGAATGTTTGAACCTTTTTTAAAGACAATTTTTTTGTCTTGTGGACTAAATGTAAACATCCTTTATGTAAAATATCTTACTCAGGACAGTACCAATTAAAAAATAACATGCATTTTGTATGCATCTCTTATTTTGTTAAAATTACATTTTCACAGATTCTGCAAGGGGTTCACAAACTTTCAAGTGGCACTGTATATACTTACTGATTTATTTTCAAAAGCTTCAATTTGTACTTTATAATAAAACAGTAAGCTAGTTATTATAAAGACAATATGATTTTCCCCTAATTCAGTAAATGGATTTTTAATTGTCATTGTAAGTTATTAAAATATTATCAAGAAGATATATTTGTATTAAAACGTTGTATTAAGTTGACTGTTCTTTTTAAATTATGGATTAAAATGTTTTAAATTCAATTCTGATTTATTTTTCACAATACAATTGCTGACATTTAATATTTAATTTAAGTATCTCATAAATATTGTAATAAACTTTGCTTTAACAGTTCCAAAATACAAAATAAAATAAAATAAAATAAATAAACATTCAGATTTTTTTCTTTTCTCTCTCTTTTTTGCACCACTCTGTAGCCCCCAAAACCCCCACCTTAAAAAAAAATGAATATTTTATCCATTTTTTGGCATAAAATAACATCACAAAACATTCATGTATTAATGATTATTATCAGAAAAATGTTTTAAATTATTTAAAAGTTTAAATACAAAAAAAGTTTTAAGTTGTTTTTACAAGAAATGCATTATTGTAGGCCAATTTACTAGGCCATTTATTGGAAATATTCACACACAAGCTGCTAACATTTAAGATGAAATCCAACAGAGATTGTAAATCATCAGTCCCTCAGAACACACAAAATTAATTAATAACCAAAAGGCACTATGATCCGAAGCCTGCTGTTCCTCAGACCGATTCCAGCCCATATCATATCTAATCTTCTCCTGCCATCAGAATAATTATCTCATTTTAAAATTACTTTGTCCCATCATTTCTCATTTTTTTTCTTTTTCTCCATCTCAGACCTTCTAATTGACAGTCTGAGGGCACTGTCTGATAGAGTGTGACCTCGCACTAATCATAGCTGCACTGGGTCCACCGATGAGTTTATTCACAACCCTAATAATATTTCACCATGTGGGTGCCAACAAAATGTCCCTAATTAGTATACTGAAGATCTCTGTTTGCTTACACAGACAGGTGTGCAAAACACAATGCATCTCTATAACATCACTCCCAGCATAGGTAAACCTATAAAACCTGTTCAGAAAAGTGCTGAACTCATTCTCTTTCAAATCTCAATTCTGTGTTGAATGCTAATCGGCCAAATGAGACAGCGAAATTGTGAAAGGGGCTCTAGATAAGCCAGCAGTTGATCTACAAAAATTAACACATGAAAATCAATGACCAAGATATCACAGTGGGGCAATTGTCATGAGACACAAATGGTGGATGGAGTACATTAGGCTGTCTGTGTTTCATATATTTGTCAGTGTGAAATTAACTGAAGCTGAAATCTTATCACAGTCTGTGTTGGGATGACGCCATATAACAAAGAGACTGACTGGTGACAGCTTTAGTCAATTACGTCAGAAGCATGTTTAATTAACCCATGACATTTCACTATCATTAGCTCATAATTGGCTTAATGCAGATATCGCTCAACACATTGTGTACATGCAAGATATGTCAATCTGTGATAAGTCATGGACGTACATATAAATTGGTTCTTGGGAAATACAATGAAGTACTAGTGTTAGGTGCCATTTTTCCATTCAATTGCACTACTTTTCCATTGTTTTTCTATGTAAACATGTACGTATTTGACTATTGCATTTGCGTTTCTTGCAGTGTCTTGCGCATGACATGATGTTAAAAAAATACTACACTCAAGTTAAAATAAGTTCGACCCAAGGATTCCGCATCCTAAGTCCAATTCTGTGAAAGCAAAACATATGGAGCTGTAATCATAACTGTGTATGAAAACGATTACAAGTGCTTGCTGTTTTACTACCTCTAGTGTTAATTTCTGTCGGAAACTGCAGTGATATGTAGTTATCGGTACGTATTTTGCGTCTTGCGAGAAAGTTCCCAGAGGTACGTTTTCCTCATGAGACATATTGGTCCTGGAAGAGAAAGACATCCAGGATTTCACATGCTACATGCTAATTGCTAATGCTATTATTCCACCTAATGGTTAATTTGATCAACTTTTAAGACTACACTGGCTAGCATATAGATGTCTTCAATGCTAAACCGTCAACATTTGGCTAGTTAGCATGACCTAGTTATTCGTAACTGGTACTGTAGATGCCATTTAAGGGCAAAAAAGTGTGTTGTCCATTTGTGAATGGTGTAATGATGTATGAAGCACAACTCGCATAGAAGTCGGTTTCAAATTTAACATTTTTCTTTTGGTCAGCGCAGCGAATTCACATGACCAACTTGAACACGAGCTAAATGCTTGTGGAAAATGTTTCGCCCTTGCGCAAAACTGCCATAGCGTGGATTCCTTTTGGAATGACTGAATTTTGCATGCTAAATTTCACAGAACAACAATAAGTGTGGCCACACCTTAATGGGGGCATGTCATTTTCTTGTGAATCGTTATTGATTCGTCACATGACATTTACGGTTCAGGTGGTTGGCTAAATTATTGACATTTGGTTGTTGAGCAAGTACCGTTGAGATGAATGCTAATGCTAAAAGATAGCTTTCTCTTTGCCCAAAGCTGATAGTTAAGTCATTGCATTTTAGATTGTGTAATAGTCTAATTAAACTTAAAACTACTAATCTCTAATTTTGCTTTCAAGTAAAATATTTTAAATACAGATTATTTTCTTAATCTACAAAGACATACTAAAAAAAATTGTAGCCATTTGCTCCCTTGTGACCTGATCCTCTGTTTTTCACATACCCCTCGCACATACACACAAAAAACTACGTGATCACCTCCCTTAACACAGATCATTGCCTCACCTCCCTCTGGAGCTTTTATTGTTGCTGTGAATGTCTCCTCATTTATCTCTCCTCTTGCTCCCTCAATGTTTTCCTGTAGAGCCTCATGGCTATAAATCTTCAAAAAGACATTCAGCCACACAAAAGAAATGCCACAGGCCATCACCTGATCTGCCGCCTCTCAAGACTTCTCATGAATCAAACCATTTAAGGGTGAAAAACACTTTCTGTCAAGCTTTTTCCAGAACCTCGACATAAAAAAGATGACCAGCTCAAATTGTGAGGCATTGACAGGCGAGATGCCTCAGTCTGGCGTATCAGATTCTCTCTTTATTCTCTGCAGCATTATAAAAGAAGTCAACAAAAGACACTTTACTAACCTTCACTAATAAGGCAGCACTTATACTGTGCAAACATTATTATTAGACAGAATGATCACAAAGACACAGCAAAAGTTTTTGAACACCTACAAAATGACTGCTGTGCTCTGATTAGCTTAGAAAAAAATCACTATAATACAGAGAAAGGAAAGGCAGTAATTACCTTGATTACGGTTCATTGTTCCCGTTATGGAGGATCGTAGCAGCTCTGAAATTCTCTGTCTATAATTAAAGCCGGCTGCCATCGCTGGTGACGGAAACTTCCTGGAGGTGAGAGCAGTATCTCAATACTAAAAGACACTTTTAATTGAGCATAACCGAGAAAGGGAAATCAGTAATGGTTCGACGGTCCAAAACAACAGGCAGAGAGAAATTAATGCAATAGTGGCCTTTACATGGACATATTAAAGCAGTCACATGTGAATGGACGTAAATACATACTCACATTTCTCTGACAGAAAACATTTTGCAGTTTTACAAACTAATATATATATATATATATATATATATATATATAAAAGGAAGTTCCCAAAAGATTTAGAAAGATTTTTGTCAGATTTAGATAATGTCTGGGTACAAATTTGTCCCCAAAATATGGTTCAGTATGTATACACAAATGTACAAAATTAGGCCAGAAACTCCTGAAAAGTTGAAAAATAATTTAAAACTGTGTCTTTGTAATTTTATATCAATAAACATTAAATAAATAAACTTAAATAGAACTTAAATATTACAATTTATAATAATTTATTAATGTTTTTATTTTTATAATAATAATAGTTATATTTAAAAAAAAATAAACAGGTAAACAAGTGTTACAAATTTAACCTAAAGTATCCTTATATTTCTCATAAATTAAATAAAAAAATATTAGTTTAATTATTTTTTTTCTTACAATAATTTGGGTAATAGTTTTGAATGGTTGAACATATTGAATGCAGTCAGCAACACAATCTCTGTAAAAACTGAATAGGAAGACAATTTTTCCCAATATATTTCCCATCATGTCACGTGTCGGTGTCATAGATACGTTTTTGGTAATTCAGAAAAAATCAAGCGGTGACAGGGTTACCAAAATGATGAACTGTGGGACAAAGCCAAACATTACAACTTTAATCATTCAAATTTTTAAATTTAAATAATGTATTTTATATGATGATCAATATACTGTACAAACATATGAGATACATTTGATGTGTTAAAAAAGGTACTTTTCATATTAGAATTTAATCTAGCATATCTAATAGTTCTAAACATGGAATTTCCATTTCTAGTGCTCTCACAATAAGTCAAGGGACACCAAAACGTACTGTACCTGTGAAAAGTGCAGAACAAAAACGTTTTCAGAAGGTCAGAGAACGTGAAGCCTCTAAAGGGCACTTCCGCTAAAGAGACTAATTCTTAAATCATTCCACCTGCAATGAAACGACCTTTCCGCATGAACTTAATCCCAATAAAGCAGCTCATATCGGCCTCGGCAGACTCATATGTGCAAAATCAAACAGTTCATGCTTGAAGGTGGAGTGTAATGAAATGCAACCTTCCGAGTCCTTCTGCTCTGGGGCGAACGCCAATGTGACAATGGCATTTCAAACTTTCTAATGAAATTATTCTAGGCGTCCTCTGTCAACTAGACAGTCAGAAGCTATTTGTGCTTTGATGGCTTTCCCGAAGGGATGTTCTGGGACAGGGGTGAGATGGCTGGTTATGTTATCCGTGTGCCTTGTATGAAATGTTCCGGTCCGACAGACTTACACCAGGGTGTGTGAGTGACTTTTTCTTCTTTTTCCTGCTGTTCCCATTACCCAGGGATGTCCTGCCTGGGATGACATTTACAAGCAGAACGCAGGGTACGAGAAGCATGGGGATAGATTACCAGACTGACAACTGCCTGTGGCACGCTGTGTTTGCTTACCTTTGTACTTTGGGAGATTAAAGAGTCAGCACATAGTGGTTTTTAGATTTCTGCTAATACCCTCATAATGGCAGGGTCTGTGATCCATGCAACCAGAAAACCTAATGGCACATGGGCACAGCCTGAACAGCATATTAATGTGACACTTTTACAATTTCATCAATTGAATTGAATTTAATTAGGGAAATACACTACAGAAAAAAACATTGCTTTTTTATGCACTTGTCAGTGTTTGTTTATTACACTTCATCTATTTGCGTCTGTAGATTTAAATTATAGTACATGTTTTTAAAGTCTGTTTGGTCGCACTTTATTTTAAGGTCCAATTCTTGCTATTAATAAACCATTAACTGACTTTTGGCTCAATAAACTACTAGTTTGCTGCTTATTTATATTTAGTAAGGTAATTAAGTTGTTGGGCAGGATTAGGAATGTAGAATTTGTGCTTTATAAGTACTAATAAACAGCCAATATGTTCATAATAGGCATGCTAATAAGCAACTAGTTAATAGTGAGAACTGGTCCCTATACTAAAGTGTTACCATCTGTTTTCTCAAAATATTTTTTTTTCTTGCACTGAGCAAGAAATTTCCACTTCTTTCATCAAGCTTTACATATTCTGAAGGTTTTATTGTATTTTATACCTAAAACATACCTGTTTTTTTTCAGATGTTCGGATTTCTGTTCTGGAAATGTATGCAAATTAATGCATATTTAATTAGATAATTTGTCATTTACATATTAAAATATAACATTTTCAAGAAAATTCTTAATTTAATCAATCATCTGGGGAAGTATGGTGAAATAGCCTATATTACACAATTTTCTAATCCTAGGCACTTGGGATGCCTTAAATAATGTCCACTAAATTATTTTCAGAAAACTTATATTATTTTTATATTTTTATGCTTAAATAAATAACTAATACTGTAAAATAGTGCATTCAATTTAATTTATTAAACATAATGAAATATATATTTTAAATATCTGTAGGTGGCATTTAAAAAAATAATCATTAATATCGTGTTTATAGCAAGAGGTTTATTAGTAATTTATGCTGATAGTGAATATAATATTAAAAACTACACAAACAGCTACTGATTTTTTTCCCAGTTGCATTCATTTTTATTCTACTTCCATGATTTCATTTTGGAGTTACAATTCATGTCAAATCATGTTTAATGGGGAATAATTTGCAATTTAAAAGGCGTTCTCAATTCAATCTGGAATGGCGCACAACTCCTCCAACTACTAGACTTCCAAGAGAAGAAGCTGCAGGGGATGAAACGATAACATCAACCTGAGAGGAGACTTCTAACTGAGCATTTTCATTAGTTACCAAAGGGTGATGTGAACTGGAACGGGTTTGATTGGGTTTTTATTTATGTACATGCTCATAAGTGCCTCCCGTCTTCATTGTGGTACAAACACACACACACACACACACACACACTGGAGGTTGTCATGGCAACGTTCACCTGTTGTTGCGAGAGGGGAGAATTTCAAACAGTCCGTTATCACAGAAGCAGAGCATCCTCTGATCCTATTCTCCAACATGTCACAGGTAGAATAAAGAAACCAAGGCAAATTGCATGACGACAGGCAATTTCGTAAAGTCGATATTTGGTGCAACTCATTTAAATTGACCCAAAAATTTAATTCATGTTGTATTATATGCCTTTGCGCCTCTTCAAATACTAATTCCAGAATGCCACAATGATATCATCGCTATTAAACAAGCAATTAAACCTGCAGTTAAAGAGTAAAAAATGTGTAAAAAGATATTTCAAACTTATTTTCAACACACAGTAAGATATGACGACAGCCGCAAATCAGTTTTCCGGCACATTTGAGCTTTTAGCAAAACTTCAAGTCATCATCGCTCTTCGTTAATTCAGGCGTGTCAAACTCAATCTCATACGCATCCTTTTTTAACTTGATTATCACAGTTAAGTCGTGCGCATTGCTGATGATGACTATATAAAGCATAAAGAGAAGATTCAATTATCACCTCTCTTCTCTTTCAGCTCTATCAGATCGCATGAACAAAGCGCTAACTCTTTCAACATGGCTGCTGTTGACGTCAAAAGTCAACTTTATCCTGCACACTTCCAAAATGTGATTACAACACTCTCAGACGCCAGACAAGTCAACACACTCTACAAATCTTGCCTGATCGTGACAGTTTCAAGGTAAGAACTTTGACTGGAATGAAAACAGACCAGATGAACTACAAACATATGAACACATTTACAGCATAAAATGACATTTTGTTTGCATTTCGATGACAAATGGAGATAGAGTCTGTTACTGTCAAAAAATAAGAAGACATATGACTGCATTTCCAAGCACTCTGCATATAAACGACTGTGAAATGAGGGCGCTTGTTCACATTTACGGCCTCTTCTTGTCATAATTCATCTCCTAGTACATATGGGCATAAACACAAACACGTATTAGCATACATTACACCCATTCGTCTCTATAAACAGCCCCCACTTTGTCAAACTTTCCCTCTCACAGATGTTGAATCCGGGTTGGCAGCTGAACTTCAGGGCACCATGGTCAATGTGACGCCCAGTATAGACCCAGCAGCGGCCCATGAGAGGTACAACTACCTCGCGTTAATATGCGGCGTGCCTCTCATCCTCATCATCATCTTGGGGAATGTCCTAGTGTGCCTCAGTGTGTTGACCGAACGCTCCCTTAAAACCGCAACTAACTACTTCATCGTCAGTCTGGCTGTGGCGGACCTCCTGTTGGCTGTGCTGGTCCTCCCGCTTTATGTCTACTCTGAGGTGAGCGCCAGTGACTGATGAGAGACGGTCTAAACTCCTCCTCTATGTTTCAGACTACTAATTCACTAATCTTTCATTTAGCTGATGGTTTTATCCATACTGGGAGAGTTTGAGTGGAGCAATTGGGGTTAAGTATCCCGCTCAAGGCCAGAATGCAACCTGGTCTCATGACGAAAACGTACCTGTGGGAATTTTTTCACAAGATGTGAAATACGTACCGCCATGTACGTTTCGTGACATATTTGATGTGAAATGTCCACTGAGTGGAAAGTAAAAGAGTGTTCGCTTTTTTTCCCCCGGAACAGATGAACGTATACAGGTGCATCTCAATAAATTAGAATGTCGTGGAAAAGTTAATTTCTTTCAGTAATTCAACTCAAATCGTGAAACTCGTGTATTAAATAAATTCAATGTACACAGACTGAAGTAGTTTAAGTCTTTGGGTCTTTTAATTGTGATGATTTTGGCTCACATTTAACAAAAACCCACCAATTCACTATCTCAACAAATTAGAATATGGTGACATGCCAATCAGCTAATCAACTCAAAACACCTGCAAAGGTTTGCTGAGCCTTCAAAATGGTCTCTCAGTTTGGTTCACTGGGCTACACAATCATGGGGAACACTGCTGATCTGACAGTTGTCCAGAAGACAATCATTGACACCCTTCACAAGGAGGGTAAGCCACAAACATTCATTGCCAAAGAAGCTGGCTGTTCACAGAGTGCTGTATCCAAGCATGTTAACAGAAAGTTGAGTGGAAGGAAAAAGTGTGGAAGAAAAAGATGCACAACCAACCGAGAGAACCGCAGCCTTATGAGGATTGTCAAGCAAAATCGATTCAAGAATTTGGGTGAACTTCACAAGGAATGGACTGAGGCTGGGGTCAAGGCATCAAGAGCCACCACACACAGACGTGTCAAGGAATTTGGCTACAGTTGTCGTATTCCTCTTGTGCGTCTTACCTGGGCTAAGGAGAAGAAAAACTGGACTGTTGCCCAGTGGTCCAAAGTCCTCTTTTCAGATGAGAGCAAGTTTTGTATTTCATTTGGAAAACAAGGTCCTAGAGTCTGGAGGAAGGGTGGAGAAGCTCATAGCCCAAGTTGCTTGAAGTCCAGTGTTAAGTTTCCACAGTCTGTGATGATTTGGGGTGCAATGTCATCTGCTGGTGTTGGTCCATTGTGTTTTTGAAAACCAAAGTCACTGCACCCGTTTACCAAGAAATTTTGGAGCACTTCATGCTTCCTTCTGCTGACCAGCTTTTTAAAGATGCTGATTTCATTTTCCAGCAGGATTTGGCACCTGCCCACACTGCCAAAAGCACCAAAAGTTGGTTAAATGACCATGGTGTTGGTGTGCTTGACTGGCCAGCAAGCTCACCAGACTTGAACCCCATAGAGAATCTATGGGGTATTGTCAAGAGGAAAATGAGAAACAAGAAACCAAAAAATGCAGATGAGCTGAAGGCCACTGTCAAAGAAACCTGGGCTTCCATACCACCTCAGCAGTGCCACAAACTGATCACCTCCATGCCATGCCAAATTGAGGCAGTAATTAAAGCAAAAGGAGCCCCTACCAAGTATTGAGTACATATACAGTAAATGAACATACTTTCCAGAAGGCCAACAATTCACTAAAAATGTTTTATTTTTTTTATTGGTCTTATGAAGTATTCTAATTTGTTGAGATAGTGAATTGGTGGGTTTTGTTAAATGCGAGCCAAAATAATCACAATTAACAGAACCAAAGACTTAAACTACTTCAGTCTGTGTGCACTGAATTTATTTAATACACGAGTTTCACAATTTGAGTTGAATTACTGAACTTTTCCACGACATTCTAATTTATTGAGATGCACCTGTATATGATATGTTTTATGTGACGTTGGTTTTGTAGGTGTCACTGCAGTTCTGACTTGAAATGTACGTTAAATGGCGCTATAAGTCTAATGCTCCGTGACGTTTTAATATAATGTACCGTCTGCACTACACCTAAACCTACCTGATATTATGAACAAAGGCGAATGTGACATAAAAACGCAATCACGAGCATGCCGTTTTAGCTTGTTTTTTGATTTCTCATCTTTCAGCTCTTTCATCGTGAGTCATGTTTTTCACAGGATTCGTACCCAAGGATTCCACATCCTAAGCCCAATTCCGTACCGACTGAGCTACTGAGCAAGCTTGTTATGTCCGGAAAGCGAAACATATGGAACTGTGATCATAACCGTGTACAAAAATGATTACAAGTGCTTGCTGTTTTACTGCCTCTAGCGTTCTGTTGGAAACTGCAGTGATATGTACTTATTGGTATGTATTTCGCATCTTGCGAAAAAATTCCCACAGGTATGTTTTCGTCATGAGATCAGGTATCCAGAATGATGATATGGAACAAACTGAGCATATTGTCCACCTGGTCATTTGCCTTTTTTATCATCTTTGAAAACATTTCAGTAGGAGATCCTGGTACATTAAGTACATAAGCAGTACTGAGTTTCTGAGAATTCATGAGTTATTCAGATGATGTTGAACTTTTAATTATTCCTCATTGAAGTGTTACTAGTGGACAAGTGCAAAGTGTTTGAGATGAATTAGCGGAATATGACTGAAATCAATAATTGAGTCATTCAGATTACAACTACATTGTATCAATCAGCTAGACTTCTCTAACATCAATGAAACTGAAAATGAGTGTGGTGCTACTTCTGTTTAACATGGGGTATGTGTGCCTGTCAATGTTCAAATGAAGCCTACAGCACTGGTGGTGGTTTTACGGATTAACTTTTCGATTATCAACCTAGATCTTTAAAATCTGCATGAAACACTGAGCGCTGTCTGTTTGGTTTATGTAATTTATCAAGAAAAATATGTAGGTTGCCATTTTTGACTTGATTTTATGCACCAGAAACTTACTGGACTGTGAAACGAGATCCATGTGGAGTTGAAAAATAAGATGGTTTGGTGATGTCATCTGGAAAGGGAAGTCATTTAAAAGGCAGATCTAGTTATTTAAATGTGGTCAAATATTATTAAAATGGATTTTTTTATTTCTACGGAGTACTTATTCTCCAGGAAACTATTTCTAACGTCTCATGGTGTGAATTTTTGTCCTTGAAGTTTGTGTCTGTGAAGTGAATCTTGATGCAGTGAGTGATTTCTCTCAAATACTTCCTGTCTTTATTGTTGTCAGAGTCTTAGTCGTCATTGTCATCAGTCAAGATCACAACCACCTGGATTCCGATCACCCACACCTGCAGCCAATTATCATCTCTTCTTTAAATACACGCTCCATTCAGACTCTCATTGTCCGGTCTACCGTTCACAACCCCGAACAGTTCCCAGACTCTTTGTGCACTTACCTGTTTACTTACATTTCTCCTCTCCAATGATCCTCCTGCGATACTCCGTCTAAGAATCCCCTGTTCCTGGTTCCTGCACTCCATTGATCCTGCAAAGAGACTCACATTCAGTCAACAGCTAAGACCCATTGAACTCTTACTATTTCCAAGATTCTCACCTGCCATTCTCTCCTCACGATCTGCATTCAACCTGTCAATAAATCATCCTGTGTTTCACTTACCTCTGTGTCTCCTCGCCTGCATATCTGTGACAGAAGACCGGACCAACACCGACACCACCATGGAGGCCACCGCTCCAGGCCGCCGCCGTCTGCGGCTCGTCCCTGCAAGCTGGACGGATTTCAGCCTAATTCGGCTGCCGAGCCCGCCACCGTCTGCGGCTCTTCCTCGCCCGCCGCCGTCTGCGGCTCTTCCTCGCCCGCTGCCGCCTGCGGCTCTTCCTCGCCAGCCACCTTCCGCGATTCCCTCAAGCCTGCCGGCAGAGAATCTGGCAAGCCATCCGGCCGTTAAAGTGTCTTCCAGAACGCCCCCAAGTGTCCGCGCTTCAAGAGCGCCCCCCCCAGTGCCTGCGCCATGAAGGCACCTTCCTATCTCCGCGCTTCCAGAGCGCCCCCTAGTGTCCGTGCTTCAAGAGCGCCCCCCACTGCCTGCGCCACGAAGACGCCTCCTATCTCCGCACTTCCAGAGCGTCCCCAAGTGTCCGTGCTTCAAGGGCGCCCCCCCAGTGCCTGCGCCACGAAGGCGCCTTCCTATCTCCGCGCTTCCAGAGAGCCCCCAAGTGTCCGCACTACCTAATATCCGCGCTTCAAGAGCGCCCCCCAGTGCCTGCTGCCTGTGCCACGAAGGCGCCTCCCTATCTCCGCGCTTCCAGAGCGCCCCCAAGTGTTCGCGCTTCCAGAGCACCCTCCAGAGCCCACTCCTCGGCAGCTCCCTCCTGTGCCAGCCCCCCGTAAGTGCACTTCCGTTCCCGGGTCGAGCCCAGGAGAGGCTCCAGTTCCCGGGTCGAGCCCAGGAGAGGTTCCTGATCCCCAGTCCAGCCCAGTGAGGGCCCCTGATCCCCAGTCCAGCCCAGGAGGGGCTCCAGATTCCCTGTTCAGCCCAGGAAAGGTTACAGTCCCCGAGTTCAGGCCCAGAAGGTTCCCAAAGTATTTTATTTGGGGGGGGTAGGTTGGCTGTAGCTGGAGAGGCTGGGGCCACGGCCTCGGAGCTGCACCGCCGTGGTCTCCCGAGCACCCTGCACCACCATGGCCTCCCAAGTCTCCTGATCCACCATGGCCTCCTGAGCTCCCTGCTTCGCCATGGTTCCCGGAACGGGCACCGCCCTGGAGGCCGTCTGTCATATCTCCTGGTCCCTGGAGGCCTCCAGAGCGCCCACCCCCCCCTCCCCGTTGGATGTTGCACGGTTAGGAGGGGGGAGGAATGTCAGAGTCTTAGTCATCATTGTCATCAGTCAAGATCACAACCACCTGGATTCTGATCAGCCGCACCTGCAGCCAATTATCATCTCTTCTTTAAATACACGCTCCGTTCAGACTCTCATCATCCGGTCTACCGTTCACAACCCCGAACAGTTCCCAGACCCTTTGTGCACTTACCTGTTTACTTACATTTCTGCTCTCCAATGATCCTCCTGCGATACTCCGTCTAAGAATCCCCTGTTCCTGGTTCCTGCACTCCATTGATCCTGCAAAGAGACTCACATTCAGTCAACAGCTAAGACCCATTGAACTGTTACTATTTCCAATATTATGACCTTCCATTCTCTCCTCACGATCTGCATTCAACCTGTTAATAAACCATCCTGTGTTTCACTTACCTCTGTGTCTCCTCGCCTGCATATCTGTGACAATTGTATGTTTAGTTTGAATTAACAAAGGATTTGATTCGTTCTTTGAATGAATTCAAACTTTAATTGCAGTCAATCAAGACCATCGAGTGATAAACACCTACCATCTGCTGATCCTTGAAGACTTAACTAACATGACCTTGAACGTGACTTTAAAGAATATCTCACACCAAAATATTATATATTTTGTATTTGAATATATTGTAATATTTAAATATAAATATTTGATATATCCCAATTTAAATATTTATATTTGTATTACTTGTATTCTAATTGTAATATTTTGATGTTTGCAGATATACATATATGGAATTGATGCCCCTGGCATATACTGTATAGAAGAGTGTGTGTTCTGTTGTCTTACACATTCTATCTTTCTCTCTCTGTGTGTTTTAGTTCCTGGGAGGCATGTGGACCCTGAGTATGTACATCTGTGATGCCCTAATGACTATGGACGTGATGCTCTGCACTGCCTCCATTCTGAATCTATGTGCAATTAGTGTGGACAGGTGAGACACGCACCCACACACACACCTGCTCACCCACCACTCTATTAAAAATAGCTCAAACTTTAACTTATAAAAAAAAATGAACAGAATAAATATGGTAAGAAATCACTTCTACTGAGATCTGTTGGATTTGTTTGTCAATATATACAGCAAAAATAAAAATCAACATGACCTTCCATATACCCCCAACACACAAAAAAAGAAAGAAATTGAAAAAAAATGGGAAAAAAATAAAATAAATAAAAAAATAAGTTTCTTTTTATGTCATCATTTTGACTCTGTGTCATAATTATCACTTATCTCAGTTATGACTTAGTATTTCATAACTTTGACTTTACGTATCTCACACTTATGACTTCATATCTCATAACTTTAACATTTATCTCTTAATTATGACTTTGTATCTCATTTACCAAAGCATGTTTGTTTGTTTGTTTGTTTGTTTGTTTGTTTGTTTGTTTGTCCTTTATTTTTTATTTTTTGGCAGAAATGGCCTTCCATATACCCCCAACACTGCAAAAACATAGAAAACAAATAGTTTGTCCATCCAAATTATCTACAGTATACATTTCTTGTGATAGTCCCTACATTTTCATATGATTTTTTTTTAACATTCAGCAGGTCTGTTTTGTGCCTCTCTGAGTGTTCACACAGTGAATCTTAAATCGGTGGTTATGTGTGATTGGCGTCCAGCGGGATGCTAATGAAACCACGACGTGGAGCTGAATTTCATTACTTACACAGTGCATCAAGCATCACCGATTCACATAAACAATATGAAACAACTTCAAGAGGTCCCAGACCAAGGCAAAGCAGGGTCAATCTGTCTTTGACGCATACTAAAACAAAAGCGAGCTTGTCTCTGAAGATGAATACAAAGGTTTGGAGGTCGAAAGGGTGTAGATGATTGAAAAGATGAATCAGACTTATGAGGTCTCATGCAATTTAAAATGATTGCGCTAGAATCTTCCACTGTCTCGCGGGTCACTGTGATTAACAAACACAAAACATGCTTTAAGGAGTTGTCAATCATGATTATACGCATAAACATAAGCTTTTACAAGCAAACTAAAGTAACTGCAGTAAAAGCAGACAAATAAAGGTAGAAAAATAATATCTGACTGAACATTTCATCAAACTCAACTGTACCCTTTAGTATCCCGTCTTAAAGAGTTCACCCAAAAATTAAAATACTGTTATCATATACGTACCCTCATGTTGCTCCAAACTCATATGACTTTCTTCTCTGGAACGCAAAATAAGATATTTTGAAGAATTTTTCAACTGTTTTAGGTCCGAGTCCACCTTGCTGAGTCCAAGTTATTAATTCAGAGTTATGGAGTTATTAATGTCTTTTTATCTTAATTTTATGTTGTTACTAGTTACATATTAATCAAATGATTAATCATGATTAATTGCATCCAAAATAAAAGTTTTTTTTTTTTTTTTTTTGTGTACATAATATATGTGTGTGTGTACTGTGCATATTTATTATGCATATATAAATACACACACATACAGTATATATTTTGAAAATATTTATATGTATTTACATGTGTATATATTTATATTCATAATTTATATTATATATAATTATATTTAATATATAAACATAACATTTTTCTTAAATATATACATGCATGTGTGTGTATTCATATATACATAATAAATGTACACAGTACACAAGCATGTATTATGTATACAAAAACTTTTATTTTTGATGCGATTAATCGCGATTAATCATTGCCCAGGACTAATAAATAATATCGATTATATGAATATAAATATATACATGTAAATATTTTAAAAAATATATACTGTATGTGTGTGTATTTATACACACACACATTATGTAAATAAAAACTTATTTTGGATGCGATTAATCATTTGACAGCGCTAGTTGTTACTCTTTTTTTATCTTTTATCTTACACATGACATGAATTTGTCTGTATGTCAAAAATGTCAGAATCCAAGTTCGAGAGGGAGCAATATCATTCGAATCACTTTCAGAAATTATTTATTAATTTTTTTTTTTTAGTGGAAGGACCATAAAAACAAGAATCCATCCTGCTTTAAAGACCTGGAGCATTTAAAGTGGCAGACAACAAAACTGTAGTGCAGGCTTTTAATAAACAATGTTATTGTCCACTGGTGTAATATAGTTACCTTTATAGTTATCCTTATGTGTGACAGTGGACCTTATTACTTTCTCTACATGTCTGTTACAGGTACATTGCAGTGGTGGTCCCTCTGAAATACAACAGGAACCAGTTTAGTGTTCGTCAGCTAGCCTTGATCACAGCCACCTGGGTGCTATCCCTGGGCGTAGCCAGTCCTGTCATATTCGGCTTGAACCAGGTGCCCAACAGGGATCCTCATGTGTGTAAGCTGGAGGACAACCAGTTTGTGGTCTACTCCTCCATCTGCTCCTTCTTCGTCCCCTGTCCTGTCATGCTCCTCCTGTACTACTGGATGTTCAGGGGACTAAAGCGATGGAGCTCTGGCCGTAGCCGGTCACACCTCCACAGGCCACCCAGAGGCCGTAGGAGCCTGTCTTTGCGACTGGGAGCAGCTCTACAGAAGGAGAAGGGACGGGCAAGGGAGAAAGTTGTGTACCTCATGCCTGCAGGTCTCAGTCCGACATCTCTCACCGCTACCCCGACTACTCCAATCTCCCCAGCCAGCCCGGTTACTCTTACCACGGACGAGCAGGCAGAAGGTCAAACGCCGGCAGCAGAGAGTGACCCCATGACCACCCAGATGGACAGTGTTTCGGACGCAGAGAACCCTGAGCAGGCCACTGAGGATGAGAGCGGCCGGGAGAATGGTGTGGGGAAGAACCATCGGTCTCATGCGGGACGCCGCCACAGCAAGAGCAACAGGGTAAGCGGACGGGAGCGGAAGGCAATGAAGGTGCTGCCCGTGGTTGTGGGTATGTATCAGTTCAATTCAAATGTTTTGTATTGTGCTTTTCACAACATAAATGTCTTAAGCATATGGAAGCCTGTTTCCGCCACTGAATAAAATATTTGAAAAAATCAGACTTTTTATCTCACAATTCTGACATTTTTTTCAGAATTGCGAGTTTATATCTCACAGTTCTGACTTTTTTTCTTGCAATTGCGAGTTTATATCTCACAATTCGGAGATATACGCTTGCAGTTCTGACTTTTTTCTCAGAATTGCGAGATATAAACTCATAGTTGCGAGTTATACAGTTGTGAGTTTATATCACGCAATTCTGAGAAAAAAAGTCAGAATTGCGATATATAAACTCACAATTCTGAAAAAAGTCAGAACTGCAAGCTTATATCTCCGAATATAGTTGCGAGTTATAAAGTGAAAATTGCAAGATATATACTCAAAATTCTGACTTTTTTTCAGAATTGCAAGTTTATATCTCGCAGTTGACTTTTTTTTTTTTCTCAGAAAAAAATTGCGAGTTTGCAATTGTAAGTCAGAACTGTAAAATATAAACTCGCAGTTCTGAGAACATATCAGTCTTTTTCCCCCCTCAGAATTGGACTTTATCCCGCTATTCTGACTTTATACCTCACAATTGTGACTTAATATCATGCAAGAGAAAAAGTCAGAATTGTGAGATAAAAAGTCGTAATTACCTTTTTTTTATTTTCTATTTAGTGGCAGAAATGGGCATCCATAAAAGCAGCTTTATGTGCATTTTAGCTGTATATTAAAATTATATTATTTTTTTGTGTGTTTCTTGATCTGGTTTAATTTCCTTTTGGTTGACCAAGATGCTTGAAAACATCTTGGGGGCATCATGAACATTCTCCTAAATGTCTGATATGAAATGAGACAGTGTTTGAGTAAATTATAATAATTTTATTTTATTTTTTGGTGAACTGTCCCTTTAAGATGATTTTAAGGGACTCCAGCATCCAAAACAAATGCTGGTGAGCTGCCATGCTGGTCTTTTCAAACACTCAAAGTGCCTTGCCACGATCTGAGGTTTTTAAAATCTGTGTGGGTATACATCAGTGTGTTTGAATGTTGATTTATGTAAAAATAATGACTCAAGTCATGAATAAATGCATGTGCATAAATTAGAACTAAATGACAGCTGTCAGGTGGTCAAGTATGATGAAAACACTGCTAAAATGTCACGTTCTGCAATATATAAAAACTTTATATGGTTTGATGTGACAACTACTGCTCTAGGATTATTAACATGACAATTGCTTTTGAAAAAAACAAGCATATCGAGGCAGAAACAGTTAGCTCTTTTTGCTGCCTATAGTCTGTTCAATCACGCGTATGAAAGAATTATCAATGTAAGGATATTCATAAACTCCAAACATGATCTTCTCCTCAGGTGTGTTTCTGGCCTGCTGGACTCCTTTCTTTGTGGTCCATGTGACTAAGGCGCTGTGCGAGTCATGTGACATCGGCCCAACGCTGATCAGTGTGGTCACGTGGCTTGGCTACGTGAACAGTGCCGTCAACCCCATCATCTACACTGCCTTCAATGTGGAGTTCAGGAACGTCTTTCATAAACTGCTCTGCTGTCGCTCCTGATTCAAAACGCTCTTTAGCATAAGCCTAAATTCATGAAGAATCATTAAATAATTCAAAAACAATGATTTAAAAAACACCTGGATGATCTGAGCATACAGTGGTCTCCAAGCAAAGGAATCCTTTAAGAAAACTGAACATTACAAAACAATGGATTACTGAAAAGACTGAATGCGTGGAATGTGAGGAAAACTTCTGATGCCTTAGTTAACTGAACATTTTCTTGTAAAATTATTGCTTGAACACTACAGTAGATAACAGAATACTGTTGATTTCATAGCCCAGAGGCATAAAATATGTGAAAACATCCACATTGAAGATAACAATCGTCTGTGTTTGATATGTGATTGGTATCAGTGTTGATTTAATTATTTTTAAATGAATTTTCATATCTTTTTTTTTTTTTTCTTTAAGTGTTGGTTGTTTTGAATAGATATGCAGAGTGGACAGACAGCTTTTTCATGGTTTAGGAGCAAGTTAGATGTGATCATGAGCTGTGTTTGGAATGGCATACTGTACCGGCATACTAAGCAGTATATTGTCAGTATGATGCCTCGTTATCATCTCAAATACAGTCGCTGTGTGCTTTTATTTCAAGCATGAGCTCATGTATTCTTCACACATGCATATTATATACTAGAATACTGCTATACTAATACAACAAATATGTTGTCTATGCTATTCTGGACACTGCCATCGATTCTTAAAGGTGCATATGGTGAGATTGTTTATTACAAAATTTTCCCTGACAAAATGAACTGGCATAAGCCCTGAAAAACCATGTAAACATAGCCAGGGAAAGATCTTGTTTTCATACCTACGTCACCTTTACTTAGAACAAATGATGTTAAGAAGTTAATTCTGTGGCTTCATACAAAGAGAAAAATGTGCCAACTGTTGGGGGTGTATATACAGTTGCCAAAATCATTGGATGCCTTTCTCTGCACTAGTGCACACAGTCTGCCAATTTAGTTTTGTTGCAAGTGTGATTCACAAAATGTGTACTGTAGATGTGCTCAGCAGTGACTGGTAATAAACTGCATAATGGCACAGGGGATCGTGGGTATTATCTGGGGTGGATTATAGTAATTGTGCTTCTAAGAATCAGTGTTGTAAAGAGACTTGTGGAATGAGTATTGCTGTTCTTGTACAGGATCAACAGTTTATCTGTCACTTTATGGAGATGTATGTGCTTTACTGCTTAAATTGTACAAATATATAAGCAGTGGGCTTCATAAATCTGATAAATTTTTTAATTCAATTTATGATTTGTGAAATCTTCTTAATTTTACTTTAAAATTGGAATATAATTGGGGAAAAAATATATAAATAAAATAATTATAACAAAAATAGAAATTTGCAAAATAGAAGACTTGGTGGTCTCATCCTTTTGGACCTCGCTGGATGCAAACAAATAAAAGTTTGGGGTTGGTAATCATTTTTATTAATACTTTTATTGAGAAAGGACACATTAAATTGATCAAAAGTGACAGTAAAGACTTTTATAAAGTTACAAAAGTAAATTTCAAATAAATGCTAATCTGAATCCAAGAATCCTGGAAAAATTGTATAATAGTTTTCAAAGAAAATATTAAGCAGCAAAACTGTTTTAAATATTTTTTAAAATATCATATCAGCATTTTAAAATGATTTCTGAGGGATCATATTACACTGAAGTAATTGCTGCCAAAAATTCAGCTTTTCCATCACAGGAATAAATGACGCTGTATATTAGAATAGAAAACAGGTATTTACTTCACTTTTGATCAAATAAAAGCAGCCTTTCTGAGAACAAGATACATCAAAACATCAAAAAATTAAACCTAGCCCAAACCTTTGAACAGTACTGTATATATACAATCATTCAAAGTTTTTCATAATAAATGTACATTTCATAAGGCAGGATTTCAAATTGCAACCAAAGACCAAGTGAGAAAATAATTTTTTTGTTTTAAGATTTTTAGTCTTATATTGCAGAAAAACTACTGAATATTGCATGCCATAATGCAGTCTCCACAATCCACGGAAGCAGCCCTACTGAGACGTTCAGCATGTTTACAACGATAACTATCACAATCATAGGATGACTTTCCGAATAGCACTCAACAATATTCCAACACTTTGAGCCGTACACTGATTCATATCTATGAATCATAAGTAGACTTGAGACACCATGTATCCTGCGACGTAAAAATTAGAATTGAGGCACCCCAGAGAACACTATATCTGTACTCATCAGATAAGTAGTTCCCAAAATGAAAATTCTGTCATTGTTTACTCACCTTCATATTGTTCCAAACCAATATACTATACAATGGCTGTTCATAGTGACCAGGGGCTCCAAAAAGCACATAATTGACCATTCACAGTGAGCTTGATTGACAGGTGATCTGACCAATCATAATGCCATTGATGACCGACAAACAAACCAGACAGATGAGTAGATTAACGTCGATGGACTTGAACTTGAAAAACGGTGTATTGACGTCTTTCCGCGGTTGAAACAAGACACCTTCTGATGTTCATTCATATTTATTTCAGGCTATAACTAGTATAGTATTTTGCGCTTTAACTGTCTGTATTTTGCCGATATATTTTTCATTTCGTGAGATGTGAGAGAGCAATAGTAAAGGTCATTGCACACTGAGTCCGAAATTTTCAGACGTAAAAAAATAAATACGACCTTATGTCAGTCACGTTTCTGAAACTGTTGTCCATCATAAAAAAATCGGATCGGGTTCGATTTTCTGCATTCTTGCATCCGTAGCAAGCATTTTGAGAGGTGTTTTGACAATTCAGAGCCACCGTACAAACGAACGCCAAAATCCAGAATGGCGTCTGACAAGTTGATCCACTTCGTCTCGCAGCACAAAGCACTGTATATAGGTCCTTGCACACTGAGTTCACAGAAATTGGTGGTCTTCTTTTTAATATGGCTCCAGTATTGGTAGCAAAGCATCAAACTAAACCACTGACATCCTGAAGTAAACTTTGAATAGCCCGTGATAATCCCGCAGCTCCTTAATAAGGAGATGGAACTCTAATTCCTCTCTATATCTCAGGATTGGATTTCCACTTTCTTTTTCTCTTTTTAAGAAGAGAGAGGACTACAAAATCATCCTCACTGCTTGAAGACTCCATTTTGTATTGTTTAATTAATATGCTTCGGACTGTGCAAGGTACCCTCGGACTCAGTGTGCAATGACCTTAACTAAGGGGGGTTAGTAACAAGTTAATTACAAGTTTAAGAGTGACAATTACTTAATTACAAGTTTGAGGGTGACAACTGATTTTGGGTGAACTGTTCCTTTAAAGTTGTCTTGTTTGTCAGCAAGAGTGAATACGGCAGCATTCACAAGCAGATATACACCAGCTATCATGCAGTTCCCCCTCAGGCATGATTCTCCAACCCTCCATTAGACAACTGTCTCTTTCTGCCCTATAAACACAGCTGTCAAAGCCCAGATGAGAACACAACAAAGAGTGACAGAGGAAGTGAGGGCAATTTGTGTTTTATATAGCATCACTAGGCAGGAAATTCAGATCAAGGAGTCTACATAAAAACTCTGGGTTGTGAAGAAGGATGATCTGAAAAAGATCTCCAGCTGACACGATGAGTTCTGCGAGATGTAAACAGTCAGCTGGTATTCATTGTTTTGATGCGGTTTTATTCGCGTACAAAAGATCCCGCAGTGGGAATAAGCCGTATGCTGGTCTGTTTAACAAGGGCTGATGACTCCTCCATGCCTCATGCAGAAAGTGGGTGTCCACACTCTCAGCGGTACACAAAAATAGATTAAAAGGATTGTGTAAGCGCTGGCGGATCCACAAGTATCCACGGAAACAAGGCACAGCGAGGTAGAGCAGGGGCCATGCTGAAGGGCAGGTCAGGAGTCAGAGCTTTCTAGCCATTTATAACACTTAGCGGCCGTCGTGCACAAATTAAATGTCAAATCATCCATTAATGAGAATCGGTTAATGAGTCGGAAGTACAAGTGATGTTAATTTACTGGAACTTCTGTCTTGGATTATAGGCATCATAGATGTTTGGTGTAAAGTGTGCACTGCTGCATTACAGAGAATTGAATTTAACTCTGTGTGAGAGTCTCAAACTCCACAGGAGAGTGTTTAAAGCTGCTAATTTGACAATCAGTGACTGCCACTTAAAAAAATATATTGGAGTTTTGTATCTTTTAGTTTGTATATTAGCTTTAAAGGGTTAGTTCACCCAATAATGAAAATTTGGTCATTAATTACTCACCCTCGTGTCGTAACCCGTAAGAAAATCCGAGAGCCTTTCTGACCCTCCATAGACAGCAATGCAACTGAAATGTTCCCAGACCCAGAAACATAGTAAGGACATCGTTAAAACAATCCATGTGACATCAATGGTTCAACCATAATTTTTCAAAGCTATGAGAATACTACTTTGGACTATTTTAACAACGTTTCTGGGTCTGGGAACATTTCAGTTGCATTGCTGTCTATGGAGAGTCAGAAAGGCTCTAATTTGTGTTTCGAAGATGAACAAAGGTCTTATGGGTTTGGAACGACATGAGGGTGAGTAATTAATCACAGAATCTTATTTTCACCATGCAATAAAAAAATACAAAAAAGGTAATTGTGACTTTTTTCCTCATAATTCAGGGTTTACGTCTCACAATTCAGACTTTTTTCTCACAATTCTGAGAAAATTGTGAAATACAAACTTTCACTTCTGAGACAAAAGTCAGAATTGCGAGATGTTAACTTATAACCCTTTTTTCCAGAATTGTGATAGAAAGTCAGAATTGTGAGATAAACACTCACAGTTACAGGTTTTATTTATTTATTTTTATTTAGCAGATGAAATACGATTCCATATTAGGGTGATATGCTAATGCTAAAGATTGACAAAAATCATGTTTGTATTTTCTTTAGTCATTCTCTTTAGGAAAAACTGACCAAAATATTAACTACAAAGATTGTTGTCCAATCATGCTCGTATACTCTCAGAAAAAAAGGTACAAAAGCTGTCACTGTGGCAATACCTTTTCAAAAGGTAAATTTTTATACCTTTAAGATAGTAATATGTACACTTTAGGTACTAATTTGTCCCTTTAATGTACCAATATGGACTTTTTAGGTAAAAATGTGTACCTTCTGAAGAGGTACTGCCCCAGTTGTATCTTTTTTTCTAAGAGTGTAATTCATTCCGTAATTCATACGTAAACGTAATTCATGTCATACATTTTACTTTTTTTCTCAGAGCTCCATTAGAAAAGATATTTTATGTCAAAATCAACAAAAAGATGATATTAATATGACTAGACGACTAGTTAATGCCATGGTTCTCAATTAGAGCTTATATATGAAACCCCACATGACTCAACTTGTACTAATACATGCTCTCATTTTAATTTAGTTAAAGCGCATTGATTTAACTAAAACAAAGGAACAAATTAGTATGACATAGCTATGACTTACCCCAAAAGAGAGAACAAATTATTAGTGGGAATGAATTCTTAGTTCATAGTCATGATATCTTGTTTTTTTTTTGTTGTTGTTTTTTTTACCTGCATGTCATGTCTCCATAAAAAAAATTTCAATTACAGTTGAAGAAAGAAATGATTGTTATCAGTGCATGTGCCAGAAATCGACTGCACTAATTAATGTGTCCATTATGTGGCAACACTGACAGTTGGGCTGTTGCTTGGAACTACTCGAAAAAGATAGAAAATGCCAGTTTAAACAACAAAATGTGAAGATGGAAATACCAACAATGGACATTAGAGGAGAAAGTTAGAAGTGAGTAAAAAGACCACAAAACAGTTGAGCTAAATGTGTCTGTACTGACTTTATTAGCTTAGAACACACAAGATATAATGCAAGCATGTGTCAGGCCTACACCACTGAAATAACCTCAAATGTAGGCAAGCAGCAACATTATATAATAGCAGATCATCAAGATTCATCCAACTAGGACGTGTTCTTTGATTAACATCCTTCCAAGCCTTCTGCTTCTTGTTCTCAATTCATGTGAGTGCACTTACTTATGCTGTATAATAGCTGTTAAGATTAGGGGTATAATATATCAGTGTACAAAGGATAACCTTGACATATTACTATCCTGACACAGATCAGACCTATTGATAGAGCGCTACAGTATAAAAAAACATTCACAGGATTATTCACACCACAGTGTCAGAATGACTCACAGTGTCAATTCACTCCTCTCAGAGCTTTTGTGATTTGGGTCCATTTAATGTAAGATGCAAAACCTATTCATCTCACTCCTCTTGTTTCCCTCTCTTTTTCTCTCCCCTGTGGTGGAACTGCAGTGAAGTGATCATATCAGTAACATTATGGCTCTGAATGATGTTCATATACTGTGGATATGTTCGAAATAGAATACTAGCTTACTATTTACTGTGTAGTATACACTGTATAATGTCTACTATTTAAAAATAGTGCAACTGTAAGCATTATCTCTCGAAAAGTGTTTCAAACAGTAGTATGTGACAATTGTGTCATTGTGGCCTCGCAACATATGTTACATGACCTCATCACATTGCTTGTTTCATTGGTCAAATCAATTCTCTTTCCGGCTCAGACTGCATAGGTTAACGGTGCGTTCCAAACGGGATATATCGCCCTCCGAAGGGCACTTCGGAATGAAAACAATCATGGCCGCCATATTGAAGGGTCATTCCAAACCGAAGTGCTCAAAACTAGCCACTTCAAAGGGCCCTTCGGAATGAAGGATTTCGAAGGGTACAACTGATGGACGCTTCGGGCTCCCATGATCCTTTGTACAGATTCTTTGCATGATGACGGTGCTTTCGTATGATGACGCAGAAGGGCACTTCAAGAAACAGTTGTTTGGTCCCCTACATCCTTCAACCCTTCGAAGCTCTCACTCCAGAGGGTAAACCCCTTTGAAGGGATTAGGGCATAGGGATGAGCCCTTCCGAATGGAACACAGGCTAAGTTTATGGGGCTGTCACGTGATGAACGAATGACTCAAACCCGAAGACTTGTCAGATAAGAGCTGAGGTGAGCTAATCATAGACTGAAGACCCAGGTAAACAATGAATTAATCTTTTCTGTTTTTTATAGCATTATAATTTTGTATTGTTTGTAGTGTGATCAATGTTTGTGTAAGTAGTAGATGTGTTAGGGAAGTATCACGTAACATTTTAATTATATTTTGCTAAAATGAACAAAATGAACGAAATGACTCGAAAAAAGATTTGTTCATTTTGCTGAACGAGACTCAAAGGTCCTAGTCGGTAAAATGATCCGAACTTCCCATCACTAGTGCGAATATAAGATGATCGACATAAACAGAAGGATCAGAGAAAATGTAGATCATAAAAGTAGATCATGTATGTAGATCATGTTTAGACCATTTTGAATCTGATCGGGGCGAAGTAATCAGTGAGGGAGATGCCTTTACAGACACAGAAAGATCTCTAGTTATGTCATGGATAGACCGATAACCCGTCGATCTGAATATATGTATGTATGTGTGTGTGTATGTGTGTGCGTGATCTATATACGTGTATAGCTATATATATATATATATATATATATATATATATATATATATATCTGAATATATGTATGTATGTGTGTGTGTATGTGTGTGCGTGATCTATATACGTGTATAGCTATATATATATATATATATATATATATATAGCTATACACGTGTATATAGATCACGCACACACATACACACACACATACATACATATATTCAGATCGACGGGTTATCGGTCTATCCATGACATAACTAGATATATATATGTATATATGTCTGTATGTAGCCTGTGTGTATGTAGCCTGCGTGTGTGTGTGTGTGTGTGTGTGTGTGTGTATAAACATATGGATGTGTGTGTGTGTGTCTGTTTGTTCATCAGAAACCTATCTGCATTCAAGTGGTGATAAAACATGAACACATGAAGATAGAATAAAATATATATATATATATATATATATTTTTTTTTAAAGCAGAGGCACGGTTCTTTATTTTGATATATAATATGTTCATATTTTCATAGCAGAAAATATTCTGAAGGCCATCTAATTTAGGTGAAAATCATCAAAAATGCTGGCAGTGGCTGGCAACTTTAAAAAAAAAAAAAAAAAAAAAAAAAAAAACGCTGACGGGGAAAGAGTTAATTGTGTTCATCATTTCTGTTTAAATATGTCATTAACTAACTGCCTAATGTTTACTATCCTAGAACTGTATATTTCTGCCATATGGACATCACCCTGACATTGTATCCATTGATAAACTACTCCTAACTGTAATGTAGAAACTTTCATTTTCTGTGAAACTGCTTTGCTACGATGTGTATCATGAAAAGTGCTATACAAATAACTGTGAATTTAATTTAATTGAATTTCTGCAAGATGTTGCAGTGATCTTGTGTTACAACTTGGAGCTGTCAGGATATTCTGAGCTTTAATTACAAGTTCTGTGAGGCCGTGAATGCTTTTTGCAAGTTAGAATCTTGTAATTATGATAATTCAGACATGGTGTGAACACATCGGGAGTAGGTCATTCAAATATTCTATACATAGGGAATTATTTCATATAATTTACACAGTGTGAATACTATAGTCTGTAAAAATAGCAAGAATAGTATGCTAGCCCATTCTAGTATTTAGAGAAGTGTTAGCATGCTTAATCATTTTAGCAATTACAAAAAGCCTGTTCTTTGCTAGGTTTAGGTACCTTTGGTCTCCTTTTTTCACTTCAGCATTGAATTATTATATCCTAGTAAATGACTAAGATTTGGTGTATTTTTCTGACGTAAGACTTCCTCTTTGTCCTTTTGTTCTGCTTCAGACCAGATAAAATGTGACTGACTAGAGACAAATAATGTTTAATAAACTAGTGTACTTCTAAAAATGGTAATGAATTAAAAATAAAATAAAAAATAATAAATAGAAAATAATAAAAATAAAACTAATAAATGGACAAAAACAAGTAAATAAAATAATTTCTGGTTGCAAATGTGCTAATTCTTACATTTCAATGCTTCTGGCTTTCATTCTTCAGAACAGGGAAGAGAAAAGAGAAAATATAAGAGTAAAGTGGAGACTGAGGGAGAAATAATTAGAATGTAGCAGATGAGAAAAGGTCTGTGATAGTTTGTTCATGAGATCAAACCACAGTTAAAATCTCATGTATGAGAGTAAACGCTGCTGCTGTAATACACTTTTTCCCCCATTCCAAAAATATCTGTCTTAATTAGTTTCGTATCATTAATTTGCTCATGCTCTCTCTGGGCATGGGCACAAAAATGTGTGCTTTTGATATTGCTGTCATTTTCAATTTAATCATCTGATCCTTTTTAAACCAAGACCTCTTAACTACTTCACAGTTTTCTATGGTATAGCAAAATAAATCATTTATTTAGTCATGCCATCAGTGTTACTGGAATGAATTTCTACCAGCATCTCACACCCTCTGTTTTTAAATATACCATACTCTGTAATTAACACTGTGTCTGTTCAACAGACCTAGTTTTCTCATTAATCTGAGTGTGAAAGGTTCATAAAGCTTAAAATACACATTAAAATACTAATAACAGCCAGGTGGGAGATTGTTATATTGATCCAAGGTCATATTGATCTTGTCGCCTTGTTTCATAGTTTTTCATTAACGCATCTATATCTACTATATTTACTATATTTAACTTAATTTCTAACGATTATCATCAATTTGATTTCATAGATACTATTTAAACTAAACTGAGCTAGACAATGACATCTCTGAATTCAATAATGAAATGCCTTTAACTGAAAATTGAATGTTTAATCTTATTATTATACATTACTGACACTCTATCCTCCAATTTGATACTGTTAAGTGCTTTGACACAATCTGTATTGTTAAAAGCGCTATAAATAAAGGTGACTTGACTTGACTTACTAAAATATGTACTTAGATTCCATTTAATGTGCACATATAGACACATATATCTACAGAAAACCAAGTTAAAATTATTCCTGAACCTTTTCAGGCAACAAGCAGCAGTCCTCTGGGATCTACTGCAAAGTCTACAAAAAAAAAAAAAAAAAAGACTTATATTAGCTTCTCAAATACTGGTAAAGTGCATCACTGACAGGTTGACTTATCTATCTATCTATCTATCTATCTATCTATCTATCTATCTATCTATCTATCTATCTATCTATCTATCTATTTATCTATCTATCTATCTATCTATCTATCTATCTATCTACATGTATAGGATTCAGTGCATTGCCGAGTGCATTAATCTTTGCTGATGAAAGAAAAAAAAACAACTTGTATTTCCATTAAGTTAACGTGTTTAATCAAATATGTTTAATGTTAATGTTCGTGCCATTTATGCACTTATTAAATTTGATATTGTAATGGTTTCATTCTGTGTGATTACTATGCACTGATTGTAAGAGAGGGTTCAGTCAAAAAGTCACAAGAGTGAATGATGGATAAATAATTCATTTCCACAAGTAATTTCTTTATAAAGGTAATTATATTAAGGTAAGATGTTTAACTCTGAAAATGTCTTGTAGATTTGATCACACTTTATTTTAAGACCCATTTCTCGCTATTAAAATTAACTATGACAATAAACTCCTAATTTGCTGCTTAGTTGTTAAGTTTAGGTATTGGGTAGGATTAGGGATGTAGAATATGGTCATGCAGAATAGGAGCTTTATAAGTACTAATAAACAGCCAATATGTTAATAAGCTAATAGTGAGAATTGGTCCCTATACTAAAGTGTTACCATAGATATTTAGATATACCTGACGCAGCGTCTGATGAAAGGTATTTTAAGGTATGAAATGAATTTTAAATATATTGCAATATACTGCACTGAGCACTAGCACCTGAAACGTGTGAGCTTCAGCTGGGTCTTCTTGTCACTGTTCTGCTATAATGGACAGGAATCTAACCATTACTATGCTTCATTAAACAAATTTACATTGATTTGTTGGGCAGTTAACAGCTGTAAGGAGGTCCTGGGAATAAGAGACCTCAGCAGGAGTCAGGTTATGTAAGAATGTGTGGTGAATGGAGTCAATATTGCCCTTAACGAATGCTAAGTCTTAAGCAAACTGCTGCTCCGAGCACATCTATCACTTTCTCTCTGTCTTTGTGTCCTGGTTTAAACTGGACAAATCATGACTGACACAGCAATTAGAGACAAATAATATTTGAAAGAATTTGATTCACATGATGTGACTTCTTCACTCAAAAATATCTCTACTGTCACTATATATCCTATAATGTTTAATTAATACTCCTATCATGTTTAATTAATTAAAAATGAATAAAAATGGGTTCCTTTTTTATTAAATTTAAATAAATAAAGAGTTCTTCTAGGCCAGATTTACTAACAGCTTGCGCCACCGTGAACCGTCTTTTGTCGTTAAAATAGTACTGTCAGGATTTACTAAAGACACGCGGTGAAGAATTAGCGCTGAAAAGGCGTGGACACAGTTATTTTAGCACCTGACCTTATTGAATATGCATTTGTTGGAGTGTCCCTTTCAGACGCAAAATTTATGGGAGGAGAGTATTAAAATGAATCACGCAACGCAATTTACTAACATTTGCATCAATTACTGATATCTGTGCCATTAATGGCCAAAAAAAGCATGTCTTAAAGCAGGCGGTAATTTGCGCTGCTCTTGGTAGATTGCGCTGCTCATAATGGAAATTATATGGCTGCGTCTGTTCTTTAATGTGCGCATTGTCAGTAAATCACATGCAGAATTTTCCCTCCCATCTATGGAATTGTGCTCTAACACTAATTTGCCCTATTTAGTAAATCTGGCCCCTAATTTTTTTTTTTTTTTTATATATATAATAATATCACAAATAAATAAAGATAAAAGAGACTAAATAAAAGTAAATAAATAAATAATGTTAGTTGATGTTATATTGTCTTGTCATTTGATCAGTTTAAGCATTTCTCATTTCTACTATGTTATTTAAGTGCTAATCATGATATTCATTTAGGTGGAAAAAGACAAAGAGTGAAAATCAATGTTAGGATGTGTAAGAGAAAACAGGAAGAACTGTTAAAAAGTGGGTGAGACAGAGTTTATTTGGGAGGGAGAGCATGATTGTAGGCAATTTTGAAGTCAAATATATGGTGGCTGAGAAGTGCAAAACAAATCACAATTCTGAAAACAAAATAACAAATTACAAATGCAAATCTAAAAAAACAAAATAACAGTTCAGAAAACATAACAACAATTCAGAAAACACAACGACAAATCCGAAAACAAAATAACACAAAGACAAAAAAAGAACAGCAGAGTCATGGTAGAAAGTTCAGAGATGGTTTTAAAGTAGCTCAGTTTAATTGTATTGAATGAATTGCCCTTACTATGGAATAAAAAATACGGAGTGTCTATTTACACTCAGTGCAACTAGCCCACTTTGTAGGTAGTAATTCCGCTCTCCTGTGATCCTGTGATTTGTTTTAAACTTCTCGGCCACCGTACAAATAAGACAAGAATAGATCACAAATTATACTCCTCCACAAGCTGTCTCTCTCTCACACACACATGACAGCACTTGACAACATGAAAACATCATAATAATTAGTAGAAGTAATTGCTGATCTTAAAATCATTTTGTGCTCACCCTTCTGACCATGGAAAAAAAGTAATAGTTCACCCGAAAATACTTTAAACTTGCTCAATATGAAGCATATCACAGCATTTCATTGTTTCGTTCGACAACAAAAAGCAATCACTTTCCAAATCACACGCAAATCATAACACAAGCCGAGCACATAAATATAAGAAATTACCCACATTTCACCAATTACACCATTTATGATGGCATAAAAATCCTACACACAGACTTGCGAAAATTGTACAAGTTGTACAATTGTACAAGCAACTCAAAATATCAAGATTAAACCGGATAAAAAAAGCCAGTTTTGGGATTAAGAGGATCCTAGACTCCCCTATAAGAGTTAGGGGACATCAACAAGATAAGAAAAATAAAATAAAATAATATAAATGCCAGTTTTGGGACTAAGAGGGTCCTACACTCCCGCATAAGAGTTAGGGGACCCCAATAAGAAAAATAAAATAAAATAAAATAAAGCCATTGCCACTGGATTTTTCTTATGGTGCACAAGACTATGATTGAATAAATACAAATTCATGAAGGTTTACTATTTAATATTTATTTAGCAGTATTGTGTTAATTAAGTTCTGATTTTAAGTTTTGTATTATGCTACACTGAAGCAAAATTGATTTCTTTATTTGACACAATTCAAACACTGGCTTCAGTGAAGCGTAAAAGAGACAAAATGCTTTGTGCTCAATAAGTGAGCAAGACAGGAAGTAATCAGGAATGATATGTTTCTGGTGCAGGTGTGTTTTTATTAGAAATTATTGCAGATAAATCTTTTGGCGCCCTCTGTATAGCACTATTCTGTCTTCATAGATTAAGCACAAATCATGTCGGTCACACAATCAAAAGTAAGTCTAAACATGTGAAGTTGAGCCTGGTTGAAGTGAAATTAAACGGCTTATTTCCTTCCTCAAGAGGAAAAGGAAAGGGCCATTTTCCAGTGGCCTAAACCAGAATAATAATTCCCGCTTCAGAGGTTCCGCTCAGGAAAGTGACTGAAATCTTTGAGGTGCTCCTGTCACACTGGAGAAAGCACTAAGATGCCCTTAAATTCTGATGGAGGGCATATTTCATCAAAATAACTGCCGTTCAGAGAGAGATATTCCTGACATGTGTGCCTACAGTCTTATTTAATTGTGCTTCCAGCGCCGAAGGAAAGGTCAGTGGATCAGAACAATGGCTGAGTGGCCACTAAACCAAATCAAACCAAGTGAGGAAATTGGCCTTTACGGAGACAAAAGACAGGAGATAGCAGCAGACAGAAGAGGGTATAAGCAGAAACGACAAATAAATAAAAAAGAAAAGGAAACGCAAAGACAGGAAAACAAAGAGAGAAGAGCGAGAGACAGTGAGAGAATCATTGGAATAAATAGTATAATGGACAAAAAAATATATTCTTAAAAATGTATATAGCAGTAGTAGTAACAGTAATAATAATAATAATAATAATTTATTATTATTATTATAATTATTGGTGTTGGTTGTGGTGGTTTTTTGTATAATTAAAAATGTTTTTTTTAGAAAAACATATTGATAATTCTTATAAATATCAGTATGTTGTTATTATTATTATAAAATTTAATAATAATAATTGTTGTATGATTAAAAGTGATTTATAAAAGATAAATCTATAAAATAAATTAATATTATTATTGGTGGTGGGATTTTTGTATAATTAAAATGTTTTTTAGAAAATAATAATGATAATTATTATTATAGATATCAGTATATTATTATTATTATTATAAACATTTTATTATTACAATAATTGTTGTTGTATGATTAAAAGTGATTTATAAAATAAAATATATAAAATGAATTATTTTTATTATTATTATTACAAATGAATTATTGTTGTTGTCGTCCTATGATTAAAGTGATTTTTATTAAAATAATTGGTTGCTGTAATTATTATTATTATTATTATTATTATTATTTATCATTACAATATATATATGCTACTATTAATTAAAAAATTAAAAATGCTGAGTACACCTTTTACTCGTATTTTATGCCTAGTGCCCTCTGGTGGTGAAAATATTAGCGTAGCCTACGTCAAAGAGAAGCAAGTTCATGCAGTATAAACCTGTCAATCACAAAGATAAAAAGAGTCTCACCTCAATCATATAAAAATTCTTCCTCTTCACACCAACTCCCAGGACCCCTACCACATCTATTAAAATAATCTCACATAAACCTGGATTCCAGATGGATTTAGTTCAGAATTCAACTCAAACAAGCAGAACAATCCTTCTCAGAGAACACGAAAATATTGCGTTCAGTTCTTTGTGCAGCGAACACGGTCTAGTTGCATGGCAACAGGTTCTATATGGCACAACAAAACTTGTTATGAAAGGAATAAAAGCAGCACTGCATAAACTGCATAAATGAACTGTATAAACAGAGGATCAGCATAGTTCCAACGCTGAATCACTGAGCGGCCCGGAGCTACACACAGCTCTTTCATTCAGAGCTTTGAACACATTCATGACGCAAGAATAAATTGAAACTCATTTTCATTACATAAGACTCTTTTTAAGAGTATTTGCTCCCGGGGAAAATACATCATTGAAGGTTTTAACGTTAAATAAATAAATAAACAAAAATACATACATACATTAATTAATTAATTAATTAATTTATGCAGAGACTGCGTGGTCTGTTAGGGGCGGGGCTATTTGTCCAACCAATGAGGGATGAGGGAGTGTTTGGGGAAACCTTGCAATTGGTGACATAATAATAATCCAGAAATTACACACCTAAATTAAAATTACAATAATAATAATAATAAAAAAAAAAATCATATATATATATATATATATATATATATATATGTGTGTGTGTGTGTGTGTGTGTGTGTGTGTGTGTGTAGGGGCGCAACTGCACATTTGTCGAGGGGTATGCGAGATCAGTGCCGGCACCCCCCTGTATTCTAGTAGCCTCTAACACTAACTTGCGCAGAAAACTTTCTGCAAGTCAATGACCAAAAGCCCATTACTAGCTTGTGCATGGAAGGATACAGACTCATCAGGAGTGAAAAAAGTGATAAAGGTTTGAACCCCCTTCCCTCTTTTTTAATACCATAGGGAAAAAGTCAAAAGTAAAAACATGAAAAAAAGAAAAGTGTGTCACATAACATCCCCTTTAACTCCTGATGGTAGACCCCAGACAGTAGAACACATTTTTTTTATTCTTTTTTTTTTCAAACACATGTAATATTGCTCGCTTGTTATATAATATTATTTATTTGCCTAAACGTTATTCATATTCTTGCACATTTTTATATAGTAAAATTTATTTTAAAGAACATCTGCATGTTTTTCTTTCATTTTTACTTAAAGAGATAATTCATGGAAAATTTACCATGCTAAGTGGAAGATTTCTTCCAAGAAGATTTCACCTGGTAGAAAAACAAATACTATTAAAATGAATGTTATGATTCCCACTATGGCCACTAAATGGCAGCAGAGGATCATTTATTGTCTCCTTTACCATTTCCACTCTGTAATATAGTTCTTTTCACATGTTTTGCTAATAGATTTATATTTAGACATTATAAAATCACTATTATAACATTTAAAAATCTCTTTTTTGTCAACGTTCAGCATTGTTTTGTATTGAAGTATGAAGTAGCAAGAGTTTTCAACTCATTAAATCTACTTGAATTACACAGATGGTCTATTTTAAATTTACAACAGCAATTTTCAGTGAAAAGTGGCTAGTTTGTATCCTTGTTTACAATCTTCTCAGTTTCTCTCAAATGTAAATCAAATGCCCCTTCACAAACATTTTGACCCCCTTAGTTGTCAAAATTAATTCATTGCAGCACTTTTGTCATACCTAAATCGAGCTCTGTAAAAAGGAATATAATGTAAGAATGTAAAATGAGTTATTTTATGTATTGTATGGTTTCAGTTTATTTTCATTTTCGTACTTTACAAGTTAACAAAAAATTAGTGCATATTTTCTAGTACATTTAACTGCACTATGCTCACATTTGGTCTACTTGTGCATTAAATTTAACAATAAATAAATAAATTTACATAGCCTATTATCTTGCGCCCTATTATGATTTCGAATTGCAGAATATTTCAGTAGGCTGCATGCATTTAAGAGAGACGTTCTTAAATGTAACACACCACTTTGCAGCTTTAATCACCATTTTGGTAATTTCGTGACTTAACTGACGATGTATGCTCACAGTTTCTAGTGCGTTTTTTTATGACGAAGTGATAGAGCGTGCGCTTCATATTCGCATACAGTTGAAGAGTGTGCCTCGTGAGCACAGTAAAATGGCTGACAGGACAGGAAAGTTTGTTTTACTGACATATAACAATATCCCATCAGACCGCAGTTCCCTGTTGTTCTACTGAAGCTCATTTGGCACCTGTAGCCTACCTTTTCCGCGCTTGTTTGACTCGCGCACCGAGGGCAAGCTGAAATGTGCGTGGACGCTCCACCAATCTTCCTCCGAGGAGGGAGAGATGGAGAGCGTCGATGAGCCGCCTCAATCCCTGCAGTATGAAGAGCTGCTGGAGGTGCTGACTTGCGCTGTTGATAAGCTTAAGATCGATTGGCCAGCCGAGCAGTAGACCGAGTCGCGCAAGAGCAAACTCAACGAACGTTTCTTGTGCGTTCGGCCGCCACCTCCGCATCGGAGCCTGCCGTTTTTTCCCGATCTGCATACTGAGGTGTGTAGATCGTGGGGAAGACCGTACTCGGCCCGCCTCTTCATTCCTGCATCTGACTAAAGAGACCGCCCGTGCCATTGGTCGCTCAATGGCAGCGATGGTGGCAGCGGAGAGACATCTGTGGCTGACCCTGTCAGATATGAAATCCAAGGACAGGGTCTGCCTACTGGACGGCCCGCTCTCGTCTTCTGGCCTGTTCGGCGAAGCTGTCAACTCGGTCGTCGACAGGTTTCAGGAGGCGAGGAAGCAAGTGGCGGCATTCCAGCGGTTCCTCCCTCGCCGCTCTCGGGCTCAGAGGGCTGCTGGGCGGGAGCAGCCCTCGACGAGTACCGGCTCCTCATACAGGGAGGCTCAAAAAGAGAGCGCTGCCTCTTGTGCCCCCCCGCTGTGGGGCCAGAAGCAGCGCTACTCGTCTGGGGCTTCGAAGTCGAAGCCGGATCTGAGGTCCGTACTTACGGCTAGGAGGTCCCAGAAGAAAAAGTCCTGACACATGGGGGTGCAGGACTTCTGAGGGCAGGCCCCTCTGGGGAAGAGAGAAATTACACGGTGCCCGTCTCTCCCCAGTGCCCTCGACGCTGCACTCAGTCCAACACAAGGGGACTGAGACGCGCGTCACCCCTGAGGGGTCTATAAAACGGATAGTTCGGGCCCAGGTTGGCGGTACGCTGTCGTAGGGGTCCGAGCTGCTGCCTCTAACACCAGAGGCCAGCCTCGAGAGGCTGGTTCCCTTAGTAGATTATTTAGCAGCGTGGAAACTACTGCCAAATGTGTCTTAATGGGTCCTGCAGACTGTAGAAAAGGAGTATCGAATTCAGTTCGCTTTTCCACCACCACGCTTCAGCGGCGTGACTCCCACGCTGGTGGGCCCCGAGCAGGCTCTGGTCATGGAACAAGAAGTGAAAACCCTATTAAGGAAGGAGTCCATCGAGGTGGTCCTTCCTCACGAGAGGGAATCCGGGTTTTACAGCCAGTATTTCATAGTTCCCAAGAAGGATGGGGGGTTGCGTCTGATCATAGATCTGCGTCAACTGAACCACTCAGTCAGTCAGCTGAAGTTCAAGATGCTCACGCTGAAGCAAGTCATGTCACAAATCAGGTCCGTGGACTGGTTTGTCACGATAGATCTAAAAGACGCATACTTCCACGTATCCATCCTTCCATGTTACAGGAAGTTCCTAAGGTTCGCTTTTGGGGGCAAAGCATACCAATATTGGGTTCTTCCCTTCAGTCTAGCACTCTCACCCCGCACGTTTACAAAAGTAGTGGATGCAGCACTAGCTCCGTTGCGGCTTCAGGGCATCCGCATACTAAATTATATCGACGACTGGCTGATTCTAGCTCAATCGGAGATGGAAGCGGCGAGACATCGAGATGTCGTCCTCACTCACATGAAACAGATGGGGATGAGACTAAACACCAAGAAAAGTGTGCTTTCTCCGGTACAGAGGACCACTTATTTAGGCGTGGTGTGGGATTCGACCACGAATGTCTCCTGCTCGGATCAAGTCGATCCTCACGTCAGTCAAGAGAGTGAGAGAAGGCCAGTCACTCACTGTCAAGCAGTTTTAGAGATTGCTGGGGAAATCCACTTCGCATGATCAGGGTCTCTCAATGGTGTGTGCGAGCCCTAGACATGTGGAGGAAACCTTGGTTCTTAAATCAGGGCCCGGTGCTGGGAGCTCCGTGTCACCAGTTATCGTTAGCAACAGACGCGTCTCTCACCGGTCGGGGAGCAGTCATGAGTGGCCGCTCAGCCTGCGGTCTGTGGAGTGGTCGCCATCTCCTATGGCACATCAGTTGTCTGGAGATGCTAGCAGTCTATCGAGCACTGAAATATTTCACTGAGGTCACCATGTGTTGGTGCGCACCAACAACACAGCGGTGGTCTCTTACATCAACTACCAGGAGGGTCTGCGCTCGCGCCCATTGTACAAACTGGCACACCAGATCCTCTTGTGGTCCCAGGACAAGTTCCTCTCACTGAGAACACTGTATATTCCTGGGTATCTGAACGTGGGAGCAGATGTACTGTCGAGACAGGGGCCGAGGCCCGGGGAATGGATGCTTCACCCCGAGGTGGTGAAGCAGATATGGAGAATGTTTTATCAGGCAGAGGTGGACCTCTTCGCGACTCAAGTGAATGCGCAATGTCCCTTCTGGTTCTCTCTAGCTCCTCCAGCTCCCTCTACGAGGAAAGTGTACGCCCTGAAGTGGAAGTTCTTCACTTCATGGTGCAGAGTTCGCCAGCAAGACCCTGTTAACTGCCCAGTTGGTACAGTTCTTGAGTATCTGCAGGCTAGATTCTCTGCAGGGGTATCCCACTCCACTTTGAAGGTGCATGTGGCAGCATAATCGGCTTACCACTCACCGTTCAATGGAAACACAGTGGGCAAACACCCCCTGGTGATACGCTTCCTCCACGGTGCGCTGAGGATGAGGCCGCCAGTGCGTTCTCGTGTCCCCACGTGGGACCTGGCGGTGGTGCTAGAGGCTCTTTGTAAACCACCTTTCGAGCCCATAGAGGAGATTTCAGATCGTCATCTTACCCTCAAGGCTACGTTCTTGTTAGCGATCACTTCTCTAAAGAGAGTGGGTGACCTTCAGGCCCTATCAGTGGCTCCTTCCTATCTCGACTTTGCGCCCGGACTGGTGAAAGCATTTCTGTACCCTCGAGCGAGTTACACCCCTAAGGTCCCCACTACTGCACCACGGCCAATAGTACTGCAGGCCTTCCATCCTCCTCCCTTTCGGGATCCAGACCAGGCGAAGCTTAACTGTATGTGTCCTGTGGAGAAGGTCGGACCAACTGCTTGTGTGCGTTGGTACGCCCAGGAGAGGTCTCCCTGCTTCCAAGCAGACTATCAGCCGGTGGATTGTCGAGACAATCGCGGCCTGTTACGAGTCCTCTGGCCTCGCCTCACCTTTGGGGGTCAAGGCACACTCCACTAGAGGTATGGCGGCCTCCAAGGCCTTCTCTGCAGGTGTCCCTGTATCGGACATTTGCAACACTGCGGGTTGGTCCACCCCTTCCACCTTTGTCCGGTTTTACGGCCTAGACATCGGTACTACCCCAGGTTCATCAGTCCTCTCATCCTAGTCGTTTATGTTCAGACATACACACAGGGCAGGGACTTGTAAATCTGGCGGCGTTCCCAAAGCGTTGTGATGCAGCTCGAGTTCCCGAGAAGGAACGTCTCCAGGTTACGCGTGTAACCATGGTTCCTTGAGGGAACGAGATGCTGCGTCACGTTGCCATACTTCCGGCATCCCTGCCAGCACAGTTCTTCATGACTTGAGGCTGACGCCGGCTTTGGCGCACGTGCTTTTATGCTTCCTGGTCTCTGACGTCACCCACCTATGACGTCGTGCCCTTCCATTGGACAGATTACACAGCAGATTCAGAGCTGGTCACGCAGGGGTGTTCCCAAAGAGTTGTGATGCAGCGTCTCGTTCCCTCAAGGAACCATGATTACATGCGTAACCTGGAGACATTTGTTGTGGTCACAAAGAGATACGGCCCTTTCGCGTCTTAATAAGTTTTTTAATAAATACATGTTTGAACTCATTAAAATGCTAAAAACTGTTAAATAAAAATGTTGCATTAATTATTTTTAATAACTAAGCTTTTGATTATTTATTAAGTTTTATTACTATAGAAGATTTTCATAGAATGATTTTGTCAAAATGGCGCCCCCCTATGTGTGGCGCCCCTATGCACTGCATATACTGCATACCCCTTATTTGCGCCACTGTGTGTGTGTGGGTAAGCTTTTTGTAACCACAGTTTCCACCAAAATTCCATCATTTCATTTACTACAGTACTAAAAATTGTTTCCCGTAATTAAAGCTGACATGAAATAAAATGGTAACACTTTACAATAAGGTTCCATTAGCTAACGTAAGTAAAAGTATTAACTAATATTAACTAAGAATAAACAATACATTTGTTACAGTATTTATAAAATTTTGTTAACGTAAAAATACATTTGTTCATTGTTAGTTCATGTTAGCTCAGGTTCATTAAATAATATTAACAGGTACAACTGTTGATTCAAGTATTATCACGTTAAAATTAACATTAAAATTAATAACTGCTTTAGTATTTTCATTGTTAGTTCATGATAACTAATGTACTCCAGTCAATTAATGTTAAAAATCTAATATCATTGTAAGGTGTTATCAATAAAATATAAATTTTAGATGCAAAACTTAAAAAAGTTGCTCTGGCAACTGACTGAAATAGATACATTATTATAAAGCTATATAAAAAATATGAAAACTAAAAAATAATAAAAATGACAGAAGCAGATAACTTAAATGACCAAAACTTAAACTAAAATGAAAATGAAAATCTTAAAATAAAAGCTAATTCAAAATATTAATACTGTAATAGTACATAAATAATACTAGATCAGCAAAATCAACTGAACACCATTCCAGTCTGGATAATTTTTTGGAAATTTTTTTTTTTTGAAGATTTGTCTGAGTTTATGCACATCAAAAATAACAATTGTATTCCATGCAATAGGCCAATATGCATGCAGATTGCAAGCAGATTGCAAGTGTGTGTGTATTATTTAGTATTTCAGCACATACTGTATAAGACTTAAAAACAGAAGTTTCATAAGTGTATATCCTTGAATGCATACACTAGCCTAGCATGTGAGCAAGTGTATACATGTACACACTGAGCTCTCTCCTCATGAGGACGTGTACATCTGTCAACCCCAGCAGGAGTTCTAGAGGTGAACTCAGTCTAAGAGCCGTCAATTCCCAAACAAACAAGAAAATCTCCGGTGGCCCCTGCCGCCCTGCAAATCATCTCCGGATAACGTGCCTAAGAGGTGCTGAAGCTGACAGGGAAGGACATGGATCAGAAAGCAGCGACGGAGGATAATTAACTCCTCTGTGAGCCCTGCCGATCGATGCAAACATGCCTCTGATTGATTCAGAGGCTACAAGAGCAGAAACTGAAGGATCTTTTCTTCAAATTTGCACATCCCTTGAGCTTCTAAAGGTGCGCTACCTGGGCCCAGCTATGAGAAGTGAATGTCAAAGTGTATAATCCACAGTGGTGCGTAATTATTGCAAGAAGTCTAAGCCAATTATCTCCTCTCATATGTGGAGTTAAGGAGTGGTCCCACTGAAAGCAGATCAGCCTGGCAGCCTGTTATCTCATAAACGTACAGTAGAGAGAGGAAGGGCAGAAGATTGTAGGTCAATTGACTTTTCCCCCTTTGGTTACTATGAAAGCCCATTCTCTCCACGTAAGAAAGAAAAATCGAAAAATCATGCTTTGGTAAAAGCATTTATGCAATTATGACACAAAAGTAACCATTTTGACAAAAAGTATGAAATTATGAGCTATAGTAGAAATTACCAAGTAATAATTATGAGATATGACACAGAAAGTTAGATAAAAAGTGATCATCAAATACTAAGTCATCATGTGATAAAAAATTATGGAATAAAAAGTCAAAATTATGAGATACAAATCAAAATTATCACAAAGTTACAAAACATAAGTCATAATTCTGAGATCAATCTAAATTATGGCATACTGTAAAAGTAACAATTTTGACGAAAAGGATGAAATGATGAGATATAGTAGAAATTATGAGATACCAAGTCATAATCATGAGATATGACACAAAAAGTTAGATAAGAAAGTTAATCACATAAAAATAGAAACTATGACATACCAAGTCATTGAGATAAAAAAATGAGATAAAAAGTCAAAATTATAAGATAAAAAAATCAAAATTATCACATAAAGTTACAAAAAATAAGTCATAATTCTTAGATCAACCAAAATTATGACATAAAAGTAACAATTCTGACAAAACTATGAAATTATTAGATATAGTAGAAATTATGAGATACCAAGTCATAATTATGAGATACGAAACAAAAAGTTAGGTGAAAATTGATGTTCATCACATAAAAATAGAAACTATGACATTCTGAGTCATTATGAGATCAAAAATTTAGATAAAATTATGAGATAAAAAGTCAAAATTATAAATTATCACATAAAATGTAGCAAATTAGCTCCAAAAGGGAATTGTATAAAAATAATTACAATTAATTATGATTAATTACAATTATTTATATTGGCTGACAGTAATAACTGTAGCAGAGTTAAATTGCCACCAGCTGATCTGTTCGTCCAGCGAACATTCAGTGTAAATTGATATAAACTCTAAGAAAGGATATTTTCGTGGCCACAGAAAATACTTTCCTAAGTATTAATGTATTAGAGCATGTAGTAAGGATCAAAATTGTAAAGGGGCATTAATATGCAAGGCAGAATAAGAAACTTATGTAATTTGTGCACAAGAGTTTTATTAACTAAACACTAACATAAACTAGTCTAACAAACAAACAAACAAATAAACATACGATCACTCATACATGGGGAAAGGGCAAATGAGAGTTGATGGATGAAACCATCAGGAAACCAGAGAATGAAGCTATGGAAAGAGTCAGTTAACCACCTGAGTAAAACCATCAGCGCCGTTTATAACAGGGTCTATAGCTTATACTAAACCTCTGTTTCATTTAGTTAAATATACGATACTTGCATTGCCTTGGGTGTTGAACGAGTGTCCGGATGCAGTCTCGGATGAAAGTCTTGATGGTTTCAAGGTTTTGGACTTGCAATCACATTCTTCCTGGTTTGAAGAGTGATGAATTCCAAAGATGTTCTGACTCGATGGTGATTGGGAGTTTCTTCCCAGGTGAAAAGTGAAGAAGAGTTAAGAGACATCAGCTATGATCTGAGAATCTTTGGTTGAATGGAAAAACAAGGCCTCAAGGCCAGGCACAAAAACTTAAGGGTCCAGAAGAGTTCTAGCTCACATCCTCATCTTCTCAGAATCTAAAAGATCCGCAGACTGGTTGTGCTGAGGCCTGCCAGAACGCGGTAGCGTTGGCCCTGGGACCTAGCAACCAGAAACTGGAGAGGGGATGGGAGACGAGTGAAGAGACTAAAAGCTAAAAACTAAAAACAAAACTAAAAAAAACTAGGCGGGTCACTGAAGTGAGGTCTTTTAAACCCGATAGAGGTCACACCTGTGGGGTGTCAAAGAGCCAATGGAGTCCTGAACTTTTGGAGGGAAGGTTTTACGACTCTTTGTCTTTGAGCATGGTAATTTGCATGGGGTTGGATTGGAAGTTGATATACAAACTATTAAAGATTCTTAGAACACTAATATGTTGCATAGTTATCAACATGCAATATACACTGTCATTTAGATCATCCGAAGACGAATTGATAGAGACCAAACATGGAATAAATGAGGTGATATTAACTAGTGATCTATCATAAGCATGCATAAAACAATATACAGTGCAAAAGACAATATACAAGAACAGTAACAATATACACAATGACCTGAGGATATGTGTGTTCATTCAAAGAAAGGTTTTTCAATGAATTAATTAGAGAAGAGTCCATTTTTATGTGCATTATGTGTCTTTCCTATTGAAAGTGTAGAGAGAGGGAGAACTCACTACATGCCATTAGGTTGTAAAGTTTATCTGGCCTGGCAAAAGTCTCTTGGTTGCCATGGTAACCAGGGGCCTGGACTTCGTTCACAGACATATAGGCACCGAGTCTGGTGTTGGGTGAGGGGTCTGTGACTGTTTGTTAATCTAATGAATAATTGATTTGTTAAATCTAATGAACAAATGAGTGTCTGATTGGTCCAAATTCTACAAAAATTACAAAACATAAGTCATAATTCTGAGATAAATCAAAATTATGACATAAAAGTAAAGATTTTGGCAAAAAGATGAAATTGAGAAAATTATGAGATAAAATTGTGAGATAAAAGGTCAAAATTAAAAGTTAAAAATCAAATTTATCACATAAAATTACAAAACATAAGTCACAATTCTTAGATCGACGTTAGGAAATAAAAGTAACAATGTTGACAAAAAGTATGAAATTTAGAGATATAGTAGAAATTATGAGATACCAAGTCATAATTATGAGATGATACAAAAAGTTAGATAAAAAGTGAAAATTACAAAAGATAAGTCGCAATTCTGAGTTAAACAAATTATGACATACTAATTCATAAATATGAGATGAAAATGATTTTTTACACCACAATTATGATTTCTTGTGTCTTAGTATCTCATGATTCAACTGTTTATGTCATAATTATGATTTGCCATGTTTTTTTTTTTTTTCTTATGTGTTGGAAATGGACTTCTGTAGGTTACTTTTGCTTGCTGAGACAAGCTTTACAGAACGTCTAAGAAATTCAGTAAAATATACTGATAAAGTGGTAAAAAAAATTGGATGGATATTATTTGCAGATAAATTTGAATGAATTATGGCATTGTAAATAATTTTTATTTGCTGTTTTTTTAAAGAAACTATTCAATTACACTGTGAGAGTCGAATGAAAAGACAAAAGACTCATTTTAAAGGATTTCTACATGGTAACAGTTGATTAGGTAAGAATGATGAATAGTGATTTTTAAGGCAGGGCTTAGCAAAGGGTCAATTGGCCACTGTACAGCCGGGGAAAGAGAGAATGAGAAAGTGTCTTGGTATCGTAATCCTTTGTCAAAGGGAATTAAAGACAGGTGATGCTTGAGTCACCCTGCAGCCTGTGAACACTCCGAAAGAAACAGCAGTGTAGACAGGAGTGGACATTCTCTCACTCAAGCTCACAGATAAAAGGTTGCCACTTAAGTATATATCAGTTATCAGTTCCAGCACTTATGGTGCTAAAGCCACACTGACTCCTTAAACAGCATCAATACACAGGTGAATCTCATGAAACCTGTAAAATCATATACAGGTCACATTTCACCCCAAATTAAAAAAAAAAAAGAAAAAAAAAGGAAATAATAATCAGCATAAAGAAGACCATTAAGATTTCTGAAATATTTTCAGGACAATTCAAAAGCTTTAAAAAACAATTAAAAAAACATTAACGAAAGTGAATGGGCACCTGGTGCTTTCAAGCAAAAAAAACAAACAAACAAAAAACAAAACAAACAAACAAAAAAAACAAAAACTGATAAATAATTAAATACATACATAAATGCATAAATAAATAAATAAATGTATTAAACACACACACATATACATATATACAATCATACATATACACTCACTGGCCACTTTATTAGGTACACCTTGCTAGTACCGGGTTGGACCCCCTTTTGCCTTCAGAACAGCCTTAATTTTTCGTGGCATAGATTCAACAAGGTGTTGGAAACATTCCTCAGAGATTTTGGTCCATATTGAGATGATAGCATCACGTAGTTGCTGCAGATTTGTCGGCTGCACATCCATGATGTGAATCTCCCTTTCCACCACATCCCAAAGGTGCTCTATTGGATTGAGATCTGGTGACTGTGAAGGCCATTTGAGTAAAGTGAACTTATTGTCATGTTCACGAAACCAGTCTTGAGATGATTTGAGCTTTGTGACATGATGCATTATCCTGCTGGAAGTAGCCATCAGAAGATGTGTCCACTGTAGTCATAAAGGGACGGATATGGTCAGCAACAATACTCAGGTAGGGTGTGGCGTTTAAACGATGCTCAATTGGTACTAAGGGGCCCAAAGTGTGCCAAGAAAATATCCCCCACACCATTACACCACCACCACCAGCCTGAACCGTTGAGACAAGGCAGGATGGATCCATGCTTTCATGTTCTTTACGCCAAATTCTGATCCTACCATCTGAATGACGCAGCGGAAATCAAGACTCATCAGACCAGGCAACGTTTTTCCAATCTTCTATTGTTCAATTTTGGGGAGCCTGTGCGAATTGTTGCCTCCGTTTCCTGTTCTTAGCTGACAGGAGCGGCACTCGGTGTAGTCTTCTGCTGCTGTAGCCCATCTGCTTCAGGGTTCGACGTGTTGTGTGTTCAGAGACGGTATTCTGCATACCTTGGTTGTAACGAGTGGTTATTTGAGTTACCGTTGCCTTTCTATCATCTCTAACCAGTCTGCCCATTCTCCTCTGACCTCTGACATCAACAAGGCATTTTCGTCCACACAACTGCCGCTCACTGGATATTTTCTCTTTTTCAGACCATTCTCTGTAAACCCTAGAGATGTTTGTGCGTGAAAATCCCAGTAGATCAGCAGTTTTTGAAATACTCAGACCAGCCCGTCTGTCACCAACAACCATTCCACGTTCAAAGTCACTTAAATCCCCTTTCTTCCCCATTCTGATGCTCGGTTTGAAATTCAGCAAGTCTTCTTCACCACATCTAGATGCCTAAATCCAATGAGTTGCTGCCATGTGATTGGCTGATTAGCAATTTGAGTTATACCAAGCAATTGAACAGGTGTACCTAATAAAGTGGCCGGTGAGCGTGTATATACATATATATATATATATATATACTGTATACTAATGTAAGTTCTATTTAAATAAACTATACACTATTTAGGAATAATAAATAAATAACTATTTTGTTACTAATTTAAGTAAGTTCTATTTAAATAAACTATATATATGTATATATATATATATATATATATATATATATATATATATATATATATGTGTATATATATATATATATATATATATATATATATATGTATAAGAAGGCTACTGTGACAAATTACTAACTAAAACAAAACTACAATGAAAATAAATTACACTATTTAGGAATATGTTTTTTACAAACTAATAAAAATGGCAAGAACGCATAAAACAAAGTACAAAAAAAGTAAATAAATCAATTAAATAAGCAAACAATGCAAATAATTTATTTATACTGAAAATGAAATTAAAACTTTATTAATAAAACTAGTATGTCAATAATACTAAAATAACACTAAATGTGCAAATTAATTAACATTTGATTTTTACATCATTTTCTAGTATTAGTTATACCATTTCTAATTTACATTGACTTAAATAAATAAATTTTCATGACATTCACCCATACATACACCAAATCATGGGACCATCCTTTTGACCCCACAGACAGCTACTCAGCCTGACTGCAAATAGGCCAATACGCCCTCAGTCTGAATTTTACAACATGAGGCAGCAGATCATGTGTAATGGCAAACTAGCAGCATTTGCACACCTTGGACTGTATTAGCGTCAGCGCTTGAGCTAATGTTCTCAGTTTAACCTCCCTCTCAGCAGCCAGAGTTATCCTGTCCTGAAAATGCTGTCTAAGCCCTTGCTCTGCTGTGTGTGAGAGCTCTTAATTCCCTCCAGCTAAACGCGTTGTGCTCCCTTTCTCTCTCTTTCTCTCTCCCTCTCTCTCTCTCTGAGCAGCCCTGACTTAACTAGCCAGAGAAATCTGTTGCGTTTTGCACTGTGGCTACCCGCTCTCCCTTGTTGAGCCCACCTCAGAGGAGAGACATGTGGCGAAGGACAGCAACGGCCACCACAGGAAGTGACAGCAGGATCCCCTGAGCTCAAAAATAAAGGATAACCACCACCGATCAACGGTGAGGAAATACTAAGGGTGTTTGGTCTAGCATGTAACTGTGTTGTTTACACTTCACAGGACATTGACAACTAGTGCTTTCTTGTTATGACTGTAGCGAAAGCTCACTTTCCCAGCATTCCTGGGTTTTGTAACGCGTGCTGTTCAGACCAGTTTTTATGATTAAGTGAATGTTTGATGCAAACAAAAGCATATTTTGTCCAGCTGTAGTAATAGACAGCTGTATAGATGTTCAGTGACTTCTGTAGATCAGTCTCAAAACAATCTGATTACTGAGGCATCCAGTCAGCATAGCTTGGGCCTGATCTTATAAAGATGACAGGAATACAGATAAATGGTTTTGTGACTTTGACGAGAACATTTCATTTGTCTTCGCTCTTACTTTTACTCTGAGAAAGTCTGTTATTTGTCAGCTTACTGACTGGCCCTGCTTCATGCTAATTGTCTTGTTATGCTGGAGTCCATGTCCAAAGCTGCTCTAATGAGTCTGATGGTCTCATCTAAGGAGACAGCATGAATCATTACGTTTCTAAACATGCTGGACCTCGCTTGAGTTGTCGGTCTTTCTCTGTGGTTTTTATTAATTTTGTTTCTGCAGATTTAGCCATAAAACCTTCAGTTACAATTACAGTAAAACAACTGGCTATTCTGATATAATACTATACATAAACTAACCTGAACTACTAAAATTTGGTTTTGTACTTTACACTCTCAGATAAAAAAAAAGCTGCCACCCTGTTAAAAGGCACCTTATTTTTCCAGAATTGGATGCATATTGGTACTTTAAAGGGACAGTTCACCCAAAAATAAAAAAGCTGTTGTCATTGACTCACCCTCAAGTTGTTCCAAACCTGAGTTTCCTTCTTTTGTGGGATATAAAAGATGATATTTTTAAGAATGTGGGTAAGCAAACAGTTGCTTGTCCTCACTGACTTCTACAATATGGAAGAAAAACGTAAGTCATTGAGGACCAGAAAGTGTTTGGCTATCTAATCTTCAAAATATTTTTTTGTGTGAGTGGTAAGCAGGAGAAAGAAAATTCATATAGGTTTGGAACAACTTGAGAGTGAGTAAATGATGACAGAATTTTAATTTTTGAGAGAACTATTGGGTGAACTAGGTACGTATTAGTGGAGTACCTCCACTGAGACAGCTTTTGTACTATTTTTTTCTGAGTGTGCACTATGTATTTAAAAGCATCATCATAATACAGATGGTAAAACAGAAGGCCTCATGTGTTAAAGTCTTCAAGATTTGACTTCCTGTGATTAATAACTCATATATGTTACCTAGGCCAAAAAAGTACATATACAGTATATATATATATATCTTTTATGTAAAATATCTTACTCAGGACAGTACTAAATAAAAAATAACATGCATTTTGTATGAGCTCTCTTATTTAGTTAAAATTACTCACATTTTCACAGATTCTGCAATAATTTTTACTATTGAAATCAGAAATAGATAGTTTAATAATACACTTAATTAACTGTAAACTAATTCAATTAAATGGTCTAATGTGAATTCTGACAGTGTTCTAAATGTTTTATTAAGTAACTATTAATTATTAGCTAACTAACTTTTTTTTTTTTTACCATAAATTGTGGGGACTTATCATTTTTATTTAAAAACAGTTTTAACTATTTACTGTGAAAGACTACATAGACACAGTCTTGTTAAATATATTATTACAGTAATAACAGTAATGATGTGAAATATTATTGCAATTTAAATTAAATGTTTACTATTTTAATATATTTTTAAAATGTAATTTATTCCTGTGATGACAAAGCTGTATTTTCAGCAGCCATTAGGCTACTCCAGTCTTCAGTGTCACATGATCCTTCAAGAATCATTCTAATATGCCAATTAGTTGCTTAGTTATCAATTATTATCAGTGCTGAAAACAGTTGTGCTGCTTGACACTTTAAGCAGTTGTTATTAAATATTGTTAAGCAATATTTTTTCAGCATTCTGTAATGAATAGAAGTTCAAAAGAACAACATTTATTTCAAATGGAATTGTTTGTTACAATGTAAAAGTTTTTATTTGGTTTGCATTTCTTTTTTAAAAACCGTACTGAAAACAAACTTGGACAGTAGTGTGTATATTTATATATAATAATCTTTATGAAGTAATTCTAACATTATACTTCTAAAAACATATTTTTATATTAAAATATTTACATTAAAATTAGTTGTATCGTTGTGTTAAATCATTTAATTTTTTTCGTGGATGTAGGTAGGTAAATATGTAGTTCTATTTTGAACATTTTTTTTCTTCCAAATAACTGACACTTTTCACAATCTCTTAAAGTGCACTGGCAATCACCGTTGAGGAGTGTGCTATATCATCTCTGCAGATGAGTGCTCTCAAGTGTGAGATTAGACTAATCAAATCAAAACAACACAACAGCGACATCGCTAATTCTACATATACTTCTGCTAAAACTCAGAAGAGCTTTAATTTGGCAAAGTGGTCTCGATCAACACTTGCAGACAAACTCAGACATGCAGAGACGTGCATAATAAATAGCGGGCTGTCATGTGCAGCAAGAATATTAAACCATATTGTGCTGTAATCCCATAATCTTGAGACCTACTTCCTGTTTTGCATTAATTACTCGATTTAATCCCTAATCACATGCAATCCACATACAGTCATTCTGTATCCAAACAATCATTGATTACATCTGGCATGGATGCACCACACTATGGAGGAGTTTCTGAGGGGGACACTTTATATTAGGTGGCCTTAATTACTATGTGCTTACATTTAAATTAATCATTTGGTACAATACACTTATTGTGTACATACATGTTTTTACATTGTACTTATATTTTAAAAAATACCTGCATGTAATTACATCTGTAATTAATTTCTGTATTAGATTTATAATTACACTGTTGACCCATCCCTTACACCTTAACCCACCCTTAAACCTACCCATATCACTGAACCTGTCCCTAACCTTACCCGTATCCCGCCTCAATAGCAGCAGAAGTGTTTTGCAATACAATATGAACACAATAAGTACATTGTGCTTATTTTTTGATGTAAGTACATAGTAGTTAAGGCCACTTAAGTGACCTGTTGATTCAGGATTAATCAGGCCATTCCACTGAAACATGAATTATTAAATATTAGATTCTTTAAACAAGTTGCATTTAAACCACTAAATTATGAATAATATTATTTAAATGTGCTGTTAATAAGGACTCGGCTAGGAAACTGACAAGCAGTGAATAATGAGAAAAAAAATGAATGCAATAATCTAATGCCAAAATCAAGCTGCTAAACTTGCGCATTAAAATGTATTAAGTAAAATTAGACAATAAACTGTAAATTAATCTCTGTACATCAATAATGATTTTAATGGCTTTGCAATATAAGCATCATAATGTAATGTACAGTAAATACCTTGTGTATGCATGTTATTATAGGCTAAAACGCAACACACTTTCATAAAACACATAACAGTGAGTCCCTGGACTGTCTCTTCTCTACTCACTAAGGGGTCCTTGCCATAAAAAATTTGGGGTCAGTAAGATTGTCATTTTTTAAATTAACGAGTAGTTTTATGTAGCAAAGTTTCATTAATTTAATCAGCAGTGATAGTAAAAACATTATAAAATATTTCAGTTTCAAATAAATGCTGTTTTGTTAACTTTCTATTCAAAGGATCCCAAAAACGGTTCAACAAAAATATTAAGCAGCACGAGCACAACTGTTTTTAACTGTAATGAGGAGTCAGAGGCGGTCGGATCCATTTGCAGTGTTTTATTAAGATCAGTATCAAAAGCAGGCAGGGGTCGATCAACAGCGTCTAGGATATCACAGAGAACCAGAATCATAAATGTATACCAGGCTTGGGTCGGGGCAGGCGGCAGGCTAGGATCAGGTCAGAATCAGAACCAACAATAAAAGGGGCAGGCGGCGGAGAATCCCAAGGGTCAAGGCAGTCCAGGATCATACACAGAGTAACAGTCAAAGTAAATGCTTGGAAATTTCGGACGGGACTAAACAAGACTTCGCGCTGAAGGAGAGTGAGAGTGTAGCTTATATCGTGGGGTTGATTGGAAACACCTGGCGGTGATTAGTCCTATGTACGGGGTGTGTGGGTAATGGAGTCCATGAGAGAGTGTTAGTACTCGGGTGAGGGTGCCCTCCGATGGTGATCGGAGAGAGCCACAGAGGCCTGACTTGTGACAGAACCCCCTCCCTGCGAGCGGCTCCTGAAGCGAGAACGATCTGGACCCTGAGGTCTTCCACGGGGTCTTGGTGCTGGTCTGTCAGGGTGGTCCCGATGAAACTCGGTGGTAAAGTTGGGATCCAAGATGTCCTGGGAGTTTACCCAGGAACGCTCCTCGGGACCATACCCCTCCCAATCTCTGAGGTACTGGAGGACCCTGCCTCGGCGTCATGAGTCTAGGATCTCTCGCACTTGATAGGCCTCCTCGCCGTCCACGACAATGGGAGGTGTGCTCTCCACGGTGGCCTCCTCCTGGTCCCTCTCTCCTCTCGAACCACCAGCTGGCTTGAGCAGGAAACAAGAAAGGTGGGTGAGATACGGTAATCTGCAGGTAATGCCAAACGATATGAAACTGGGGTAATCTGTCTAAGGATTTTGAATGGCCCCACGTGCCTGGGGTTGAGTTTCTTGCAGGGACGATGGAGACGAAGGTTTCTGGTTGAGAGCCATACCCACTGGCCAGGAGTAAAACTTGGTCCTGCTCTGCGGCGACGGTCAGCTTGTTCCTTTACTCTCCGAACTGCCCGTTGTAGGTGTACGTGGGCTGCGTTCCATGTCTCCTCGCTCCTTCTTAGCCAGTCGTTGACAGCTGGAAGCTCTGAGGTTTCTCCTGACCATGGGAATAGTGGAGGTTGGAATCCGAGAACACATTGAAATTTCCTGAGTGAGTTCTGTGCGTACTCTGCCCAGATTAGATATCGGCTCCAATAATTCTAGTTGTTGTGACAGTAGGAGCGAAGGAAGCGGGTGAGTTCCTGGTTCAGTCTCTCGACCTGGCCATTGGATTCGGGGTGGTATCCTGAACCGAGACTGACATTGATGCTTAGTTGTTGGCAGAAAGCTTTCCAGACCCGTGATGTGAACTGCGGGCCCCGATTGGAAATGATGTCCTCTGGGAGGCCATAAAACCTGAATACCTGTTGCATTAATTCTTCAGCCATCTCGAATGCTGTGGGTAGTTTCGTGAGGGGAATTAGACGGCAGGCTTTGAAGAAACGGTCGATCACGGTGAGTATGGTGGTGAAGTGATTGGAGTTGGGTAGATCTGTTACGAAGTCGATGACGATATGGGACCAAGGTCGTTGGGGAATGGGAAGGGGATGGAGAAGACCTGCTGGTCGATGATGGGATGACTTGGAAATGTTGCAAGTGTCGCATTTCTGCACGAACCGTGTTACATCTGATTGTAGGGTTGCCCACCAGAAGAGATTAGAGATGAGTTGAATGGTGGCATTGATACCTGGATGACCGGCACTGGGGAGTTCGTGGACCCACTGCATGACCCTTAGACGTAGAGCGGAGGGAACGTACTTTTGATAAGGCGGGCATTCGGCTGGAGCTGGATCATTAATGAGGGCTTCGGAAATCTCAGTCATAATATCCCACTGTACAGGTGCTAGAATGATTGTGGAAGGCAGAATGGGTTCAGTCGTTTTTGATGTGGGAAGATGGTCGAACTGTCTTGATAGGGTGTCCGCTTTGCCATTCTTGGATCCGGGTCGATAAGTTACTTTGAAGTCAAAGTGGGAGAAGAACAGGGACCATCTCGTCTGTCTGGGGTTGAGTCGTTTGGCGGACCTGATGTACTCGAGGTTGCGATGATCTGTTAATACGAAGAATGGTAATTTTGCCCCCTCCAACCAATGCCGCCACTCCTCAAAGGCGGCCTTCATGGCCAATAATTCTCGATCACCCACATCGTAATTCCTCTCCGCTGAGTTGAGTTTGCGGGAGTAGAAAGCACATGAGAATAGTTTGGGTGGATTACCATGACGCTGGGAAAGAACTGCCCCGATTCCAGTGTTCGAAGCATCCACCTCTACTGTGAATTCCAGGTTTGGATTGGGATGATGGAAGCTGGGGGCTGAAGTAAACCGTTCTTTTAGCTGCTGGAAGGATTGCTCGCTGGTATGTGTCCAATTTAGATGTTGTTTACCCCCTTGAAGTAAAGATGTGAGGGGGGCCGTGACCACACTGAAGTTCCTGATGAAGCGTCGATAGAAATTTCCAAATCCAAGGAAACGCTGAAGTTCCTTTACTGTTGTGGGCTTAGGCCAATTGAGCACCGCGTGCACTTTACTGTCGTCCATGGTAACCCCCTCAGGGCTGATGACATAGCCCAAGAATGAGATCTGTGTCTGGTGGAACATTTCCGTATCTTGGCGTACAGTTGGTGTTTGATGAGCCGCTGGAGTACTGCCCTGACGTGTTTAACATGGGTTTCAAGGGAGTTAGAGTATATCAGTATATTGTCAATGTAAATGATGACGAATTGGTTCAGCATGTCCCGGAAGACCTCATTGATGAATGCCTGGAACACAGAAGGACTGTTGGCTAGCCTGAATGGCACAACCCGATATTCGTAGTGCCCGGATGTGGTCGAGAAAGCTGTCTTCCACTCGTCTCCCTCTCTAAATCGAATCAGGTTGTATGCACTGCGCAGATCAAGTTTAGTGAAGTATTTGGCGGTGCGGAGCTGTTCTAGGGCGGCTGGTACCAGGGGTAATGGATAGTGAAACTTGATGGTGATGTCGTTGAGTGCTCGATAATCAATGCAGGGTTGGAGGCCTCCGTCCTTCTTCTTGACGAAGAAAAACCCCACTGACGCTGGAGACTTTGATGGTACAATAAAACCTTTTGACAACTCCTCCTCTATGTACTGCTTCATAGTCTCTGACTCGGGTTGTGAGAGAGGGAAGATTCTGCCTCTTGGGCGCGTCAACCCTGGGATGAGGTCTATGGCACAGTTGCTAGGTCGATGCGGAGGGAGTTTGGAGGCTTTGGCCTTACTGAAGGCCTCAGACAGGTCCTGGTATTCGATGGGTAATTTGGGGAGATCTTTGAGCTCGGGCTTCTCCTCCACGGGGAGAGCAGTTGAATTGGAGCTTGAAGTCAGACAGTGATGTTGACAGAACTCTGACCATTGGAGAATTTGCTGTGTCGACCATGAGATGCGGGGATTGTGTTTCGCCAGTCACGGTAAGCCCAGGATGACAGGATTCTGAGGAGATTCAATGGCGAACAGCCTAATGGATTCTGTGTGTAGGGTTCCGGTTTGAAGTCGTAATTCGGCAGTCAGGTATTTGGTCCTCCCAGAGCCCAGTGGTCGTCCGTCTAGCGCTGCCACCGCTACCCGGGATTCACATGAAATGAGAGGGAAGTTATGAGAATTGGCAAATGAAATATCAAATGAAATTCCCCGCTGCCCCAGAATCGATCATGGCTATGGTCTCGATTCCTCCCTCGTCACTGTTAATAGTGATGGGGATTCCAAAAGAAGTACTGTGATTATAGTCAGCACTCACCATAGTGGAATCTCGCCGGGATGGGCAAGCGATGATGTGCAGCTAGCATTGAGGCTTGGGCTGATACCTCAGAGGAGAGCTGATTTAACACTGCTAGGTCCTGGGGTGGTGAAGTGTTCTGTAATGAGGAGTCAGAGGCAGTCGGATCCATTTGCAGTGTTTTATTAAGATCAGTATCAAAAGCAGGCAGGGGTCGATCAACAGCATCTAGGATATCACAGAAAACCAGAATCATAAACGTATCCAGGCTTGGGTCGGAGCAGGCAGCAGGCTAAGATCAGGTCAGAATCAGAACCAACAATCAAAGGGCAGGTGGCGGAGAATCCCAAGGGTCAAGGCAGTCCAGGATCATACACAGAATAACAAAGTAAACGCTCGGAAATGTCAGACGAGACTAAACAAGACTTCGCGTTGAAGGAGAGTGAGAGTGTGGCTTATATAGTGGGGTTGATTGGAAACACCTGGCGGTGATTAGTCCTAGGTATGGGGTTTGTGGGTAATGGAGTCCATGAGAGTGTTAGTACTCGGGTGAGGGTGCCCTCCGATGGTGATCGGAGAGAGCCACAGAGGCCTGACTTGTGACATTAGCACTGATATTAAATCAGCATATTAGAATGATTTCTGAAGGCTCATTTGTCACTGAAGACTGAAGTAATGATTCAGCTTTTTCAAATTCAGCTTTGCCATCACATGAATAAATTCTATTTTAAAATATATTACAATAGGAAATAATTACAGTTCTACTTTAAAGCGATAGTTCACCCAAAAGAGAAAATTTTGTCATAATTTACTCACCCCGATGTCATTCCAAACCTGTATGAGTTTCTTTCTTATGTTGAACATAAAAGAAGATATTTTGAAGACTGCTGGTAATCAAACATTTGATGGTCCCCACTGACTTCCATAGTATCTCTTTCCCTGCTATGGACATCAGTGGGGACCAAAAATGGTTTGGTTCTTCGAAATTCTTCAAAATGTCTTCTTTTGTGTTCAACTTAAGACAAACTCATACAGGTTTGGAACGACATGAGGGTGAGTAAATGATGACAAAATTTTCATTTTTGGTGAACTCTTCTTTTAAGCACATAGGCTTACACATTTTAGAAAATGCAAGTTGTTAATGATTTAACCAAAAAAGAGAGATCTTAAAAAGTTTACTTATTTGTTTTCTAGGAAACATGTAAATACCTTATGTAGCTTCTAAAGGACAGTGCAAAATGTGTAAAATCTTTAAACAAAATAAGAAAATCCTGTCCATGTGTACACCAACCCCCAGCTCTTAATACAGTGTGTTATCATCCACTGCCACAGCAAGTTCAACCACAATAAGCCTGCTCAGCCGTCAACTTCAACTCAGGAAAGATCAGAATAAGATTACCCTGCATCTCATGGGGCCGTGAGGTGTGTTTTTGACATTCCCCAGTCTGAAGGACTGTCCTTATAACCTTACTCAGGGAGGACAAGAGTGATGGTGTCCCTTAGTGTCGTGATGAATCCTCAGTAAAGGTATAATTCATGCAAAAATTACAATCCTGTAATTATTTACTAATCCTCACAACGCTGTTGTTTCTTTTCTTGTATAGAAAACAGCTATATAAAATATGCAATTTTAAAGCATGCAGGCTTGAAATGAGGGAATTAAAGAATGAAAAATATTTTTGCATGAACTATCCAAACAAAATTATCTATAATTAAACAGGAAATGTGTAATTATATGTAGTAGCGTACAAAATGCGGCCAGGCGGAATAAAGCGACAAAAATGTGGTTTAATCTCGCCTGGGCAGACAGCAAAACTTAAGAGGGGAAACAACAGTTCTTAGGCAGCTTTGCAGGTATTATGTGAGGATTTGAAAAAAGCTCTTATGTGGAGGGGTGCGTCGAAGTGGAAGGTGGAGGATCAAAAGAGCGGCCTGGAGGTCATGTAACCGACATCACTGCCAGGCTGGTGGCTTGACACTGGCTAAAGACATCATAATGGGTTTTAAGTACTAGGAAAGACCTTGAGGTGAAGACTAAACATGACTAAAGCCCAAGCAGAAGTAAACAAACATGGTTTTGGTGAGAGGTGAAACTGTGTGACGTTCTGGTAATTCATTTAGCGGTTTGATTTGACTCACTTGAATAACTTGGCTGATGAATTTCAGATGGTGGTGCGACAGTATAAATGTGCTTTGTTAATATTCTGATTTAATTGACCTTTGGTGTGAATAAGAAAGTCTGCTCTTTGTGACAGGTAATATGAGCACTCTAAATCCTTCAGAGCAATTGACTGTCAGGGTTTGGCATTTCTTTTACAGCGGGGACAAGGAGACGTGAGCCCAGGGGAATATCAACCATGTTGATGCCATGGAGATTGTTCCTCTGCCAGATGGCACTGAACATATTCTATGACATCGCAAAAGGTAAACACCTCTCTGAAATCAGGATCCGCAAAGGCTAATTTTCATGAATCACTGCTTTGTGATGTAGTGGATGTTAACATATGTGCCAGAAATGGTTATTATGAGGTTGTGAAAATGATAATGAGTCTTTGAATGACTCTCTTCTAGTCATGAGAGTTCTGATTCACTCAGCCTGTCAGAAAGAAAAGTCACAAGTGAGTTGCAATTGTTTTTTCATGATAGAAATGAGATTGAGAAAGGGAGAGCAAATGGAGGCTCTTGCATAAAGGAAACATTAAATTGTGTTTACAACAGATTTTACTTTCATAACATGCCAAATTTCAGGATATTTGACAACAACAACAAAACAAAATGTAGGGACCTGATTTTATCCATTAGAATTGATTGTGACCCCGGTGTTGTGCAAGGGCCTCAATCAAGGCCCACATGATGTGTGCTTATGGCCTTGTGGCCTTCGCTTTTGTGCATCATTTTACATTCAGGAAGGGGAGAAGTTAAAATATAAGAGGGCTATTACCTGGAAAAGAAAAACGTTTCAGATGTGGTATAAGTTGTTACTTACATTTTTATCAAAAATTACAAAAAAGAAACCATATTTTCTTGTCACAAAATGTGCACAGATTTGCCTAATTACCAAAGTCTGCAACCAAAAGTCAGATATTTCAATATGAGCTTAAAACATTTCTTATCAAGTATCTAAGACCAACTTATATGGACAGTCTGCATGAATTTTGTAATTCTGTTCTCTTATATCAACAATTGTTTCATTTGTTACTATTCATTTTGTGAACAAAATATTAATTTGGTGAATTTAATTTTGTACATTAATATGAATGTTAAATGGAATAGTGTTAATAAATGGAAGTGTTAATTCTGAATTCTGAGAAAACAAGTCAGAATTACAAGGTGTAAATTCAGAATTCTGAGAAAACAAGTCAGAATTGGGAGAATTACTTCAGAATTTTAAAAAAATAAATAAATAAATAAAATAAAAAAAGGTACGATTTGGAAGGTGTTAATTCCAAATTCTGAGAAAAGTCAGAATTTTGAAGTATTAACTCAGAATTCTGAGCAAAAAGTCTGATTTTGGAGTATTACTTCAGAATTCTAAAAAAGTAAGATTTGGAAGGTGTTAATTCCAAATTCTAAGAAAACAAGTCAGAATTGCAAATTGTTAACTCAGAATTCTGAGCAAAATGTCAGATTTGGGAGTATTACTTCAGAATTCAAAAAAAAAAAGAAAAAAAAAGTAATATTTGGAAGGTGTTAATTCCAAATTCTGAGAAAACAAGTCAGAATTGCAAGGTGTAGAGTCATAATTCTGAGAAAAAAGTCAGAATTGTAAGATATTAACTCAGAATTCTAAAAAAGAATCAGATTTACTAGGTGTTAATACCGAATTCTGAGAAAAAAGTGAGCATTGTGAGATGTAAGCTTGGAATTGTAGAAATAATGAGAAACAAAGTATGAACTGTGTGTTATAAACTCTCAAAGTCTAAATTCCAAGATGTTAACGCACAACTGCAAGATATAAACTCAGAATAAAGTCAGAATTGTGAGAACAACCATGATGCAGGAAGAGTTGGGCAAAATCCAGTACATGTTATTTCTGCTTTCCCATGCTATAAAAAAGGTGTTGTTTTCTAAATTAACTTTGCAGTGTGTGATTTTTTTTGGATGATTTGTGTTGTCCTCATAATCTAATCAGTCTTTCATCTGAACGGCAGCCAGTTTATGCCTTGGTGGTCAAGACATATTTGCCACGGTCAGAGAGAACAGTCCCACTGGCGAGTTCATAGCCAACCTCAGTATCAACGGAGACCCTGGAGCCAGTAGCATCCGCCTGTGTCTCACAGGAGAAAATGCTGACTGGTTTTACCTTGAAGGCCGAACAATCCGACTCAACTCGTCGTTTTCAAGGATCTTAGATCGAGAGGTGATTAACACGAGTAGTGGCTGTTAGCATGTGGAGGGAAGCCAGAATAACACTGAAGCATTAGGACTGCCAGCCAACACAGTGGAGGAGTTTTAAGCCATAGTTTGGTGTTTTAAAATAGAATGTCTATAAATTACAAATGTTATTAGTTATATAAACTGTATCTCACCAGATTTGTCTGTTGAGATCAGGCCAAAATAATACAAAACATTACAACAATAAGTAAAATGAGCATAAAACAAGAGATGACATTAAAATACAATCAAAATGCATACATTTCTTGCATATCTTGTACATTTTTTGTACAAAAATAGTTTTAGTCCTAAAATAGTATCGTTTTTTTTTTGGTGTAACACTTTAGTATAGGGACCAATTCTCACTCTTAACTAGTTGCTTATTAGCATGCCTATTATTAACAGGAACTATATATTGCAGGAACTATATATTGGCTGTTTATTAGTACTTATAAAGCACATATTCTGCATGACCATATTCTACATCCGTAATCCTACCCAATACAACTTAACAACTACCTTTCTGACTATTAATAAGCAGCAAATTAGGAGTTTATTGAGGCAAAAGTCGTAGTTAATGGTTTGTTAATGGTGAGAATTGGACTTTAAAGTGTGACCATCTTTTGTTTTGTGTGATATTTGTGATAAAAAATGATTATATAAACATTAACCTCTCTATGCAACTTTTTTTTCTGTGGTAATTTACAGGTGCTGGGATCAGTTCTTATAGCTGCTTTGACATGTTATGAAGATGATATAATTAGGGTATGGTAAAAAATAAATAAATAAATAAAAAAAGTTTTGCATTGCAAAACTAATGATATTTCATACTGGAGTGCATTTAACCCACAGTTTCTTGTTTCAGAGTCGATATCGAATCATGGTGGAAATATTGAATGAAAATGACAACATGCCATATTTCCTTGAAGACACCATTCAACCACGATACATAAGTGAGGTAAACTCATTTTGGTCTATTTTTCTCCAGATTTTACTCTATATACTGAATTATTTAGTCCTGTCTGAAATGAATCTTTTACATGTGTGATTATTTTAATGAATCAATATAACCTAGAGTCCTGATATCTGAATCCTGACTCTCTCTCACAGTTGCTGACTGTAAACTCGATGGTGTTCACAGTAAAAGCTAGAGACGGCGATGGAGACACAATTACTTATATGACTGACGAATCTACAGTGAGTGACGCCTTAGATAAAAGGCAAAATTACACATGAAAGGCTAAATAAAAGGTTTTAAATAAAAAATAAAAGGCAGTAGCTTCAATCAGTCTGTCTGCAGCTGAAATTGACTGGCTACTCCTCAAACCAGCACTTTGCAGGGGCCCCAAAAATGTATTTGGACACATAAAAATACAGAGAACCCCTTTTCCTTTCCACCATTCAAGAGAACATTACAAGCACTGTGTCTCTCTCATTCAGGCTGATGCTAGCTATTTTAGGATTGATCTGCCCAACAGCGGGATGGTGATCCTGGATAAACCGTTGGACTATGAGACTAAAACCCAGCTGCAGGTGGTCATATTTGCTGTGGTATGTTGTACATGTTATTCACATATGTGCTGACTGGTGAATACAAGATGTTTATATGCTAGAAAGGAATCAGAATTAAGAAAAAACAGTTTGAACTGCCATTTTTTGCTGTTAAAATCAACAGGAAACGACTACAAAAGAGAAGTACAGCACAACAGCTACAGTCACTGTGAATGTTCTAGATGGTGATGACCAGTATCCTCAGTTTCAGCCATGTGCACCTGTTTATGAAGATGGAGATCATAATATTTGCACCAATCCTGTATACAGTGTTAACATAACAGAGACAGATGAGGTACAGTATGTGGTAACATTTTAGTGTATAGGTGTTTAATTTAGCTGAAATGATATGAACTTATACTGTTCATAAGTTTGAAGTCAGTACATTTTTTCAAAGAAATTAATCAGCTAGGAGGTATTAAATTGATCAAAAGTGACAGTAAAGGCATTTATAATCTTACAAAAAAATCTGTTTTAAATAAATGCTGTTCTTTTGAACTTTCTATTCATCAAAGAATCCCTAAGAAAGAAAAATCTATCACAGTTTCCAGAAAAATATTATGCAGCACAACTGTTTTCAAGATTGATAATAATAAGAAATGTTTCTTAAATAGCAAATCAGTAAATTGATTTTTAAAGGATCATGTGACACTGAAGACTGGAGTAATGACTGCTGAAAATTCAGCTTTGCCATCACACGAATAAATTACATTGTAAAGTATATTAAATACAGAACAGTTATTTTAAATTGTAATAATATTACTATCTGTATTGTGTAATAAATAATAAAATATAATAATATAATGATAATAAATGCAGCCTTGATGAGCATAAGAGACTTCTTTCAAAAACATGAAAAAATCTTACCAACCCTGAATCTGAATGGTTGTGTATATGGAAGGCAGATTTTAAAATAATTTAATAAATTATTTTAAATAAATTAATAAAATTATAAATATGAAAACTAGAGTAGCCACATTAGCTGTCTGCAAAGTATGTACCAAAAATTAAATAATTAAATTTGATTTTTATTTCACAAAAACTATAATGTTAAACAAAAAGTGTAATACTAATTTTTAACGTTTTCAACTTCTGGTGTCTTTACCCATATGGTTAAAAATAAATGCTCTTTATGATCTAGGATGCTGTGCTTTATTTTTCTCCGGGTCCCATTCATGCTGAAGATGGAGACAAAGACATACTGACTCCTCTAGTCTACAGTATTCTGTCAGGTGAGTTTACTGTACATTGCATTGATTTATAGACTGTTTAATCCTTTAAATCTACATTATAGTTTTGTAATGTTATTCAAAATGACTTTATAGGTGATGACAATGGCAGATTTACAATCGACTCTAAAACAGGAGAGATCTCTCTCAGGCAACGTGTGGAAAACAGACTCCTCACACCTTCATTCAGGCTCCGCGTAATGGTACAATGAGATAATATCTATGTTTATGAACAACAAACTGATGGCTGATTTAACACGCTGATCTGCTATATAGCGTTAACAAGGACACAGTATGGAAGTACTTCAACTGCCATATTGCAGACCATAATGGTAGACAATAAAAAGACCATAAAAGGAAATTGCATTGAACATAAATGTGTGGGTTGTGTGACACAACAGTGACATCAAAGTTCTCATCATTACTACCCTTTGCAAACTCCACCAGGCTGCACAGGTGAATGACCCAAAGAAATATTCAGTGGCGACGGCACTGGTGCATGTGGTGTCGGACAACCATTTTTCTCCGTTCTTCAACAAGACCGTCTACAAAGGGTTCCTCATCGAGAGCTCCAGCCCTGCCACACTGGTCACTACCTACGGGAACCAAGTCCTGGTAGTCCAGGCCATCGACAGGGACTTCAGAGATGTAGAGTGAAAACAATTCCTCTATAGGAAACACTTATTTAAAAATGCCTGCAAACCTTCATTTAGAGCATTTTCTCTTTTTTTGCTCTTTTGCAGGGAATAAACCCAAAAATCCATTACACAATGCAGCCCTTGACAGGTAGCAATAAACTGTACCACATTACCCAGGATGGCATTGTGATTGCAAAGACGGACCGGCTCAGAGCGTTCGACCGACACATCCTGGAGGTGACAATTATGATATGATCAACACGATCTCATGGAGATTCATACATATTTTACGAGGTGGCTAATTCTTAGGAATTTGTACAACCTCACTTGTACGATTTTTGCTAAGTCACACGTATTGTACGAGTTCAATTCATATCAAATTGTACGAATGACCTACCCTAGCCCCGCCCCTAAACCCACTGGGGTCTAGACAAATCATATGAGTGAGGTCATGCAAATTCGTACAAATTAGCCACCTTGTAAAATACGTAGGAATTGGTCATGAGATGACGTTGATATGATCTATATCAGAGGCCGGGAAACTTTTTTTGACCAAAGAGCCAACTTAAACACCTCTGATTGGCCATTGCTTTCAAGAAATCAACAGATATGTCTGTGATTAGCTACACTGTTCAATGCTGCAAAAATACATTGTAAATAGAAACCTTTGATGCTCTTTGAGAACGCAGACACAACTACACAGAGCATACATCTTCAACTGAGGGTGCTCATGCTTTCGTTTAAGCACGCTCTAGTACCCCTGTAAATCCAGGCCTGGTTTACACAGTGTGTAGGCATAAAGCAAATGGTTTTTTGTGTTGTTAATTAATCTAAATTGTAGACACAGACTCGCCAAATGAAGCTTCACGAGGAAACTTCACTCGACCGTCGGTATTGAACTTCCGTTAAAGCTTCTCAATTACTTTGAATGGGTGACGTCATGTGTTGCCGAAATGAATTGCCCAATCGTGGATTCGTTGCGTCGAGCACCACTGGCGTTGATCGCAGCAGAAGTTGAAAATCTTTCAACTTTTCAAATTTTTTGGCTCAGGCATCAGCCCATCAAATCGCCTTATGCAAATACCCTAGCATAGCAGTACATTCACACGGGGCGTTGATGTCGATGTTTGACGGAGGGCGTGTCTGAAGCTTAACGCTGGACCGACCATCATATTGACAATAGCCAATCACATTACTTTTCTGGTGTGGAATGAATGTGATTGGCTTGTGTCTGAGATAGGGTATTTGCATAAGGCAATCTGATTGGCTGACACCTGCGTTGGCACTTGAATAGTTTTTCAACTTCTGCCATTAGCAACGCCAGTGGTACAACGCAATGCATCCACAATTCAGTTCAGCAATGCATGATGTCACCTGTGCAAATGCATCTTTACCTTTCCATCCCGCAGTTACAGATACACTGAGCTCAAGAAAGAATTCAACTGATATAGAGAACGCATATCATTGTAACGTCACTGAGACTGGCTGCGTCTATTTGACCATTTAGGCATGCAGAAGACAAAGGCTGCTCATCCGTGTTCCACTCAGAAATCATCCTGTCAGTAGTGGATTCTCTTTCGCTGCTCATTGTGCTTTTAATATTTCTTTTTAATATCAAGCACATCCCGCTCTTTACTTTCTCATTCATCCATGTTTCTTTACAAATAATTTCAAACTGCTCTGCCCACTGAAAGCTTTGCAGTCTATCGTATATAAATAAGGCACATTTATAGGACATAAAATGTCTGTGCGGCAAGAAGCAAAAGTACATTGTCCCAGTACAATGGTAAATATATTATTATTCTAAACTTTTCATTAATTTTCATTAACTTTTTAAAGTTGCAACTGACTGCAGAAAGCTGAACTCTAGTGATGTCTAATTTTTTAATTGATTATTTATTGATAAAGGGTGAGAGACCTGTGTGGCTCGCCAGCCATAGGTTCCTGACCGCTGATCTACATGTATATGGCTGATGATATAATTTTTTATTTATTTATTTATTTTTTTAAATCAAGGTGATTGCAACAGATGAAGAGTCAGGTGAGACGGCCCATGCTTCAGTGGATATTGAAGTTCTGCGGAGGGGACAACCAGGTAAATGCACTTAAGGGCATTGTGTTAATCTTGAGATTTCTTTAAAATCAAGGTTATGTAACCACTGTAACTCTCTACCGTATGAGTTAAGTTTTAACAGCTATATACTTGTCCATTAGATTTCTTTTTCTTAATTAAAAACAAAACTAAAGAGTTAACTTTTGAAAATGTAATAATATAAAATAAAATATAAGTTCAATAAAATATAGCAATTTGAAATCCAAATGTCATCAAATATCAAACCCTGTATGGATAATAGTTTACACAGATCATTCGTCTGGTTAATTTGATTATTCATGGTTGATTTAAGAGGCATGAATAAGGTGATAAATTAGATTTAGCCTCATTGTATTCCCATTAACCTCTGTCCTCCTCCAGCTCCTCACTGCCCTACTTTTGACAGTCATTCAAGCCAAACTAAATGATAAATCACTTGGAGGTGTAAGACACAATACTGACCACTAAAAAAGAAAAAATCTTTGTGAGTGATTTGTAATTTTTTTTCCCCACCTCTAAACTCTCAAACAGTTCCCAGAAGTCCATTTGGCGAGGAACGTCTGTTTGGAGATATGAACGCAGGGATGGCCGGCGGCATCGCTGCCCTTGTTCTGGTAGTGGCTGTGACAGTACTATTTCTCTTCCTCTGGCTGGCCAAGAGACGGAGAGAGAGACGGGATCCAGCAGACAGGGGCGCAGTAGCTCTTGGTAAAAACCCGAATGTGGTAAGAGCTACTATATTATATCAATCATACCGAATAGTACCCTTTAGTCCCATTGATTCAAGTCAGTCCAATTGGCGGCCATCTTGGCTACACCTTTGTAGATAGCAATTTTCTGCAGTATCTCTTTGAAAAATGCCTAAAATAAATCTTAAAAATATATCCACATATACATTTTTTTACTGTATGTGCCTTTTGGAGATTCTTGGTGTTTCAGTTCCTCTCTGAGCATATGCTACAATCCCAGAAAGTTCATCAATGCCTTATTTAAATATAGCAGGAGAAATATACAACACATATGTGTAGTAGATATGTGCAATAAATTGTCCCACTGCTTTAGTGTATGAAGACCGTGTTTGACTGACAGATGTTCAAGCAACACTTTTGCACTAAACAAGGAAATACCACATAAAACTATTAACAATAACATTATTAACCAACTAATAACTAATTAATTGGGTTGTGACTGGAGGAAGATTACAGTATCATCAAGAAAAAACAGAATAAAGTATCTAGCCGAAAATTCAGAAACAGCTCCTGCCCTTGTCGTTTTCCCCTCACATTCCTTTTTTAATTCCTCTTATGTAGAGCTTAAGATGGTTTCAGCAGGTAAGTACTTGACATTAAGTAGCTAGACGTGTTCTGCAGTGTCACTGTCCCTTGTGAAGGTGAAACATATTTTCTGTATACTACTGATAGGCTGGTTTAAATGGGATTGTCGGTGTTACAGTTTATCATAAATATGGTGAGCCATTTAAGCTGGTCAGTATACGAAGCTCAGCTCCCCGTGTCTAATGCTTTGGTATATTTCCCTGTGTATTTGATTGATCTGTGTCTGTTATCATGTAGATAGGCATTTTCTATTTGTGTATGTGTATTTTGTATTGCATCTTTGAGTGTAATAAACACTGTTGAAAATGTAGTAATTATTAATTGTTTATCAATTGTTTACTGATTCTTGAGAGATGAGACAAAACATACACCTGTCAAGGTCTGCAGGAAGGGACCCAAATGCAGAGTGAGTGATTTGAATATTTATTGAAACACAAGTTCAGGGGGTGCACAATCTTGTGACAACTCCAACCAGCGGGAAGAGCACTAAGCCTCCAGAGGTAGATGGTCTGGGGAACAGTCCCTGTCGGTGGCCAAATCAGGCAGAAGATTGGGGAGAAGGTCAGAGCAGAGAACAGTGGAGCGTGCAATCAGAGTGAAGGGACTTAAAGCAGACCAGTCTCAGAGAGAGATTCTCAGCACCAGGCTTGGTTGGCAGACTGTCTTGGGGAACCGACCGGCAGGGAGTCTCAGGATGGTAGAGCAGGACTGGAGGGAACACACAGCACAAACACACAAGACAGCACTCAAAACCACACAACAACAACACTACTCAGAAACACGGGGAGAAACAACGTGTAATAAAAGAGAAAAAAAAAATAAGAAAATAAAAAGTCAAACAAAAACAAAGAAAAAATAAAGGAAATATCTAAATCTACACTTATAGTTAAATTACTAGTAACTATAAGCAAGATTACTGAGGAACAAAAACAAAAAAATCAGAAGATAGAAAATCAAGAGCAAAACTGCAGTAAGGAAACACAATGACAGGGCAAAACTGGAATATAGGGCAGCAAGTCAGTAACTGTCTCTATGGCACAAGACGAACCAGCAAACGCAAGAGGAAAAGCAGCACAATATAAAGGGAGGAAAGTACACGCGGGCCAGGTGAGCACAGTTAAGAAAACGAGGATAAGACAAGGGCTAAACAAGAGGGCGTGACCAAGGGAAACAAGGAGGAGGGATCACAGGAACACATGGTAGACACAAACAAGGACAAAGCAATGTGTTAAGACACAAGACAAACAAAGAAACGTTAAAGAAAGAAAACACAGACAAAGCTGCCAGGGCAGAGCCCTGACAATGGCACACTTTTACCTGCCATTAGTTAATATTGAAGACAATCACAATGTACTGTATATATATAAAAAAATATATATAAAATAAGCTTCATATATATATATATATATATATATATATATATATATATAAGCTTATTTTATATTTTTAAATTATTAATAATATAATTATTATATTTTATATTATTATATTATTAATATAAAAATAGTTAAAAGCATGTCATCAATGCCATTTAATATTTTATAATTATTAAGGTCTGTATTAAAAGTAGGGCTGGCTCGATACCACTTTTTCATAACCGATACTGATCCGATACTAAAAATTCTGAGTATCTGCCGATACCGATATATCGATCCGATACCAGCACTGTTTTTTTTTTTAATCAGTGTAGAATTTCTATACATAAGTGTGTGTTGACCTGCTCATCACTCTTTTGTGTTTTACACACAATCTACTAAATATAGACAACTTTACTGTAAAGAAAAACGCCTCTAGGTTACGTATGTAACCCTAGTTCCTCGAGGGAACGAGACGCTGCGTCGAAACTCTCTGGGAACGCCTCCAGCGTGACCGCGCTCTGAACACGTGTGAAATGTGTCCAATGGATGGGCGAGACGTCACGGGCGGGTGACGTCAGAGACCAGGAAGCTTAAAAGCATGTGCGGTGGAACCGGCGTCAGCTTCCTGGAATGAAGCAAGCGCTCGCAGGGATGCCGGAAGTATGGCTTCGAGACGCAGCGTCTCTTTCCCTCGAGGAGCTAGGGTTACATACGTAACCTAGAGGCGTTCCTCTTCAGGAACTCGAGCTGCGTCGAAATGCTCTGGGAACGAGGTGCCCACGTCGCCAGACTTCCAAATCCCTGCCCTGTGTGTATCCCTCAGGAGAACAAAGAGGGCGAGAGAACGGAAGATCCTGGAGTGGCCCGCATATCGAGGCCATAAAACCTGACGAAGGTCAGGGGCGTGGACCATCCTGCAGCGTTGCAGATGTCCTGCATCGGAACACCTGCCAAAAAGGCCTTGGAGGCTGCCACACTCCGGGTCGGGTGAGCCTTGACCCCCAGAGGCGAGGGGAGATCAGAGGACACGTAAGCAATGCAAATGGCATCCACGATCCACCGACTGAGGATCTGCTTAGAAGCAGGCAGACCCCTCTTAGGGGGACCATAGCATACCAGCAGTTGGTCCGCCCTTCTCCACAGGGCAGCTCTGTGGACATATGTCGCACCGGACACATACAATTAAGCTTCTGCTGGTCGGGCTCCCTGAAGGGAGGAGGACAAAAGGCCTGGAGTACGACAGGCCGTGGTGTAGAGAAGGGGACCTTAGGGACATACCCCGCTTGAGGGTAGAGGAAGGCTTTGGCCAGACTGGGCGCAAAGTCTAGATAGGAAGGGCCACTGAGAGGGCCTGAAGATCCCAACTCTCTTTAGAGAAGATATCACCAGAAGAAAGGTAGTCTTCAAAATGAGATGGCGATCAGAGATCTCCTCAATAGGCTCAAATGGAGTCCTGCAGAGAGCCTCTAACACCACAGCCAAGTCCCACAGAGGGACACGGGATAGTACTGGAGGCCTCAGCCTCAGCGCACCGTGGAGGAAACGTGTAACTAGGGGGTGTCTGCCCACTGACTGGCCACCGAGAGGGGCGTGGTAGGCCGATAAAGCCGCCACGTAGACCTTCAAGGTGGAGTGGGTCAACCCTGCAGAGAACCGGGCCTGCAGGAACTCCAGCACTGTACCGATCGGACAGTTAACTGGGTCGAGCCGGCGGTCTCCGCACCATGAAGTGAAAAGCTTCCACTTCAGGGTGTACAGTTTCCTCGGGGAGGGAGCTATGGATTGGAGTATGGTCTCAACAACCTCGGTTGAGAGACCGGAAGCTATGAGCTGTGCCCCCTCAGCGGCCACACCCACAGCTTCCACAGCTCCGGGCAAGGGTGGACGATAGTGCCCCCCGCCTGTGAGAGGAGATCCCTCCTGACGGGAATCTCCCATGGAGAGCCGTCGAGGAGAGAAATCAGGTCCGAGAACCATACTCGGCCCGGCCAGAACGGCGCTACCAGAAGTAGACTGACCCCGTCCCAGCGCACTCTCGCCAGAACTCCCAGGAGCAGAGCGATCGGGGGAAAGGCGTACAGACGAAGCCTCGGCCAAGCCTGTGCCACGGCATCCAGCCCCAGTGGAGCTTGATGAGTCAGAGAAAAGCGATGTCTCCTGAGTCGCAAAGAGGTCCACCTGAGCCTGGCCAAACACTCTCCAGATCTGCTTCACCACCATGGGGTGAAGCATTCATTCCCTGGGCCTCGGCCCCTGTCTCGACAAGACGTCTGCTCCCACATTGAGATACCCAGGAATGTAGACGGCTCTCAGTGAGAGGAGTCTGTCCTGGGACCACACAAGGATCTGGTGCGCCAGCTTGTACAAGGGGCACGAACGCAGACCTCCCTGGTGGTTGATGTAAGAGTGCGCACCAACACATGACGATCTCTTAGGTCTGGGAGAAAGTGTTTCAGTGCTCGAAACACGGCCAGCATCTCCAGGCAGTTGATGTGCCACGTGAGATGGCGGCCGTTCCACAGACCACGGGCAGGGTGGCCACTCATGACCGCTCCCCAACCGGTGAGGGATGAGTCCGTCGCAAGCGTTAAACGGCGACAAGGAGCTCCCAACACCGGGCCCTGAGACAAGAACCAAGGTTCCCTCCACATGTCTAAGGCACGTAGGCATCGCCGCCTGACCTTGATCATACGAAGCGAGTTTCCCCTTGGGGAGAACCCCTTGGTCTTGAGCCACCACTGTAGGGGTCTCATGTACAGCAGGCCAATAGGTATCATGTTGGACGCAGCTGCCATCAGACCCACCAGTTTCTGAAACTGCTTGACAGTGAGTGACCAGCCTTCTCTCACTCTCTTGGCTGACGTGAGGATTGACTCGATCCGAGCAGGAGACATACGTGCCTGGATTGTGGTCGAATCACACACCACACCCAGATAAGTGGTTCTCTGTAATGGAGAAAGCACATTCTTCTTGGCGTTTAGTCTTAATCCCAGCTCTTTCATGTGGGCGAGAACGACATCTCGATGTCGAATCGCCACCTGCTCCGATTGAGCCAGAATCAACCAATCATCGATATAGTTTAGTATGTGGATGTCCTGGAGTCACAGAGGAGCCAGAGCAGCATCCACACACTTCGTGAAAATACGGGGTGAGAGTGCAGGGCCGAAAGGAAGAACCCGGTATTGGTATGCTTTGCCCCTGAAAGCAAACCTCAGGAACTTCCTGTGAGAGGGAAGGATGGCGACATGGAAGTATGCGTCTTTTAGATCGATCGTGACAAACTAGTCCTCGGACCTGATCTGAGACATGACCTGTCTGAGTGTGAGCATCTTGAACTTCAGTCACATGACTGAGCGGTTCAAAATATGCAGATCTAAAATGGGACGCAACCCTCCATCCTTCTTTGGAACTACGAAGTACCGGCTGTAGAACCCGGACTCTCGTTCGTGAGGAGGGACCACCTCGATGGCCTCCTTCCTCAAGAGAGTGTCTACTTCTTGTTCCAAGACCAGAGCCTGCTCGGGGACCACCAGTGTGGGAATCACCCCGTTGAAGGGCGGCGGCGGAGCGCCGAACTGAATGCGATAGCCTCGCTCTACAGTGCGCAGGACCCATTGAGACACATTTGACAGTAGTTTCCACGCTGCCAAATAGTCTACTAAGGGAACCAGTCTCTCGAGACTGGCCTCTGGTGTACTCAGAGCCGCTAGCTCGGTGCCCTGAAGCGGAGGACCGGCAGGGGACGACCGAACCAGCTGCTCTAAAGACCCACGAAGGGGTGGCGAGCTTCTCAGCTCCGCTACGTTTCCGGGCGGAAATAACTGAGAGAAGCGCTTGCTGGAGACCGCTGCGCACTGGAACTCTGGCAGGGTTGGCAGACTGATCTCCTGAGGGCACTGAGGAGAGACGGACACCGTGAAATGCTGTGTAACCCGCTCTTCCCCAGAGGGGCCTGCCCTCATAAGCCCTGGGCCATGCCCGTCAGGGCTTTTAGGTCGAGGTTTTCTTATACAGGTCCGGCTTAACCTTTGAAGCCCCCGACCCAGAGCGTTTGCCACCTCAGTCCTGACACGGGGGAGCACGAGTGGCGATGCTCTCTTTCTGAGCCTCTCTATATGAGAAGCTGGTACGCGGCGAGGGCTGCTCCCGCTCAGCAGCCCCCTGAGCTAGAGATCGGCGAGGGAGGAACCGCTGGAATGCCGCCGCTTGTTTACGGGCCTCCTGGTACCTGTCAACGACGGAATTGACAGCGTCGCCAAACACGCCAGAAGGCGCAAGCGGGGCATCCGTCAGGAAGACCCTATCTTTCTCTTTCATGTCAGATAGGGTCAACCAGAGATGTCTTTTCGCCGCCACCAGCGCTGCCATAGACCTGCCGATGGCACAGGCGGTCTCTTTGGTAGCGCGGAGAGACAAATCAGCAGTTCTACGGAGCTCGGTTTCTCATCAGATCTGAGCTCCTCTCCCTCATCCAGCTCTTTTAGCAGGTCAGCTTGGTATGCCTGTAACACCGCCATGGTGTGCAGACATGCACCAGCCTGACCTGCAGCCGCGTATCCCTTGCCCACCAGCACTGATGTTGTGCGCAGCGGCTTGGAGGGCAAGGTCGGAGCCTTTAGAGACGATGCCGCACCGGGGGACAGATAGCTCGCAAGCGTCTGTTCCACCCAGGGCATCGCTCTATACCCACGCTCATTCAATCCCCCCACATTACCGTAGTAAGAGGAGGCGGGGATGAAGAGGCGGGATGAAAAGGGTCTAGCCCACAATCTCGACACCTCAGTGTGGAGATCGGGGAAGAACGGTAGACTCCGACGTGGAGGTGGTGGCTTAGTTTGCAGAAAGCGTTCATCTAGTTTGCTTCTTTGCGGTTCAGCCTTTTTCTCGGTGGGCCAATCGATGTTCAACTTAGCCGCGGCACGAGTAACCACCTCCACTAGCTCTTCATATTGGGGCGATTGAGGTTGCGAATCCTCGTCAACGCTCACCACATCAACCTCCTCGGAGGAAGACAGGTGAAGCGTCGAGTCGCTTCGCCGGGGGGAAGAAACCGCAGAGTGGGCTTCCGATCCCAGCGAGCAGCTGGTGGATCTGGCGGGTGAGGAAGAAGATAGGGACTCGCCTGTCTCCATTCCCTCCGCCAGATCCACCTGTGAACTCCACGAGTGCAGCCGCCATTCCGCCTCGCCGGAAAGGGACCAGCACTGCAGGGAACGCTGGCGAAGGCTCCCTCGCAAAAGAGAGCCTTCCGGGAGCGAAGTGCAAGCAGTGAAAGGAGCTCGCAATGCGGGGAGTCGGCTTCCTCGAGAGCTGACTCTGCGTGACTCGCTCCCAAGCAGACCACACACAGACTGTGTGTATCCCCAGCAGTGATGTAACGATTCCAGAGAGGAACACACAGCCTGTAATGTGATCTGCTCTCGCCCAAGTGCTTAGTTTTGCCAGCACTTTTAGCCATCATGGAGCTTATAAGTGATTGTGTACTATGGACAAACAACACTAAATAAGACTCACAACAGAGATCGACAGACACACACAGAATAGCAGTTGCTAAATGACAAAAAGCTGATGCCGGTTCCACCGCACCTGCTTTTAAGCTTCCTGGTCTCTGACGTCACCCGTCCATGACATTTTATTTTTAATAATATTAAAATTATTAAGGTCTTCTCTTTCCATATTCTAAGGCCAAGGCTAAGTTTTGTTTTATTTTATTATTTTATTTATTTATTTATTTATTTTTAAATTTTTATTCTAATTTTAATAATTTTAAAATTATTAAGGTCTTCTCTTTCCATATTCCAAGGCCATAAAAGTTAAGTTTTATTTTATTTTATTTTTAATAATATTAAAATTATTAAGGTCTTCTCTTTCCATATTCCAAGGCCATAAAGGTTACGTTTTATTTTATTTTACTTTTAATAATATTACAATTATTAAGGTCTTCTCTTTCCATATTCTAAGGCCAAGGCTAAGTTTTGTTTTATTTTATTTTATTTTATTTTATTTTTTTATTCTAATTTTAATAATATTAAAATTATTAAGGTCTTCTCTTTCCATATTCTAAGGCCGTAGGCTAAGGAGGCTAAGTTTTATTTCATTTCATTTCATTTTATTTTATTTTATTTTCAGTAATCAAAATAAGCAGGACATTGCACCAAAAAGATTAGTCCCAAATAATTCCCCTGTACACAAACAGTTTTGTCCCATGTCTCAAGAATCGGTGACACACATAACTGCTCTATAATCAGCGCTGGACCTCAGCAGTGGATTTGACTTGTGAATATTTCAAGGTTGTTCGAGGCGACCCTAAATGCCCTTTCTCCATGGTCAACAGGTCAATTCAGGACGTCCCATATCGCTCATAGAGGAAGCCTCCTACCACAACGAGGCGTTCATTGACCATGAACACCCCAGTGGTTTGTACACCAAAACAGATGACATGCTTCCTGCGCCAATTAGGGCATATGGGTGTGAAAGGCCCATGCCACTCCAAGACATGCTGCCCATCCTGGTGCTTCCAGAAATAACACCCGTAAACACCTCATCTGCTGCTCTGTCCAATGGGAAAGCATTTGTCAAATCAGTCTCTTTTAAAGACAACGAAGGAATAGTGGAAGAGACTTGGCCCAAAAATGAAGGACAAATTGTAGTTGTATGTAATCAAATAGAGACCAGAGCGGATATTTTGCCACCTGTTGTGCAGCAAGACACTTTCGCTATCGCTACAATAGAAAATCCTTCAGAAAAGGTTGACGTTTGTTGTCCAAATCCTTCTGTGAGACCCAGAGAGGAATATATCTTCACTCATGCTAATGAGGATGATGAAGATGACAATGATCCATACAAGAACATGGCCTCTGTTATTTACAGCAGTGATGAAGACACAGGAGACGATGAGCCAAATGATTTAAGGCACTGTTACGAACATGGGCAAAACCAGTTTACATTCGACCACATGAAGGCCATCGGATTACAAAACGAGGATTTGGATGAATCACAAGCCTGATTCATCAAGCTCATCTGAACAAGTCGCTTTCATGAAAAGCCAAATCCTTAAAAGTTAAACATACAGACAAGGTTTCGAAGGGAAAATAGCAAAAAACAGGCTCATTAAAAAGGACATAAATATGTATTATCAAACTCTACAGTTGGCTGAGCTCCTGCGTTTGAATTTTTCGGTTTAAGTTCCATGTTTTCCTAATGTTGAACTGGTACAGAAATATTGTGCACATGATCAGCCTTAATTAATAATTAGTTTAAATGAAGTTTTGATGATGTGTCTTTGAGAAATTAAGATGTTATAGCCTGTTTTTTGAATATTTCATCCACCTCTAATGTATTGAAGTCAAACCCTGGAACTAGATGAAAATGAAGTGTGTATTGCAACTAAATGATTTTTTTAGACTATAATGTTCTGATTACTGATGTCTGCTGTCACTTGTTGAGTTAAAAAACCCAAACACAAAAGGTTGAAATAAACTGTAATTTTCCATTTAGTATTTGAATAATAAATGCCAGTTGGAGAACACAATATTCTGTGCCAAAACTGCATTGCATTGCCATGTTTAACTTAAAACAAAAGCTAAATGCTGTTGATTATTCTGCTGCAACATGTTGCAATTGTTGTTTGAATTTATGACTTATGATGGATTAGATGATATTCAGGTGCTTCAGGACTTCTGGAGATCCTGTGAAATGGCTCTATACATTATTCTGGACCTAAAGTGCACATATGCAGAGTTTTACTTTTGGAAAAGACTTTTGATTCTGCACAGTAGTCTTTGTTGAGGTAAAACTGCTTAAACGCTTCAAATTGTATGACAAGGATGCAAAGTTCATCTTTTACATGAATATAATATAATAGCTGCCTGTAAAGATCTGATGTGTCATTTCTCTGTTTGTCTGCAGGAGGCATCATCACCCATCTCTCCTCGCCATGTGTTATAGGACTTAAGCAGCAGTATCACAATCATATTTGAGAAAACTGTATTTCTAGAGGCACAGGCAAGATATCTGTGCCAGGACCAAGAAAATCATGAGAGAGACGCATGGAGATGAACATTTAGACAGATCTTTAAAGATCGCTGTTTTGTGTGGAAGGATACAGGGAAATACAGTCCCATGAGCCCTGATCATGGCAGCTCATATGTTGAACTACTGTATGTCTGAACTTTTGGACCTCATCTTTTGTCAGAGACAGTTAAGTTCAACTCATATTAGAAACTTAATTTTTAAGTGTGTCATTCATTTCAAAAGTCACTACATATACATGTACTGTTCAAAAGTTAGAGGTTGGAGGCTTTTAAATATTTTTAAAAGAAGTCTCAAAAAGGCTGCATTTATTTCATCAAAACACGATAAAAACAGTAATATTGTGAAACATTACTGTTTTCTATTTTATTTAATTTTAAAATGTCATTTATTCCTGCAACGGCAAAGCTGACTTTTCAGCAGCCATTACTCCAGTGGCACATAATCCTTCAGAAATAATTAGAATGTGTTAATGCGGTGGTTAACATTTCTTATCAATTTTGAAAGTTATGTTGCTTAGTATTTTGTGGTACTTTTTCAGGATTTCAGAAATCTTTTCTGACACTGTAAATATCGTAACTGTAATTTTTGATCACTTTAATGTTTTTTTTTTCTTCTAATAGTAAATCCAGCCATATTATAAATCACAATACTCTGTATCACAATGCTTGATGGTGGCATATATTGGATGTGTCTTGTCATAAGGAGTCTGTTTAAAAGCACAGAGCAGAAGTACATTAACTAAAACCTGTAAATTTTGTAAATCTGTAAATCTTCTGAAGTCTTCTAAAGCCATATTATTGTTTTCTGTGATAAACAGAACTGTGCTATTTGAAATGTCCTATTTGGTGAAAATCTTGCCTTTAAAATCTCAACAACAGAAATAAATTTGTGCTGTTTTATGAGGTGTGATCACAAGAGGGTGCCATTAGACTATTTTCCTTCTTTTGCAACTTATTTATTGCTGCGGAGTGAAGTATAAGTTTGACATTCAAAATTGCCACATAGGACAATGACAACATGATGGATATCCGGCAACGTGTGTGTGTGTGTGTGTGTGTGTGTGTGTGTGTGTGTGTGTGTGTGTGTGTGTGTGTGTGTGTGTGTGTTGTATATTGAGGCTCTTCCTCGAGGTTGCATCGTTAGTTTGTTCTGCTCAGCTGACCATGATTGCTTGACCTGATACACAAAAACATATAGTCACTTCGCTGCTCACTTTCCTTGTAATATATAGTAAAATGATTTAAAAAAGCTTCCTTAATACACCCATTGTCACTCAAGGCACTGGAAATTTTGAAAAAGGGTATGATGAATTATGTTTAATATCAGAAATCAGAAGTATTGAGATCATACGTGAATATGTATGATGTGCACAAGAGCATGAAGCTGTAGGGATGCTTTTTGCTTGAGTACTTCTGTGTGTCTCCTAATTCTCTCATGCACATGCACTTTGACAGACTGGAGAGAAATGCTGCCTAATGTGAGGGAGGACATGGATGGAACAGGCTGTGAATCAGACATACACATCCTGAACACACACACACACACACACACACACACACACACACACACATAGACAGAGTGTCATGGTTTAATCAGCTAATAGTGGTGAGTGGGAATGTATCATGCTTGTGGTGCTGAATTAATTTCAACATTTTCACAGCTGAGATCTTTTGGTCATTTTCAGTGTAGCAGATAGCTCTTGGTTGTAGACACCTTCATGACTCAACCTTTAAATACACACAGCTACGTGACCACATAAGCAATGCATTTTACAAAAACACAATACGACACGATTTAAAGGAAAATAAATTCAATAAGGGCAGACCTTTTTTTTTTCATTAAAGTGCTTATATTAGTTCTTCCATACAAAATTGTGTGCTATGAACTGTAAAGTTGTCTTAGCGGCAGACTACTAATTGTTCTAGGTGGATTAACTGCTGGTTACATAAATAGTGTACTTCCTGTTAATCATGTCAGCAGTTGGATGGCAAGATTAGTAAGTAATTTTGTCACACTAGTTCATTGTTTTTAATGTTGATTACAGTTAATTCCTACTAAAAAAAAAAAAACAACAACTCTGCTTAAACCGGTCTAAGTTATTTAGTGGTCTGAGCTGGTTTAAGCTGGTCTCCCAGCCCTGAGCAAGCTGACGTTTAGCTGGGGTGCATTTCCTAAAAGGGTCATTCCGTGTCAACTCAACCAGAGGTCCCCGGCTCAAATTTTTGATTTTGCTAATACTTTTTTCTGAAGAAAAATAGACATGTATTGTAATGAAAGCCGAAATATTAAATGTCATGGATGAATATTTACTGAGTAATCCACTATTTGGTAGAGGGGAGTCAAAATGGCAGTTTTCACCTGATATTCAGAGCCCAATTAAGGGGGTAAAAATGACTTCAGAAAGATGGCAGCATCATAATGTTAATTTTACCCAGAGATTGGTAGGTCTGTTAGTGAAATCTGTTGACTTTATCAATCTTTGTTGCATTATGTGCCAATGGTGACCATTCAAAAATGGGGAAACAGCACTTTTTCAAGTTTTTTTCTCCAAAGTTTGCATGCCTGTAACTCAAGAAGTATTAAAGATATCTTAATGTCCTTTTAGATATTGGGTCTTAACAAACTTTCCTTTTGGCATCTTTATTGTTAAGGCCCTATATGGTTCATTTCCAGAGATATTGGAATTTTAATATGGCTCCAGGTGTAAATCATTAAAATGTACACATTTTCAGTGATCAAAAACCAAATGTGGGTCAGTTTGCAAAAATATGATACTTCTTTTCTTTTAAAGAGGAATGTCTGAAGAACAAATAATGTTGAAACTAGAAATGTATCTTTTTTCCTTCTGTCAGGACAACTGCATTGAACATACCTGTCTGAGTGCCATAAATATTCTTCTTCCAAATTTGCATGCATATAACTCAAGAAGTATTAAAGATATCACAATATGATTTTAGATTCTAGTTGTTAATAATCATTTCTTTTGGAATCTTAAATTTCAAGGCCCTACATTGTTCAGTCCCAGAGATATGGGGATCTCAATGAGGCTCCATGTCCAGATTGTTGAATATTACCCATCTTCAGTGATCGAAAACCAGATTTGGTCACTTTGTACGCAGCTGATTCTTATTTTATTTAAAGAACAATATCTGAAGAAAAAATAATGTTAAAATTAGAATTGTATCTTGTTTCCCTCTATCAAAATATTTGCATGGAACATAGCTGTCTGAGTGCTAAAAATGCACTGAAATGGTCAAGTAGAGGCACATTACCTTGCTATCTGTAGTCTATTCATAAGATTCTATATTTGAATCAGTTTCCGTAATATTTGGAAGAAGGGATTTTGTTAATTTTAACAGCTTCTGCAGCTACTAAGAGTTTAAATATGCAGTATTGTTACGTGTTTGAAACAAATTCCACGCCTCATAGGGAAGTGTGGTTACTTTTTCCACACATTGTATTCACATCAAACCAAGATTTACCTCACCTGGATTATTAGAATTTCTTTTTCTTTTTTATTGTTATACAATATGAAGCATAGTCATAGATCAAGTAGTATTTACTGCTAAAGGGCATATTTGTTAGAATCATTGATAGTACCTCAAATATTTAAGGTCTCTCACACTTGAAATAATTAACACTGGGTAATTCTAAACCCAGGGTAAATGGAATCCTGGGTAATCTTATTTTAAATTTCACACTGTTCTTACTATAACCTAGAGTTAACAGTTAATCCTGGTCATTCATAATCTGACGTGTCACACTGTACAATCCTAATCCCTGGGTTACTGTTATTATTTGCATATTTGCATTGTCAACAGTGATGACTAGATAAAAAAAAAAAAAAACATTTGGTTTTTGACCATTGAAAATGGGTAGGATACTAATTTTGGACATGGTGCTGCACTGAGATTTTGATATCTCTGAGATTAACCCTTACACGACGTTAAAAATTAAGATTCCAAAAGAAAAGTTTCTTAGGAACCAGAATCTAAAATCATATTAGGATAACTTCAATACTTCTTGAGTTACAGGCACACGAAGTTTGGAAAAAGATTATGACAGTCAAACAGCTATGTTATATGCAATCGTTTTGATAGAAGGAAACAAGATACAATTCTAATATTAACATTATTTCTTCTTCAGATATTGTTCTTTAAATAAAATAAGAATCAGCTACATACAAAGTGACCAAATCTGGGTTTCAACCACAGAAAATGAGTAATATTCAACAATCTGGGCATGGAGCCTCATTGAGATCCCCATATCTCTGGGACTGAACGATGCAGGGCCTTGAAATTTAAAATTCCAAAAGAAAAGTTTATTAACAACTAGAATCTAAAATCATATTGTGATATCTTTAATACTGCTTGAGTTATAGGCACGCAAACTTTGGAAAAATAATATTTATGGCACTCAGACAGGGCAGTTGTCCTGACAGAAGGAAACAAGATACATTTCTAGTGTCAACATTATTTGTTCTTCAGACATTGCTCTGTAAAAGAAAAGAAGTATCATATTTTTGCAAACTGACCCACATTTGGTTTTTGACCACTGAAAATGTGTACATTACTCCTGGAGCCATATTAAAATTCCTATATCTCTGGAACTGAACCATATAGGGCCTTAAAAATAAAGATGCCAAAAGGAAAGTTTAAGGCCCAATTTCTAAAAGGGCATTAAGATATCTTTAATACTTCTTGAGTTACTGGCATGCAAACTTTGGAGAAATAACTTGAAAAGTGCTGTACCATTGGCACATAATGCAACAAAGATTGCTAAAGTCAACAGATTATACTAACAGACCTACCGATCTCTGTAAAATTAACATTATGATGCTGCCATCTTTCTGAAGTCATTTTAACCCCCTGTAATTTGACTCTGAATCTCAGGTAAAAATGATTATTTTGACACCCCTCTACAAAATAGTGGATTACTCAGTAAATACTCATCCATGACATTTAATATTTTGGCTTTCATCACAATAAATGTCTATCTTTCTTCAGAAAAAAATATTAGCAAAATCAAAAATTTACCCTGGGGAAGTTTTTGAAATTTGGTTGATTTGACACAGAATGACCCAAAAGCAACTTTGGCCACAAGTTCCATCATTACCAATAGAGTTCAGTGGAACTAATGACCAAAGTTAGCAAGCGATGCTTTTGGGAAACGCACCCCTGGTTGGCTCTAAAACCAGCCAACAAACCAGCTTAATCAAAGATGAGAGATCAGCAGACCAGCAAACCAGGTTAGACTGGTTTAAGCAGGGATGCCTTTCCGCATACACTTAAATTGTAAATGTTATTGTACATGTGTTTTTGCTTGTTTTTACAAATTGATGGACAAGTAAAAATGGCAATTGTGAATATATAAAGTTGAGACTGGTGGAAGTTCATGTTTAAGTTTATTTGTAAAGCACATTTAGCAGTACAAGATCTGTATAATCTATACAAATGGAATACCTTCAAAACCAAACAAAAAATGTGTTAAATAATAACAGACTATTATAAAACATACACATAAAACCCCAAAATATATCAAACAACATACAAAGCAATGGAGAAAAATGTGGCTTCAAACTAGATTTAAATATGACATTAAATTGTATGGCTTATTTCTGTAGTAATCAATAATTTTCCAGTAAAGTCATTGAACCTGGAATATTTAGTGCACAGTCCTTTCCGGAAACAAATTTTTTTATTGTATGTTCACTACCAAAATTTGTCATTGTATTCAATCTCATAGCTGTAAGTGAATATGTGTGATGTGCAAAAGAGCATGAAGCTGTAGAGATGTTTTGTTGCTTAAGTAATCCTGTATGTCTCTTAATTCACTACCAAAGTTTATAATCCCTGTTGAAAAAACAGCATATGCTGTTTAGGTGTGTTTTGAAGCATAACTGGTTTTAGCTGGTTATATTGTGTTCAGTCTAATGTAAACTAGTTGTAAACCAGCTGAACCTGAAAATTCATTGGTTATTTGGCCAGCTGTTCCCACCTCAGTCCAAAGTTTCACTGGTCTGAGGACAGGTGACAGAAGTTTCCTCCAGCAGACAGACAGGTGTTGGTTGGCGCTCTGGGTCTGCTGCGGTGTTCCCACACTGTGACAGATGTGTGTGAGTTCCTCGGTGGGGCATCGGACTGCCAGGCCATCCATGATGGATCACACCTCTCTCTCCACCTGCTGCGGCCCAGCGAGCTCCTCTTGTTTATATGCTACGTCTGCAGCTGGGGTGCGATACCATCTGTCACTATCAAAGTCTTCCATGATTGGGAATGATGTTTGAGAGGATTTAATCCAAAGTAAGACTTAATATGTGTCCCTTTACCTCAGTGTGGCTTGTTTCTGAATAAAAATTAAAAAGTTAGTTACTCTTTTCAGATGCTTAAAGATGTTATTGCCCACAGCGCTCTAAATCTTATGGGAAAAATAGAGAGAGAGGTGGATGAGTAGATTTATGTGTGTTATCTCAGTATGTCTATGACACATACCCAAGAGAGCCAGAGGGAGATCGCTGCTTATGCAAGACAGTGATTCAGTCTCAAGCGGATCTCGTCTTATTCCATGTTATATTCATCCATTGTCATGCAGAAAATTTGTTTGTGCTGTATAGCCACAACTGTTTCTCTATGTAATCCAACGAGGCTCGGTTGACAAGTCCCTCGTCGTACGGGACATTTATCTCGCAATGAGAGATGCTGAGATCTTTATAGCATAGGATCTGTGATCCTGAGCTTCCTCTGCTGGTGTCTGCCAGACGAGGCACATCTGCTGTCGAGAGCTGCAAGATGCAGACATCTGTTTGCAATCAAGAGCTGAAACAGTCAGCCGTATCGTGTGTGTCCTGACTGGAGTCTTAAAACTGTATTTTATAAATGTCATCAAATGTCAAAGCATTTGTTTACCATGGTTCAGTCACATGTGTTATGTTTCTGCTTTATATTAGGCCATAAACATACTCTTCGGAAGTAGAAATGCATTGCTAGTGCACAGTCCTGTTGTATTGTCATTACTCCAGTACTTAAGAGGGCGATATAGTTGCTACTAAACTTAATGTGTTATTATTCAGGTAGCTAGTTAAAAACATCTATGGCTAAATGTTTATAGCTAACATTCTCAGAAAGAATCTCTGACAGAGATTTGTTGACATGACAGAGAAAACTGGCCCTACAAGAAGACATTTTACGGTAATTGCAACTTTATTGCCCTTTCATGCTATGATGAGAGTATAATATGTATTTTCATTGTTATGAACTGCATTCTGACACATTCTGACATGACATACATGTAGCTAGAAGCATTTGCATTTACTTTCATAGAGTGCTTCAGGAATAAATCCGAAATCTGGAAACAAGTTAGCATTTTAGCATTTCTGGTTCCATCATACTGAAGTCAGTTACTTTTTGGAATGTGTTTTTGGTTAAATGCTTGAAATATGGTCTGTGGTTAAAACAAGCTCAAGATATCTAAAACTTTACAACTTGTAGATTTTAAATAAAGAATGAAAGAGTTGTCAGAAGCTTGTGGTAAGGTATTGTGGCTTGTGGTTCTATATTATAGCATCAGATTAAGTAATTTCCCATGATGCACAGCAGTTTTAGTTCATTGTTAATTCTTGTTATTTGTGTTCATACTGTAGCAGTTGTTTCTGATATATTCAGGAAGGGTGTGTTTTCAGTTGACCCTTCGCAAAGACCCGTCCCCCCTTAGTTACTGTTGCTATGTCTGACAAGCCATGCCACCCTCTTGCCACACATCATGTTCTCACGCAGTAAATACATCGCGGAGCAAAAAGGAAACAGACAACGCACCGACATGTGTCGTGACAGATAGCTGTAGCGCCTCGGTTCAAATGGCACGTGAACCAATCATCTTTTCATATATACTTAAACCATGAAATAAACATAAATGAATATCAGAAGGTATTTTATTTCAACTGCAGAAAGACGTCAATACACACCATTTTTCAAGTTTAAATCCATCAATGTTAATCTACTCTTCTGTCTGGTTTGTTTGTCGGACAAAATGGCAGATTTGGCGGTCAGATCGCCTGTCAATCAAACCCCCCGCGAAGAGTCAATTGACATGCTTGTTTTTTTGCTTATATTTTTATTTGTTGTCATTTTATTTGATCCCTTTTAGTTACTTATCATGGATGAGAATCCCATTTGTTTTGATGGGTTAATGGTTGTTCGATTGACTATTTGAAAACAGACTCGCTGGATGCCCAACTTGACACGGTATGTTTTGGACTATACTGCTATTTGATTCCTTTTTTCAAGTGTTTATGTAGAGTGTTCTCGTAAGGCAGATTCAGAGCTGTGACTCAATGAAGGACAGTAGACTCTTGATTTATTTTCATTTCGGTTACGTAATGCAATAGATTTGTCAGAGACGGCGAGAGAGACAATAGAGTATGGTCGAGATTTTATGGGTGTCCACTTTGATCAGGGGACACCTGTCTGTCTCTTTTTCTTTCATCAGCATTGTGTCTCCTTCTTCAAAGGTTCAGATGTGGACTTCTAAAGAGCTGTTTGTTTATCAAAGATCTGCATTGATGCTCTTCACTTTGGCTTTGATGAGTCACACAAACAAACCTCATGCTGCTGACAATTAAAGCCATGTTGTTCCTTTGTTTATGCACAATATGTTTCTCCACGGTCACCAGCCTTCAGACTCATTAGCTGAGGAATGTTCAAATAGAGGTGATAGAGGTTGTTTCTGCTTAGGCCAGTATGAAGATCAAGGCTTGCTGATCTCCAGCCAGCGTTTAATCTAGCTTGCCACTCCCTTGCCTGCTTTCTTTCTTCCTTAGCATGTGACACTCTGTATGAACTGATCCATTAGACATAGTAACACAATTACACCTCAGCTGCCTGGATAAACAACCGGCCCATCTGGGCTCTTATTGAATAAGCAGACCTTTATTGATGTTTACAGATAAAGTCAGTCTTACATGAACAGCAGTCAGATACAATGAGATCTATGCTTTTTAAAACTAGGTTTGAGAATGCCGGCCCTTGCAAAACCAATCTCAAAATACAATACAAAGAGAATATGGTTACATCTATGATGTCTGTTTGCACAAATTACAATTTAGTATGGTTAGTATCATCCCTGTCATGATGTCATTTCCTGCAGCTCTAGAGTGATAAATCACATGGCACTTATAGCTCAGGCGATAGACTTAAAACCACTTTGCTGTACAACAGTGTTATTTGGTATAATTTACATTTAGAGTGTATTGTAAATTAGCTTTCATTTTTGTATTTTCAGTATGCATGTTAATTTGTTTAATTTTTAGTAATTTTTTGATGCACTTCTGTTTTTTTTTTATTATTTTAGTACTTTATTTCAGTTAGTTGCAAACATTTCTGATTTTCATTTTTAGTTGTGGTAAAATTAAAGTCATTCGACCTACCTGATCTCATGATGAAAACGTACCTGTGGGAACTTTTTAACAAGACGTGAAATATGTACCAATAAGTACACATCACTGCAGTTTCCAACAGAAATGAACACTAGAGACGAGCACTTGTTTTCGAACACGGTTATGATTACAGCTCCATATGTTTCGCTTTCCGGAGGTAACAAGTTTGCTCGGTAGCTCAGCCAGCACGGAATTGGACTTAGGATGCGGAATCCTTGGGAACGAATCACGTCAAAAACATGACTCATGATGAAAGAGCTGAAATATGACAAAATGAAAAACAAGCTAAAATGGCATGCTTGCAATTGTGTTTTTACACCACATTCGCTTTTTTTCATACTATTGGGTAGGTTTAGGTGTATTGCAGATGGTACGTTATTTTAAAACGTCACGGAGCATTAAACTTATAGCACCATTCAATGGACATTTCAAGTCAGAACTGCAGTGACACCTACAAAACCAACGTCACATAAAACGTGCCATATGTACGTTCATCTGTTCCAGGGGAGAAAAAAAATGAACACTCATTTAGCACCATCCAGTGGACATTTCACATCTAATATGTCACAAAACATACATGGCGGTACGTATTTCGCGTCTTGCGATAAAGTTCCCACAGGTACGTTTTCGTCATGAGATCAGGTTGTATGCGACCTAAGTGCAATTCATAAAAGTTTTGTTTATTTATGAAGGTTATTTTCATGAATGAAACCTGTAAAAATCATGAACTTTTGTTGGTCACGGAGCTTAATTTCTGCAAAAATCCAAAAGTCAATGGAAAAATATATATATGATGCTAACTTCCAGGTTGGCCTACAAAAATATGTCATCACTGCAGTTTTCCATTATAGCATCAGACGAGGTAATTAATGTATTAATGTAGTAATTTTTTATGCACTTTTGTTTTATTAGGATTTTTAATTTTATTTTAGTATGTTATTTCAGATAGTTGCCAACATTTCTTATTTTCATTTTTAGTTGTGGTAACATTGAAGTCGTGCGACCTAAGTGTAATTCATAAAAGTTTGTTTATTGTTTGTTTAATGTTTATTTATGAAGATTATTTTCATGAATGAAACCTGTAAAAATCAAGAACTTTTTCTTTTTTAGAAATTTCAGTTAACAAAAACAAATAACTTTAGTTTTAATTAATAATAAAACTGCACATCAATGAACATGGAGGTGGCAGATTTCATTTTGCTTATTCCCAGGGTTTTACTGTCATTGAGATAAATGACAATGCTAACAGATCACTTTCTCCAGGTGTTATAAACCTCCTTCTCCAGTCTTAAAATGTATGATTCTTATTACTAAGATCTTCTGAAACCAAGAAAATGTTGCATATTGATTAAGTGGCAGTAATGACACCTGTTGAGCATGTGCACCTGTCATATGGTGTGAAGATACACAAAGTGCTTTAGATCAGCTGTATGATTCAGACAACAGCTTCTGTTGATTCTGTGGTACAAGGAGCTCACTAACTTGCTTTTTTTTATCTTAATGAGATTAATGACATCGTAGTGGCATGTTAAACCATATTGTATGTAAGTGTTCTCAGATATTAATCAGTGCTTTTTCCTCTGTATGAATATTCCCCAGCATTTGCCGTCTTTTTGGGTGAACTGTAATTGAATCAAAACCAGAAGGGAATCAGCACCACATTAACCAGGAAGATGTGATGTTCTTTCTGCTTGCCCTGTTAGAGCTGCATCTCTTTTTGTGGTGTCCTGGTTGCAGGCAGAGCTGTGTGACTGCAACCAGGTCACTTCAGGGTGGCCAGCTTCTTTTCTGCTAGATTTTCTCCATTCTGTAGCTCCATCTGTATTCTCAGCTCCAGTATTTCCAGAAACGATCCTGCTAACAATGGAAGCTGCGCTGCCAAATTGCAAATTGTTTTTGGCACAATCCATGAATATTTTTTTGCTCAGTCATGAAAATCTTTGAAAACTTTAAGGGCATTAGGATCATCTGTAAGACATTGAGGTAAGCATGCATTTACATCTCACTTGCTTAAACCTGTTAGTTAACGTTTCCAAACTCTTATGTAACTTATGGGACTCAGTTAAAATGTAGATGTCCTCAGTTGCCTTGGAAACAATCTCCATGGGACAGATTAATTAATAAATTACACTTGGCAAACCATGAGTGGACGAAAGGCGTGATTTTTGCACAGCATTTCTTTGTAGTATTCTTTTAATTTTAAATTGAATTAATTACAAATGTGTTGCTGCAATAAATACCATATGCTGGAATAATAAATATTCTGAAAAGCAACCAAATTATTTTTTATTCGTAAGGATATATTTGACAGTTTATTCACTACAATCCTAAGGCCTAAAACTGCAAGAAGGGCAGCCAAGTAAAAGGACAGAGATGCCCGCCACCGTACCCAACGCATGTGTTTCTGACATGCAAGTCAGTTCATGTCCAAACATTCACATTGCCTTTGGACAAAAATGTTTGTTTGCATGCATTTTCTGTTTTTTATTTATTTATTTTTTTCTATCATGTAAAGCGAAAATAAGAAGCAGTGTTTTAACATAACATTTAGGAACAAAATTCTTTTCTAATGGAGAGCAACCCAGTTATCTAAAACCTGCTTATAGAATCAGCTCTGGGTCTTGATTCAGGGGGGAATAAACTCAGTTTGGGTGACACATGGTGCTCCACATAGATGGCCACAATTTATATTATTTTGGGGAAAGATTTAAAACAAAGTTGCGTTATTTAATCTAATAAAGTTAGTATTCCTCAAAGGAAATGGTTCCCAAATGGATCTACCTACACCTAAAGAGCTAAGCAAGGAAAATTATTAGGCCAATATTAAATATTAACACACAATCATTAGTTACTGGGACAGAGACAGAGCATAAGGCTGATTTGGCCTGCCAAATGACTATGTTAAAAATTAAAGCAATCCTCCAGGTCTAAATATATACCGCACTTATTATTATCATCATAATCAGGTTCAGGTTGTGAGGCACAAAGCCCTGTTTATTTTTTCTGGGTCTGCATTTATAATTTATGACGTTCAACATATTTCAACAATCTAAACAATGAACAGAAATGTACTGCAACTACTTTGCCTTGAGGAGATATTTGCAAAACTGACTTGTATCAGATGGAAGGATGGTTGTGCGCTTCTCAAATTTAGAATTAAATCGAAACTGACTTTTACAGTTCAATTTCTGAATTCTAAAATTCCTTTTCAACTTTAATTTTTCACTAAATACAAAACTTTGTCAAGAATAACTTTCAGCTGTAGCTTGACAATTTTAAAAAAGCATTGAAATGTATAGGTTTATCTGCCTTACAGACAGGGACAATGATAGAAGGAAAGAAATACTTCTAATTTAACTACTAATTTAGGTAACACTTTAGTATAGGGACCAATTCTCACTATTAATTAGATGCTTATTAGCATGCCTATTATTAACATATTATCTGTTTATTAGTGCTTATAAAGCACATATTCTGCATGACCATATTCTACATCCCTAATAATTATTAATAAGCAGCAAATTAGGAGTTTATTGAGGCAAAAGTCATAGTTAATGGTTTGTTAATGGCGAGAATTGGACCTTAAAATAAAGTGTGACTGAAATTTATTTTATTCACTATCGGTCAAAGGTTTAGGGTAAGATTTATTTATTTTTATTTATTTATTTATTTTTTTAAATGAATACTTTTATTCAGAAAGTATGCATTGAATTGATTAAAAGTGAAGTAAGGACATTTATAGTGTTACAAAAGATTTATGTTTTCAATGAAATGCTGTTCTTTTACACGTCCTACTCATAAAAGTATCTTGAAATAATAAATAAATAAATAAATAAATAAACATAAAATCATACCAACCCTAAACTTTTGAACCCTAGTGTATATTTCACCAATTATTAAATTAACATTTATGGACCAGGGTGGAAGAATATAGAAGGCTGCAAGATCTTTATTCATAAATAAATCTTTCATTGATGCATTTATTTTCACATATGTATTTATTTAAGCTTTTAATGAAATATTTATTTATTTGTTTTATTTATTCGCCACTCACATTTATTTCTTTGAATTGAAATTCAGTTCAGTAAAACCAAATTGCAACATCCTCTGGCATGTGTCCGATTCAAAATGCAGCCAAATTATCGACTATGAATTTCACCCAACCCTGCAGGATAGTGTGAGGTTAGGGGTTTAATATAGAGTAATATGACGTGTATGAATTACCTTCACTTTCATATCATAATCATCCATCTAAAAACATCTTGCAAGAAAGGGACGGAGTATTAAGAGAAACCAGAGAGAAAAAACAAAGCACTCGCTCATATTTTACCCCCATAATCTCTACCTCCCCCAGCAGTTGTACCATTTCCAAGTGGTAATAAAACCCACCAGCATCACTCAATGTAATCCCAACAGAGGGATCCATAACAGCCCCATGCACCCTGATGTCAGTAAATGTACAACAGTGCTCTCTTTGGCATCACCTGCCAGGTTGTATGAGGTCATTTATTGCAAGTTGAGTAGACGAACCTCACTGACAGGGCATGTTACTTTTTTTTTATTATTATTTCTTTTTCGCATTCCTCTTCTTTCTTTTGTCTCTCTGTGCTTCCCTTGCTCTTTTTCTCTTTTGCTGACTTACTCCCATTCATCTTCTGCCTTTTAAAGAGCAGCTTCAGAGTTGGACTAACTCGGGCAACTCCTGTGGCTGTGAATAGATAGTGTTGAGTTGCTAGGAGACGACTGAGATCAGTTAATCTGTGGATAGTGTGTACAGCGTTTGCCCTACCTGCCTGCTCCGTAGCTCACATCCTGAGGGATGAACCATGAACTCCTGATGACCCCATTTATGCATATCAGAAAAAAAAAAAATGCTGTTTTCTCCCTGCATAGTGATAGACAACCTGACAATTATGCATGATATATTGGCTACTGCACTGCAAACAAGTATTTTCTCAGTTTTTGACTTCTTTTCCAGTATAAATATCTTAACATTCTTAAGTCAAGACACATTTACTTGAGAAACAAAATGATTTAACATATCAAGTGTTGTTTCTGAAAAATGTATCAAAATGAAGTGAATTTAAGTTTAAACAAGTAAAAAATGGGGTAGAAAAAATGAACTTAATTTCTAAGGAATTTCCATTGGCAGATATTTTACCTTGTTTTAAGCTAAACTCCAGAAAAAAAACAGACACTTGTATTGAAAACAAAAGATAAAAATAATAAGATTGATTGACTGATTGATTGATTGATTGCAGTGTGGCTAATTATTAGAGTTATTTAAAATTAAAGTTACTAGAGATTTTATTAATAAAAAATTGTCAATATTGGCTGATATTTAGGGCCAGATTTACTAACAGCTTGCACCAGCACAAACCGTCTTTTGGCGTTAAAATAGTACTGTCTGGATTTACTAAAGACACGCAGTGAAGAATTAGCGCTGAAAAGGCGTGGACACAGTTATTTTTGCACCTGACCTTATTCAATATGCATTTGTAGGAGTTTCCCTTTCAGATGCAAAATTTATGGGAGGAGAGTATTAAAATGAATCATGCAACGTGATTTACTAACGTTTGCGCTTGTCAAATTACTGGTATTTGCGCCATTACTTAACGCCCTTGTCTTAAAGCAGGGCTGGTCATTATGGAAATGATTTATTTATAAAAAATGGCATAGAATTTTAGCTAAAACTTTACAATAAGTTTTCATTTGTTAACATTAGTTACCTTAAACAATACTTTACAGCATTTATAAATCTTAGCTAATTTACATAATTTGCAACAGTTATTAATCATATAAGATCAAACTTGTATCTGTTAACATTGGTTAATGCCCTATGAACTAACATGAACATTTTTGTTAACTGACATCAGAAAAAGTTTTAAAAAAAAAATTAGAAATGTTAACAAATGAGACCTTGTTATTAAGTGTTACTGATGTAAATAACAGCTATTTATAGATTATCAGCCATAACATAAAATAATGCAATATGTGTCCTTGTTGTCCGAAACTCTTCACATACAGTCGTGCAAGCAGTGGTTTTTGATGCTGTTCTCAAAGTCACTTTTCTGTATTGTTTGCGTTTGTGTTGGATGTTGCTTCTTACTAATACCACCTAATCTAACTAAAGCCCTGTAATCCACTTAAAATGAGGTTATGAGGGTGCTGCTGGATCCGTGAGGATGCTTTTATGAGAATGAGTTTCTGCCTTCATGTATTGCTGCGACCTGTGCGTCTCACATTGAGGAAACAAAAACACATCAGAAGGTGAATGCAAAACACTTCACAAAAAAATAAAATAATAATAAATGGTGTGTTTGATAGATACATTAATTTAATTGAAAGTCATATCTGCCGTCTGTTCTTATAAATATTATCTATCAGTTAGAAGTCTATAATGTGTAATATGTCCAGCAGATGCATTATGTGGTGTCCTCCTTTGGTTTACAATAAATAGGCCTACACCACCTTAAAGTGCTAACACACACACACACACACAGAGACACAATCACACAGTTCTTCAAATACGCCCTAGTGTAAATCCTCATATTTGCTGAGATCAGAGTTAGCTGCTTATTTGCTCAGTAAATGCAGCGCTCCGGTGAGCTCATCTCCCCTAAGCTTCATCCAGACAGCAAACACTGCATATCTTTTCATAACATAGAAATCATAACCTTAGGGAGTAATCTAACCTGCAAAAAAGGTATTAAAAATCTATTTATATTGTCATGGAATATTTCTTTCCTCTTTGCCATTTGATAATGCACACATTATTATAAATTTAACAGTGTCAGTCTTTAAAAGTTTGTGTGTGTGTGTGTGTGTGTGTGTACTGACTATCTATCTGTCTATCTACCTGTCAGTCTGTTAGCAGATAGCAATAAGTGAGCTTAGATAGATCTATCTATCTATCTATCGAAACTCTAACTTTCTTGTCATTGAAAGATATGAGCTCATTGAAGCCTGGCTGCGCGCTGGAGCTCCTTGTATGGAGCGACACGCGTGATGATGATCGCGGGCAGATGGGTGGGGGGCGTGTGGAAACTGATCCACCACAGCGCACACAGTCTAAAACAGACTCTTAACGTGCTGGCAAACCGGAGAGACACGGAAACGCCCCGCACCGGACTCCCCTGCCAGTCTCCACATCTCTGGAGAAACATCTGAACTAATCCAACAGTGCAGAGGAGGGACCAAAAGCATCTGTGATTTGTTTGTGGAAGTAGCGGAGCTTATGGCGGCAGCTCGGCTGCTTTAGGAGGGTCACTTCAGTGGATTTTAGTGGGAGAAACTCGTCTGTTGGATGTCAGTCAGAAGAATAATGGATGCGCTCAGATTGTCCTCCGCTGTTCTTCTACTTCTGTCTTTATTCAGCTGCGGAAGCGCTATACAGTTTCCCGACTCCCATCTGTAAGTAGTCACCACAAAACTTGCTGTTATTGTTATGATTCCTGAGTTGTTGCACTTCTTACTATCAAGCATTTTTGTTGGCTATAATAACAAAATACTTAAGTTTTTGTATTCCAAGAGCGGAAGATACTCTTCAAGCCACAAGTTGCGTCTTACTGGACGCGTTTACACAGGAATGTTCCGTATTCGCTATTTTGGATACAGTCTGTGCGCCAGACGGACGTCTATGACTGTTGTTTCAGCGGCGGCTTCTTAAGTTAAAGGGATAGTTCAAAAAGACATTTTGGAGAATTTCTTTACTATGCAGTGACACTGAAGATGTCAGGCCTTAAAATAGAACACAAAATGACAATAGAAATATCATAAAAGTGGTTCATATGACCTGTTTACTAGCTACATTTCAAGGAGACAAAATACAGGCAATATGTGATGAACAGGTGAAATTTAAGTTGCTCCTTCCTAAAATCTTGATTATTTATTTTTAGCATGTTTCGTGACATCCTATTCGTGAATCAATGATTCATGTGAGTCGGATCTTTTAAATGAATCAGGTTGATCCAATTCACAATAAATAAATAAATAAATAAAATAATATGACTGATTCATTTCTCAAGTTAAACTCACTGAAAATGGAAAATAAATCAAGCAATTAATTAATTAATATGACTGATCCGGTTCTCAAGTTAAACTCACCGAAAAATGGAAAATAAATAAATAAAATATGACAGATCCAGTTCTCAAGTTAAACTCACTGAAAATGGAAAATAAATCAAGCAATTAATTAATTAATATGACTGATCCGGTTCTCAAGTTAAACTCACCGAAAAATGGAAAATAAATAAATAAAATATGACAGATCCAGTTCTCAAGTTAAACTCAGTGAAAAATGGAAAATAAATAAATACATCTTGATGATTTTATTTCTGCTGTGGAACATATAAAGAGGATGTTTTTTATAAAACTCTCATTCCGGGACGTAATAATCAAGGAACTTTGCTGCCATACCATGGGTGCAGCAGGCGCAATGGTATTACACAGCGCCTGAAAATAGTCCCCAGCTAGGTAACCTCCAACGCGACCGGCACTAAGTTTGTGTAGTTGCAGAGTTGCAGCCGGCAAATTGGTTAGTATATCTTCTGAATCGTCTTTCACAAATGTCTCCATGTTTGCAAGGCACGGTCCCCCACGTTGGTTATGTTGACAGAAGTTAGTCTATTTTCAGGCGCTGCGTAATATCATTGCGCCTGCTGCACCCATGGTACGGCAGCAAAGTTCCTTAATAATTACGCCAGAATGAGAGTATAGTTCCTAGCCATATCGGCCAAGAAAATCAAACTTTTCATTTTCTGTCAGTCTTAGTACACAATGTAACTACAGAAGAGTCAAGTTTTAAATAGGAAAAATATCGAAACACTTTGGTCATTTTTGAGTGAGATGCTAACGGTCTAATCAGATTCAATGATCTATGCTAAGCTGCAGCTAAGTGCTACCGCCAGACCCGGAGATTGGCTGAATGGATTCGAAAACGGTAAAACTCAACTGTTTAACTCTTGGGGAGTTGGAAAATAAGCCTATTTTCAAAAATAGTGGCTTGTGCCTTTAAGAGTGTTTAAAGGGTTAATCCACCCCAAAATGAAAATTTTGTCATTAATCACTTACCCCCATGTCGTTCCAAACCTGTAAAAGCTTCGTTCATCTTCGGAACACAATTTAAGATATTTTAGATGAAAACCGGGAGGCTTGTGACTGTCCCATTGACTGCCAAGCAATTATCACTGGCAAGGTCCAGAAAAGTATGAAAAGCATCGTCAGGATAGTCCATCTGCCATCAGTGGTTCAATCTGAATTTTATGATGCGACGAGAATACTTTTTGTACGCAAAGAAAATAAAAATGACAACTTTTTTTCAACAATTCTTCGTCTCTGTCTCCCCGCGTCACCGTAGCGCCATTTTAGAGATTATCCACTGAACGCAATCTACGTACGCTCTTTTGTATCAGCCGCAACACAAGGATACGTATTCTACGAGTATTTACGCTTTGATTTGAATGAAAATAGTGTATCCTTGTGTTGCGGCTGATTCAGAAGGTATTCAGAAGGTGATTCAAGGTACCTTGACAGTGGTAATTACTTGGCAGTCAATGGGACAGTCACAAGCCTCCCTATCTTAAATTGTGTTCCGAAGATGAACGAAGCTTTTACGGGTGTGGAATGACATGGGGGTAAGTGATTAATGACAAAATTTTCATTTTGGGGTAGAGTAACACTTTAAGAGCTGGCTCCATCCTGTAGCTTCATTTGCTGGCATTAAACTGCAGTTGTTGGCTTTTAGTGTGTTTCACAACATCTTCAAACTGATATAATCCCTCTCTATGGCAGATTGGACACAAGAACAGCTCAAGGCGTAGAAGCAATCATCTGTCAAATGCAAGAAATCAGATTCCACTCTTTGCTTGAGATTGTTTGGGGTTGAGACAGAATTTGGTAATATGTAAATCACAGTCTGATGTCCTTAGGCCTGTGTCTGATCTGTGTTGAGCTTGTACCTGATCTAACAAGTTAAAGTTGACATAGAATCAAAATCCAGTCTATTTACCTTGTCTTATTAGGAATGATTTGTTGGTTTATGTTGTTCTAAATAGACAAAATAGTCATCTTCATAGTCTTTGGTCAAAATTTAATAACTTATTTTGTTTCTAAAATAATAAACCCAATAGATAAATGGATGTTCCAACTTTCATTCCTTCTTGCTTATATCATATTTCAGTAAGAAATGTCACATTACATAAGTAAAATGTTTTTTTTTCTTTATTGTGGTTCCTCTTCCCTTCTTTCTTGTCATTCTGAGCCCCTTTTCCTCCTGATCTGTGTGACTGCATCTTGTGCCCAAACCCTAACCTCCTAATGCCAGAGCCTGTCTGCTTCAGATGCTCTATGACTGCACTCTCCTCCCCAGTCTCCCCCGTCCCTTCTTAGAGTCTTGTGGCTTTTGCTGTGCTGTGAGGCAAATGATTAATGTCCTCAGATCTGAGGCTGATGTCACCCGTTCCGCCCCTGAAAGCTTCTTGAGAGAAGCACAAAGCAGGTAGCACCTCTGTGCACTTTTGCCATTATTTAGATGTTATGAATTGTCATCTTTGCTTCTGTAATGGTTTGGGACCTGTCATCCTCTTTTTATTTAAACTCTCATGGCTTTTATGTTAATAAATAGACTTTTAGCTGTGAACTTAAAAAAAAAAAAAAGAAGTAAACAGTTTGCGTGGCTTATTTTGAACTGAATTCATCTGATTAATATTTTTAAATAAAAAGTGCCATCATTTACACTACCCTTCAAAAGTTTGGAGTCAGTAAAATGTTTGAATGTTTTTGAAATAAGCTTATTTGATCAAAAACATTGTAAAAAACAGCATTATTGTGAAATATTATTACAATTTAAAATAACTGTTTTCTATTTTAATATATTTTCTAATGAAATTTATTCCTCTGATGGCAAAGCTTAATTTTCAGCATCATTATTCCAGTCTTCAGTGTCACATGATCCTTCAGAAATAATTCTAATATGCTGATTTGGTGCTCAAGAAACATTTCTTATTATCAGTGTAAAAAACAAACAAACAAAAAAATTGTGCTGCTTAACATTTTTGTGGAAACCATGATATGTTATTTTCAGAATTCTTTAATGAGTAGGAAGTTTTTTTTTTTTTTATTATTATTTAATTTTTTTGTAACATTATATATGTATTTACTGTCACTTTTGGTCAATATAATGCATCATTGCTGAGTAAAAATAATTTCTTAAAAAAAAAAAATCTTTCTGACACCAAACTTTTGAACGCTAGTGTACATGGAGAGCAAAGTACTTATTAAAACTGATCATTTTGATAGGATCAAGTCAATATGTTACTAAAAGTGACACAAATCAACAATATGTGTAATTCAAACTGGCAAATGGTCAAAGAATGCAACCATAATGCCTCAGTGCATGCTGGGAAGAGGGTGTTTGGGACTGTACAAAACCATTTTCTTTGTGCAGAATATTTTTATTTTGACTAGTTCACCCAAAAACTGAAAATTCTGTCCCTTATTACTCACCCTGAAAGTCTGACACGGAAGAGAAGAAATTGTTGAATAAAGTCATTATTTTTGTTTTCTTTCCGCACAAAAAGTATTCTCGTAGCTTCATAACATTATGGTTGAACCACTGATGTCACATGGAATATTTTAACGATGTCCTTACTACCTTTCTGGGCCTTGAACATGCCAGTTGCATTGCTGTCTATGCAGCGTCAGAAAACTCTCGGATTTAATCAAAAATATTTTAATTCGTGTTCCGAAGATGAACAAAGGTCTTACAGGTTTAGAACGACATGAAGGTGAGTTTCCAAATTTTCATTTTTCGGTGAACTATCCCTTTAAAAAAAATGAAACATATCGTAGTAGAATATTTTTGATGAGATGCATTACTTTTTTCTAAAAGTTCCTAAACGTCTTTGTTTTTTTGTTTTTTCAGCATTATCTATTAAATCTAAGAATAATTTCTTTTAACTGCCTGGACTTTGGATCAGGACATTGAGGGTGTTTCTCAACTCTTATGATAGATTCTTTGTCCATCAAACTTGAGTGATGATTCCCTGTCATGTCTTTTTTGGATCTGGAGCCTCATGTTTCAGGTTTCTGGGCCTCTGGGATGACAGTACTGGATCAGTTAACCTCTCTTCATCTTCAAATCACACTTCTACAACATTTGCGTCAGTGTCCTCGCCATGTTGCACTTTGACTACAAGCATAATCAAATTTCATGCTTAAGCAGTTCGATACATGGGCCTTTCCTGTTTCTAGCCTTATTCCTCCCGTCACAGAGTGCAGAATGAGCATTATTTGCCCTTTGGAAATCAGCCAGCTCACAGTCTTTGTGGCGTGGGTTTAACTTTGAACTACGGCTCCAGAGTTTTAGATCTTTCCTGAAAGAAAGGTTTTGCTAGTACATTACGTGTTTGTGCTGTGCTTATGTGTTCAGGGGCAGTTTTTTAACACCTTAGTTCAGCAGGAAGCCTTTTTGTAGGTATTTGCTGAGCCCTTTGAAAACAGCTGGGAGCTGTTTTTGTCACTCAAACACTCAGGCAAATTTAAAGCTCAGTCAGATTCAGGGTGAATGGCAGAGGACCAGCATGTCTCCCTCTGTCTTTCCAATTAATATTCTTATGCAAACTGTGCAGGAGTCAAACTTTCTACACAGGAGTTTATACTTTCCACACAAATATTTACCTAGATATGTCAATGAAAACATTCATTCAATTATAATTTTATTTAATTAATAAATTTTTTTTATTAATTTAATTGTTTAAATATTTAATGAATTTAATGAAACTGTAATTGTGAGTAAAATCAAATTTGGTAAATGTATTTATTTTTTATTTATTTAAAAAAAAAAAAAAAAAAATATATATATATATATATATATATATATATTTAATTTAATTTTTCTAATTGAAAATTAGAAATCCCTAAGATGTCTAAAGGGAGTTTTAGACAGATTTAGACCGGTTTTGACAAATTTTTCCCCAGAGTACAGCTAAAGTAAACCCACACAGCAGCAGTCTTCCCGTTCCCATGCCCACATATAATATGCTGAGCCTAATTTTGTTTTGATAGTCATTTACTCTCATAATTGTATGGTTTCAGAAGATTTTAGTAGTACCCCAAAATGCAGAATCTATTAAATAATGCTTGATGTTTTAAAGAAAGAGCTGCACATTTAGAACAAATAAAAAAAAAAAAAAAAACTGAATGCTGATGGAGTGCTTAAGTTATTTGTTCAGCTCTGAGACATTAGGCAACATGGAAGACTTTCCCTCCAATTTTCTCTGACTTCCCCAACAAGCTAACTTGAAACTTTGTGAATTGCTTACAGCTGCTTGAATGCCAACTGAGTTCTGTAGAAGAAGCACATCTGCTTTCCACCCCTAATATTATTATGAACGTACAGTGCAGAACTCCACAGGTGACAGCACACATGCATTTACAGTTAGTGTTCTGCTTTTTCTTAGAGTGTTAATGGAAACTGCGGGCTCATATCTCAGAATCCTTCCTCGTGTGCTAAAGATACTCGAAATAACCGATCAGTGGTTTCTTCAGGCTATTTGTGAGAGCTTGTGGCTTTAAAAACAGGCAGTAAGATTGTGTATTGATTTCCTCATAAGTATTGCATTAGAAATATCAGTGTTTATTCTATATATATACACTACCATTCACAAGTTGTTCTTCAATTATGCTGTTATTTAAACTTGCTTTTTTCCACAAAAATCATAAACTTTTCTTATAATAATAATAATAATAATAATAATAAATGTTTCTCGAGCATCAAATCAGCATATTAGAATGATTTCTGAAGGATCATGTGACACTGTAATGTCATTACAGGAATACATTACATTTTAAAATATATTAAAATAGAAAACAGTTATTTTAAAGTGTAATAATATTTCATAATATTTCTGTTTTTACAGCATTTGTATACAAAAAGCAGCCTTGGTGAGACTTATTTAAAAAACATTATTATATGTTATATAGTATATTGTGACTATTTATTTAATTATTTATTTAGGTTCTTATTCTAAGTCTATATTAGAATTAGATTTGTAATAAAATAAGTGATCAGTCACATGATATTTACGGCTCAAAAATGATTGGCTCAAAAATGGTTTTGAACTGAGACCCAAACATGAAATCCATGTGACTGCCATTGACATGATTTGTTTTATTTTTATTTTTTTGGCGGATTGATTACCATTTGTATAACCACAGTTTTACTTCAAATACCAATTTGGGGTTACCATAGTTTAGCTATATTATCCGTTGTTTTTTGTTTTTAGTTGTAGCAAAATCATGGTTAATTTTCATAAGTGAGGTGGACAGATTGTTATCAATTTGACATTTCCTCTCACAAGGCCAGTTTCACTGTTTATGACACTGACGCAGGAGAAGCTGTACAAAGTCCATAATGAACAGTGAAGGAGAGATGTGTGTGTGTGAATTTAGCAATTGGAGGGATATAAGAGATAACAAGTATATTTAGGATGAGAATAGCTCAAGGAATGAAAGTTGAAAGGGTAGCAAACGAAAAAGATGATCCGAAATGATCATAAGGAATTCCCAAAAGCATTTTCGGGCTGTCAGGTTGATATAATATGATATTGAATGAGTAAAAATACATGTCAGTGTGTGTTGCCATGGTTGCTGTTTAGGGTTGAGGTTAAGTTTAGTTAAGGTTAGAACACGATATGTTAACTTGCACAGGTGAACTTGAGATACCCTGGACTCAACATACATGTGCATCTTGACATCTGTTTCTAAGATGTGTGCTATAGTGAGACAGACAGATGTCCTGACCATGAGTGAAGGAAGGAGAAAAAGAGGGACCGAAAGGAGGAGAGATGTATTTGTGGAGACAGCCACGCTTGCCAGAGGAGATTACTAATGTGTAAAGAAACCCTACACTCTCCTTGATGGACTCACTCACGCACATACACACTCTCGGCCCGCTCTTGCAAGATGCACAAAGAGCATATTTAGATTTCGGCCTCACATTTTGCAATTCATTTTGACATAAATCAGTTTTAATCAGAAATTTCAAAATCAGCACCTAAGGGTAGCTCAGTCCCGGGGGAGAAAGATGCAGATTTTAAAAGCGCAACAAGACAGGCATAGACAAAAATATTACATCCAAATATATATATTGTAGTTTCATTCATTCCTTCCCCTTACCACAATGTCTGACCTTAAAGGGATAATTCATCCAAAAATGAAAATTCTGCCATTAATTACTCACTGTCGGTGTCGTTTCAAACCACATAAGTCTTTTCTTCATCTTAAAAGCACAAATTTTTAATGTTTTAATGATTTCTGTCTCCCGGTGAAAATCAATTCCACCAAAATTTTTAAGCTTCAAAAAGTTCATAAAGACATTATAAAAGTAATCCATACGAATTAAGCAGATTCATCCAGTTTTTCTGAAGAGACACGATAGTTTTATGTACATTTAGTCACATATAATCATCGATCAACTTTGTCTTTATGAACTTTTTGAAGCTTGAAAGTTTTGGTGGAATAGACTTACTCATCTCTCAGGTTTCATTAATAATATCTTCATTTGTGTTTCAAAAATGATAATAGAATTTTCATGATCTTTTGACATATAAGAGGTCATTGTGCTATAAAAACATTCTAAGTTTCAGAACTCAAAACTTTCTCGTTAGTCTAAAAACAGCTTATATTGAAGCCAGTCTGCCAAAACGACAGCTTGTGTAATGTTCTACTCTATGATGTAATAGTGTGGCTAAACACCGCCTCCGCAGAAGATCAACGCTTGCTTCTACATCACTGCCTTTTTTAGCCCCACCCACTGATTCACAAACATAGTGTAAATAATGAGAGAGTGAACAGAGGTCTACGCAGAAACCAAACGATAAACTTTATTTGGTGAACTTTATTTTTATTGATGTGCCAGACTGCATCAGTAAAAACTTGGTCCTTTGTTCGCTTCATTTTACTGCGGATTCGTTTACAAACAAGGCACAAACTGACACAGGATTTTCAGAATGATTGAAACTAAAAGACGATGCTGTACTGACTATATTGGATCCGACAGTAATGTCGCAATACACAAGTGTGAGTAACTGTTTTCATTACGTGGTCACTATTGCTTTGTCTGTTATTATAGATCGTTTGATATGTACTGAGTATTTATGCATTTTTAACCTAAAACACAGCAGCATCCCTTTATGAAGGATGTAGGCTGTCAAACATATACAACTATTAGCCAATCAAAGCAGTGGTCATTTACTTCCGAGTTTACAATCCACCACACCTATTCAAACAGCGTTCTGATGAGGGGGGTTAAAAACAGGACAGAAAATAGCTTATTACTTCTAAATTATGATGTTTTTGATGTACAAATTTTGATAACATTATCAGTGGACCTCAGAGAACAGTACAAAATAATTAAAAAAGGCAGTTCATGCGACATATATATATTCTTTGATGTCTTATTTTTTTTATATATATATATATATATATATATATATATATATATATATATATATATGTATATATATGTATATATATGTATATATATATGTATATATATATATATATATATGTATGTATATATATATATATATATATATATATATATATATATATAATAAGACATGAAAAATTATAACTGTTTTTGTGTTGTTAGCCAAAGTTTGCCAATACTTGTGACTATGATGAAGATCAGAAGACATTTTATGACCAATTAATGCAGAAAACCAATGGATTCCAATGGGTTCACATACTTTTTCTTGGCACTATATCTCTGTGTGTGCATGAAGCGAGTGCCTGAAAGCACAGCTATGCGGGCTGGCTCCGTTTCAACAGTTTCTAATAATACAACAGTCTGTATTAGGAGAACATCCCTGGTCGTTCACAATGTCACTGTGACTTTGTCTGGCTTCAGTCCCTCCCACCTTGGCACAGCGGGAACGAGAGCCGCGTAAGTCATGCTTACGGTACTGTGCTGAATATAGCGGGCCAAAAGAATTTGGGTTGCAGGTGGGTCACAGCGACAGCCCCACTGAACATTCTACAGTGTCCTTTTATCTTGGGTGTCATCGCTGGTTAACAGAGCATGCAAATGCAACACACTGGGTTACCTCAGATTAATGTGAGCTCCTAAGAACATGGTCTTATAATAGTCCTGCTCAGATTGGTTGCTGGTAATGAATGAGTTAATATGAAATATTCATATGCAGCATTAATAAAATTTTAGAAAATTGTGAAAATGATTCCCTTGTCATTGCAATTTTTCCGAGGGTTTACCTCACTCTTTTTCTCTGTCTCTCTATCACACATTTCTCACGTAGACACCGAGATAGAACATGATTTACAGCTCTTGTATCTTACTGAGTGTGACTGAATCAAACCTTTTCTGTTCAAGAATCTTTGCCACTGACAGGGAAAAAAAAAAGGAGGGAATATTCTAAGAATGAACTGCAACTGCTTTTAGAATTGTTTAGTTGCACATGCTGTCTGCATTATTTTAGTACTTGATTCATAAAAAAAATAAATAAATAAATAAATAAAATAAAAATTGAGAATTGTGAGTGCTTGGATGCAGTAGATCAGGGGCCAGATTTACTAAACAGGGTAAATTAGTATTAGAGCGCAATTCCATAAAAGCGCCGATGGGAGGGGAAAATTCTGTGTGTTATTTACTGACAATGCACACATTAAAGAACACAGACGCAGCCAGATCATTTCCATAATGACCAGCACAATCTACCAAGAGCAGCGCAAATAACCGCCTGCTTTAAAACATGCTTTTTTTTGGGTGTTAAATAATGGTGCAAATACCAGTAATTTGATGAGTGTAAATGTTAGTAAATCGCGTTGAATTTTGCGTCTGAAAGGGAAACTCCTACAAATTCATATTCAATAAGGTCAGGCACAAAAATAACTGTGTCCACACCTTTTCAGCGCTAATTATTCACTGCATGTCTTTAGTAAATCCTGACAGTACTATTTTAACGCCAAAAGATGGTTTGCGCTGACGCAAGCTGTTAGTAAATCTGGCCCCAGTTGTTTCCAAACTGGGGTTCTGCAACGTCCAGGAAATCCTACGGGATCTGTGGAAAAGTTCATAAAAAATAAATATATTTTATGATTTTGAAATTTTATGATTTTGATTATTAAATTCAGAAATCATTAGATTATTAACACTTATTTCATATTTAATTTATTTCTATTGAAAGCCATAGTTTAATAAATAAATAAACACATAAATATATATATATATAAAAAATATGACATTTGTTATTACCATTTCACATTCAGAAATCATCAGATTACTCAGTTATTTCATATTTAATTTATCTACTAACAACCATAGTTTGGTCAATAAATCAATAATAGATCATTTAAAATATATCAGTTATAATTAACTGAATTTAATGTTACTGTTTCATTAAATTCAGAAATCATGATATTATTAATCACATTTTTTTAGAATTAATTTATATTGACAGCCATTTTGTTAAATAGATATAAGTTAATAATAAATTAATAGATAAATTAAAATAAACTAAATTTGTTCAAATGTACTGCATTTGATAAATAAATAATAAATAATAGTGTATTTAATAAATAAATTCAGAAATCATTCAATTACTTCATATTTAATTTTATTAAGAGCCATAGTTTTTGTTTCTCTTCAGGTTTGGTTAATGTTTTCAGGATAATATTTAACATGCAATATTTTTTTTATTCTTCACGATAGGTCCTAATAATATCTCTTTATACATGATAATATATATCTAAAAGGAACTCAACTCGACAGAAAAGCATACCGTGTCTATTGGTCACTGTCCTCTACGCTATCTCGCCAAACTACAGAGTACTATGTAGTCATCCGCCTTGTTTTTCCATTTACAAATTTCACCCTCAGAAAGAGCAAGATAGATGCTGACAGACAGGAGAGTGAAAGTGGCAGAAATGGAGCCGAGAAAGCGCTAAACAGATGAAGTGAGAGAGAAACAGCAGAGGGAGGTGGCTTGTTTATTTCTGCTTTCTTGTGTCAGGTTTGCTACTAGATTTTCCCCAGAGACATAATTAAATCCCACCCTATTCTTCTGTGCTGTACTTACATTCTGCCGGTATTTATTAGACGACTAAATGACATCTGATTGAAGAGGTTTGACAGAAAAGCAGAGACACTGAATTCTTAAAGGTCATTTACTGTATACTCATGGCCTGATGAAAAATATGGACTTTTTTGGAAAACTATGCAGAGCATATGTTGCATGCTCCATTTTTGCGCCCCTGGCTGTCTGAGAGGTGGAATAGCACAGTTTCAGCTCTGAAGGCTTAAAGCTGAGCTCCAGTTGTGTGAATTGAGCTCAGTTTTAGTCACTGACAGACTGTACATACCTGTTGCTTGTTGTCAGCTGTGTTTCTGGTGTTTTCGCCAGAATCCCAGAAGCATCTGTTTGTAGGTGTGAAGACTGTATAGAAACGTGTTTGTTTGGTATGGACCGTTTTGACACATGTAGATCCCCACAGCAGCACAGAGTCACGGATTTGCATTGTAGCAGAGATGAATATTCACATATCTGCATTAATGACCTCAGGTATGTCTACTCTCAAAGCAACAACACCAAATCAAAGTGAAAACACCCCCCAAGAATATAACTTGTATGTTTAATATGCTGAGTATGTTAAAAATGTTATATAGTAATAATTATTGTGTATTAATTAAATAATAATGATAAGCTACAAAAATTGTAATAATTTAAAAATGAATATTACTAATAGTATTAAAGGGATAGTTCACCCAAAAATGAAAATTCTGTCATTAATTACTCACTCTCATGTCATTCCAAACCCGTAAGACCTTCGTTCATCTTTGGAACACAAATTAAGATATTTTTAATGAAATCCGAGAGCTTTCTGTCCCTGGATAGACAGCGACGCAACTGACACGTTCAAGGCCCAGAAAGGTAGTAAAGACATTATTAAAATAGTCCATATGACATCAGTGGTTCAACCGTAATGTTATGAAGCTACAAGAATACTTTTTGTGCACAAAGAAAACTAAAATAACAACTTTATTCAACAATTTCTTCTCTTCCATCTCAGTTTTCGCTGCACGTTCACGAGAGTACCATGACGCATATTATTCTTGAATTAAATTAACTCTTTTAGCCAACCTGATCTCATGACGAAAAACGTACCTGTGAAAACTTTTTCGCAAGACAGGAAATACATACTGCCATGTACGTTTCATGACATATTGGATGTGAAATGTCCACTGGGTGGCACTAAAATAGTGTTGAGCGTACATATGGTACATTTTATGTGACATCGGTTTTGTACGTGTCACTGCAGTTCTGACCTGAAATGTCCGTTGAGTGGTGCTATAACTCTGCGTGACGTTTTAAAGTAACGTAAACGTGAAACATATGGAGCTGTAATCATAACTGTGTATGAATGTTTTACTGCCTCTAGTGTTAATTTCTGTTGGAAACTGCAGTGATATATACTTATTGGTATGTATTTTGCATCTTGCAAAAAAGTTCCCACAGGAAACTGGAAGCGTTTAGGAACAGCAGACCATGTAAAGTCACAGAGCGCTCTGCTGATTCGATACTTTTTCAAATTTCCACTGGCATTAATATCAGCACAAAAACTTCCTGCTTTGTGGAATGGATTTCCATGACCTAGCAGCTTCATGCAAGCCTCACATCGCCACAATGCCAAGCACTGGATGAAGCGATGTAAATCATGCTTCTCTGGCAGTTTGACGGGCAAGTCTGGGTTTGGCAGATGCCAGGAGAATGTTACCTGACTGTATTGTGCCAACTGTTAAGTTTATTGAAGGAGGGATACAAAATATGGGGTTGTTTTACAGGGTTTGGGCCAGCCCCCTTACTTCCAGTGAAGGGAAATCCTAATACTTCAGCAAACCAAGACATTTTGGACAATGCTATGCTTCTAATTTTTGGGGAACAGTTGGAAATTCCAATATGACCAACTCCATATTAATGTCCATGTATTTAGAATGTCATTAAAGTCCCTTCTGGTGTAGTGGACAAGTGTCTTGGGCATGACTTGGACGACAATTTGTGTTTCTCCATGTGTGTTTTTGTAGGGGTGTGAGAACTGCAGCCAGAGGTCAAGATCCAGGTCAAGACTCATGCACTCTATTTTAGGGTTGTGTGATGTGTTACTCATCCTCATTGCATGGATACATTATCTCTTGTTTGTTGAGACCATTGATTGGTCATGCATCTTATCTCATAGGATGTTAGCTTTGCTTGTAATTTGTTCCCAGTGCACATTTCTCTGTGATTGGCTTTCGTCACTAAATATCCCTGTATTTTTGTCCCACCTGATGTTTATTCTGTACTTGAACCAGTGGCACCTGTTGATCTGTGACCTTAATTTGTGGAGACCTTTGATGATTTAGGGGACCATTAAGAGGCCATTTGGCTCAGATTTTAACAACTCACATGGTTCCAGACAGCTGGTCAAGCAATGACATTGTGGCGTAAAATGGAGCAATGTTCATTCTTTCCTGGCTTTGCTAAACTATTTTTACAGATTCTAAATTGGTTCACAGTTTACAGTTGCAGCATTCTGTAAAGGTCAGAACTGTAAAACTACTTTTTACAATGAGTTGTTACCATTTATGCTCTAAATATTAAAGTTATAGTCATATAAAGTCATATATTTCCAAAGTATTGGAGACATGTAGGTCTAATGTGGCTCTGAACATAGAAACAGCACTCACTTCCTCAGGGAGTAGTTAAAATAGAGAAAGAGGGCAAGAGAGAGCGTGTATTTCGTGTGGTACGGTTTTCAAGATGGATAATAATTAGAAATGCTTCTTGAGCACCAAATCAGCATATTAGTGTGGGCCAGTTGAGAAAGTAACTGAGCAGAACTCACAGAAACTGATTGTTTCAACCTGTTTCCTAATGTAATTTTTGAATTTATATTGTTCTGAATGTGAGTACGCAATTTCACAAGGAAATTAAGTCTGAAGTCTTAAACGAATCAAATCGTTTCATAAACTATTTACAGTACTTACTGTTTTACAGCTCGCTGGGTTGCCCCTGCCCCCAGTTTCCCTTTCCAGAGGAATTGGAGGGGGGAGGGACCGAACGGGATCTTATCTCAATTTTCCATTCACTGCTCCAAGTTTCCGTCCCTCTTTTTTTTTCACCACATCCATTTTCCCCCAAGCCGTAGCGCTATACTTAGCATGTATGTGCTCTGTTTTTATGGCTACTGTGGTGGTTATGATCATACTGCTGTTGTAATCTCATGAACAGAGTTTCAATCGAATTTCATCAGCTAAACTAAAAGGGGCTGGCAGCCTTTTCCCGTCTTCATGCGTTGTTGAATGAGCTACATTCTGGCACTCGTGATCCATAACAATGATTAGTTTCGATGATTCATCTCACCAGAAGGGATCAGAGAGAGAGGAATTGATTTGGCATAAGGCTTGTTTGGGTTTGAGCTGTTCTTTTTTGTGCATAAATTATTATTATTATTATTTTTTTCCTCTGGACAGAAGAACATTTAAGTACAGTAGCTGCTGTTATAGATGCAGATTTCATTGTCAAGTTGTTAGCTATGAGCAACAAGTCACTTTTCAATCAGACACCATATATTATCAAAATACCATTTTTTTTTTTTTGAAGATATTATGGATAATTCCATAGCTGCAAATTATTATATTTTTGTTTTATTTATCATTTATTAGTTGTTATTCAAACTTTAAAATGCATACATAATCCTTTAATTTATATATTTAATTTATTTATGATAATTATTTTAATTATATTTTATTTATTTATATTTAATTATAATTAATCTGTAATTTATAAAAACACGCTCATCTGAACCTGTAATAATAGATATTGGCGATACACATATTTGTGTTCTGGAGAGCATCAGAGGTTTCTATATACACTCAAAAAAAATAATTCATTGGATGAACTCAATTTAATTGAGGGCAGGATTTCCATCCAATAAATATGTGTAGCTTGTAAAAAAACAAATTCATGCAATGAAATGTAATTGAGTAGAACCAACTTGATTTGATCAAATATAGTTTAAATGAAATTAATATATTCATGAAGTGACTTTTTATGCTTGTTGAACTCAAACTAAAACATTTAACTGGAAAATAAATTCCTTCTACACTCAAAAAAATGATACATTGGATTTACTTAACTTTAGACATTAGCCAACTTGTTATATCATAAGATGGTTTTGATACATCCATGGCATGCCCAAAGTAGTTATTTTTTTTATTATTAAAACAACTTTGATTCATGTTAGCAGGTCCTCAACCCAAGCACAAGCGCTACACTTTTCCACAATGGTAACCTCCAAAAACACTAACATACCAGAAAGTCTTTTAAATACAAACATAAAAGAGCATTAAACATTAACAAGTCTCCCAGTTTTATCATCTTAATAAAAAAATGCCTAAAATAGCATTTTATTTAAAGATTTACTCTCCTTATCCAGCCCTGTGCAAAGCATGATGGGAAGGGGAAATCCACTTCCTAGTAACACAAGTAAAATCATTTATGTTCTTTCAAAATGAAAATATTGAGTTGAACCAAAACACAACTGTTTCAAGTCAGTTTAACACAATGCAATTGTTTAAATGGGAAACCTAACATAATGGTGTTAAATGAAAATAATTTTTTTAAATAAAATGAACAGTGTTGGAGAATCATTTTGTAGCATTGAGCAAAATAGCCAATCACAGATGTGTTGATTTCTTGAACGCAATGGCCAGTTAGAGGTTGCATAAGTTAGTTAGAATCCACTGACCATTCAAAACAAGTTTTTGGTCAATGCTGAGTTTTGCATGCCCCTCTCATTTTAATAAAGTGTAGACATGATATGAGATTCACTGTGTAGTGTAGAGAGCTTGATTATAACTAAACTGTGTGAAAAACATCTCAGGTTACGCATGTAACCATGGTTCCCTGAGAATGGGGAACGAGACGCTGCATCCTCTAGAGGGTGCTAGGGGAACGCCTTCAGCGTGACCAGTGTCTGAAGAATGAATGAAAAAATGACAATGAACTTGACATTGGCAGGCAGCAGCCTATGATGTAAACAATAAAGCGACTGCGTGTATAAAAGAGCACCTGTGGAATATGTCATCCACTTCTTTGTCTGAAGGAGATGCCGGAATGCCCGAAGCATGGCAAAGAGACGTAGCGTCTCGTTCCCTATTCTCAGGGAACCATGGTTACATGCGTAAACTGAGACGTTCCCTTTCGAAAGGGAACTCCACGCTGCGTTCTCTAGAGAGCTGCAGAGCGGAGGCTTCAGCAGAATGACTCTCTTAAATGAGAAGAAGCCTAACAAAGCTCAATCCTGGTTGAGGAACTCTTAAGAGTGGAGGTCTCAGCATAACGACACTCTAAAGCGAGAAGAGACCTAGCTACACTCAATGCCAGAGGCAGTTAGTGAGGCTCGAAAGAAAGAGCCTACAAACTCCTATTACTGCCAAAGACGGAGCTCTGAAGAGTGGAGGCTTCAGCAGTATGACTCTCCCAAACGAGAGGAAGCCTAACAACACTCAACCCTAGTTGAGGAGCTCTAAGAGTGGAGGTCTCAGCATAACTCTCAGAATGAGGGGAGACTTGGCTACACTCAACGCCAGAGGCAGTTAGTGAGGCTCAAGAAAGAGCCTACACATTAATACTGTCTAAGCGGAGCTCTGCAGAGCGGAGGCTTCAGCAGAATGACTCTCTTAAACGAGAGGAAGCCTACAATGCTCAATCCTGTAGGGGAACTGTTAAGAGTAGAGGTCTCAGCATAACAACTCTCTAAAGCGAGAGGAGACCTAGCTACACTCAACGCCAGAGGCAGTTAGTGAGGCTCGAAAGAAAGAGCCTACAAACTCATATTTCTGCCAAAGACGGAGCTCTGAAGAGTGGAGGCTTCAGCAGAATGACTCTCTTAAATGAGAGGAAGCCTACAATGCTCAATCCTGGTAGGGGAACTCTTAAGAGTGGCGGTCTCAGCATAACGACTCTCTAAAGCGAGAGGAGACCTAGCTACAATCAACGCCAGAGGCAGTTAGTGAGGCTCAAAAGAAAGAGCCTACATACTCATATTACTGCCAAAGACGGAGCTCTGAAGAGTGGAGGCTTCAGCAGTATGACTCTCCCAAACGAGAGGAAGCCTAACAACACTCAACCCTAGTTGAGGAGCTCTAAGAGTGGAGGTCTCAGCATAACTCTCAGAATGAGAGGAGACCTGGCTACACTCAACGCCAGAGGCAGTTAGCGAGGCTTGAAAGAAAGAGCCTACAAACTTATATTACTGCCCAAGACGGAGCTCTGCAGAGCGGAGGCTTCAGCAGGATGACTCTTTTAACGAGAGGAAGCCTAACGACACTCAGCCCTAGAGAAGCTCCTAAGAGTGGAGGTCTCAGCATGACGACTCTAAACGAGAGGAGACCTGACTACACTCAGTGCTAGAGGCAGTTAGTGAGGCTCAAAAGAAAGAGTCTACATAATAATAGTACTGCCTAAACGGAGCTCTGGAGGGTGGAGGTTTCAGCAGTATGACTCTCTTGAACAAGAGGAAGCCTAACAACACTCAGCCCTAGTTGGGGTGCTCTAAGAGTGGAGGTCTCAGCATAACAACTCTCAGAATGAGAGGAGACCTGGCTACACTCAGCACCAGAGGCAGTTAGAGAGGCTCAAGAAAGAGCCTACATACTCATATTACTGCCAAAGACAAAGCTCTGAAGGGTGGAGGCTTCAGCAGAATGACTCTCCTAAATGAGAGGAAGCCCACAACACTCAATTCTCAATGCTAGAACAGTTAGTGAGGCTCAAAGGAAAGAGCCTACACATTAATACTGCCTAAGCGGAGCTCTGCAGAATGGAGGCTTCAGCAGAATGACTCTCTTAAACGAGAGGAAGCCTACAAAGCTCAGTCCTGGTAGGGGAACTCTTAAGAGTGGAGGTCTCAGCATAACGACTCTCTAAAGCGAGAGGAGACCTAGCTACACTCAATGCCAGAGGCAGTTAGTGAGGCTCGAAAGAAAGAGCCTACAAACTTATATTACTGCCCAAGACGGAGCTCTGCAGAGCGGAGGCTTCAGCAGGATGACTCTCTTAAACGAGAGGAAGCCTACAATGCTCAATCCTGGTAAGGGAACTCTTAAGAGTGGAGGTCTCAGCATAACGACACTCTAAAGCGAGAGGAGACCTAGCTACACTCAACGCCAGAGGCAGTTAGTGAGGCTCGAAAGAAAGAGCCTACAAACTTATATTACTGCCCAAGACGGAGCTCTGCAGAGCGGAGGCTTCAGCAGGATGACTCTCTTAAATGAGAGGAAGCCTAACGACACTCAGCCCTAGAGAAGCTCCTAAGAGTGGAGGTCTCAGCATAACGACTCAGAATGAGAGGAGACCTGACTACACTCAACGCCAGAGGGAGTTAGAGAGGCTCAAGAAAGAGCCTACATACTCATATTACTGCCAAAGACGGAGCTCTGAAGAGTGGAGGCTTCAGCAGAATGACTCTCCTAAATAAGAGGAAGCCCACAACACTCAATCCTCAACGCTAGAACAGTTAGTGAGGCTCAAAGGAAAGAGCCTACACATTAATACTGCCTAAGCGGAGCTCTGCAGAGCGGAGGCTTCAGCAGGATGACTCTCCTAAATGAGAGGAAGCCCACAACACTCAATCCTAGTTTAGGAGCTCTTAAGAGTGGAGGTCAATGCATAACGACTCTCTAAACGAGAGGAGACCTGACTATACTCAACGCTAGAGAAAGTTAGTGAGGCTCAAAGAAAGAGCCTACAAACTCATTACTGCCAAAGACGGAGTTCAGAAGAGCGGAGGCTTCAGCAGAATGACTCTCTTAAATGAGAGGAAGCCTAACAACACTCAGCCCTAGTTGAGGAGCTTTCAAGAGTGGAGGTCTCAGTATAACGACTCTCCAAAGAGAGAGGGGACCTGACTACACTCAACGCTAGAGACAATTAGTGAGGCTCACGATAGAGCCTACATACTAATAGTACTGTCTAAGCGGAGCTCTAGGGAGCGGAGTACACTGCATAACGATTTAAAAGCTAGAGTACTGACCCTGCTCCTAAGTGCAAACAGATCTCTAGGGAGCAAGCACTCACTGTGAGAGAACAGTAGGAACTGTGATCTCAGCATAGGGACCCTCAAGGGAGGGGACCAGCCTCAAGTGACAGCTGCAAACAAAAATACTAGGGAGCAAAGTGCTCAGCATAACTCTCAGACGAGAGGAGCAGAAACCATGCTCAACCTAAATGTCACATACCTGGGCTGAGAGGATGAGGAGGCTCAAAGGAGGCTCAAACAAGAGCCTAACAACTCAAAAAACTTGCTATTACACCAAGTCAGGAGCCTCTTTCACCAATAATGTAGATATCACACATTATACACAGTTCCTATCCTGTTAAATAAAAACAAAAAGGAATTCTGAAAGAGAAAGCACCCCTCGTCAGATTCCTTCTATGCCCCGCCTACAATCCCCGTGATCGGACTGACTAACTGCCGCAGCAGCCGCGAGACCCAAAAACGTGGGTGAGAGGCGCTCAGTTCTCAACCTTGCAAAGAGAATCAAGCATACAAGGCATTCTCAACGCAATCGCATCTCGCAGCGTGGCTATATCTCCTTCGAGAGCCAAACACACTCTGTTCAAACACTAAATTCCCTCAAGAATCAGGCAAGAACAGAAACCGCCGCGAATGCATCGCATTAAGCTTGTTCAACTTCCCCGAGAGGCGAACGCACTCGTGCAAACGCTAACTAAAAACTCGAGTACAGGGAGCGCATCCTTCTTTCTCACGAGTCAAACGTATGTGCTTCCGTTCACAAGGCTTGAAGACAAAGAAGAGAATGACGTATTCCACAGGTTTTATACCCGCAGTCGCTTTATTGTTTACGTCATAGGCTGCCGCCTGCCAATGTCAAGTTCATTGTCGTTTTTTCATTCATGCTTCAGACACTGGTCACGTTGAAGGCGTTCTCCTAGCGCCCTCTAGAGGACGCAGCATGGAGTTCCCTTTCGAAAGGGAACTCTAATTCTATTTGGTGCAGGCTGATACGTCCTTAAAGGGATAGTTCACCCAAAAATGAAAATTCTGTCATTAATTACTCACCCTCATGTCGTTCCAAACCCGTAAGACCTTTGTTCATCTTCAGAACACAAATTAAGATATTTTTGATGAGATCCAAGAGCTCTCTGGCCCTCCAATAGACAGCAAGAGTACTACCACGATCAAGGCACAGAAACGTAGTAAGGACATCGGTAAAATAGTCCATGTGACATCAGTGGTTCAACCATAATTTTACAAAGCTACGAGAATACTTTTTGTGTGCAAAGAAAACAAAAATAACTACTTTATTCAACAATTCGTCTTCTCCGCATCACCCTAGGGCGCCATTTTGGAGAGTATCATGACGCATCTTGACAAATTTTTGGTGATTATAAAGGGAGTGCTCTTTGTGTTCTTTCTAGGCAATATATAATCCATTAAGAATTTGAATTTATCTCTCGTAATTGCAACGATTGACATAGTCATAACAATTGCAATGATTGACATAGTGATAGCAATAGGCGGGACGTATGTAAAAATCGCGTTCTGGGGTATGAGCGAAAGGGGACTTGAGCTTAAGTTAATCTTGCCTGATTAACTATAATGGAGCAAAAGGTTTAATGTTAACTTATTCAGTCACTCAACATTCGTAGAAGTTGTTCAGGAAACCTAGCCTAAACCTGATGGTAAATCACTGGACAAGAAGTGACATGCTGTCATGTTCTCTTGTTCTCTCAACATTCTAAAATCTAATCACCAAGCTGGCACCAGGTTCACTTCAAGAATGAAAATATGGGCGTTGATGAATTTTGCTGTAAAAACAGCACAAACTGAAAGAGTAAGAGCAATCTATATTATGTCTTTATATGAAACACAGACCACAACAAGACAGATGTATTATTTAGAAATATCTAAACACTCTTCCAGCCTAGGGTGAAGTCATTATATATACGTAAAAAATTATGTGAGACAAATAACATGTATTTTGATGGAAAACTGCAGCACGGCAGGATTTTGAACAGCACTGTGCTTCTCATATAGTGTGTAACCAGTTTTAAACTTATTCGTCTGTCTCTTGTAACCAACGTTAATATTCTATGAATATGTATAAATATTCTATTATATTCTATATTCTAATATATTCTATTAATAATACTCTATATATATACCCAAAGTTTATCTGTGTGTAATTTTATGAGCGTGCGAGTTACGCATATCCATGCAGTGCTATTGCTTGATACATTCATATGGCATAAATATGCTCTTACTAGTCTTGCCTAAAGCTGAGGCCTCTGGTGATTGGCCCTCATGGCTAAATATACTGCCTTTCCACACGTGGTTCCTCTTCTCAGATTACAGTTTTTTAAAAAAAGAAAATGTTCCCACTAAAACCAGCCAAATTCATCACCCTCCAGCAAGACGGAATTTTCAGCAGCCCTTGTTTTGTGTGTGCGGTGGTTTGTGTTTTATGCTGCAGGACATCTTGCATACATTCAATGCGCTCTGCTGCAATGATTTTGAGTCACACTGATAAGATTCATAGTGGTGTTGACAGGATAAGGACCTCAGTACGGATTCACTTACATGACACCCATATCCCACCCTTTACACCTCTCTCTCTCTCTCTCTCTCTCTCCCTCGGTCCCACACTCATTCCGCTTTGCTTTAACGGGCTCCTATAGTGCTATAGTGCCCTTAGATGGAGGCACAATGCATGTTGTCTGCTCAACAGTTTTAGATTTATGTTGAGTATTTAAAACAGCAGGTGGTTGGTCAGCAGTGGGCTAATCTGAGACTGTGGGCGGGGTTAAAAAAAATGTATAATCATTGATCTTATATGAAGCTCCCTTCATGTCATAAATTAAGAATGACGTCCTTTAATAATATTGTAGGCCAGCCTACTCACCATCATGATGTTCCGAACCCATATAACTTGCCATATAAGCCATGTAATCTATATAAAATGCTACAAAACTGACAAAAGAAGCATCTTTAAAAGTACCATAAATGCAGTTAATAACATAAATAATTTATGTGTCTTTAAAAAGTCTTAATTCATCCTTCCACAAATTATAACTTTATAAAGCTCTTAAATCAGCGCTGATGGTCTTAAATTAATAAAGTCATGGCATTAAATGTTGCATGCACTGCAAAAATGAATATTTTCCTCAGTATTTTTGTCTTGTTTTCCAATACAAATAACTTTAAACTTTTATTTGAGATGCAGCATGAAGATATGAAGTCTTGTTTTCTGAGAAATTTAACAAAATTAAATGAGTTTATGTGGGGAATGAAAGCTTGTTTTCTCTTTGAGTTCTCCATTAAACTCCTTAATTTTGATCAGTTTCACAGAAAACAAAATTTATTGTCTTATGTCATTTTACTTCTCTTGATTTAAGATTTAGACATTTGCAAACAAAACAAGTCTGTTATGTCTTAAGTGAAGTAAATGTAAACAGAAAGAAATCGGATGTGTATTATTTTATTGGATCCATGCATTCAGTCTTAAAGTGACAGCAGCCTATAAATACCTGCTGCTGTCTGTTTCAATTATGTTAACCAAACAACAAAACACAGCTTTAAAAAAAAAAAAATACAGTTAATTATTACATTTCTATACCTGAATGCTACTGTTAGACCTTATTTTATTTGTGACTTTGTTCTGTTGTATATATCTCTGCTTGTAATTTCTGCATTTGTTCTTTATTTCATTACTGACTGTTAACTACTGGTTAGTAGTTTTTGCTCTGGTATCGAAGAAGTATTTAAAGTGTTCTTTAAGATGAGTGAGATCAGTGATTAATAACTAAATCTGATTGGTTCTTTGTGTTTACAGGACCCGGAAGTGGGCGATGCAGATGCAAGAGGAGCTAGTGCAGTTGATCGATGCTGAGACCGGCATACAAAAGCTCCAAAAAGTAAGACCACACATTTGTTTTTCAGCACACTAAACTAAATTTACACAGCTATGAATGTTCTATATACTGCCACAAAAACAAATACAAATTTGAGTCACATTAGCTTGATAATTAGCATATATCCTAGCTATCGAGTGCTACAGCGGCTTTAGTTTCGGAAGTATGTTGAAATCCAGATGTAAGTTGAAATAATGCATGCTGATGGCTTCAAAAACATATACCATTGATTAACAAAATCCGAGCTTATAGTAGATCCTGTCTCAGTTTTAGAAGTTGTCCTTAAAAATCTATTTCCATATGCAGAAAATGAATGGGACTTGATAGTGTGGTAGTTCTAGAGTTCTCTTTTCATGGATGAAGGAAAGTTGTGACATGAAGGTGAATAAATGATTACAGAATTTTCATTCTGGGTGAACTAGTACAACTTCAAAAGGAGCAAAACTGCATCAGCGTCTCTGTCACCCAGTCTCAATAAAACCTTGTGCTGTACGTCATGCAGTTTGCCAGTGCGCAAAGACTATTTACTGTATGAGAAAGTCAAAGAATTTCATCAACCCACAATGCCTGCTGGCAGCTCTTAAATTTGGTGGGGATCTTTAATGGTAAATGTGACCATCTTATGGGGGTTATAAGGGCCAGTGTAAGTATTTATTTATTAAATTTTTATGTTATTTTATTTATTTATTTTTTATTTTTTTACAAGACCAGGTACACTCCAATCATAATCTTTTACGGTGTATTTTAATGCCTTCACAAATGATCAAATATAAACATCCACAAACCTATATGGGACACTTTGTAAAGTACAGCATAAAGTATATCCCTCCAACTTTTTTAATTTATGGACTTTTTGGTCACACTTTATTTTAAGGTCCAGTTCAACAAGTCATGACCTTTGCCTCAATAAACCCCTAATTTGCTGCTTATTAATAGTTAGCAAGGTAGTTGTTAAGTTTAGGTATTGGGTAGGATTATGGATGTAGAATATGGTCATGCAGAATACAGCCAATATGTTAATAATGGGCATGCTAAAAAGTAACTTATTACTAGTGAGAATTGGTCCCTATACTAAAGTGTTTCTGACTTTTTATAACAATATTGATGGCAACAGTTAGAGGAAAGACAGGCACTGATCATTCTTATTTTGGCCTTGATGTTAACATAACATAACATATTATGTTTATTATATTATGTTTTTTTTATTTGTTATTCTATTCCAGTTTTCTCAGCACATCCTCATTATTAATGTTTTACAGTCGACCTTCTAACCACTAAATAATTGCCTGTTTGGTTTAGCAAAGTCTGAAACATATACATTCCTACCAGCTTTAATGGTTTTACATTGTCATGCTTTGGATTAATTACAGTAGCTAGCAAAAAGGAAATTTGGATATTTATTTATTTATGCATTGCTTATCTGTCACAACCGTTTTTACATTAGACTAATTAGATTTGCAAGTACATTTTTAATAAATGCTATGCTGTCTTTCAAGGCTAGAAGAGTATTTTTCCCCCATCTGCTCATGAGTAATGGCTTTTGAGACAATTTCCATCAAGTAAACCTGAAACCTTAAACCTCTCACTTTATCTTCCTCTCTCAGATTTTCCTGCAATTTCGGAACCACTATAATGTGAAACAAAACAACGCTACACAGCTGGTGGCAAAAGCTGCACGTGAAATCGAGAACCTTCTTGCCAGTCGTTCCAAAGCTTTAGAGGTAAGTAATGAGCATAATGACACATTATCATCTCATAACCTAAACATATAGCACCTTTAAGGGTTTTTTTGAGAAATTTACACACTGCAGCTGAATATATGTTTGATTCGATGCAGTATGGGTTATAACCATGCAAAAAAATGAAATTTGCTTTATAATCTTGTATATTTCCTGTTGAGGTGTATTCCATGTGTCTCAGAATAGCATACTTAAATACTACTTTTGCAATTTCATCTGTATGCATAAAATACCAAGATGATCTTCTACATTTGCAAAAATGAGTGCTACATGGAAAACTGTATCCCACAGTGCAGTGTGACATGTAATAAATTACTACGTCTATTATCAAAAAATGCCTACACTTTAAAAAAAAACAAAAAACTTAGTAGTACACTACCAGTCAAAAGTTTTTGAACAGTAAGATTTGTAATGTTTTTTAAAGTCTCTTCTGCTCACCAAGCCTGCATTTATTTGATCCAAAGTCCAGCAAAAACAGTAAAATTTTGAAATATTTTTACTATTTAAAATAACTGTTTTCTATTTGAATATATTTTAAAATGTAATTTATTCCTGTGATCAAAGCTGAATTTTTAGCATTTTTAGTGTATATAGTGTAGATACGGTGTAGAATGTACTAAGCTAGTGTTCCAAACATGCTCATTGTTTTTCCCTGCTCTATTCAAATTCTTCCAATATTTTATGTTGTTAGTAAATTAGATCTTGCAGAAAGATCCAGCTTGAATCGACCTGCATTGATCTAACTCTGATAAAACCGGGTCCAGAATGTTGGCAGGGCTGCTTGAAGCTGAAAGCTAATTAGTTTGTCGATACACTCTATGCTTTTGATTTTCTTTCTTGATAAACTGTATGCTGTGTGCCCTAAAAGCTACATTTCAAGAGCATTTTCCATCAATGTATGAATAGAAATCATTAGATATCATTATGATGGCTCATTTACCAAGATAGTGGAGAAATATCACATGTTGTGTGTGCTTAAGCAGGGCCAGTCGGTGTTATAAATGTTTAACCCTTGCCTCTAAAGTGCAGGTGATATATGTGGCAGACTGTGTAGAGCTGCTTTTATTGGTCAGCATTAAACACATCACTGACAGCTCACCCTGATGACTAAATGAAAGTATTGACCTTTCTCTCTTATGGTCTCTTTCCTTTTTTCCTCTGCTGGCTCTCGTCTGTCATGTTTAATTGGTCTGAATTAAGTGCTCTTGTTTTAATGGATATGGAAGCACTGGTGTGCCTCATATGATGGAAATAACTGCTCTTAGGTCATTGGATCTGTAATAGCTGACTGTGGAGTGAGGACAGCTTGGCTCTTTGCTTCTCTGTCCGTTTGTGTGTGTGTGTATTTTTGGCAGATTGTCTCTACCTCCAGTCACAATGCCCAGACTGGTTACTGTCCTTATGTCACCCTGTTTAAAATAGTCTTTATCCAGTGTTTTCCTTCTGCTGTCCGCCAGCAGAAACACAGACTTGCTTGTATTCTTTGCTCTCTTCAACACATTCAGAACAAAAAAGATTTCGGTGACTCATTGGAGTTTCTTGCGCATCCTGCCTATAATTAGAAGATTCACAAGTACATCAAGTTTGGCATCTCTAGTGAATCAAGAAGAAAATGCAATTAAATGCAGCTAATTTAATTTTGTAGTTAAGCACTGAAGTGTAGTTGTTTAAAATGTTTACTTTTTTGTAGAGTATATTGATTTTATAGTTTTATTACAAGAAGCGCAGAGCTGAATTTTCAGTACAAGGAACATACTAAGAATACTAATTATTTTGATTGTTGAAAAACACTTGTGCTGCCTTTTTGTGCCATATTGTGATTTATTAATTAATTAATATATTTATTTATGTATTTATTTTGTGGAAACAGTAATACTTTTTTTCAGGATTGCTTGGTGATATATATATATATATATATATATATATATATATATATATATATATATATATATATATATATATATATATATAATTTTTTCTTAATTCCTATTCATCAAATAACACTGCAAAAATATATAATATAATAATATATAATAAATAAGGAGAGAAGTAGAAGAAAAAAAATAAAGAAAGAAATTGTGAATTTGTTGACAGACTCACAGAAATACAAATTTTGAGCACACAGGCTCTTCTTATAAAAGATGTATTTTTATATTAATATTTTTTTAGAATATATTGATTTTATTGTTTTATTACAGTAACTGTTTTAAAGGGGTCATATTATGCTTTTTCACTTTTTGAATTTTAGTCAGTGTGTAGTGTGTATGTTTGGGAAGAAAAAAACTCTACAAAGTTACAAATCTCAAAGTCCACTCCAAAGGGAGATATTTTGTTTTTAAAAAAATCGCTTTTCAAGAACTACAACGAACGGCTCGTTTGGACCAGAGCCGTTGAGAAACAGAGTTGCGACATGCTTTGATCTCGGCTTTGATCTCGCCGCCGCGCGGTCACGTGGTTCATGGAGCTCTCAATAGTTCCAAACAACTCCGCGCTGTCAATAGGTTTGAATGGGATTAATCGGGTCAGACAACAGCGGGTATACTTGCAGCATTTTCCGGCAAATATTAACACAAAACGTCCATTGATTAATTCGTTTAATACACTGATAGTAGCATTTTGTCTGTGGAGTTAATGGAAATAATATTAATGGGTTTTTCTTGTTTAACTATGGAGGAGTAAAAACATAGTACAATGCAACACACAGGATAAGGCGGTTACATTTCTTTGTATGCAAAGTATAAATAGTGTAAACTGCTTAATAAAGATTGGAGACTTGAGGCATGACTTTGTGTGTTTTTGTGTTACACTTATTCCTGTGGATGTGCAGACCAATGATGAAATAAATTATGCTTATTTAAAGAGTATAAGAAATCTAATTAGTATGTAAACTGTGTTATTGTATTAATATATATTTCTTCATCTATTGTCATAATTATTCACATTCTAATACAATATGCATACACAAGTGAATATCAATGAATGCTAGAAAAATGCTAGAAATGGTTTTAGCCATTTTCAAAAAACATCTAAAGACATCTTTTTTCGCCACTATCTGACCAATTAATACTAGCACTTACCTATTCTATTCTATTTATTTATATTTATTAAAAAAAATCATTGCTATGTGAACTGTGCTAGACTAACTGAGACTTGTCACAGCTCTTTCGTTGGTCTGTTTGCTTCTACATTGTAAGTCGCTTTGGATAAAAGTGTCTGCTAAATGACTAAATGTAAATGAAAAAAAAATGTAAATTTAAGTTTTGCAAATACTTCAAAATAAAAAAGGCAACCAACTGTATTCATCAAAATATTTTATTATATAATATATCCAGGGAGAGGGCAAATTGTGTTCCTTGGCAGTCTTCATAGAAACTCATTTGACATCCTAAAGGGAGAGAAAGATTGCAGAAAACAAACAAGGAAAGGCAGATATGTTCACAATAGCCATTGTTTTCTTTCATTTATCTTAACAGTAGGAAATTCACTGGGTGAAGACTCAAACATCCTCAGATATGGATCCACAGAGTCAAATTATTATATAATTATAATTATATAATTATCTGAAAATGCAACTACTGTAGTAACTAAAGTAACCGGACACTAAGTGGAGGAAAAAGTAAAACATTTGTTTCTGGAATGCAGAAGAGTGAAAGCATACCTCAATTTTGCAATTATGTACCTGCAATTTTTGTAGTTTTGTGCTTGTATAAATGCCCCTTGTTACATCTCACCACTTGAAACACACCATTTCATAGGCCCAATAGGAGACTGGTTTTTGAGTCGAATCGAGTCTGTTGCTACTGGAAAGAAATGGGAATAAAAAATAAAAGATTAAACTGTGTTGAAGGGACAGTTCAACCAAAAAAAAAACACAATTTCTGTCCTAATTTACTCTTCCTCAATTTGATCTAAACCTGTATGGATTTCTTTTCTCTGCAACAGCCTTTTGGCAGACTTCCTGAACTCAAATGAGAAATCTGCCAGTCCTAGCCTCAGATTGGAGAAGCTGCTAGAGCACAGATCTATTTCTGACCTCACAAAAACAGAGACCTGTGCTCTCTACCATCTTACAGGCTACACTGTAAATAAAGTAGTCAGATATTCCAACATTTGTGAAGAATGCAAAAAAGCGGTTCAACACAATGATGACAATCCTGATGGAGAGTACAGTATATTACTCAAGCTGAAGGAATTCAAACCAGGTGTGCTTTGTAGGCCATCTCAAGAGGTCTTCGATGTAGTCCGGAAAATCGAAGATCTGTTCAGAACCAGGACCAGTGCCACCTTCATGGAGCTCCCAAACGCCATGGATTTGCTGGAGAGAGAGGCTAGCACTTTGGACAGCAGGCTTCCCTCGTGTCATGATGTACAGAAGAAAATAACAACCAGATACATCAGACTGAGGCTAAGAATTGCAGCAAAGCACATCAGGGCTGAAAGAAAAAAAAAGTTCTGTCAGATGATGGGCATTTGGGAAGTAAAAGCCAGACAAAAAAAGCAAAGATGAGCCAGAAAAAACAAACAACAGCTAGGCCAACAACAAGCAGGCCACCATCAAACACCTTGATCATTGCCATGGAGGAGCTTGATCTGACCGTTGCTCCAACACGTCTTACCAACTAATGTGGCTTCATCTTCAACTGGTATGAATGGTCGCTTCTGCCTGTTTTTTTTTTGTTTTTGTTTTTTTTGGCCCCTTGTTTAAATAATTTGCACATTAGTTTCATTAAATTTTTATATGTTGTTCATATTATATCAATAGCCTAACAGAAAATTAGAAAAATGTGCTGCTTTTTTTAAGGTGGCGTTTGCCCCTGACGGTGCGTTTCTGATCAATTTTAGAACCATCACTGCATCAGGTCCAGCGCTCTGCCATTCCAGTAGCCCCGCTAACCAGCTTTTTCATCACTCCACTGCTTACAGGAATGGCAAGCTCCACCAGTCTGGTCGTCACTCCACTCTCCAATCATAATCCATCCTGCTGAAAACAAAGAAACACATACAGCACAGAAAAGACACATGACACTGTTGTTTAAGAAAAAAGGACAGTATTAATGAATATTAAATAGGTATTGAAGTATTATTAATGAAATATTATGAATAATCTCTCTTATAACTGTAAAATGTGTATATGCTTGTTTTATATTTGTAATGACGTTGTATTATTTGCCTGTATAAAATGAATAAAATAAAGAAATATTAATGAGAAAATCTTTACTGTTAAACAGCAGACAATTGAGGTAGGTATTGATGCCAGTACACCTTTCTTTAGACTTCTCAGTCACCTACTAAAACAGAGATTAAAAAAGTTCTAAGACAATGCAAAATTAAATGTCATCCAAAAGTACATAAGCAATGATGGTACAATAAACAAATTGTAATGTTATAATCAAATATAATAAAACTTACCTTTATTCAAAATAGAGCTGCAACTTACAATTGCCCTGTTTACCAGAACACAGTTTCAGGTGTACACATTTCTTTATGCACAAAGTGAATTACGTTTTTTTTTTTTTTTTTCCTTTTTTCCTCTGGGAAATTAAATGAAAATATTTGTTATTAGTAACATGGAACAATAAACACGAAGAGTTGTGTTTTCGTTCATCACTATATTATAACAACTTATAAGTATGTCTTCTGTTCCAAGCGTATGCACACAGGCAGTTATGATAACTAGTTTAGTTATTGTAGCTAGTATATCTATAATAATATAATAAAAATCTAATAGTCTCACTAGCTATTATCTAACGATAAACATTATTAAACCTGACGACATGAAAATACCACTATTAATTACTATTCAAGAATAGGTCAGCTAAGGCGTTAAAATATTTTAAAAAGCAGTTATTTCATCAACTTACCAGTGAAAATGCTCCAAAGACACTGAAATTAATGGGGTTAATTCAACTTCCTTCAGGGAGAGAAAGATTACAGAAAGATGTAAAACAACTAGCATCAGGTTATGATCGCTATTAAGGTGTTTCTCACGTTATCTAACTGCAAATATAGCATATACTGCCTATTATCTAAAAATAAACATTAACTATAGCGTGTTTCATAAAATACAACTACTGGTCAGATTTCCGAGAGGTAAACTAATGCGTTAAAATGGCAAAAAATGCTGTAATTTCCTCAACTTTCTGGCGACTGTACTTGAGAAACACTGAAATGAATGGGCTTCAGTGCTGAAACTATCGGTTGTTTGAAACTATTGGCTGCTCCATGACACGCTTTACTTCCGCATTACTCAGTTCCTATGGAAGCCTATGGGAGTGTCGCAACTCTGTTTCTCAACGGCTCTGGTTTGGACTACAAAGTTGTTTTCCTGTATTTGTGACATCACAAATTGTTCCATTAGAATATCATTAAAATAAATCCCGCCTCCGGAAATTCAAATGCACGTTTCAAAATCGAAACCCGGTGCTGGTGTTTTTATATCACTGTATTTCTGATGGAAACCGACTGTCTTCAGAAAATTTTGGATGTCATTTTCATTTCTTCTTGCATGTAATGTCTGGTAAAGCAGTGTTTGTGAGCGGAGCTCTGCTTTGTGTACAGCGTTACCGGAGAAACCTCGATCTCTACCACTACAACAGCGCCTCCCGTTGGCAGAGAATGAATTTGCATATAAATGCCGCCACAAATAGTGTAACTGTGTGGGACTATGGTATAAATAAATTCAACTGTATAACAGTTTCACTGCAATTCATGTTATAATGTTAGAATTAAAGAACAATAAACATAATACATATTGCCGTTGCACTTATCTGTACATAGTAAATGCAGGTATTTTTAAGCTGTTGTTGACATCCTATCTAAAACGTAATTTAGCCAAAACAACAACAACAACAATAGCGTTACCACTTTAATATGTCTTGCAATATCCGTGCGTGCACAGGTTCAGCGAAATCCTCTTGTTCAATATTCTCGGGGTCTGAATTGATATTGCAATATTGAGGAACTTGCTGTTTTGTCAAGGGGCGGGGCAATACTAAAACACCGTCTAAGCTGTTCGCCAATCACAACGCACTGGGACAGCTAACCAATCACAACACATTTAGTTTTTCAGAAGGTGGGCCTTCATCAAACCCGGAACTGATCGAGCCGTTTGTGCCAGGCTGGGGAGGAAGGTATTGTAATAATGTAAATTATGTGAAAAATAATGCGATTTTCGAATCACCAAGCATGAGAGCATGTTCTAGTACACCCCTAAAACAAAATCAAGACTTTGTAAAAGAGCATAATTGGAAAATGTAATTTATTCCTGTTGTAGCAAAGCTGAATTTTCAGCAAAAGAAACATTTAATACTAAGAATACTAATTATTTTCATTGTTGAAAACACTTGTGCTGCATTTTTGCGAAATATTGTGATTGATTGATTGACTGATTGACTGATTTTTGTGAAAACTGTAATGCACTTTTTCAGGATACATATATTTTTAATTGATATATATATATTATATGCTGTATGTATGTATGTGTGTGTGTGTGTGTGTGTGTGTGTATGTGTGTATACACACATATATATATATATATATATATATATATATATATACTAAATTCCTATTCATCAAATAATCCTGAAAAGATATATAACAATAAATAAGGAGAGAAGTACAAGGAAAAAAATAATGTCGGTATGCCATGACTCCAAAAAAAAAAAAAAAATTAAAAGGTTGAATTTATTGACAGACTCACAGAAATACCATTTTGAGCACACAGGCTCTTCTTATAAAATACATATTTTCTATATTAATATTTTGTGGTCTTTTGTGATCCAAATACGGTGACTGAAAGGTTCAGAATAAGACCAGAAATGTGTTTTGGCCAAAGTAAATAGGCTCAGTTTTTGGATTTTATGTAGACTTGAATAGTGTTTTGTACACACTGATTAGTGGCCTTGCATGCTACAATAGATCAGACATACACCACAGTTTCTTATTCTGTTTCTATAGCCTAGTTGAAAGCATAAGAGTACAAAAATATACAATAAATAACAGCATGTAATCTTAGCAATTCATTTGCACTCTTTTAGCAGGTATTTATCCTTTAAGTCCTACAGCTCAGGAGCATTATTTATGGAGTCGCTCATCCTCCAGTAAATAGCATAACAGGGTGTAAAGCTTTTGCCAAGGACAGTTGTGAGAACAGATCTAGATATGTTTGTCAGATAATCTCACCCTTCTCTTGACAGTCAGCACAGATGACTTTGTAAAATCTTGACTTATTTCTGACATCTGTTTTGCTTTATGTACAGTAAATAGTCAGTCAGTTTGTTATTGTGGCACCATCTGTATCAGATTAACCTGCATCTAAATCTGAATCACATTATCTCCAAACTCATCTACCAAAGGAACTGCTTTTTCTAGAGAAGCCAGCTGTCACTATGATGATGAGCATATCTTCCCGATCATGTAGTGCTGTTCACGTTCCTGTTGTTCTTTCCGGAGTGACCCCTCAGCTAAATATTTAGTTAAGGGTATGAGTACTTATGCAATGTACTTATTTCAGTTTTTTTATTTTTAATAAATTTACGAAGTTGTGACAATTCTGTTTTAGCTTTGTCAATATGGTGTATGGAGTGTAGATTGATGTGGGGGAAAAAAAGTAATTTAAAGCAGTTTAAAATAAGGCAGCAACATAACAAAACGTGAAAAAAATGAAGGGGTATGAATACTTTCGCAAAGCACTGTATCTGCTGGATGGAGCCTGATTGATCTGGAGGCCAAACGTGACTGTGGGCCGCTGTGGTTGGATTAGACTGATTGATTGATTGGCAGCTCAGTTAAGTTGATCAGTGGGAGTCTTTAATTTGGAGCCATCCATCAGCAGCTGTCTGTGCGGTCGATGCAAGTTAACGGAGGTTGCTTGACGTGCGGCTGGGATGCTGTGTTGTCTAACAGGAAACTGAAGGTGCTGGCTGATGATGGAGACAGTGTTTTCCTAAACGTCAATCAAATCACGTAAACAGCAAATATGTCTCGTTCATGCCACTCTCTCTCTCTCTCTTGACTTTATTCCAATTACAGCAATTCAGCTTACAAATGTGAACCTTTCCTTGTCAATCTCTGTTTCTTTAAGCTCTCGTTCTCTCTCCAGCTGTTTTCTGGACATTGCTTTTTTTATCCTACTGACCTATATGCACCAATGAATTTATATAATTCATTCTATAATCAAATGCATTTTGACCTTACAGTAGTAGTTTTGGACAACATTTGTCACCCTCAAGCATTCAACCTTGTCACCCAAGGTGTTTTAAGAAGAATAAATCATTAATTTATGGGAAATATAGGTTTATCAGTAAATGCAAATCAGCATCCCTATTTATTTATTTATTTGTTTGTTTGTTTGTTTGTTTAGTTTCATTTCTGTAAATTCTAATCTATTTTATTTTGATGTTTATTTCAAAATCACAAATTGTGGTTTTAAACTATATATTTTTATATATATTTTGATTTTAAGATTACAAATATTGCAAACCTCATGTAAAATATAATATAAACTAATATAAACAGATAATAAAAACCTAAGAAAATATTTCTTTTTTTTTTTTTTCTCTTGAGGTTGACATTTTTTTAAAGTACCTTCTTTCAATGCCCATTACAATGAAAGAACAAATAATGGCATAGTATTTACTTTGAAACCGTTTTTACTCAGTAATCTCTAGTAAATGTCATAAATAATAACAAAGAAACTACAAGTAACACAAAACATCCTCCAATCATCTGTTTTATTTACAACTTTGAAAAAAATATTTATTTTTTTTACAGTGTATGAAGTTAAATAAAAAAATGTAAAAAACTAAATAAATGCGTTTTTTAATAGCTGCCTAGAATAGTTTGTACCCTATTCATGAAAAGTGCACTGTATGCACATGAAACCAAATGCAGTAACTAAAACCTAGTTAGTTACCTTGTTATCTATGTCTTACATAACCAAACTGAAATGGAAGCTCTTGGTGACTCATTTAGAACAGTCCACATATAGGCAGGAACATGAGAGAATCAATTTACACTGCTTTCCAGTCGAGTCTGATGTTAGCGTTTTGATGTTTTTGATACTACTAATTACTTAATACTAGTATATTTTTACTCAACACCTCCTTATGTCAACAAAGTTCTGTCTAGGTGTGCACCTTAAAGTTTTGGAACAGATCCAGTGTGTTTATGTATGGTGATTCAAAGTATCTGCTTCTCTTTTTAGAAAGAAAGAGGTGCTTTCACAGTGATCTGAGAGCCCAACTGCTAAATGCTGCATCAAAAGGAAGAAAAATGAAAAGCAGGAAAGAAAAAGAGAGACAGACAGGGGAGAGAGCCACTTGCATCCATCAAAAGGGAAAGAACAGATGGAAAGGAAGAGTGTTTGTTTGCTCTGGCTTTGATATGGCAGATAAAACAGCAGCAGCCAGTTCCGCCACTCTATGCGCTGATTCTTAGACAACTAAATATCATTAGAGCTTCTGGAAACTAGATTGCAGACTCTCATGGGCCAGTACTGTACACACCAAATTTATCTGCGGGAGCCCGTTCCCTCTCCTCTCCACACTTGTTTCTTATCCTATCAGTCTTTCTGTCGATGATGTGCAGTGAAGGGCCAGAAAGCTTCAGGATAACATCAGTAAACAGCGCTGGGTTGTTTTGTATGGTCTCAATGATGTACAGTTCACTCGAGTACAGTTAGCTTTTTAACCTACTTCCTATTCTTTCTTAATATTAAATTGTTTTTTTTTTTGTTGTTTTGTTTTTTTTTACTTTTTATTTCTCTTGATGAAGGATAAAGGTCAGCAATAGTTAACTGCTCCCACAGGAATACAAAGACTAAACAGTAACATATATACATATATATATATATATATATATATATATATATACATATATATATACATATATATATATACATATATATATATATATATATATATATATATATACATACATATAAATATATAATATTTAATAAATATATGGATATATGTATGTAATGAATAAATATATATGTAAGTATATTATGTAAAACTATACAAGATAAGGAAAAAAAATATAATAGTAATACTTTTTAAAATTTCTATATTAAAATTTTTATATTATTTAAAAGAGTTATGTATTTGTATACTTGTACATAACATAACATTAAATAACATATAACATTTATATGTACATTTCAAAATGTTAAAATGTTACAAAAAGATTTTTATTTTAATTATTTTTCTTCATCTATTATGTATTATGTAAAGCTATACAAGATAACAAAAAATAATAGTAATACTTTTTAAAATTTCTATATGTCTGTGTGTTTGTTTATATTATTTCTATATGTTTGTTTCTGTTTAAAATATTTATATAAATTTAAAAAGTTATGTGTTTGTATACTTGTAAAACTATACAAGAAACAATAAATAATAGTAAAATAATTCATATATTATAATAATAATTGTAATAGTGTGTATATTACTATATATATATATATATATAGTGTGTGTGTGTGTGTGTGTGTGTGTGTGTGTGTGTGTGTATATATATATCATTTTAAAAAGTTATGTATTTGTATACTTTTACTTGTAAAACTATAGTAAATAATTAAGATAATAATAATATATAATTATATATATACACATATATTACAAAATTATTTTTATTATTATTTTCATTATTTTTCTTCATCTATTATGTATTATGTAAAGCTATACAAGATAATCAATAAAATAATGACAATAAGAAATTAAGATACAATTGAATTTGTATATTTTATTTTTCTTGTATAGTTTTATAGTATATATACCAGTAGTTATAAATATTATAAAAATAAACAAATTCCTGCTCTCATTAAATGTATAAAAAAAATATATTGTTGCATATTTTATTTGCAAATCATGAAGTATCTAATACAATCTATTTTTCCATTCCAAAACTGCATGTAGTCTTACTCAATTTCTCTGAACGTCTAGACTGACTGATTAGATTGTAGGAAGGACAACTGCACCTTGGGAAATGTACTGACTTAGTCACTCATTGTAATGGGGAAGAGTGAGGACTTGAAGGACAGAGGAAGGGTATGACGTCAGATTACAATACCCATAAGCATCCAATGCTTCTCAAAGGACAAACAGCTGTCACAGGTACCACGTCAAATAACCAAACTAATTGAGCAGGGAAAATGACTGACTTTCAACTGAGAAAATGAAAAAAAGACCTTGTATGTCATGATGTTACACATTACAATATAGGCACTTCTAAACTTAGTCTCCAAACAAATGTTGTAAGAAACAAATGATAGAAAACTCACGCTAACTTCCTGCAACCTAATATGAGACATAATGAAACAGTAGTGTGAGAGCTGGCAGTAGTTAAAGTCTCATCTCGAGCAATGCTGAGCTGCATAATTACAGTGCTGTCCACCCACAGTGGGACTGTACCGGAAGATATTTTCACTTCTGTTTAAACACCCTGTACTGGGAGATTTAATGGGATGTTACGAGCATGGGTAGTTTTATAGTTGATGCAATGATGTTTTGAGTGAGATCGAGAGGAGAGAGGCTGATGGATGTCTAAGTGTTGTCGTTCGGGTAGAAATACTGTACACAAATGAGATTAAGCGTATTGTCACGATTCCACAGGGGAGATAGAAACCAGGAACGGGGAGACGTGGAATAAATCAAAACAGGTAAGTTCAACACAGGCTGGGAACACTCACGCGACAGACAGGACAGACGTATAATACTCGACAGGAAACAGTGCAGGACACACTATAAATACAACATGAGATAATTAAACACAATTGGAACATAATTAACTAATAATGACAGGAACTAACCAAATATGAGCGTACAAGAGGAAGGGAAACAAGACAATCCTGACATTACGCCCCCCCTCTGAAGGCGCGTCCTCACGCCATATACCATCCAATGGGGGCGCTCTGGAGGCCTTCAGGAACAAGAGCACACAGACAAGACAGACGGCCTCCAGGGCGGCGCCCATAGCGTGTCAGTGAGTTCAGGAGGCTATGGCGGGTCAGGGAGTTCAGGAGGCCATGGCGGGTCAGGGAGTTCAGGAGGCCATGGCGGGTCAGGATGCTCAGGAGGCCATGGCGGGTCAGGATGCTCAGGAGGCCATGGCGGGTCAGGATGCTCAGGAGGCCATGGCGGGTCAGGATGCTCAGGAGGCCATGGCGGGTCAGGATGCTCAGGAGGCCATGGCGGTGCAGCCTTCGAGGCCGTGGCCCCAGCCCCAGGCTCTACGGCAATAGCCATACTACCCCCCGCCCCTTTCCTGGGCTGGACTGGAAATCAGGAGCCCTCTCCGGGCTGAACTGGGCTCAACTGGGGATCAGGAGCCCTCGCCGGGCTGAACTGGGGATCAGGAGCCCTCTCCGGGCTGAACTGGGGATCAGGAGCCCTCTCCGGGCTGAACTGGGGATCAGGAGCCTCTCCTGGGCTCGACTCGGGAACTGGAGCCTCCCCTGGGCTCGACTCGGGAACTGGAGCCTCTCCTGGGCTCGACTCGGGAACTGGAGCCCTTCTTGGGCTTGACTGGGGAACAGGAGCGTCCATGGGTTATCCTACGGAACATGAGCCCCGATGGGGCTAGGCTCGGAATCCGAGGACCATTCTGGACATGACTGGGGCTTACCAGCACTCCGTGTGCTGGCTGAGGCATCAGGGGCCCTCTCAGGGGTAGACTCGGGAACCGCTTCTATCAGGGCATCCTGAGAAGCAGGTGGCTTGGGAATGGCCTCCTTGGCCATGACAGGAGAAGCTTCCTGCTTCAGCGGAACCCCCACAGACATGACCGACAAGACCGACTAGAATGGGTTCCGGAGGACTGGACAAGACTACAGGCGACATGACCTGACTTGGGACAGACACTGGAGGGCGCTCTGGCAGGCGCATTCTAGGTGCGGGCACTGGAGAGAGGAGTGGAGCTGCAAACCCGAGGGGCAGCTCCATGTCCAGGAGCGCCGAGGGAGCAGTGGCTGGCGGCCTTGAGCAAGCCGCGAACAGCAGCCTTGACTTCGCCGCGGGTGGTGGCCTGTAGTGAGCTGCGAACCTCGGCGGCCTTGACTGAGCTGCGAACGACGGCGGGCTTGGCAGCTGAACCAAGCTATAGTCCTTCCATCTGGCTGGGACCAGCCACAGATGGCGGTGGGCTTGTCATCATTGCGGGAGACAAAACCAACTAAACAAAAACTTTTACAAAACCGGAAAACAAAACACGGGGAAGGGAGCGCCGCTTACTTTTGTTAAGGTCGAGTATTCTGTCACGATTCCACAGGGGAGACAGAAACCAGGAACGGGGAGACGTGGAATAAATCAAAACGAAGTCTTTAATTAAATCAAAACAGGAAAGTTCAACACAGGCTGGGAACACTCACGTGACAGACAGGAATGACATATAATACTCAACAGGAAACATAGGGCAGGACACACTATAAATACACGACATAATGAGATAATTAAACACACACAACTGGAACATAATTAACTAATAATGACAGGAACAGGAACTAACCAAATATGGGCATACAAGAGGAAGGGAAACACAAGACACACAAGACAATCCTGACACATATAGAGTTATACAATGAATGTGGAGATTTTAGCCTAAATAATTTGGTGTTGGAAGAAATGCTAGGATTCGTGTTGAAATCGCTGACTTTTAATTTCAGATTTGGTGAATTGGAGCAAAGTTTGCATCGTTGTTGAGATCTGTGCTGAATCTGTAGATACATGTAGAGATCACTGGGATCTTTTTCACAGAAGCAAAAGAGCTCTATTTGATCTTATTGCTGCCCAGGAGAAGCTCAAGCAACATTTTCATTTAGTTCTTAAATACATTTTATTCATTTTATTGTTATTTTTTTATTATGATTTGATTTAAATTGTTTTTTTTTTTTTGTTCTTTTCTGACTAAACAATGTCCTAACCATGTAGGTTTTTCAGGTTTTACTATCCTAGTTGAGGTGTTTGAGCTCTCAGTTATTTTATCTATTTATTTATTTATTTATTGCTTTATTGCTTTGTGCTTTGCTTTTAAGTTTTGTTTTGTTTTGTTTGTCAATGTTCTAACCAGGGGCAGTTCTGGGGGGTGGAGTGGGGGGGGGGCAGTGCCCCCCTATCAACAAGCTTGGCCCCCCCTTTGGCCCCCCTAAATTTGGAATCATATCACAGCAAAACAATTTTGGGTGAAATGCGCAGTTTGTTCTGTAAACAATATATATATAAAAAAGAAAAAAATCACCAGCTGCTAAATTCAAATCTGCGTTCGCTGGCTGAACACAGAACCAGAGGTACGCACGTTTTAAAGTACTGCGCATTATAACCAATCACATACGATTCTGTTGAGCTCATGAATGCAATGACCAATCAGAGGCGTTCAGATGAGTCATCGCTGAAACACGCTGTTTCGTCACCGCGCGCGCTGGCTGACTGAATTCTAATTCTCTCATCAGAAACAACAAAGTGAAAAAGTATGAATGTAAGTAAGATGTTAATTTCACAGTGTAAACAGCTTTAGAGATTATTATTACAGTTTTTGAGAGTGCTTGAATTCGCTGGACTGAAGTGAAAATGTTCTTTGATAATGTAAACGTTCTTTGCTCTCTTTTTGTTCAATGAAAGTGTTATATGCTAATTAGTATCTTACAATGTTTTTTATTAAATTCACATTAAATACAAAGTCAGTTGTATTAAAAGTATTTTATGGTATGACACCCATATCTGGTACTTAAGTAAAAAGACGGGCTTTTATGCATAGTTAATAGATTACAGTATTAGGCTACTTTGCCCATCGCCCATTATAGATCAACTAACATAATCTATAAAGGTGCTAAATGCATTTACTTACACATATTTGAGAATCAAGATATTTGATGATATATTTTGGGGATATATTGAATAAAAATAAAAACAATTTAATGAAACCCCTGCTGAAAAAAACAATAGACACCATTGCAAAATTAGTAATGGTTTTACTGGTTATAATGGACTTGTATTGGTTTTACTGGAAACTGCAATGGACCCTGTTGGTCTCTACTGGTAATTGGTTGCCTTCTACTGGTGGCTTGTTAAAACCAATAAATCCTAATGGAATATGTCCCAAAACACACTACAGAAAACCATTTTCTAATGGTTAAAAGTTGATGGTTTGTAATGTTTGTAATGGTATTTGTAGTGGAAACCATTAAAATTTTCAGTTATGTTTTTTTTTTTTTTTTTTTTTTTTCAGTAGGGACATAAGCCTTTAAAGGGTGGTATTGTGGCTGCTGTGTGTCACGTGACAAGCATGAGAGCCCCCCCGATGCTCCTGACACTACAACACAAAATTATTTGTCCTAATAAATGAAACATGATGAAACTGTTGAAATTGTTAAAGATTACTTCTAGAGATTGCAGTGATACATGACATAAAATGACTGAATGATAATATTAAAGTAGGTTAAGATGAATTTTAAAATTGTGCCCCCTAAAAGTACAAGTGGCCCCTGTCTGGCCCCCCCAGTTACTGTGGTCTAGAAGCGCCCCTGGTTCTAACAATGTTATTGTTAGGTATTTTGAGGTTTTACTATTCCAGTGGGGACAATTTGTAAAACAAAATAGTTGATCCGCACACATATACACAGAGCCATCTGTTCTAAAGCATGTTGTGGTGGTGTGGATCAGCTCTCTCGGCCTCAGGCTGGTCTTCATTATGTTAAAGTGTAGTGCTGGACACCAGTTTCATCACGTTGTCCTTGGAACAGTGACAGGTGGTGGATCCCCAATAAGCATCACACTCTACCCACCTTGAGCCAAAATGGCTCCTGTTGCACTCTGGCAAGCCAGTACAGTTTACTCTACCGCAAGCCAACATGGCTCCAGCTCCCCTCAGTCTTTGCCAGGCTGAACACGATGAGCGTTATAGGGATCATAGTTTATTATTCATAATCTGTGTTTACTCTCTGCTGAGAGGTGTGAAAACTCCTCGATTACCACAAACATATTTCCACATGCTTGTGTTTGAAGCCACAGTAATGATGTCTACAAGTGAATCTTGAGAGAAGTTCAGAGGCGCATTCTCTCTATGTTGTTAACCCCTTGGCTGTCAAGGATTGGACAGCCCTAGATTAATGATTTTTCATTTTAACAGCACGTTAAAACATCACACTCTTACTTGATCTGGACAAACTGTGCATCAGTACAAAGATTAAAGTCTCTAGCTTGATGTTTGACCACTGTTTTGATAAAACATTGTTGCAATGACAGTAATTTATTAATTTATGTCAGGAGTGCAACATAATAAATCCATATATGTCAAATTTAGAACAGGAATTCACGACACATTCATATTCAGTCACATCTGCAGCAGTTTATTTGTGTTCACATACATTCACTGAACAGCATCAATAAGGGTTTATAGTCTAATGATGCATATACATTGAGATATATGGATATATTTACTCATGTTTACTTCATATTTCTTCAGACAGAATCACAATTTCTATTTATTTTCCACTGATTTAGGCAATTTCATTAGCATTAGCGCTTCCCAGTGCTGTCTCTGTGTGTTTACTCTTCCGTGGTCGTAGTATGAGTCACAGAAAGCCAATTTGTTGGTGAAAACGTCAATCTTATTACACATTATATCCCTCCCCGTCATCCTGTGATGCGTTTCCTGTGCTCTTCCTCCTACATATCTGAGCATAACACATTTAGGGTAAAACTAATGAAAGCTATTCCTTTGTTGTTTTTGTTTAAATTGTTTGGTGGTTCTTCTTGTGGAGTACAAGTTCAAGTCTTTGTCTGTTGTAACACTGAATGTTCGAGGTTTGCGGGACAGTGTGAAAAGAAAAGCCATTTTTTTATATTTTGTAAAAGAAGTGCAGCTGATTTTATCTTTCTTCAAGAAATTCACTCAGGGGAAACGGATGTTAGGTTTTGGAGGAATCAATGGGGAAACTCAATTTTCTTTAGTCATGGCAGCAATCACTCGGCTGGGACTGCTATTATGTTACACCATTTTAAAGGAACTGTTTTAGAAACTTTGAGTTCTGATGAAGGCAGATGGGTTATTGCCGTAATCAAACAAGATAATGCCACCTTCATAACTTGTTGTGTATATGGTCACAACTCTCGTGCATCTAAAAGAGTAATGTTCTCTCATCTAGTGGACAAACTTAGGAAAGTAAATAGAAAATATATTGATGCTTATTTTATTCTAGGAGGAGACTTCAACGAATGTATGGATGATTATCTGGATAGATACCCCCCAGACTTGACGGTGGAATGAATAATGATGTAATTTTTTTTTCTGTCTGCACAGATCTCTCCCTGACTGATACATGGCGGTTCTTTAACCCTTACACGAAGGATTTTACTTGGTCAAATAAAACTTTGTCTCTTAGATCTAGGATTGATTTATTTTTAATTTCTTCTTCTATCCTCAGTTACGTAAAAGATATTTCTCACACCACTGCCCCCTTATCAGATCATAAATTAGTTTGTATAAAGATGAGTGACATCCATGATAATCCGAGACTCAGGGGCTATTGGAAACTTAATAATACCTTGTTAAAAGATCAAACATTTAATGATAGTGTCATCAAGCTTATCAAAGAATTATTCACTGACTTCAATGGAGATTATAAAAAAAAACATGGGAGATCTTCAAATATAAAGCTAGACATATAGCAGTTAAAAGAAGTAAAGAAATTAAAAAGAGTTAACATCAAACTGATTCAGAGTTGGTTAATAAACTTAATGCATTACTAGCTAAAAGTAAAATTACAGAAGAGGAGAATTTAGAAATAAAAAGGTTAAATTTGGAGCTTGATGAAACCTATTTAGATTTGGCTAAAGGTGCATATACAAGGTCTCGTGCAAAATAGCTGGAGGAGACAGAAATTCTAGCAATATTTTTTGCCCTGGAAAAAAGAAATAGTCTGAGGAAAGCTCTTTCCGCACTTAATATTGACAGAGTCATTTCCAAAGACCAAAAAGTAATATCAGATTTTGTTGCTAAATTCTATAGCAGTCTTTATACCTCTAATTTCAACTATAATATTTCTGAAAAAAATGTCTTGATGTAGTTAAACACCATATTAAAGTTATTGATCTAGAGTATAGTCAAATTTGTGATTCTCCTTTATCAGTTGATGAAATCAAGCAAGCTCTTCATAAAATGAAAAAAGGTAAATCCCCTGGGATTGGTGGGCTTTCAGTTGAATTTTATCTCCCTTTTTGGGAGTTTATTAAATTGCCTTTATTTCATATGTATAAGGAATGCATCAGTCAGGGAGATATGACTGCTACTATGAAACAGGGAGTCATCTCCCTTATACCTAAGCATGACAAGAATCCTTTAGTAATCGATAATTGGCGACCTATTTCTTTGTTAACATTAGATTATAAAATATTAGCCTCTGTATATGCTAAAAGATTAAGTTATGGTTTAGGCAATATTATTTCAGAATCTCAATCTGGTTTCACGAAAGGCCGTCACATTTCTAATAACATAAGATTAGTACTGGACTTGCTGGATTATTCAGATCTAATTTATTCAGATGGTCTCATACTCTTTCTTGACTTTCATAAAGCTTTCGACTCCATAGAACACATTTCTTTTTCATACTCTAGAATTATTTGTATTTGGGAAAGCATTTATAGAGACTGTAACCATGTTTTATACAGGTATTAACAGCTCAGTGATTGTGAACTTTGACACTTCTAAGAGGTTTAACATATATCGTGGAGTCAGACAGGGCTGTCCAATCTCCCGATTTTTATTTCTTTTAGCCACAGAGTTACTCTGTCTAAGAATGAACCAAGATGAAATTGTGCAGCTAGCTGATGACACTACGCTGTTTTTGGAGGACAAAAATCAGTTACCAAAAGCTCTGGAATTGGTCGAACAATTTTCATGTGCCTCAGGTCTAAAACTTAATACTTCGAAATGTGAAATTATGTCAATTCATGATATAGATGATATATTCTTAGGAGGTATACCAGTTTAAAAAAGTGTAAAATATTTGGGAATTCATATCACTAAAATTTCAATCAGTAGACATCATTTAAACTTTTCTGATAAAATGATCAAAACAAAAAATATCTTTAACATCTGGCTTCTGAGAGATCTTTCTTTATACGGTATGTTTGGGTGGTATCGATATTTTAGATCGGAAATGCAATAACAGACATATTCGCAAAATATTTCAGACAGAGAGAAAGATTACTCCAAGAGGGAAATTCTACTGGGGTTCCTTTATAATAAAAATATAAATTGGAGAAAGGCCTGGCTTTTGCCAAGTAAATTTTGTATATCTTAACAAAGTTAAGAAGATTCATTATAAAATCCTTCATAAAATTTATCCCGTTAATTTGTCTGTTTCTAAATATTCTGATGTTGATGAGTCTTGCTTGTTTTGTGGTTTTGTTGAGGAAACAGCTGCCCATCAGTTTTTTTATAGTAGTATCACCAACAAACTATGGGTTGACTTAAGCACCTATGTTTCTAACCTTACAAATGTGACCCATACCTTCGTCCTCAAAGATGTTATTTTTTATTATGAAAATCCAAAGCTATTATCTGCTGAATATGTTGTTAATTTTCTTATATTGAATGCAAAATTCTTCATTCATAAGCAAAAATGGCTTAAATCTCCTTTGTCTTTCCCCCTTTTTCTTTCTGAATTTGATTCTCTTGTTTCATCTTTTAGACTTACAAATAACAAAAAGAGTACCACATTTCTGATGCACTATGACAACTTTTCTAGAATGATGTAATTTTATTTTTGCACTTTTCTGTATAGATAATACCATAATTTGATGTACGCAAATCCAGAATATTCTTTTCTGTCCTTATTTTTATGATTGTTCTTTGGTAGGATTATATTCATATTTTGTTTCCCTGTTCTTGTATATTTCTACAAGTTTTGTGTGTGTATATATATATATATATATATATGAGCATAACAAACCCATATAAACACTTTTACACACAAAGAACAAAGATAATAAACACACGATTACGATAAGATATGGTTTGTATGTGATTTTCTTGAGATATGGGGTATTTCATAACAATAAAGAATATATACATCTGAAATGCTAATTTGTGCAGCGATATAAAAGGCTATAAATAGCATATTTTAACAACAGTAAATGACCAAATTCCACATGTGATTGCAAAAGGAAGTTATTACAAACACTCTATGTTGGTTTAAACTGAGTTTTGAGTAAAAGTGTACTAATAATCTCATAAATTGTCTTATGTAGCTTGATACTAATGTTAGCTCTAATGCACCTGCAGAACAGGAGCAGTTCTTCTTCATAATGCATTTTGTCATAATAATTGATGTAAGGTCGTAAGAAAATGTTTTGTTGTATTTTTTTTAGAAATACTTTTGATAATAGTTGAGTTATATACTGGGATTGAAGAGATGTGGCTTGGTAAACCTTGTAATGCCAGAATAAAGGCTAATAATGGCTGAATAAAACAAAAGAAAATATGAGAAAATGATAAAGGAATAATGAGGATAATGTCTCATACCTGCCGGAGGTGTGTTAGGCTCGTCTAGCGATAACAATAGAATCATGAATGGGGCAGTTTGCCGAGCCAGACACGAGGACTTAGGAGAGCTTACAGGGGTCATAAATAATTTTTATTAGCCTTTTATTAGCCTTCTCCAAAAACACACATGACAGGGTCTTAGAAAATGTTTCGTAAAATTCACAGCTTTAGAGATTATGTTCTGAAATTTCAAATGAAGCGTTAGTAGACTTGTGGCTTTAGCTTCATTTTGTTTATGAAATCATATCCCACAGCAACATATTTTTTTTATACATTTAAAAAATGTTTTTAATATTTTTTTGCTTTCATGTTTGAGCTTAAATATCTTTATTATCATAACAGTCTGAGTAATTCTGATTCTTGAACAGTAAACTTTGAAGTGTCAGCTTTGTGAACATATGTTGATTATGTATCTAGTAAGAAAGACTCATGAGCAGCAACCTTTTTATTTTGGGTATGTCATTTGTGTCTCCATGCTGAAAATGGGGGGTGACAGCTAAGGGGTTAAGTCGCATTTGAAGGGTTAACAGTATGGACGTTTTCCAGCAACTGTAAGAAAGACTTGAGCTTCAGATTTTCATTTACTAAATGAATATATGGACCCTATTTCATCTCATTTGGATTTGGCTGGCAGTCATGTTACTTGTTAGAGGTCCAAGCAGGGAAAGCATTAAGATTGTAGGATAAAATTTCCATATTTATTTAAGGAAAATCAGATAGTTTTAGTATCATTGCTGTTACTGTTTATTTTAATTCCTTGAACATTTATAATCATATTTTGATACCTTCACTTGTCAACTGTGGCACTGAGTTGTGACAGAAGTGTTTATAAATGTACAATACAAACATTTGAGCTATTACTATAGTACTACCATGGTATTTTGAAATGCCTTGGAGTTCAGTAAAATACCATAGTATGGGAATATAGTACTTATTCAGGACAAGGCTATTTTTCAGGTTTGGGCAAGTTGTCACGTGTTATTATTGTGTATATTTTTATTGATTGCTGACCAGTATTTGTGTTATCTTTTACATTTTTTGCTATTTCATGAATTGTTTTATGTTATGTTTTTATTGTGTTATGTATGCTTTACACCATATTAAACCAGAAAAGGTCCAAAAAATAAAAAAAAAGCCTATGAAATATTCACTGGTGTAAAAAGTGTACCTACTGACTGTACCACCAAGAACTGATAAATATTTCAATTTATATACTTACAATTTATATACAATTTATATACTTACTGACCCTGAACTAGAGTAAATAAATAAATAAATCCATATAAATAAATAATATATATATACAGAAAATTTATTTATATTTTTTATACATTTATATATTATTTATATTATTATTTATATATTTTTATTTATTTATATGTATGTGTTTATTTATTTACTCTAGTTTGGGGTCAGTAAGTATGTAAATTGTAGCTAAATATTTATTTATTTATTTATATACATTATACTCTAGTTTGTGGTCAGTAAGATTTTTTTAAATGTTTTAAAAAATACAAAATACAAAAAAATATCAAAAATTATTACAATTTAAAATAACTTTTTCTATTTCAATGTATTTAAAAATGTAATTTATTCCTGTGATAGCAAAGCTGAATTTTCAGCATCATTACTCCAGTATTCAGTGTCACATGATCCTTCACAAATCAATCTAATATGCTTATTTGGTGATTGAGAAACATTTTCTGTTATTATGAATGATGTAAACAGTTGTGCTGTTTAATATTTTATTATGCTTTTGAACGGTAGAGTACTTTTTAGTACTCACTTAATTTTTATTTTATATTATAATGCAAATTTTACAGTGAATGCTGTATACATTATAATCAACAACTGTTGAAAGAAGAAAACAATAAACAAAAATTAAACAAATAGAGAAGTCAGATCCTGTTAAACTAACTAAGCTAAATGACACGTATTCACAACAGCAGGGAGACATGACAAATCCACCCTGCAGCATTTCACGCCATTTCTTCCATCATCCCTCAACACTGTGGCAAGATTAAAAGGGTAATTGGCTGACTTTTGAAGAGCTTGTCAATGCCCAACAAAATGTGGCTTATTTAATGGTGAATGTCGGCTGTTACAGAGACACATAAGCCTGCTGGTTTTCTTTTAATCCGTGGAAAATGAATGAACTGGATGTTCTGAATAGAGCTTTACTTCTTTAATGTTAAAATGCCCTCATCAAAGGAGAATCTACATATATATTATTTAATTATCACTTTAATTAGTCATGTAATTATGCTAGCCAGAGGGCACATATAACCCCAGTTTTGTTCATATGTGTGTGTGCATTAGTCCTTTGTTGATTTCCTTTAAGTTTTCTTTGATTTATTTTTATTTTTTCACTAAGTGTTCTGGGAATTAAAGGGTAGAGAGACAGGATCAGCAGATGTTTGTGTTCTCAGCATGTACAGTGATGCTCTGCACATCAGGTGTTTGTACCTGAGAGCTGCTGTAGTGGACTGATTAATTAGCTACTGATGCATAATGTGAGTTTGTGCTGTTGAAGATTTTATCTCTTGTTCTTCTCTGCATACATTAGCAGGAGAGTCGTCTGGGATTTCCCTTATTATTGTGTTATTAGCCTCATTATGGCTGATATAGGTCTGACCTTTAACCTTACATTGTGCTTTAGGAGAAATTACTGTAAATAATAATAATAATAATAATAATAATAACAATTATAATAATAATAATAACTTTTGGTTCCAAAAACAGTGAGAAGAGAGTCTAATTATGGACTGGACTGATAAATGGGTATAGGGAGATGGATTACATGCACAGAGTAGCACCCTATGATTTCCGCGATTTGGAAAACGCAGACGGAATCGTAGAATCCAGTCATAAAAATGGAATTTACTGTGTAACTCGAATTTTTATTATTTTAAAGCATTATTTTTAAGGAATATTTACCAGAATTTATTTACTAGAAAAATGTAAATACACAACACAGAATTTCTGAAAAAAAAAACCCTGAAATATATAAAATAATATTTTTTTTTTTTTATGAAATCAGTTAATTAGAGATGCTTTTGATTATTAAAATTTAATGAAACCATTAAAATGGAATCCAGAAAATTAATGGGAAACACAGAAATTGTAAAAAAAAAACAACAACAACAAAAAAAAAAAAAAAAAAACTGAATGTGAGGAAAAACATAAAAGCATATTTCATAGGGCCTTGAAATGTAATTTTTGTTAAACATTTAATAAATTACTGTTAAATTGTGTAAGTTTCATGATTTCAAGTAATTAGACATGATTTTTGATTAATTCTTTATGAATTTAACCATAAAAACAGAGTCTAGAAAAAAAAACGGAATCCTGAAAAATTAAAACGGAAAAAAACACAATTTGGGAAAAAATAAAACAGATTTCATAGGGCCCTAACAGAGGGACATCTTAGTGTTTCCAGTTTGCTGTAATGATAAAAAAGTTGCTTGTTTCAAGCTATTTAATTGACAGAAACAAAATAGCATATGTTTAATAATGATATGTTCTTCAATAAAAATAATTGTTGATGGTAGAAATTTAAATAAGAAATATGATGTCAGTTCATGTTTTACATTTTTTTTAAAAAGATTTTAATTCATTTTTGTTTCATTGAAGTTAGATTTGAATATTTAATAAATAAATATTAATACTTTTAAATATAAATAAATGTGTAGTTCATTAAAAAACAATCCAAAAGAAAAAAAGATAATCCAAACATATTAAAAGAGAAACACCTTGTACCTATAGAGACAACCCAGAGAGCTGAAGGAAATGAAATGAAATGGAATAAATGGATGAATCAATCAATCAATTAGAAAAGAAAAAATGTAGTCATTTAACAGAAAAACCTAACCTAATATATTAAGTTTAGGTTTAGTTAGGTTTATTTTATAAAAAAAAAAAAAAATTAAAATTAAAATAATCCAAAAGAGAAACACCTCGTACCTATAAATAACCCAGAGACCTTAAGGAAATTAAATGAAATGGAATATATGGAATATATGGAATATATGGATGGATGGATGGATGGATGGATGGATGGATGGTTGGATGGATGGATGGATGGATGGATGGATCGATCTATCGATGGATCATCAATCAATCAATCAATCAGAAAAAAAACAAAACCAAATTTCCCAGGATTGCTTGGGAGTAGGGGCCAACACTAAGACGAGCACACACCCCAGTCCTAATGCAACTGAGACCACGCCGCTGGGGTTGTTATGGCAACAGCTCATCAGAGTGCGTAGATCCTGGGGTCAATGTTATTATGGGATGTCTGAAGTGGGTGGAGAGGTTTCATCATCTAGCCATGCGTTACACTTGTTCGTTCATTTCCCCTGGAGGATCGAGTGATTAAAAAAAAAAAAAAAACTGTATTTTTAGTCTTATTAATATGGGGATACTCCGGTGAATCTTTTGTGTGGATTAACATCACAAAACTCTGAAATTCCACTACGTTTTGTCCCTACAGCATAAAAAGCCTTCAAAGCCATTTCACCATTATTCAAGATGTGCTTATGTTGGCTTTAATTAGCTTTAGTGCCATTTATGCTCTTCTGATATCATTTATTCTGGCAGTGGTGATATCAAGCTGATGTTTTAAATGTTTTATTGCTGCCTTCAAGTGAAGGTCATATGAACAGCACAACAATGGCAAATTGTAATTAGCAAAGGGAAACTTGAGGTTTTCTATAATTATATAACAATTTTAAATTATTTCACAATTTTTACTGTTTTTTAATCTAAATTTGAATACTGTATTTATGTGTGTGTCAATCAAAAGTATATATATATATATATATATATATATATATATATATATATATAATGTTTTGTTTACTGTGTTGAGACTTGCTGAAATCGCGTTTGGTACTGTATTGCGTACCTTGTCAGTGTCTGCGCTTGCTTGGCTATTTGTTGTGATAAACAGGAAAGTGTGTTCAAGCGCCAGCAGAAGACAGTTTAAAAAATACTCTTTGAGAGAAGCAGTCTATCAGCAGAAGTTAAAAGCAGCTCATAAGTGTATTTACTTATCTCATTTGTGTTTAGCGCAGTTGCCGTTGCTAGGAAACGCTTGTTTTGTTTACTGTGTTGAGACTTGCTGAAATCGCGTTTGGTCTCGTACTGTATCGCGTACCTTGTCAGTGTCTGCACTTGCCTGGCTATTTGATATGATAAACAGGAAAGTTTGTCCAACTGAATTCAATTTCCGTTTTGTCAAACGAGTATAAAAAAGGTTAGTATACCGCAGCAGCGGTCGCGGCAGCCCTCGTGTGAAGACCGAAGAGTGTAAAGACCATCGACTCTACCGGGCAGGGACACCGGCAAGGGACATAAGTATTGCTTTTTATTTATCCTCTTTCCTACTAATTGTTTCATTTCTGTTTTAGTTTTCTTATAACCAATTCTTACTATGTGTTTCCAGATCACTACTATCACTATCACTCGCAAACCACGCATCACACACTGTAGGCAGCGCAATCCTAACAACCTGCGCACTTTGCCTATGTCTGCTAATACACTAGTTTCTTTTTCTATTGCTCTCTGGAATTGACAGTCTGCTGTCAACAAAGCTGATTTCATTACTTCCATTACTAGTCATTTAAGTCTAAACCTCATGGCCCTGACAGAGACCTGGATCAAACCAGAGGACAATGCTACACCTGTGGCACTCTCCAATAATGTCTCCTTTTCCCACACCCCCGTTTAACTGGAAGAGGTGGAGGTGCTGGTCTGCTCATTTCTAATAATTGGAAATTTACTCATTTACCATCTCTGAGTATCAACAGCTCCTTTTAATCACAGTCGGTTACTATTACCTACCCTCTAAAAATCCCTTTTGTAGTCGTTTATTTACCTCCAGGACCACTAGGTAACTTCGTGGAAGAATTAGATGTGTTGCTCTCAACCTTTCCTGAGGATGGTACTCCCTTAGTGATCTCAAGAGAGTGTTAACTACGGCTACTCACAAATCAGGCAACCAACTGGACCTTATTTACACACGAGACTGCACCACTGATCATGTGCTGGTTACTCCACTGCACAACTTGGATCACTTCCTACTAGGGGTGTCAACGTTAACGCGTTAACGCATGCGATTAATCAAAAAATTTTAACGCGTTAATATTTTTTTAACGCAAATTAATCGTTTGATAAGGTTTGACCCCAAGTTCTTCCCGTCATCGCAGCGCAGAAGGTTATCTATCAGTGTGTGATGAGGGTACAGTGAACCAGTGTTGCCAGGGTAACGTTAGCGGCACAAGTGGGCTATTTTGAAAATACAGTCGCGGGAAAAATTACAGAGCCGCGGGTTGTGGTTTTTTGGGCTACTTTTATAATGTACTACGGCCGCCCAAGGTGTATGTAGACAAATAAAAATTAAAATAGATCATTTTACTAATGTGTATTATACTTGGAATGTATCCCTGGCAACTTAAGAACAGAGAGGCGGCTGTAACATCACAAACAACGTGAGTTTCAGCAGAGCATACAAGTTAAGGCTTTTACACAGCAGAAATAAACATGACAACAGCCACTATAGATTATATAAGATAATAAACACACGATTACGATAGGATATGGTTTGTATGGGATTTTCTTGAGATGAATGTGTACATCTGAAATGCTAATTTGTGCAGCGATATAAAAGGCTATAAATAGCATATTTTAACAACAGTAAACGACCAAATTCCACATGTGATCGCAAAATGAAGTTATTACAAACACTCGATGATGGTTTAAAGTGAGTTCTGAGTAAAAGTGTACTATTAATCTCATAAATTGTCTTTTGAAGCATGATGCTAATGTTAGCTCTAATGCACCTGCAGAACAGGTCCGATTCTTCTTAACAATGCATTTTGTCATAATACTTCACGTAAGGTCGCAAGAAAATGTTTTGTTGTATTTATTTAGAAATACTTTTGATAATAGTTGGGTAAATGTAAACTGGGATTGAAGCAATGTGGCTTGGTAAACGTTTTATTGGCAGTATAAAGGCTGATAATGGCTGAATAAAAACAAAAGAATAATAAGGATTATGTCTCATACCTGGCGGAGGTGTGAAAGGTTCTGTTTCCTTTAACTAGTTTGTCATGCATTTCTTTATTTCAACACATTTACAGGTAAAAACTAGTATTTTAAATTTGTGATTAATCATGATTAATCACAGTCCATGACTGTGATTAACGCGATCAAATTTTTTAATCGATTGACAGCACTACTTCCTACTCAATCTTAACCTCAACATGATTCCTGACACAAAACATACCCTTCCACATGTCACTTTTCGACGTAACTTATGCTCACTTTCACCCTCCTGGCTATTTGCTATGGTTTCATCTTCGCTTCTTTCCCCTAAACAGTTATCATCTCTTGATGCTAACAGTGCTACTGATACTTTCTGTTCCACTCTGACATCTTTCTGCCCCTTATTTTCCAGGCCAGCCCATACCACCCCTTCTGCCCCTTGGTTATCTGATGTTCTCCATGAACATCGTTTTAAGCTCAGGGCTGCAGAAAGGGTATGTTTGCCTACAAAACCACCTCTGGCTCTGCACCCCTTTACCTAAATTCAGTACTTCAGACATATGTGCCCTCTAGAAGCTTGTGTTCTGCAAGTGAACGACGCATTATTGTGTCATCCCAAAAAGGCACAAAATCATTTTCACAGACTTTTTCATTCACTGTTCCCACCTGGTGGAATGACCTGCCCAACTCAATCCAAGCAGCTGAATCCTTAGCCATCTTCAAGAAACGGCTAAAAACACATCTCTTCCATCTTTATTTGACCCTCTAACTCTATAACTCTCTATTCTAATTCTATCTAATTCTAAATCTATCTGTCTTCTTTTTATTTAAAAACAAAAACAAAACAAAACACACACACACACCCTTGACCCTCTATCAATTGCACATTTATTCTCTAACTGTTGATATATATACTTTTGATTGACACACTATACTTTATATATACTTTTGATTTAAAACTATGTATACTTTTGATTTTAAATGTTAATATTTCATATTTTTTACTGAATTTAAATCTAAATTTTACTACTGTGTATATATAGTAAAAATTGTGAAATAATATTACAATTTAAAATAAAGAGTATAAATATAAATATACTTTTGATTTTAAATTGTAATATTATTTCACAATTTTTAATGTATTTTAATCTAAATTTTAATACTTGCAACCTGAAGTATGACCATGACTTATAAAAAGGTCAAATTTCTTGATCATTTTGAAAGATTTCTTGATCTTGACACATAGTCATGAAGTTCAGCACTAAGTAGGGCTTCTCTCTATTATATCATTTTCTGTTTTATGTTATTTTTCCTGTTTTCCATTTTTTATGTTTGTTAGTTGCATCACGACTTCTGCACTAAACTAAAACATTATTAAGCTTCAGTTTTTATTATAAACTTCCACAAAATTAGAAACCAACTGTTTATTTGATCAAAGTTTCTTCACCTCATATATCTGTAGCACTGAGCATCAAATGAAAATTTCTTAATTTGCTCTTAGTCCCCTGGTTATCAAGATTAATTTGACTTCATAAACTCCTAATCTTCAATCTTATTTCAATAAAAACTAAAAAAAAAAAAAAAAAGATACGTAAAGAAAAAGGCTCCCGGACAAGTTACAGTAATGGGATGTGAAAGTTCCCAGGGGAAATTAGGCGTACAGTGACTTTCTAGTACAGACCAGATTAAAAAATGATGCCATTATACTGTTATTAACCTAATCAGTTGAGGAGACCTGTACCGGACCTGAGCTGCTGTCTAAATTTAGTTTGCTGTCACTGAGTGGGTTTCTCATAGGCAGAGAATCTGGAGTAAAGGCTGAATGCAGGTCACTCTGAGAAAAATGTGTCTTCTCACTCAGTTTGATATGAGGTTTAAAGCTGAGGATCATTTTCCCTCATTAAAACCAACTGTAGACTGAATGATAAATAAATTTATCAATTATATTGGAACTCTGTCATGTTATTGCATTTATTTGGTGTTATAAAGTGTCTGGATCTTAACATTTGGTTCTGAGGTTCTTTTATTAAATTTGAGAAAATCAATGAAGCTAAACTATCTTACCTAGATGATTATATATTGTTAGAATGAATGTTTTTTTGTGTTCTTTATGGTTTAAGATGGTGATTTATATACAGTACAATATACTCTTTACCAAAGTTTGGGGTCAGCAAGATTTTTTGTTGTTTTTAGATGCTGAATAAGGCATATAATGTAATATATATGTAATATTGTGAAATATTTTTACAATTTTAAATAACTTTTTTCTATTTGAATATATTTTCTGTGATGCAATGCTAAATTTTCAAGCAGCCATTACTCCAGTCTTCAGTATCACACGATCCTTCAGAAATCATTCTGATATGCTGATTTGCTGCTGAGAAAGCATTTTTTATTATCTTCAGTGTTGAGATTTTTTTTTGTATAAACCATAATACATTTTTTCCCAAGATATTTTGATAAATAGAAAGCTTATAACATTATCAATGTCTTTACTGTCACTTTTGATCAATTTAATGCATCCTTGATGAATAAAATTAATTTCTTAAAAAAGAATCCAAACTTTTTAAAGGTACTAGTGTATGTTTGGGCAGATACACTACCAGTCAAACGTTTTTGAACAGTAAGATTTTTAATGTTTTTTAAAGAAGTCACTTCTGGTCACCAAGCCTGCATTTATTTGATCCAAAGTACAGAAAAAACAGTACATTGTTGTTTTTTTTGTTTTTTTTTGTTGTTTTTTTTTTTTTGCTATTTAAAATAACTGTTTTCTATTTGAATATATTTTAAAATGTAATTCATTCCTGGGATTTCAAAGCTGAATTTTTTGCATCATTATTCCAGTCACATGATCCTTTAGAAATCATTCTAATATTCTGATTTGCTGCTCAAAAAAACATTTATTATTATTATTGTTATTATTATTATTGTTATTATTATTATTATTATGTTGAAAACAGCTTTGTAGAATTTTTCTACAAAAAAATTGTACAATTTTTGTACAAAAAAATTTGAAGACTGGAGTAATGATGCTGAAAATTTAGCTTTGATCACAGGAATAAATTACATTTTAAAATATATTCAAATAGAAAACAGTTATTTTAAATAGTACAAATATTTACATTTTTAATGGTTTTTGCTGTACTTTGGATCAAATAAATGCAGATTTGGTGAGCAGAAGAGACTTCTTTAAAAACATTAAAAATCTTACTGTTGAAAAACTTTTGACCGGTCATTCATTCTTTAACACGTTCATCTTGTTCCTTGTGTTTGTAGGTGCTGGCGACGGCTGCGGAGAACCTGCAGAAGGAGCACCAGTGGAAGGACGATCTTGACGTAATACTTCACACATTCACATTTAGTAAACACTCTGAAACACACACACACACACACACACACACACAGGTGGAAGAAATAAGGCTGTGAAACTTTTGCCTGGTCATGTTTTCAATCAGTGCTTTATTGGATAAGAACAGATACCGGACACATTTACACACGTCATCACCTTAGTTAGATGGTGAGATAATCAATTGGGTTAGAAAATGTTGGTATCGTGGTCTCAGACCTTGCGTCTGTGGTATTGATGCATTTCAGGTTCCCATGGACTGAAATATCAATTCTAATTTGCAGAGAAATGGATGTGATGTCTGGTTGTCTGGTTATAGATTTGTCAGTCAAGTATTGTCTGAATGAGTCATCAAAATTTGTTGCGTAGCAATATTTCATTCCTGAATCAGACTGGGGGGAGATTCACTATTAAAAATGCTTCTAAAAAACAAAAAGCTTTAACCCAAAAAATTATGTTTATTCAGTGGTTTTAATATAAATATAAGAGAGATATTGAGAGATTTAGATTATCACAACCAGTAGTGATTTGCCACTGTAATATATGTGATAATGAGCAACATACATACAGCATATACATACAGCATATACCTCAATATACCTCAATAAATGATGCATAATTACATGCAAGTAACCCTAAGTCAAACCCTAATCCTAACGCTAACCATATAGTAAGTACATAGTTTATTAATATTGCTCAGTACTTAAGGACACCTTAAAATAAAGTGTAACCAAAGATGGAATGATATTTTGATTCAATGATATTTTGATTCTCATATATTTTCTTTTATATAAGCATGATTTAACAAATTTCCTAAATAACAACAATAATAATAATAATAATAATAATAATAATAATAATAGTAATAATTTTATAATTTTTAAATAATATGTAAATGTTCACTCAACACTTAACTAATGTTCACTTAAAGTTAATAAAAAAACTGTTAAATGCAAATTATTTTTAGCAAGTCTCAAAATGAATATTTTCTTTATTCTGTACATTATAATGTTGTGATCATTATTGTTATTAAATTAATTTTCAGCTATTTAAATTAAGCTGAGATAAGTTAAAATATAAATTTTAGATGAAAAACTTGAAAAATGAAAAGTTAAAAGTTAAAATTAAAAAATGCTGAATAAGATTCAACTAACTGAATTAAGTGTAAGTTGAAATACTTAAATTTCTAAAACTTAAACTATAATAAAAATAAAGCTAAATAGAAATATTTAAAAAAAATAATAATAATGAAAATGATAAAAGCACATAACAAAACTGCTAAAACTTGCACTAAATCTAAAATTAAAACTGAAAATATAAAAATATAAAAAGCTAATCTGAAATATTAATATATCTACTATAATTGTATATAGATAATACTACATAGAAATTATTATTATTATTTTTTTTTTTAGTTTTTAACGTTGTAATTTTTATTTCTACCAAATATCATCAAATTCATATCGACCATAATATGAAAATTGTTGAACAGTTCTAATTTACATGGTACTTCCATGATACATGTTAAAAAATTTAGGTTACACTTTATTTTAAGGTGTCCTTGTTGCAGTGTAATTATACATTTAAGTACTGAGTAATATTAACTAACTACGTGTAGTACTGACTATATGGTTAGGGTTAGGATTAGGGTTTGGCTTAAGTTTACTTGCATGCAATTATGCATAATTTATTGTTATTATAATAGTAAGTACATATAACGTGCAACAAGGACTTCTTAAAATAAGGTGTTACCAAAATTTATTACCATGGTTTCATTTTTCATAGTTAAAATGTTACACTCCTTCTCATAGTGTGTACTGTAAATCAAACAAGTGTGTGGGCACCTTTGTGTTCAAAAGTCTGTCCTGCCTGGACCTGTCACAGCAGGTGCTTCTCTTCAAGCGTTTGTTATGGGCACAATTGTTATGACAGACAGAAAGGTTTTCTTTTTTAATTATTGATGCGATGCAGGTAGAATTGTGTTAAAGACACATTCTGCAAAGTCAAGAGTTTGATCCTATGTAGAGCTGACCTGTATGCGCATGTCTCAGCGATTAGTGGTCTATAACCTAAAAAGAGTGTCTGCCACATGATTAGCAAGCAAGTAGGACAGGTGGCGGCAGCCGGTGATGATCCACTCCTATGTCTCCAAGGCAACTGTATGTCAGATAGTGAGCTTGCTTGTTAACGCCCCACTAATGCTAGTCCTGACAGCGCCCTCACACTGTGAGGAGAACAACCCTGGGAGAACATACACACACACATACACACACACACACACACCTAAAGCATTATGCATCACTTCTGGGAAAGAGAGAGTGCAAAAACTGAACAGCTCACTTTTGTGAATACACAAAGAACAGGTAGAAACCACACATAGAGAGCTAAATAAAAACACAGTTGGAAAAACACAGTCACATTCAAATTCAATATACTGTTAGAGATGGACACTTTGACAAATAAAAGTGCTATAAATTGATGATTGATAAATTATAAGATGGAATGATATTTTGATTCAAGTAAAGTCTCATATACTTACTTTCAAATAAGCATGATTTAATGAATTTCCTAAATAATAATAATAATAATAATTAATATATAATAATATAATATAATTTTTGAATAATAAATAAAACCAACTTGCAGAAAACTATTGCCAAAATAGATTTGAACTCACAAATTAACATAGAAACACTTACAACTATATACTATAAAACTCTCTCTGAACATTATGGGAATGTTATTTTGTGATCATGTAATATAAATCTTAAACATAAAAATATTGTGACAAAAACCTAAGAACAATAATAGGATGCTAGAAATTGGTGATTATGAATCACAAAACCTAAAATTAACCATTATAAACCATTATACAACCATTATGTTTTCTGTAGTGGCCGTCAAACGATTAATCACAATTAATCACATCCAAAAAAAAATATATATATATATATATATATATATATACTTTTTTTTTTTTTTTTTACATAATATATGTGTGTGTACTGTGTATATTTATTATGTATATATAAATACACACACATGCATGTATATATTTAAGAAAAATGTTGTTTATATATTAAATATATTATAATATAAATTATGGGAATATAAATGTATAAATGTAAAAATGTGAATTTTTTTCAAAATATATATGTTATATATACATAATAAATATTTATTATGTATGTATAAATACACATTTATTTTGGATGTGATTAATCATGATTAATCGTTTGACAGCACTAGTATATGTTTTTATTAAATGGTTGCACAAACCTACCCTGCAAACTTTTTGGAATGTTTATGATTATAAAAGCAAACGAAAAAACATAACAAAACAAAACAAAAAAAAAACTACTAAAAAACAAATAAAAAACAAATAAAAACAAATAAAACAAATAAAAACATTATAACCAAATGAATATTTAAACTTTTGATAATAAAACACTAAAGTCTTGTTCTGTCACTCTTTGTCAAACAGGTAAATGATACCATCTACTACAATGCCAAGGACAAGGTAAGGTTTATTTTTAAAAATACATGCTTGGATATGAACTAAACAACAAAGAGATGTAAATTAACAAGTTGTTTTTTTGTTTTTGAGAGAGTTGTGCTTATTTCTATGTTTCTAGTTCGACATCAATGACACTGAAACACGTCAGAACCGCTTAAAACTAGAATTCAAAGAGGATCCAGTTTTCAAACGCCCTGTTTCATACAACGCAACAGCAGTGCACATTCCCACTGATATCTACGAGGGATGTGAGTACATACACACATCTTCGCATGTGTTCTTTTTTTATGACTTTGCATGGTAGCTAAAATACCAGTTTATAAAATCAATCTTTCAGTGACAGCTCGGCTTTATTGCTGGGTGTCAGGTGTGGACTGCCAGAGGCTTGTGGAAAAACTGCAGACTAAATTTAGAGAGCAGCCCAGCTCAAACGCAGCACGCCTGGCCCGTGAGTGACCCCACAGCCCCCAATATCCTCCAGCAAGAAAACAGCTCTCACTCACTGTCTCTTGCTTTAAAAGGTTATGGGTTATGAATGTTTTGAGGTGAGAAAGCTACTGTAGATCATGAGTAGCTTGAAGCTTGAGTAGATCCAAGATGTTTGTTTCTTCATCAGGACATATTTGGAGAAATGTAGCATTGCATCACTGCTGGAGTGAATGGGTACCGCATGAGAATGAGAGTCCAAACAGCTGATAAAAACATCAAAATAATCCACATTCAGTTGATCAGTTAGCATTCTGTAAAGTGAAAACCTGCGTTTGTAAGAAAAAAAATCCATCAAGACTTTAAACTAGTGCTGGGCAACGATTAATCGTGATTAATCGCATCCAAAATAAAATGCCACATGCATATGTTGGCTGTGATTTTAAAAGAAGTTGGTCAAATCGGCTACTCTCTGTGCTGGCAGAAATCTGATCTCTTCAATGATGGGCTCACTGTGGCCTTGCGTTTGTGTGAGTGTTTCACAGGCAAATGAGTCTGATTTGATATTTGTGTTCTAGATGAGGACTGAAGCAGCCGCATTCATCATATGACTCATCTCTCTCTGTCCCGCTGTCTCTCTTTATCTACTTTTGCTCACTTCAAATTACAGTACCTTTTGCTTTCCGCCCGATTTTCTTGGTCTCGCAGCATTGCTTAGTGCAACTCAGCAACATCCATTGGGTGAAGCCTTCAAGCAATATTCCATTTTTTCCATTCAATCTGTGTTTTTTAACTTTCTATAGTTAATAATAGTTTATTATGTAATAATGTGGCTGATTATTCAAGTGTTTGTGTATTTGTATATGTGTGTGTGTGTGTTATTGGGGGCTCTAGGCTGTCTGTATATGTTTGCGTCTTATTAAGACATGAATCTGTGCTTCTTGCCTCAACACAGTGTGTCATCTGTCATCACAATTTCAAGATGGACACAGACATGCTCAGAGAGTGTGTGTGAGAGTGTTTATGTGAGCGCGATGACGTGTCTGTCACATGGATCCCTCTGGCTGTGCTCGTAGTGCTCAGATTGGTTTTTGTGTTAACTGTTTGCCCTGATTCATTTAAACCAGTGAAAGTTTTTTTTGTTTTTACCACACATTTGGTACTACTGAGTGTTCAGTTTGGACCCTAAGTGCCGTTGTACAGTCATACACATCTAGTTTCTATTTTGTAATTGGACTTTGATCTTGTTATTTGTTCAGAAGCAAATAGAGAAACGACAGACACAGAGAGAGAGATCTGGTTGTATGGGTGTTAGTTAATGAGGATGTGTGTGGTGCCTAACCCTGCAGACTGACAGCCTGATGGATGAACAACAGGAAAGGGTGTGAAAACACATCTAATCTGACTGAAAACACACACACACACACACACACACACACACACAGAGGTGACTGTAAACAGCTCTCATTGACTAATGCACTTCCTTTAAGATCAGTAAATTATGATGCCTTCATGGTCTAGTCTTATACAGATATGTGACAGCCTTTACTTGCACTATTGACCTCTGACCTATAGAGTCTGTATGTAGATGACGTGTATAGTAAGTGTGTGTGTGTGTGTGTGTGTGTGCGTGCGGAAGGGATATCCTCTCGATGATTACAAGCTTTCATGATTCTGCACTGATCCTGCAATTTAGCGCTCACACCGCCACTGAACCATTTCCACGACATCACTATAAAGATTATTGTGTTTGCAGAGCTGTTTCCTGTTTCAGTGGGAGAGAGTTTGGTTCTAGTTGATTGCTTGCCTCATTTAATTAATTATTTAATTATTTATTTAATGTGAATTCTAGTCAACAAAGTACAATTGTTGTGTAACATGTTTTGTGTATTTTATTTGTTGATCATGTGATCATGCACATGCAAATTTATTTATTTATTTATTTATTTAATATTTATATAATTATTTATTTTGGTTTTTGTTTGAATTCTTCTAGTTAATTAGGCAAAATGATTGTGTAACAGGTTTTGTCACCATATTTCAGTTAATGATCATGTACATAAAGTTTGTTTGATTGATTGATATTTTTGTTTATAAATTCTTTTAATTCATTGGCTAACATAGAGGTTGTGTCGCAAATATAACAAACCAGTCAATTCCAACTATTTCTATCAAAAATGTTTATGAATTTATGGCTAGTTTGGAGTTGTCTGGATAATTATAATACATGCAATTTCTAGGTATCATTGCATATTTTCTATATAAAGGAAAACATGTAAATTGTGCAATATTGTATAAGAAATATTTTTAAAATAATATTTAAATAATAATTATGCTTGTAATACAATTAATAATATTAAATAATAATGCATGCACAATTAATTTAAAATTAGAAAAGTAAAATTCTAAATAATTATAACATGCAAATATAAATGTATCTAAATCAATTTAAATTCATTAAAAAATGGGCCACTGAAGGTATTGGCGGGGCAACCTAGAAATGAGTGGCAATTTCTAGCGACAAGTAATTTGTAATTTGTTTGTCCACACTGAAATCGAAAATGCGGAGCAACACTACACAGTTTAAGCCAATCAGAAGTTGTTGAATTCATGTGCAATTTTGAGAAACAGGATTTTGGACCAATGAGATTTCACCATGGGCGGGACTGGTTAGGACAAAAACTTTGATTTAAATGGGCAGTAGCTTGTGCATAGGTAAAACACGCTGTTAGGTTATTAACTGCATATAATTAACTCTCTTGTGCATACTTTTTCCCCATTCATGTTCTTTACTATAGCCAATGAATGAGTATATCAGGAAGTACTGGAAGAAAGTGGTAGAAATAGAGGAAGATGAGATGTGACATTGGGCTGCCTGATTAAAGATGATCGATAGGTTCTGGACTGCTTTTAAGTGATGGAGAAGGCCTGTATTGATTACACACCTAGAGAGGGAGGAGTCTTGATAGAAAGAGGAAGTGGGTGAGATTGGAGGGGTAGTAAAAGACGTCCCATGGGATCGTCAAGGTGATTCTAATAATAATTTAGTATCATAATACTTAAACTAAACCCACAGAACAAAGAGATATCAACGGCTTTTTTGTGGAATGAGTTATGTGGCATCATGGGCAATGATGCCAGATCTTCGCCAGAGCTCATTTTAAAATATTAGCATCACTCTCATCACTCACTTACAGCAGTCATTGTGTCCATTTATGACATTCTCTGGAAAAATACGGCCCAATTTTCCTGTAATTCCATTAGAACTGCATTAGCTAATAGTTCACTTTGTTGTTTCCTCTGCCATAGCTTCTCCTTCAAGTGGTTTATCGCTTCAAGTTTAGCATAACATGATGGGATCTGAAGTTTTGAGAGCCAGTTTATTGATTTATCCCTGATTTGGGGTTCATTTGAGTGTTTGTTAGAACAAAGCTCTCAGAAAACATGTCAGCTTGAGTTAAATCCCATAAGGCCTGTAGGGATGCTGGGATTTATCCTGTATATTTATGTGTTTGTAACAGCCACTATAATCCTGAATGAGCTGAACTGGACTGCGGCTCTGGATGACGTCTTCAAGAAGAACAGGGAAAATGACCCATCTCTCCTCTGGCAGGTGTTTGGCAGTGCAACAGGCCTGGCTCGATACTTCCCAGGTAAAGCACTGGAATGAATAAGAACTCCATATTATCGAGAAGTTTCAATATTTACAGACATTCACAATAACACAGAGACTACAGAAAGCACACAGACATTATATATGCAGCCATTGCAGGACGTTGTTCCTGTCCCAAATGCGCTTCATAGTTGATGTGTGAGGTTGGCATTTGGAACAAGGGCTGTAGACTAATGAGATAAGGGTGAACACAGGGAAATAAAAACAGAAAGGCAAAAACAAGTGCACAGAACATAGACAACCTCATGTGAGTGAAGGGAAGTCATGAGTGCTATATGACTATGACAACCTGGTCTCATGACGAAAACGTACCTCTGGGAATTTTTTAGCAAGATGCAAAATATGTACCATCATGTACATTTCGTGACATATTCAATGTGAAATGTCCACTGGGTGGTGTTAAAAGAGTATTTTTTTTTTTCTTTTTTCAGATGAACGTACATATGGTACGTTTTATGTGACGTTGGTTTTGTAGGTGTCACCGCAGTTCTAACTTGAAATGTCCGTTGAGTGGCGCTATAACTGTAATGCTCCGTAACGTTTTAAAATAATGTACCATCTTCACTACACATAAACCTACCTGATAGTATGAACAAAAGCGAATGTGACGTTAAAACACAATCACAAGCATGTCTTTTTTCGATCTTTCAGCTCTTTCATCGTGAGTCATGTTTTTGATGGGATTCGTACCCAAGGATTCTGCATCTTAAATCCAATTCCATGCCGGCTGAACAAGCTTGTTACGTCTGGAAAGCAAAACATATGGAGCTGTAATCATAACTTTGTACGAAAACGATTACAAGTACTTTCTGTTTTACTGCCTCTAGTGTTCATTTCTGTTGGAAACTGTAGTGATATGTATGTACAATTGGTACGTATTTCACGTCTTGCGAAAAAGTTCCCAGAGGTACGTTTTCGTCATGAGATCAGGTAGGACTATTAAATGACATCAGATTTCAGTTTTGAATATTTTCAGTTTTTGAAATTATAAATTCAAGTCATGATATTTTTAGATGATTCACCTCTTAGCTGTTGTTTAATTTTTTTCTTTAGCATCAAAATTATATTAAACTTATTTTAATTACATTGTATTAAATTGATATTAAATACCAAACCTAATTTTTTAAATTAAATATTAAGTAAAATTTAATATTTTGTATCAAATACTGATATTAAATACCAAATCTAAATTTTTAATTAAACATTCAGTAAAATTAAATATTTAGTATTAAATACTGAAATTATTTGTTTGTTTGTTTGTTTCTTCTTATTTTGTTCATATATCAGAGACCCATAAAACCTGTCTACTTACATTATTACATAGTTTTGTCTACTTTATTAGAAGGTTGAACAGTGAAGAAAAGTAACTGGTTACACTGTATTTTAAGGTGTCCTTGTTACAGTGTAATTATACATTTAAGTACTGAGCAATATTAATTAACTACATGTACTGTACTGACTATATGGTTAGGGCAGAGGTTGCGTTAGACTTTAACATTGTCCATCATTTTGACGGACAGTGTCGTAAAAATTCCGTCATAATCTATTATTACTCGTCATTGTAATTTTCATATTTTAATTATAATAACACATTTAATTGCTTGTATTTTTGTTCTCATTTTCATTTTTAATAATGAACCTACAGGACGAATATATATATATATATATATATATATATATATATATATATACAGGTGCATCTCAATAAATTAGAATGTCATGTTCTTCATGTTCATTTCAGTAATTCAACTCAAATTGTGAAACTCGTGTATTAAATAAATTCAATGCACACAGACTGAAGTAGTTTAAGTCTTTGGTTCTTTTAATTGTGATGATTTTGGCTCACATTTAACAAAAACCCACCAATTCACTATCTCAACAAATTAGAATATGGTGACATGTCAATCAGCTAATCAACTCAAAACACCTGCAAAGGTTTCCTGAGCCTTCAAAATGGTCTCTCAGTTTGGTTCACTAGGCTACACAATCATGGGAAAGACTGCTGATCTGACAGTTGTTCAGAAGACAATCATTGACACCCTTCACAAGGAGGGTAAGCCACAAACATTCATTGCCAAAGAAGCTGGCTGTTCACAGAGTGCTGTATCTAAGCATGTTAACAGAAAGTTGAGTGGAAGGAAAAAGTGTGGAAGAAAAAGATGCACAACCAACCGAGAGAACCGCAACCTTATGAGGATTGTCAAGCAAAATCGATTCAAGAATTTGGGTGAACTTCACAAGGAATGGACTGAGGCTGGGGTCAAGGCATCAAGAGCCACCACACACAAGAGCCACTCCTGAACCACAGACAACGTCAGAGGCATCTTACCTGGGCTAAGGAGAAGAAGAACTGGACTGTTGCCCAGTGGTCCAAAGTCCTCTTTTCAGATGAGAGCAAGTTTTGTATTTCATTTGGAAACCAGGGTCCTAGAGTCTGGAGGACGGGTGGAGAAGCTCATAGCCCAAGTTGCTTGAAGTCCAGTGTTAAGTTTCCACAGTCTGTGATGATTTGGGGTGCAATGTCATCTGCTGGTGTTGGTCCATTGTGTTTTTTGAAAACCAAAGTCACTGCACCCGTTTACCAAGAAATTTTGGAGCACTTCATGCTTCCTTCTGCTGACCAGCTTTTTAAAGATGCTGATTTCATTTTCCAGCAGGATTTGGCACCTGCCCACACTGCCAAAAGCACCAAAAGTTGGTTAAATGACCATGGTGTTGGTGTGCTGATATATATATATTCAGAAGACAATCATTGACACCCTTCACAAGGAGGGTAAGCCACAAACATTCATTGCCAAAGAAGCTGGCTGTTCACAGAGTGCTGTATCTAAGCATGTTAACAGAAAGTTGAGTGGAAGGAAAAAGTGTGGAAGAAAAAGATGCACAACCAACCGAGAGAACCGCAACCTTATGAGGATTGTCAAGCAAAATCGATTCAAGAATTTGGGTGAACTTCACAAGGAATGGACTGAGGCTGGGGTCAAGGCATCAAGAGCCACCACATATATATATATATATAAGCACACACACACACACATATATATATATATATATATATATATATATATATATAGTATCAAAATAATATTCAGTTTATTTAATATTATTTTTTTATATTATTATTTTTTTATTAAGTAATATTAAATACTAAATGTAAATTAAATGTTAAATAAAATGTAATAAGTATAATTAGTATTACATTTATTTTTTATTTTTTATTCATTCATTGATTCTTATTTTGTTCATACATCATAGGCCCATAAAACCTATTTGCACTTACACTGACTATTACTTGAAAATGTTTTATCTTCTTCATTAGAAGTGATTGTAGAAGTTTGAAAGATAATAATCATATTAAACTCAATATCCTACTATCCCATCTGCTCTAGCTTCCCCTTGGGCTGACACGAGGAACACACCAAACAAGATTGACCTGTATGATGTACGCCGAAGGCCCTGGTGAGCAAACCAGTGCTGCTTGAGTTTACATTTGTCTGCTTATGAGAGAGATAGCAAGTGCTTCAATTTCTCTGATGGTTTTTCTCGTGTGTGTGTGTTTGCAGGTATATCCAAGGTGCAGCTTCACCTAAAGACATGTTGATTCTGGTGGACGCGTGAGTGAAGTCTCTATGATTCACTGTTACAGTACTCACTGACACCCACAGAGCTGTTTAAGTTACAGGAGTCTTTCCTTACAACTGATCCTGTTCCGGTTTTGCACTTTGAGCAATTGGTTGATCAGCAGAATGTAACTTTTCATTGCATGTGACAGATTCCACACTCTCTACTTAAAGAGCTCATGTTAGTTCTGCATTAGAGTCATTTATCAATGTTAGAGAGAGAGAGAGAGAGAGAGAGAGAGAGATGCTGATTAAAGACTGACACAGCATGGCAATGAGCCAATGAGAGGTGAGAGCAATAAACATGAAAAATCAATTTTTGCTTTTTTAGATTAGAAAACTCTGGCAGACAGTTAAATAAGTGAGTTGTGTTATTAAATGAAGCAGTTTATGAATATTAAAAAGTGTAAGCAAAAAAAAAACAAAAACAAAAAAAACTTTTTTTGTTCCGATAATGTGCCTTAAACTGTTATTCCCCACTTATTATTCATCATTAAATATTTGCATTCAAAATGAAGAAGCACATTACAGTCATGCTTGTCATTAAAATACATCTATAATGTATGTCAAGTGTTAAATGACAAGTCAGTTACAGATATGAACCACAAATATACAAAATCCATCAAAAACCACGTTAATGTGTCATTATGTGGTATATTTTATCATGCTTAAGGGGCGTCTTTTGGTTACAACAGTGTAATTCGTCTTGTTGTATTGGAAAATATGGCCTTGAAGAGTTGAATCTGTTATTGCTCAGCCGTAATGATGATGATGTTGTGCTGTCTGGGCGTTGAGCCCATTAGTGTAGATCAGCTTTAGCCAATCAATGTAGTTTATCTTTATGACTAAACACTAAAGCCCACACATCTCCCATTGGAATCACAGAGTGATTATTAACCCATAAAAACCTGATGCAGTATGTCAGTTCTGGAGCCATTAAAAGCCTAAATGGGGTTTAGTCTTCTCTATGTGTGTTGTTTTGAGTTTTTGTTATCTGCCAGTGTTCAAACTTAGTTAGTGATCTTATTTCTGTTTCCCCTCAGCTTTTTATTTTTTTGTGTTATCAGCTCTTTGGGCTATTCATAGCCATAAGGTGTCTCTCTTTTGGATTGATTGATTGATTGATATATAAGTTATTTTACTTTTTCATCCAGCTGTATTGTTGTCTCACTATGTCTCTTTTTTGGATTCATTTATGCATTCATTCATTCATTCATTCATTCATTCATTCATTCATTCATTCTTTCATTCATTCATTCATTCATTCATTCATTCATTCATTCATTCATTCAGCTTTTTCCCACTTCAACTCTTTGGGCTGTCCATATTCCATATTCCATATTCCATATTTTATTTTATTTTATTTTATTTTATTTTATTTTATTTTATTTTAAATAATTAAGTTGTTTTACGAACGACAGACAAACAAACAAACAAACAAACAAACAAACCCAAAACTGAGACATCGAAAATAACTTATAAATCTGTCAATCATTTTTATAAATCAGTAATTTTTTCGCTCCAGCTCTTTGGGCTGTCCATAATAATAATTTAATTTAATTTAATAAATATCTATTTTATTGTAAATTATTAAGCTGTTTTCAGTGATTAGATGATTAGGATAGAATTAGATCTTTTGGATTTTTATAACTATAAAATTTTTATAACTATAAGGTGTCTCTCTCTCTCTCTTATTTTATTTTATTTTTTTATCTATTATTTATCTATCTATTATCTATCTATTATTTATCTATCTATTTTGTATTCCTGTCAGCTCTTTGGGCTGTCCATAACTATAAGGTCTCTCTCTCTCTCTCTCTCTCTCTCTCTCTCTCTCTCTCTCTCTCTTATTTTATTTTATATATATATTTTTTAAATATCTATTTTATTATAAATGATTAAGTTGTTTTCAGATAGATATCTATCTTTTTTGTTTGTTTTCTTTTGTTTTTTTGGATTAAGATACATTTTTACTGCAAAATCAAATGAAATGACAAAAAATAATAAATAAACCTAATCTTTTGTAGCAGACTGTATAGTAAAAAACATGTTCAAACTATATTCTACCTACTGTCTCCTTTTTCTCTGTAGGAGTGGAAGTGTGTCGGGTCTGACACTGAAGCTCATTCGCACTTCCGTCAGCGAGATGCTGGAGACTCTCTCCGATGACGATTACGTCAACATCGTCTCTGTGAGTCTACAGGAGATATGTGTGTCGCTGAGTGTGTGTTTAAATAATCAACTCCTCCGACGCTCCTCAAAAAATCTGGATTCCTGCTGAGTAGGAACAGAAAATTGAAGGGAAACAGAGGCATGGAGCCTCCAAGCATCCATAACGTCATAGTTAATTTTTTTTGCGGTTTCAGTTAGGCACCGCTGAGGCGGGAGGCCAAAGAATTATTGATATTTCCCATCATCCTCTGCTCCAAACGCTGTGCAACTCATTTATGAAATGCATTGTTTATTTCATTTTGTTCGGGAGACTACTGACAGGAATAAAAATCACAAACTCTGTATTCTGCTTTTAAATGAGCGAGTTGTTTTGTATATTTTCAATTAACTTTCTTCCTCCATTTCTTTAATAGCTTCACGCTTGTATTTTATGGCCTGACTCCAGCTGTGTGACGTTAGCTTGGCGTTAATGAAATTAGCCAGCAGTGCTCTAAGTATATTGCTGGCACTAAGCCATGGGACTTATATAGAGACCCGAACAAAGCCTTGAATCTAAATGATGCAAAATCATTTCAGTGTTGCGTGTATGTGATCAGCACCTCACAGTTTTAAACAGATTTTCATGGATAACTAACTACAATGTTTTTTATATGGTTTCAGTTCAACAATTCGGCCAAGTCGGTTGCCTGCTTTGAAAACCTGGTTCAAGCAAATGTCCGCAATAAGAAGATTCTGAAGGAAGCGGTGCAGAAGATCACAGCGAATGGCACCACTGACTATAAAATTGGCTTCAAGGAGGCTTTTGACCAGCTCTCCTCAGTAAGAATATCTAATGCATCTTACCAAAAAACATTATGAGACCATAATATCACTCAATTTTTACCCCTTAAAATATTTACCTACACAACAGCTTGTTTTGTTATGAAATTCCTCTTTTTTTTGTATGTTATATAATGTGTGCTGTATGTATTGATATCTAATCCGTTTAAAGGTAAGTTTTAAGTATATTGCGCCATCTTGTGGCAGCAGTCAATATTATAGCTAGTGCCATCAGTGGTTTATTGTACGTTTTCCCGTTATATACATATTGTAATGCTGGTCAGAATTTTTCAAAAGATTCCACTTTTAAAATGATTTGTTCCTTTTATAGATGAATGTTTCAAGAGCAAACTGTAATAAGATCATCATGCTATTCACTGACGGAGGGGAGGACAGAGCTTCAGAGATTTTTGAAGAGTACAACAGTGAAAAGAAGGTGAGCAACCACATGAACACACACACACACAAATCGGGACACACCGTAGACTTCTACTGTTTTTATATACAGGTAATAATAAATACTATGCACTAACATATTATTGCATTTTTAAAATGTATATATTTGTCATTTGTCATTTCATTAATAATTTTTTAGAAGAAAATAATGCATTTAAGTTTCAAGTAAATGCTGTTCTTTTGAATTTAAATTTCTTTTGCTTTCTGGAAAACAATGTATCATGCTCACCACTAAAATATTATGCATTATAATAAGCATTATTATATAAGCATGTTTTCAACATAGATAATAAGAAATGTTTCCTGAGCACCAAATGGGCATATTAGAATGATTTCTGAAGAATCATGGAATAAATTACGTATTAAATTGTAATAATATTTCATAATATTGGTGTTTTTACTGTGTTTTGATTAAAAAAGCCTTGCGGCCTTGATGAGCAGTGAGAAATCATATCTTTCAAAAACATTATATCATATTTCATTTTATGTCTAACACTAGCGTTCTCTATTGTATTTCTATTTTATCTATTTGTTTTCTTTTTATTTCTTTTTTATTTCTTCTTTATTCATTTAAATATATATATATATATATATATATATATATAATGAAAGTATATTTTATTTCTGAATTTTCATCAGCCATGACTCCAGTCTTTAGTGTCACATGATCCTTCAGAAATCATTCTAATATGCTGATTTATTATCAGTGTTGAAACTGTTGTGCTGCTTAATATTCTTTTTTTTTTTTTGGAACCTGTGATACTTTTTTCTTTGATTCTTTGATAAATAAAAAGTTCAAAAGAACAGAATTTATTCAAAATAGAAATCTTTTCTAACAATATAAGTCTTTAATATCACTTTTCATCCATTTAACACATCCTTGCTGAATAAAAGTATTAATAAAAGAAGAAAAAAAGAATAATTACTGACCCCAAACATTTGAATAGTGTATATTGTAACACAACATTTCTATTTTGAATAAACACTGTTCTTTTAAACTTTCTATTTATCAAAGAATCCTGAAAACGTTATCACATGTGCCAAAAAATATCAAGCAGCACCCACTGTTTCCAACATTGATTATAAATCAGCATATTAGCATGATTTCTGAAGGATCATGTGACACTGAATAGTGGAATAATGATGCTGAAAATTCAGCTTTACCATCACAGGAATAAATTATATTTTAAAGTATATTAAATTAGAAAGCTGTTATTTTAAATTGCAATAATATTTAACAAAATTACAGTTTTTTTTCTGTATTTTTTTTATCAAATAAATGCAGCCTTGATGAGCATAAGAAACTTCTATTAAAAAAAAAAAAAAACATTAAAAATCTTACTGATATGCTTTGTTTCTCTCTTCTGTCAGGTTCGAATCTTCACCTTTTCTGTGGGCCAGCATAACTATGATAAGACACCAATTCAATGGATGGCTTGCAATAACAAAGGTAAAACGCTAAAATTTAATGCTTAGACATTTGGAAGACTTATATTATCATGTATTAAGATTTTAAGGTTTCCTGCAGGTTATTATTACGAGATCCCCTCTATTGGAGCCATCAGGATCAACACCCAGGTAAATGACAGTGCATCATTCACATAAATGTGACTTCTGTCCAGCATCATATATGATAATAACCAGCATCCTTTACACACAGGAGTACCTGGATGTGTTGGGTAGACCCATGGTGAAAGAATACAAGAAAGCAAAAAGTGTACAGTGGACCAACGTTTATGTGGACGCTCTAGTACGTCAAATGTTCAGTATATCTGTCCTAGAAGATTAGGCTGATTCTGAAGTATTAAATATCAGTTGCATTTGTATTTGTGTTGCAGGAATTGGGTCTTGTGATTACAGGCACTCTGCCGGTGTTCAATAAGACCAACACCAGGAACAGTCAAGACAAGAATAAGGTTGTGAATTGATGTCTTGTGAATCAGATGAACTGAAGTGGAATGTGATCTGTTTTAATGTCCTTGTTATCAATTGCAGGACCAGAGCCAGTTGATTTTGGGGGTGATGGCTGTAGACGTGTCTCTGGATGACATCAAGAGACTGACTCCACATTACACTGTAAGCGTGAGAGCGTGTGGGTGCGATCTGCACTTCTTAATTTACAAGCGATAGCTTACAACATTGAAGAGCTTGCACAAGCGTTGCATTGACCCGTAGCAGTTGGGTCATGTTATCAGTGCTGCTGCATTCCTTGTGTTTGGTAAATCTTGTTATTTTTGGTTTTTGTTTTCAGTGCCAAATTAATTTAAAGGGGTCATTTTATGTTAAACCATAATTTTTTGGAAATAAAAGTTTAATATTAAATATAGACATAATATAACTTACATACTCAGTGAAAGCAAGGAAATTTACAGAATTTAAAAAGTTTTATTGTTTTACATTTTATAAGGGTTTTTTTTTTTTGTTTGTTATATTTTAAGGATGCACTGATATTTAAATTTTGGTTAATACTTATAAATCAATAAATGTTATGACATTGTTAAATTAATGAATGCATTTTTTATATTATTTTAATAAAACTAATAACTTATTAATAAAATAAAAAGAATACTAAAACTAAACCAATTGTTATAAATGCTACAAGTGAATTTATGTATCAAAACAATAACATACAGTATTATAATATGATATCATATGATATATATGCTATAATATTAATATTAATTTTGAGGTTTGCTTAAAAAATTACATTTAACAGTGTTATTATACAATATCAACTGATACCAAAAAAAAATTAGTAATTCTCTAAAATTGTCTGATAGGCAATATAGCACTGATGTATTTCTTTCTTTCTTTCTTTCTTTCTTTCTTTATTTCTTTCTTTCTTTCTTTCTTTCCTAAAGAGCATTAACAGGCAAATAAATTAGAATACAAATTTGCTCACTCTTAAATAAATTAATAAATAAATAATTTTTTCAGTCATCAAGATTTAAGCATAGATTGGGAAATAGGAAGAGAAGGCACTATGTTTTATTTTTAATATTTTTATAATTTTACTTTATCTAGGCAACATTTTTTCTTAAGAATGGGATTTTATTTATTTATTTATTTATTTATTTATTTATTTATTTATTTATTTATTTATTTTTATTTATTCATTAGTTTATTTATTTTTATTTATTTTATTTTTACTTATTTTATTATTATTTATTTATTTATTATTTTTATTTTATTTATTTATTTATTTATTTATTTGCTATCTGTGGATACTAAGCAGCAAAAATAAATCACCCAAGCTTAAACTTATGATGAACTACTTGTGCCAGCCTGGTTGGAGTGTTTATAAACATTTCACATGCAAAAAGGTTAGCCAATAATAACAAACGTCATTTGCATGTAGCAATCTTAAAGGTATAATAGCCAAAGCACCCTATCGAATGTTACAGAATAATAATCACTCTCATTTTTTGTTCTATAAAGCTCGGACCAAACGGATATTACTTCGCCATCGACCCCAACGGCTACGTGCTACTTCATCCCAACCTTCAACCAAAGGTACGACTCTCACTCATGCCATCACTGTACAGTGATGTTTCTGTCTCTTTTGTTAAAGGTAGCTGCCCATAACCATGTGTATGATTAGTTATGCACGACTGAAGAACTTCACTACAGGTTATGATGAAATAACACAGGCCACCCACATGTGCAGAGGTCATCTGTCCTTTGTAATAAATATCATTTGTGCAATCCAAACACAATCGTTCTATTTAGTTCACAGATGAAACAGCAAAGAGAGCATTTATTCAAAACACATGCATGACAATTAGTAAATGTTTAGTCAGTCATCCATGGGATTAGTGAACACTTTGTCAGGAACAAAGTAGATATACTGAGAAACAGTTCCTCATTGGGCACTTCTTCAAGGAAAAAGTGACTCATTGGTAAATATTTTTGCACACAAATATGCTGTCCAGTATTGATTTATGGTATTGCTTTGAAAGTTGTTGTTGTTTGCCTGCAGGATCTCAAGTCTCAAGAACCCGTGACATTGGACTTCTTGGATGCAGAACTAGAGGATGAAGTGAAGGTGGAGGTAATGAAAGAACAATGAAAGTAAATGGGGTCCAAAACAATGCTGAACCAAACTGACTTTAATTTAATGGACAAAAAAACCCTTTTTAAAATATCTTATATCCCATTAAGCTCAAAATATGAAATCGGCATTCAGATTCAAGCTTTCTTGTGTTAAAATGAATACAGACTGGTGTGATTTGATTTTGTAACTTCACTTGTGCTCTGTTGTACAGATGTTCAAGTCATAACAAAGTGATTATCGAAGCATCAACAAACAGCAAAGTTGATTCTCAGTCCTGTGTGATTTCATAACAATATGTTGGCTATAAAAATATGATATTCTCACTTCACAACCCAAATTACTCATTTTCTCACTTGAGAGTGACTAAGGGGATACAGCAATGGTACATCAGTGACACAACTGTCTGTCTGACTTCTGTCTGTCTGTAGATCAGAAGAAGTATGATAGATGGTCAGAAGGATCAAAAGAGATTCCAAACGCTCATGAAGTCTCAAGATGAGGTAATTATGTATGCTTTAAACAGGAAGTGCTTCTCAGCTGGTTTTGCTTCAGAACCCGCTTTTTTTATTAGAGGTCAAATGGAAACAACATAAAAATTGTTTACATTTTTGAAAAATTGTACAAAAGACAAACAAAAATGGACTCTAAATGTTAAAATGTATTCATTTAATTTTATTATTAGTTTCTAAAATTAAAAATTTAAGTAAAATTTTACTGCACAAAACACATTCTGGTTGGTAGAAACCATGTTTATCTTATTAAGCCATATTAATATATCATGTTTCTTATAACAATTGACCGATGAAATTGCACTAAAATCGTGTAGAGGTGGATTAGCCACACATCCTTTGAAATCAAAAAAAAAAAAAAGGTGAAAAATCCATTTGACTCACTCTTAAATAAATGAATAAATAAATCATTTTGAAGACATCATGATTTAAAGTGCCCCTATTATGGATTTTTGAAAATTTTTCATGCAGTGTGTGACACAGCTCTAAGTGAATGAAAACATCCTGCAAAGTTTTAAGCATAGATCGCAAAACAGGAAGTGAAGGCACTATATATTATTTTTAATATATATTTTTATTTTTATATTTTATAGTACTTTATAGTAGTTTATAGTATAGAATTTTTATACTCTCCGACCTACGCCACTAGAGACGCTGATTAACAATGACCAACGAGATAATATGAATATGACATGAGAGTGTTTATTCTCAGCATTTTTATCTTTTTTCTAGAAATTTAATGAGTTTTTTTCTCTAAACACAATGACTGTTTTCTCATAATTTAATGAGTTTATTTTCAACATTTTATTTGGACCTTTTTTCTTTCTCAAAACACAATGAGTTTATTCTTGAAATTTAATGAGTTTATTCTCAACATTTTATTTCGACATTTTTCTCGAAATTTAACAAGTTTTTTCTCGAAACACAACAACTTTATTCTCGAAAATCAGTGAGTTTATTCTCAACATTTTATTTAGACTTTTTTTCTCAAACACGACTTTATTCTCAAAATTTTATGGCTTTATACTTAACATTTTATTTTGACATTTTTCTTGAAATTTCAGAGTTTAATCTCGCATTATAATGACTATGATCTCAAGATGGTTTTATTTTTTATTATTGCTTGGCCCTAATCCTCTTCTGTAATAGTTTTACTTTAACTAGGCAACAATATTTCTTAAGAATAGGATTTTTCTTATCTTATTAATTACTTTTTTTTTTATCTTATTTATCTTATTAAGCCATATTAATATATCATATGTTTCTTATAACAAATGACAGATGAAATTGCACTAAAATGGTGCAGAGTTGGATTAGCCACAAAAAAAAAAAAAAAAATTATCCTCTCTTTTAAAAAACTCACCGAGTTATTCAGAAGTAAAACACAGATCAATAGATTACATTAACACATTAAACCAGTAAGTTTTGTTTTTATTCTTATTGCAGCATTACATAGACAGAGGCATCAGAACCTACACTTGGGGTCCAGTCCATGACACAGACTACAGGTTTGAGAAACAGTTTTGTTTTTATTTTGTTGTCTTTTTTATTTTATTTTATTTTATTTTATTTTATTTTATTTTATTTTATTTTGTCTTATTTATTTATTTTAATTAAAATTTTGCTTTGATTTGCTTTTATTTATTGATTTATTTATTTTTATTTTTTTTTGCTTTGCTTTGCTTTGTTTTTATTACATGTTTTTATGTTGTGAAGGTGTGTTTGGTTCTGTGGAGTACAAGTGAACAATTGAATTTTTTTTTTTACATTGCCACTAGAGGGCACTGTTCAAAGTCATGTTGAAGAGTTTTAAAAGGAAATTTGACATTAGACTTACACAAGGACATAGGGGATCAAAATAGATAAATTTTGTTTGAGTTAAAAATCTCTTACATTTGTTTTGGAATCTATAAATTGCAACCTACATGAACAAAAAGCTACAAATCTCCAATTTTAATTTCACAGGACGTTAATTTCTCAATTTAAATAATGTCAGGAAGTCTACTGCTTTTCATCCTCATGTCTTTCTTGTGTCTTCTCTCTGTAGTCTCGCTTTAGTTCTACCTGATTACAGTGTCAGCTACATCAAGGCCACTATAGCAGACACCATCACTCAGGCTAAATGTAAGTACCATGACTCACATTCTCACACCTTTATCAAAGAGATTGGAATGTCAGTCTCTTAGCCTCAGAGGCCAGAATCCGTAGCATGAGCTCCTGGTTTTTATCCAGAGAGTCCCCTACAGCTCAACCCTACACCCTCTGTCCATTTCACATCTCTTTTTTGATACCCTCACCTCCTCCGGAGATGGAAAAGCGTGGTTCCTCAGTTGTGGTTTGTCTCCATGAGCGTGCACCAGATGGGACGATGACTCCTTTAACGGCAAAAGCGTTTCACCTTGTGCATATTAGCCCAGGTTTTTCTTCCAGATGCACCTCTGTGCCCATGTTTACCCTCTCGTCCTCTCTCGTGTGGCTTTTGGGAGAGGAAAGTGAATCTCAAATGCCCCTCCCCTCAGGAGAGCCCTCACAGTTCCTGTGCAATATTCTTATTCAAAGCTTCTGGGGTTGAATAAAATATTGTGAAATCCCTCATGTTCTTTCCTGTGTCTTGCCTTCCCTAAACCCTTTTCATTCTCTCTCTTTATGTTTTTCTCTCCATCTCTCTCCCTTTCCTCTTATCCCTGTCTGTCTATAGCTTGGAAACTCTCAGAGAATTCGGGCAAGTATTCTCCTTTTGTATTTCCTTCTCATAGTGTTCAGTGATACTCACTAGAGATCGGCCGATATATATAAAGTGTATATATATATATATATATATATATATACATATATATATATATATATATATATATATATATATATATATATATATATATATATTTGTTATATCCTAACTCAGATGGAAAAGATTTAATTTAAAGCATTTTATTGGCAGTGTGAACTTGAATTAATATATTTTTTTCAAATGTTATAATAATATTATTAATTTATTCAAAAATACATTAAAATGCGACAAAAAAATGTGAAAAACTTTTTAAAAATTAAATTTATGAATTAAAATACATTGTAATATTTATGGGGTATTAAGTCAAGAATGTCAAGGTAATATATTTTTTTTTTTTAAAATAGCAAGATGAGTTCAAGTAAAATGTCATGTGGTGCAACTTATAAAAATAATATTTATTAATAACAATTCTTGATATTTGTTTAAATCTAAAAATATTTATTTAAAACACTAATATAAAGTGTAGACACAGATTCGGGGTGTAAGGAAAATATGTTTTTACTTTTTACTTTTTCTATGAGAAACATTTGTTTTAATTAAATTTCAGAAATAAAATACATTTCAATATTTATGGGGGTATTAAGTCAAAAATGTCAATGTAATAAGATTTTCCTAATAAATGTCATGTGGTGCAACTTATCACAATTATATTTATGTGAGTTCAAGTAAAATGTCATGTGATGCAATTTATTTAAAAAAATATATATATATATTTATATATATATATATATATATATATATATATATTTATGTGATTTCAAGTAAAATGTCATGTGGTGCAACTTATAAAAATATTTATGTGAGTTCAAGTAAAATGTCATGTGGTGCAACTTATAAAAAATGATATTTATGTGAGTTCAAGTAAAATGTTGTGGTGCAACTTATTTATGAATAACAATTCTTTATATTTGTTTAAATCTAAAAAAAATATTTATTTAAAACACTAATATAAAGCGTAGACACAGATTCGGGGAGTAAGTAAGAAAATATGTTTTTACTTTTTACTTGATGGTTACACCACATGACATTTGTGGCATCATTAAATTTAAACTTTAAACTGTTCAAAAATGGTATACTATAGTTTTTCAAACCCATATGAAACCAACATTTCTACAAAGAGACATTTGTAAGAACTTGGCATGTGTTTTAAGCTACATTTTTCCTTATCGGCCTATCTCTAGTACTAGCACCTGCTCTACACTTACAGTATCTAAATCTCAGCCACCATTAAAAAAATAATAATAATGCACAAACACACATACATTCGCTCTTCTGTCTCTGCTTTGCATGTGTAAATGTTTCCCATCTGAGTAAAGCAGTTTAGATGTGTTCTCTGATTGTGACTTCAATGTGTTTGTCAACAGTATGAGTGTTGTGAAGTGTGACTTTCAAATTTACTCACCAGGACCGAGTCTTTCTGAATGTGTGTGTATGTGTGAGAGCATCAGGAGATGTTTAGTAGATGTGTTCCTGGAGGTTTGGAAGGTGAAACCGCAGAGGACATGAGTGTGACTCTTTGTGCTCTGAACCGGTACTTTTATCTCCGCCTCTTCGCTCTCTGAATCATCTGTATGCTTTCAAATCCTCGTAAAGGGGCGGTTTAACAAAATACAGGCCTCGCTCTTTAGAGGGCATGTCCTCTCTGTGTTTGTGTTGGGTCCACGTGTTCATGTCCAGGTGCGGACATGGTGTGTGTGTCCATTTTTAACTTTAACAGGACAGTGTAACTTCAAGGCATCTAACGTTACTGTTCCGCAATAACAACCTGTAGTAATCGCTCGTCTGCCACTAGATCTTGGCTAAACTGTCCATCTGCTAAACTATATTTTACACTCCTTAAACCATATTTTGCCACTATTTTGTCTTTTTTCAACCTGACACCGTCACAGAGATTGAGTTTAATGTAAATCAAGTGAAAATACAGTGCTCAATCAAAATGCATTTGGACACTTTGGCACTTTTAACATTCACAAAATATCAAACCAAGTGACGTTCATTTTAAAGAAAGTCAAAATTATTTTATTTTTCATGTAATTATTTTCTGCGTGGAATTTTTTCCCTCCATCTCTCATCATTCTTGGCTCATGTGAATGCATAATTCAGCGTTGCTTGTCTTTCAATTTACAACCAGCAGAAAAGCTTAGATGAGAATGCAATATTTTTATTCAAGGCTTGTTCTGTGAATAAAATATTGGTGACCTTTGACCCCTGTGGTTTTACCCTGTTTCTCTTTGCCTCCTTTCCTCTGTAAATTGCTCCCTCCTTTCCCTCTTTGCGGCATTTGACCCTTCAGAAGAAGCTGGCAAGTACTATTTTTCTCTCCCTTTTGTCTTTTCCTTCATGTTTGAACCTGGATGTAACGTCTGACCTCTCACATGTTTGAGTCTGTCATCTGGTTTCAGAAAGAACAAACATACTCACAAACATGCATAAATATACAGGAGGATGTATGTTGGAGAATATGATGAATTTGAAAGAGACATTTATTTATTTAAAAATATATTATTATAGTGCAGAATCTTAAATATTTCTTGTTCTACATCTCATCTTTGCATTGAATTTTACGTATTTAATTTTATGCGGTTATTTTATGTTATTCTACTACTTTTAAAATCACTGTACGTGTATATTTTGAGATAATAGATAAAATTCTCTCTGGGCCACCTGTATGTGAGGTCGTGTGCCTAAACAGCAGGTGTCACAGCAGATAACTGCATTACTAGACAGAAGCTCACAGACATATTTTTACAAGCTGTTGTGCAGCAGTCTGCTGTCTGTAGAGTTGTGTTTCACTGTCAGGTCATTTTGAATGTACTTGTAAGTTTTGGGGTCTGTTTTTATTCCGTATATATATGTATTGTATTATTTTCTGCTCTGTAATGGCAGAACTTATTTGAAATGTTCTTTGATCTTTCTGATTTCTGATATTTTCATATTTTCTTTCAGTTCTCGAAAGCCTGCAGGTGGACAGATTTGAAGAGTATGGATATACTTTAATAGCACCCAGGTCAGTTTCTTAAAGGGATAGTTCACCTAAAAATATTGTGATCATTTACTCACCTTCATGTTGTTCCGATCGTACTTATTACTTTATTTCTGCTAAATGATTCTGAGAAATGTTCCTTTTCCATGTTAGAGATTACTGCACAGACCTGAAAGCTCAGGGTGACAACAACACACAATTCCTCATCGACTTCATTGAATACACTGACATAAAGACGCCCAACAACCCGCTGTGTGAGTATCTTCTGGAGCTTTCTGGTCTGCTAGTTCAAATCCACTGAGGTCAAGGATTCATACCGCTAGCTTAAAGGTTCAAAGTTCGTTCCCAGGGCTGCTCAGGGGGTAGCAAGCAGTTTATGAGGACATAATGTTGATTAAAACATTACTTAAAAACAGTAACTACTTTTAGCTAAAAAAAAAAAAAAATATATATATATATATATATATATATATATGTTCTTCTTAACTAATTAAAAAAAATTAAAAGTTGCTGTACTTTAAAATAGTATTATAAAAATTAACACAATATGTTATTAGATAATACCATTTTGTAAATAAATAATACCAATTTGTGGAATTACATATTTTAATACATTTATATAAATTTTAATACACTATTATAAACATTACTATATTATATTACTAAATAATGAATTTTTTTTTTTGGTTACACTTTATTTTAAGGTGTCCTTGTTACAGTGTAATTACACATTTAAGTAAGGTTTGGCTTAGGATTACTTGCATGTAGTTATGCATAATTTATTGTTATTATAATAGTAAGTGCATGTAACGTGTAACAAATTGTTTAAATGTTTTTAATACAATATTATAAACATTATTACATTTTATTACTAAATAATATTATTAGACATTTCACTACATTTTTTTTATTTTAATACAGTATTATAAATATTCCTGCATTATAGAGTGCCACTAAATAATATGATTCCACATTTTTAATACATTTTTGGAATTTGTGGATAAAGAGTTTTTAGCATAGTCTTATAAATATAATTATTAAATATTGCAGTACACATTTTATGACAAATATTACTACCTTATCTTACTAAATAATATCATTACACAAATGTAATGTGTTTCAATACAGTATTATAAATAGTAAATAGTTTTAATACAGTATTATAAATACTAAATATTGCTGTTCACATTGGAAAGTATTTTTTACTATTTTTAAACAGTTTTTATCAATGTTATATATATTACTGTATTATATTACTAAATAATGTCATTACACAATTCACTGATTTAAAAAAAAGTTTTTATATAGTATAAACATTTATACATTATATTACTAAATGATTTTTTATTTTAATACAATATTATAAATATTGCTACATTATACAATGCTACTAAATAATACAATTACACACTTTAATACATTTTTGAAATTTGTGGATAGAGTTTTTTATCATAGTCTTATAAATATAATTACTAAATATTGCAATTACACATTTTAGAAAATTTTTGTATTTTTTTATACAGTATTTTAAATATTACTACATTATCAACTTTACAACTTTTTTATTTTTAAATAGCTTCAATACAGAATTATAAATATTGCTATTTTTTTATTATTTTCAAACTGTTTTCAACACTGTTATAAATATTACTGTATTATATTACTAAATAATCTCATGTGCATTTTAATAGATTGTTATAATTTTTCTTTTTATAATTTTTAAACAGACTTTAACACAGTATTATAAATATTAATATATTATATTACTAAATAATGTTTATTTCTGGCAAAAAAATAAATAAATAAATATCCGTATTTTAATTCAGTAATAATACTGCATTAAATAAAGTTCATAGCCAGAGAATGTTAGATAAAAAAAAACAGATTGGAATCATTTTGAGTTCTTGCATAGCCGAAAGCTTCTATTCACAATCACACTACTTCTGCTGTGTTTAAAAAAACACCACGTCCACATCAAAAGTCTTCATACACCTTGTCTTGATTAAATTAGGGTTTGTATATTCCAGTTTAAATCTAATTATATTTATTATTCTCTTGCTGACCTTGTTAATGCTAAGTAAACCTCCTCCTCCCTTTGCCCACACACACAGACACCCCCTTCCCCTCACCTTCCTCTCCACAGGCCGCTTTGATCTCATCAGGATCAGTTGGTGCTGCGGTAATCACTTGGTTTGGTGCACATGTGCTGAATGTGTAGGTTTGGCTGTAATACTTTATACCTATGAGCCCACCCCCCCTCCCCAATTTTGCACCAATTACCCTGTGTGAAAGAGGAAAAGCAGGACATGTCACAGGAAAAAAAGAGAGAGAGAGAGAGAGGATGTGTGCCAATACACTGGTAGGGTCTAGGAAATTAAATTAAATAATTAAATTAAATTAAATAATTAAATTAAATGAACACATTTCATTTTAATGAAATCAAATAATTTTAATTTAATTTAATTTAATTTAATTTAATTTAATTTAATTTAATTTAATTTAATTTAATTTAATTTTCTATTTCAGATATCCTACAGAAATCCAACAGAACAAAAATCCTCTCACATTAACCAACAGACAATAATTTTGACTCATTATGTTGTTGTCTGTTTTTTCACTCAAAGAATAAAACTTCCTCGTGAGCATAGATAATAAAACTTTGTAACCGGCAAAACATAGCACTGTAAACGCTCATTTTTGTGGCTATTTATCACAGAGGCCTGGTATTTTAAGTCCACGATTTCCTCGCTGTCAAACACAGGCGGATCAGTTGAATTGTGTTCTTGCGTGGCTCTCAATCAGGTCCTAATGAAAAGCATGCAGCGTGCAGAGGAGGGCGGAATAAAGTTGTACACCAGCTGCTCTTTCTGAAGTGTGTGTGTTTTGTCGTAAAGGCTTTGCAGTAATGAACTGCTGTAACGTTCTGAGCGTGCCCGCACCAAAAAAACGCAAAACCTTTGAACACTTACTGCCGTTCATACAGCCGAAGAATACAATCGTGTTCCACGTCTCGGAAAATTAATCTGCGTGTTACTTTCCTGACATGTCTCACCGCCTCGTTTTTTGCATCGCTGTCTCGCTCTCTTTTTATGAAGTTCTACTTCTTTATGACTTTGGCATCGGTTGCCTCAAAGGTCAGAATGTGGAGCCTGTTCTTGCTCATGACCAACAGGTGTTTATGCATTTATCAAGTCAAAGGTGAAGCTTATAATGACGTAAAGCTTTGTTCTGTGCCTAATGATCTTCCATTAGATTTTGCTCCTGTAGTATGAGAGTCATTTTGATACTTGTCAAGTCAAAGCGATGGTAAAGGGATATTTTTTTATGTATGTTCCTCAGGTAATATGGAGCTAATAAACAGGTTGCTGCTGGATGCTGGCATGACCGCTGAACTGGCAAAACACTGGAACGAACGGGGACAGTAAGTTTCACTGCAAAATACACAAGGCCAAGTGAATTTAACTTTAACTTTACTCTCCTCGTGTTGATCCAAATCTGTATGAATGTCTTTCTTTGGTGGAACACAAAAGGAGATGTTTTGAATTATTATTTTTCCATACAATGAAAGCATATAGGCTGTCTTTTATGGTGCAGTATTGTCCTTTTAAAAGTTTGGACACTGTTTGTTGTATGGAAAAGAGCAGTATGAACATTCTGCGAAGCATCTCCTTTTGTGTTCCACAGAAGAAATAAAATCACATAAGGAGCATAAATGATAAATTATGATGGTGAACTTCATCTATTTTTACAGCACTTTTCTCAGTCTAGTTTGTGGTTTTCAGGAGTGAGAGAATCAGGGCTAGGTTTGTGGCGACAGACGGCGGTGTCACTAGAGTCTATCCTGCGAGGTACTATTATATTTTAAAGCTTTAAAGAGGGAATACCAGGCAGGCCTATGGGATTTAGACTAAAATTGTTGCTCTGTGTGTGTGTTCTGCAGTGCTGGTTCAGAATGGACTGAACACGCTGAAACATACAAGTCTAGTTTCTACAAGAGAAGTCTGGACAACAGCGTTTATGTATTTACACCATCGCCATACGCATTCAATGGTAAGTATGTGTTTGAGATTATTATACAGTAAAATCCCATTTTTCCTTTTGGATTAATATATGTTTTCTGTCCTCTCTTTATCAAGATTCAGTTTTAGTGAGCAGAGCGATGGACCTGAGAGTTGATGAATTCATGCTGAAGCCAGCAGGTAAGAGTCTGACGTTATAGTTTTGATATGGGAATATACTGTAGATAGTCACTGGGATGGAAAGATAGAAGAAAGCATGTGGTGATAAACCAGTATAACAGAATGGTTAAGTAATCAGTCTGTATTTTTGAGATGATCAACATTTACCAGAAGTGGCAAGTTCAGAAAGCTACCAATAGCATGATCAAAATTGCTTTTCTGCTTTGTCAATTAATTTTTAGTTTGATTGTTTGATTGTGAACTGATGGAAAATTTAAAACTAAACTCCTTTTGGTTGTATGTTTCAGTGGTTGGTGTAAAACTTGATAAACAGACTTGGATGGAAAGCTTCATCAACGCAACGATTACGCCCAATGTGAGCATTTATGCATTATGTTAACTGTAGTGCAAGTTAGAAAAATAGTTGAGAATATTGTCAGTTTGATTCATCTTAATAGTGTCAGTTTGCCCTAGTGAAAAATAAATATACTAAAATGTATTTGAAATACATTTATTTACTGCTAAGTATACTACCAATACATTTATATATTTATGTACTTAATAAAAATACCCTGCAATTGTACTTTTAGCATACTGAACGTAAACTTAAAGTTAAATTGCTAAATTGGAACAACTAATTTTGTACTCTTAATAGTGCAATAGTAGTGCTGAAGTCCAACTAAAGATATAGTACAGTATATTTGATTGTGCTAAAGTGGAACTATTGCAAGTATACTTTAGGTTCACTTTAAATATCTTGCATTTAAAGACAGATATTATTCAAAGATCATACAATCCTCATCCATAGTGACATTAAAACACATTTTAGGCTTAATATTAAGAAATGTGCATTGTGCACAAGTAGTACTCAAAATAAAGTTTAATAATAATTTTTCAGTTTTTCAACCAGTAAGTCTCAAGTAAATATGTTAATAGATTTGAACTATACTTAGTATGCAATAAATATATTTTAAATGTATTATTTTTTTACTAGGTTGCCATTTGTATGAATTAGGTATGCAGTGATGAAAGTTCTGGTTAATACTAAATAGACAATAAACGGACGATATTCAAATCCCAGAAAAAAATCTAATTAAATTCAAAATAAACACTAAAAATAAAACCAGTTATTTAAATGCTACAGATGAACTTAGTCATCACAACATTGTAATGCACAGTTTGAGTTTGCATTTACATTTAATAATGTTAGTATAGTTGATGTTTTTAAAGATCAACTTCAAGTGAGCATTATATGATGGCAAAGGTGATCTAAATATAAAAACAAGCATTCGCGATTAAATATCCAGTATGAGTCAGTATGTCCAATGTCCACTGATACCCATAACTTTTTTAAAATCTCTAATATTGCCTAATAACCAATACAGTTTTGATATTTTTGTGCAACTCAAATATGAATTTGTCTGTATTTTTACTCTTTTTCACAGTGTGTTGGTGAAATCTGTGGGTGCAGGAAGGACGATAGGGTAAGATCATATTTATGTGACTACTTGTGTTAGATTAAAGAGATGTTATACACTACATTATATACACTGCTATTTAGAAGTTTGGAGTCAGTAAGATTTTTTATTTTTATGTTTTTGAAAGAAGACTCATGCTCATGAAGGCGGTATTTGTTTTATTAAAAACACAGTAAAAACAGTAATACTGGGAAAAATGAATGCAATTCAAAATAACTGTTTTCTATTTTAGTATATTTAAAAATGTTATTTATCTCTGTGATGGAAAAGCTGAATTTTCAGCAGCCATTTCTCCAGTCTTCAGTTTTCACATGAGTCTAATATGCTGATTTGCTGCTCAAGAAACATTTCTTCTTGTTTTCACTATTCTTTAATGAATGTAAAGCTAAAACTACAGCTTTTATTTAAAAATAGAAATCCTTTGTAACAATTATAAAGGTCTTTACTGTCACTTTTGACCAGTTTAATGCATCCCTGTTGAATAAAGGTATTAATTTCTTTTAAAAAAACCTGACACTAAAACTGTATTTATCTTTTTCTCTCAAAGAATCTGGACTGCTTTCTTCTGGACGATGGAGGCTTCCTTGTCATGACCAATAAGGACGATTATTTCTCTAAGGTATGCTTCTCTATACCCAATCCATTCCACATTCCCCTTCTTTGAACCTGGAGAGCGCCCACCCAACCCCACCTGCACCCCGCCGGCAACAGCAGTAGAGTAAATGTTTAAAGTTAGGCTCAGCGAGGGAAACCAATCAGAGCAGAGTGTGTGCAGAGTAAATCACGGCTGGAGTGTTTGGCAGCAGGATTGAAGCCGAGGGGACTGATTGTGCCCTAAATCCCGTCTCCTCCCCTCTGTGTGGGCAGACACTCCAGGGGTCGGCTAGGACCGCCGGGCAGACCGCACATTCATTACAGAATGAATGTACATTCTAGGATTTATATCGCCTTTGGACTGACTTATAGTCTCGGATGCACACACTTTTACATTCTTTTGTGCAATACAAAGCTGGAAGTTAAGCGTGTGTGTTCGTAACAGTAACCAGAACAGGGGTGTTTTTTTAAATTCCGCACACACTCGTGGTCGGTATCTCACCTCAGAGATTTTCTGGGCTCACAGACAGCTCTTTCTTTGGTTTAAATTATGTTAATGCAGTAGGCTGTCCTAATAAGATCAGATGTCCTAAGATAAGATCATGGGCTCCACACTCTTTAAACACACAGCATGTAGTTCACAGCGTTATTCTACAGATTAGTACCGACAGACATCCTCATACCCAGAGCGACACATGCCTGCTATGAAACTGTGAAATTTTGAATAAGAATAGCCACATGGAATCTGAGGTGACAGAATTCAGCAGAAAGCTGTGCATAATTATTCACCATTCAATTCTGTGCATTTCAGTTTTAACACATTTAAGCATTTTTGGTAACACTTTAGTATAGGGACCAATTCTTACTATTAACTAGTTGCTTATTAGCATGCCTATTATTAACATACTGGCTGTTTATTAATACTTAAAAAGCACATATTCTGCATGACCATATTCTACATCTCTAATCCTACCCAATAACTAAACTTAACAACTACCTTACTAACTATTGATAAGCAGGAAATTAGTAGTTTATTGAGGCAAAAGTCATAGTTAATGGTTTGTTAATAGCGAGAATTGGACCTTAAAATAAAGTGTGACTGCATTTTAACGATTCCATAGAATTATGCACATTTTATTTTATTTTATTTTATTTGTATACACCTTTATTTAACCAAAAAAGAAGCCGCACTTTGTCTTGCAGTAAACTGTTAATAGTGGACGACTCGCTCTTCAGGAGCAGATGTGTGTATTCAGAGCTTGATTCTTTATACTGTTTGTAGCTCATCTCAGGACATCTGCAGACCAAATGGCCGATAAACAAACATTTCATTGTGGGTTTAAATTATGTTAATTGAAAACAAAAATAGCTTTGTATACTTTATTTTTCAGTGGTGAATCTTCACAGTCTGTGCCTGTTGCTTTTTAAAATGCAGGTTCATGAAGGTTATTCTTTTGGGACATTAAATTGTTTGGATGGTGAAGTTTTGTGAGCGAAATCCAGTCATTTCAGTAGGAATGGAAATTTTACATGATGGGAAAAAAAATTTCGCAACAGGGATTTCGTCACAAGTTCGTCACGTTGACCAATAGAAGGCTGCTTGTATAGAAAGTGACTGTTTGAGCTGTGCGATGATATGCTATTGACAATAGACCTCTTGTCTGAAAAATTTTGCTGAAATTTTGTGAATGTGATTATTTTTTAATCTGTAGCAATTATAATTATCTCTATATAATAACAGTAGAAGTCTATGATCCCCCTATACCTAAGTAATTATGTGTGTGTTTGTGTCTATGTTTTCAGATCGGACAGTTTTTCGGTATGATTGACCCCAGCCTAATGAGAAATCTGATAAATGAATCCCTGTTCTCAGTCAACATAACCTACGACTACCAGGCCCTCTGTGAACCCACCAAAGAAAGTAAAGCCGCCGCTGGTCTCAGATCAGTCTATGTGGTGAGTTTCATCTTCTTTGAATTCATTTCAGTTTCTTATGCCAAAAAAGTCAGTTTATAATGTTTAAAGTAATTCACTCACAATAAAATCGTATCCAGTAGTGGTTTGCGTGTTATCTGAAAAGTGTTTTGGCACCTGTAAATAAGGATTTGCTTACGTAGCACATTTTCCCCAGACTATAAAGTTTAGTCATGCGATTAGTTAACTTCATATTATTGTTCCATATCACACTGATAAGTTAGCCTCACGATACTCTCTCTGATCTCTGTGACTTGAACGATTGTGGCCTTGTCTTACATGGTGACTAAATCTCACACAACACACAGAGTCAACCGTGAATCATCACAAAGAGACACTTCCTCTCTCATGCTAATCAGAGCAGTGTGTGCAGCAGCTAATGGTCCCCTGAGCTCGAGTTCGTTTAGCGTTGTTTGTGGATTTATGCTTGCATCTGCTGAGCTTTCGTCTAATATCTCCCGTATTGTTTGGCACCGGGTCCTTTCTGTCTGGCAGGGTTGTAATAGGGCCCCCTGCCAATAAAAATCAGGATGTTTTGGTGCTTCTCAGCTCCAGATATGCAACTTGCAAAGTTAGAGAAGAATGTCTGACAGAATAAGAAGTTTAAGGTGCCAACATCTTAGAGTTGATGCTGAATTTAATGGGGATGGTGCATCTCAAGGACATTTTAGATGCCTTTAGTGCCCCAGGAATTGTTGTGTAGGTTTAAAACATGTTTGTCCCTTTTAGCCCACCATAGCTGACATCCTGAACATTGGTTGGTGGGCTTCTGCAGCAGCCTGGTGAGTGATTTGAAATGATGCCTTATGTAACTTTCTCAGTTCACATACAAATGAAAATTCATTGATTATTTACTAACCCTCATGTTCCAAACCTTTCTTCTGTGGAAAACAAGAGGAGATATGGTCACACTTTATTTTAAGGTCCAATTCTTCCTATCAATAAACCATTAACTATGACTTTTCCTCAATAAACTCCTAATTTGCTGTTTATTAATAGTTAGTAAGGTAGTTGTTAAGATTAGGTATGATTTGGGATGTAGATTATGGTCATGCAGAATATGTGCTTTATAATTACTAATAAACAGCCAATATATTAATAATAAGCTTGCTAATTAGCAACTAGCTAATAGTGAGGATTGGTCCCTAGACTAAAGTGTTACCGGAGACATTTTTAAAAAGTCTTTCATTTTGTGATTTGTTGTGTTTTACATGTAATTAGGAGTCCAATGTTGTTTTGGAACCCAGTGACTTTCAATATGGACAAAAACATGTTTCTTAGCTAAATCAATATTTCTTCTGATTTCTCCAGGTCAATATTGCAGCAGTTGTTTGTCAGCATCACATTTCCTAAATTCCTTGAGGCAGGTAAGATCCCGACATTAGTAATTAATTGCTGTGAAACAATGATTAAGCCACTGCAATTTGGCAGGCGCCTGTTTTTCTTGTCGTCTGGTGGACTGCCAAAACTACAGTGCTAATGAGTGCTAATGTTGAATTCATTTATGTACAGAGTGTCACCATGTATTCTATTTCATAATGTCAAAGACAATTAATGTGATGGGGGCACGGTGTAAATTTTGACTGTATTCTGTGTAATGTTGATTAAATTTTTTTTTTTTTAATTGTAATTGACTCATTGACAGTTCAGTGGGTGTTATTTAAGCACTGAATCAACATTAATGCAAATAAGCACTTAAAGCATTGTAACTCATGTCAATTGAATAGCGATTGTGTTTTGTTCACAGCGGACCTAGACGATGACCTGTCTGAAATACCATCTAAAGAGAGTTGCATTAAAGAGCAGACACAGTATTTCTTTGAGAACAATGAGACCGCTTTTAAGGGAACTATTGATTGTCAGAACTGCTCCAGGTGAGACTCATATGGAACTTAATCAAACAAAAATTATTTTTATTTATTTATTTTTTGTTGGTTGTCCATTTAATGTGATAACATTTTTGTGATTTAATTATTTAAAAAAATATGCAACAGAAAAACATATTCATTGCTCCTGACCTTTGTATACATTTACCTACAAATAAAGCAGTTTTCTTTATTTGAAAAAAATAACTAATATTGATTATTATAATTACATAATTATGTAGTTTGTGTTCTATTCATTTATTTATTTACTTATTTATTTATTTACTGTAAATTATTATGGTCACACTGTATTTTAAGGTCGAATTATCGATATTATCAATCCATTAACTACGACTTTTGCCTTAATAAACAACTAATTTGCTGCTTATTAATAGTTAGTAAGGTAGTTTTTAAGTTTAGGTATTAGGTAGGATTAGGGATGTAGAATATGGTCATGCAGAATATGTGCTTTATAAGTACTAATAAACAGCCAATATGTTAATAATAGGCACACTAATAAGCAACTAGTTAATATACTAAAGTGTTACCATTATTATTTAAATGTTATGTCATATAACAATAAATAAATATTAAATAAATAAAACTAAATTAAACATGCAGTTATATAATTTTGTAAGTTATGTTTTCTCTTTATTTAGATGGCATATCATGTAACAATAAGTAAAGTAAATAGAATATTTTATGTAATTATATAACATTTTAGTCAGTTGTCACCCAGTTCTTAATGATCAAGGTGATCTTTATCAGGTGAATTGTGCCCATTAGTTTGTGCATATTTTTGTGTTTTTGTTTTCAGGCAGTTCATAGCTGAAAAGCTTCCGAAGACAAATTTGGTGCTGATTGTTGCAGACCCACAAATATATTGCCAGTCTGATGAAAAATTCTTCTCCCAGGAAGAAAAGCCTTGTATCCTTCTTTCATGTACAAACAAACCTGCTGTTTGGTATTGAGACACACAATGATGATTACTCATCAGCTCACTGTCAGCATTGGGAAGGAAATTCAGAAATAACTAGAAGTAGCTTTTCCAGTAAATGTATTGCATACAATTTCACACAAAAACACATTCTGGAAGAATGTCTCTCTCTCTCTCGCTGTCATTTAAGTTAATCAGTTCATTCGAACAGCTGATGTCAGTAAACTGGAGAAATGGTTGACCAGTTCTCAAGTCATCATTACCCAACATGTTTATCTCATCAAATGTCCCATTTTCCTTGGAAATACGTGGCTTGTAGAGGTTAACACGTTTTATAAAATTGTCCAATGCTGGTATTTTTGGTACTTTGCTAAATAAACCAGCAAAACTTCCTTGGAGCTCCAGAAAAAACAGGTTTTGATGCTGTACATCTAGACCACCAGCACCAGACCTGCATACAGTGCACAGCATAAATGAGTACACCCTCTCTAAAAGTTAACAAATTCAGCAATTACTCTTCGCTTAGATGACATGTTAGGGTTCTGTGGAGATATAATGTTCCAACAAGCCTGCTTGATCAATTACCAAAGAAGAATGTCAAAATTATTCAGCAAAATAAGATTTTCTTATCAAAGTGATAAAATGTTGTGTTGCAAAAATGAGTACACACCCTCCTGAAAGTTACTAAATAAAACTGAAAAAAAAACAAAAAAAAAAGTGTATAGGTTTAAGGTTATTTTTTATCAACAGGTAAGTATATTGAATCAAAACTTTTAAAGACAAGTAATTTCCTGACAATTAAAAGTGTTATATAGTCCACTGAATCATACTCAGACTTAATGCTGGCAGCAGTGGAACCACTTGAGAGAGAACTGCCAGGTGACTTATTTCTTAGCATAAAAGAGGACAATAGTACAAGAGGAATACCAAATTATTGTTTTAAGTGTGAAAATATAGCAGAAGTAGCACCGACATCCAAAAACAATAGACTTGTGACAAGGCTCCTGGTCTTCACGTTTAAGTTTTCATTTAGTGATGAGTGATTTTTTGCTAGAAAAAGAGCAGGAGAAATAACATGCAGGTGTCTCAGAGCCGGCAAAAGCTATGAAAAGAGTGACACTTTATCTCACAGAGTACGACGCAGCCTGCAGAAGTGACATGCATGGTTGTTGTCACCACTAGAATTACCTACTGTAGCCAAAGCAAAATAAACTCTTAACCTCTTCCAAGGCCCATATTTACAAAATAGAGACTTCTGGGAATCCATACTCTGGTCTCAAGAGACCAAGTCAATCATTTCGGATCCAAAAGCATCCAAAATGTTCTGGTGTTGCTAGAGGAGGAGTACAGTGAGAAGTGCTTGGTACCCACAGTGACGTTCAGTGGTAGTAAAGCTCTTATAGGGATGAGTGAGTGCTGAAGGTGTGAGGCTTTATCAACGCTGTCATGAATTCACACACTACTGTGTGATGTAATACAAAACTTGAAACAGAGGATGCTACCCTCCCCTCATTCCCTGCATTATTGGACATTTTTTCAGCATGACAATGAAGATATTCATTCTCCCAAGGTGAAAATCCTTCAGTGGTCATGTATTTCACTAGATCTTAACACTCTTGAGCAGCTGTGGGGGATTCTGTAGAGACCAGCTGAGCAAAACTCCCCATTAAAGACCAGAGCATTTAAGGAGGTCGTCCTCCAGGAGTTAAACAGGACAGATGTGAATATTTGTCATGAACTTGTACACTCAGTGCCAAGAAGGGTCAGAACAGTATACTTAAAGTTTTGCCTAATATCAGATTGTGCTGATTTGAATCCTGAACTTGGTCTCACAGCTCCAGGTCCAGATCCCTGTGAGATAGCCCAGAACCCACGTTATCGGAAAGGTCCAACACAGTGCTTTGACAACAACGCAAGTGTAAGTCACCCAAACACCTCCTTCCTCCAAAATCTTACAACAGATTGAGAAAAAACTAGCAATCAGCATGACTCAGTGTGCATCACGTTCTATTCTTCTTAAATGGCTGGTCTTTCCTGCTCTCATTTCAGTCATTACCTGAGATCTACCACACTGAGACTTTGTCTCATTGAGTCATGATCAATGTAAAGAAATGCTGATATTTGTCTCTGTGTGATAGATCTTGGTTTAGGAGAGCTTGGTTTTGTTTGACATGTTCTAATCTCACATAAACATACATTTCATGGCCTAAAGAATGTGGACACCTTTTTTTAATCAACTGACTTGGGTGATTCAGAAATCAAGTGCATAGTTATCCAATCACATTTTTGAAGACATGAAGAGTCTAGTGTGGAAGAACTTGACTGGCCTGCACAAAACCAAGACATGAACCCCATTGAACAAGTTGAACTTCCTATTTATGTCCATGATTTTGAGTTTAAATGTTGAATGAGTACATATGAGTGGGGTGTTCAGGTGTCCTCATACTTTTGACCAAGTAGTGTATCTTGCTCTGGATTCTGTCTTTTTACTTACAGTATTAATGCTTTTTGGCTTAAGCACTTGTTCGTGTGTTGCTTAAACTTCTGACTGTCAAACATTTTTCTGCATGACTCTTCCTCTCTCTTTCTTTCTTTCTTTCTCTCGTGCTGTGTATTTGGCTGTATAATGTATGTTAGGATGAGGCCATGTGTAGGAGAAATGCAGGCTCTCCACTGCTTTCCTCTCTGCTCATGTTACTGCTGCCAGTGTTCATGTGCTGTCTCGGGTCAGTCCATCTCTCTATCTCCCTCTATCTCTCTCTGTTTATTTATTTATTTATTTGTTTGTTTTCTTATTTTTATCGGTCTACCTTGTCTGCCAAATTAGAAGTAAATTCACAAAACACTTGTATTTCTTACACTGTATTTCTTGTACTTCTTATTCAAGTCGCAAGTCTGTTTACACAGCCTCTGTCTGCAGTGGTTTGGCTCTGCACTGTGGGCATTTAAATAATTTTTTTTTCTTTTCTTTTCAAGCACACCGTTCTATGGAAATTTCTTTTGTTACCTGAATTTCTTTAGTGAATCCGCTGCTGAAACAGCACTGGCAGTTTGTGCAAAAAGCTATCAGCAGGCACACTTCTGTCCTTTTTATCTACATGTTCCATTTTATTTTTTCCTGCCTAATTCAGATTAATATCTCTTTCCCTCTTGCATTTAATTTTGCACAAGTCAAACTAATTAGCTTTGCTGTTGCTTCTTACAGCTTGTTAAATTGTTGATGTAACTCTCACGCTTGACTAATTCACCAGCTGTAATGAATAAATTATTAACAGCATAAGCATGTTTAATCACATTAGTTAAAAAAAAAAATTAAAGCTTTTAGATTGATTGTAGTGGGATATTGAAGTTTTATGGTGCGTTCATCTAATGTCACAATTACTGTAATTAATCATATATAATATGCTAAATATAAACTTTTCTGATGGTATATATACTGCCATTCAGAAATTTGGGATCAAAAGTTTGTTTTTTCAAAGGACTTTCTTATGCTCATTAAAACTGCATTTATTTGATCAAAAAAAAAAAAAAAAACAACAGAAAATTGTGAAATATTATTGCAATTTAATAAAATGGTTTACTATTTTATATAATTTATTCTTGTGATGCAAAGCTTAATTTTTCATCAACCATTACTCCAGTGTTCAGTGTCATATGGTCCTTCAGAAATCATTCTAATTTGCTGATTTATAAGCATAAGTTGTGCTGCTAATCATTTTTTTGGAACCTGTGATACTTTTTTCAGAATTCTTTGATAATTAAAAAGTTTAAAAGAACAGAATCGATTCAAAATAGAAATATTTTCTAACAATATAAGTGTTTACTATGACTTTTTTATCAATTTAACATATCCTTGCTGAATAAAAGTATTAATTTCTTTCAAAAAAAGAAAGAAAAAAATGTACTCTCCCAAACTTTTGAATGGTAGTGTATATTGTTATATTGTATACATTTAAAACCATGAGTTTAATTATGCAAAAGGAAATTATGGAAAAAACAATGTAGTAAATAAAAACGTTATAGTTATTGATTATAATATTTAAACTGTATTTGTACTGTATATGTTTTAATATTTTTCAAAATATTTTTAGTCAATCGATCAATATAATACATATATAATATCTATATTTAAAATATTTTGTAAAAAAATATGCACAAGCTAATTAAAGAAAAGGAAACAAAAAATAATAATAGTAATAACCAATATATTTTTGGTTTACTCTTTATTTTAAAGTGTCCTTGTTATAATATAATTTAAGTACTGAGTAATATTAATTAACTACATGTACTTACATGGTTTCTTGCATGTAATTATGCATATTTTATTGTTATTACAAGTACAATTAATGTTTAACAAGGACACCGTAAAATATAGTGTTACCCATTTTTATATATATTTTAATATTTTTAAATAATTTTACAAAGATATAAAGTTTTACTTATCATTATGGTAATTCTCACACTATGTGATTGCACCATTAGTTCCCCAGCAGACTTAATGGCTTTCTCTTGCTATCAACAGGAGCAGAACGAGGATTGCGGTGGGGCGTCGGGTCTGAGTCCATCTATCGTGTCCATGGTCATCCTCCAGCTGCCACTTCTCTGGCTTCTGATTGGACGAGGACACTGCCTCTCGTGACCTCAGCGTAGAGACGCCACACCCCTCTACGATGCCAAAACATACCATATTTGAACGTTCACCCGGACTCCCACGCTACATGGAGGGAGAGGCTCTGACCCAGGAAGCACAAAACCCAAGCCGCGATCACTCACTGACTTTCAGGTCAAAGTAGGTCAGAGATGATAAATGAGCAATGACCTTTGACATTTGACCTGTGAGGTCAGACTCTCTCTACATGAGCGACGGGGTGGGCAGACCTTGACACTTCATCGTCACTTCACTATGAAGATACGTTCTGTCTTTAAAATGGAAAATTGATCCAATCACAACACTGCCAACCAAAGTTTCGCCCTTTACCGGTGTGATGCCTTTTTTTAACCCATTTGTCCTTCAACATATTTACACGGCTAATTCCTTAGTATTACAAACTGTTTATATGTGACTTTTATGGTTTGCCCTGCTGAGATCTTTAATGGAAACCTCCGGGTCGCGTCAAAATCCAGCCTTGTTTGTGGTCTGCAGCCTATTACTGCAGAAAAAAAAGGACAAATGAGCTTGTGACCCGATGCGAAAGTCTCTTGTTTTTCCCAGTGGTCTCCACCTCTGTGCCTCGGGAATATCGGTTTCATTTCCGACTGCAGTTTCGAGTGAACGATCCCTCCCTCCGTTTGTCAGTTGGTACCTGTATTCACTATTTTTTTATCCGCCCAGAGTGCATTTCAAATGTGCACGGCTATCAAACGTTACCTTGTGTGTGGTCTTGCTGTACTTTGCACTTGATGCCAAGCAGGTCGTGTGGCCAAAAAGCCATTTGGTTCTTATTTGGGGCTTTTTAAAAGACAGCCGATTCGTACCGACTTAAAAGCTCGCAGAGTTATGCGTCCTGGCTATGAATATGATGAGAAAATCCTGCTGTTGCATGTGTGTGTTTTGTTTTTTTGGTGCATTACCTGTTTATTTAGATTGTTTAAGTTATTGAAAATGAGCAATGCTGTATGTTTAATGTTGAGTTTTATGTGCTATATTTAATGTATGTGTGTGGATATGCAGATACTAAAGGGGGAAAGGTGTTTATGACATAGTTGCTCTTTCCCACACTTTAATATCATCTGGAGAACTCCAAAAGGTGGAAAGAAAATTATCTCATGTTTACAGATATTTTGAGACACTCGAGAGTTTTTATAAGAAATGTTGCCCCTGGTTGTGCTGTCTTTCAGGAGTCTCTGATGTGTCGTTTTTCACTGTAGTGTCAGAGGTAGAGCTCTGTCAGCCTTTCTTTCCTGTCAACGTGCCTTGATGTGAATGGATTCATATAAAAATAAGTGAAGGATATCACAATGTGCAATCTGACCCAGAGAAATGCAAAATATCGGCATTCTGATCTGATAAAAAATTTAACTTCCGTCCCTTTAAGAGGTCTTGACTGGATCTTTGTGCCTAAATGAAATCTGGGCCAAAATCCAAAATTTATGGAATAATTAAGATTTTGAGATGAGACAAGAATAATTACAGAAGCCCTGGACTGCTCACAAAATGAACGTTTTTTAAAATATTTTTCAGCGTTATATTTGTTGAGTAATAATTATAATAATTATAATAATAATAATCCATGCATAATGTATTTATTGTATTATTATTATCAATAATAATAATAATTAGTATTATTATTGCTACTTGTTTGTTTTTAATTAAATATAAAAATATGAAATATGTAAAAAATAAATAAATAAAAAATTAGGTAGAAAATTATGGAGAAAAAATTTTTAATTATTTTTTAGAAAAAGGAGATGAAAAAGTAGGAGGAAAAAAATGTCTGTATATCTACATTTTTGCCCAGTTTGTTATAAACAACCCAATCTTGTGGTTCAGAGCTTCTGTAAATAATAAACATAGTTATTAAAAAAGGAGGGAAATGTGACTCCAATTACAAATGATTACTTGTTACATGAATGTTATGTCTGTAAAAAAAAAAAAAAGCATATCAAATTTGTTTTTTGTTTTTTTTCTATTTAAGCATTCAGTTCAAAGTTATTTTTGTTTTGAAGAGAAGGAGGGATGCCTAATGCTTAGCCAATACCCAATATATTCAATATTATATTGATCATGACTTAAGATGATTAATTAATAGCAAACAGATGATTTCTGCAAGTGATTAATGGCCGCTAAACCTTATTTGCATTGTTTTAGTGTATACATGTACAAAGTCATTTGGGTCTCTGTCAGCACTGATTACCATCATGTTCTTTCTAATTATAGAACAAACAGGAAATTAAAAGACATGAAGACACACAACATCAAATCCGGAATGGAAAGTGAATTTTAGTGAGCAACATCACTGCTGCTTCATGCATCATTTCCTCTGTACACAGGAAATGGTTTGGGTAATGCACCTGAAAACAACATGATTGGACTTTGTGGATTTGGCTTGCATTGAAAAGCCATTCTTTTTCAAATCTTTCCATGATTCATCAACGTAATCAGAAAAGCATTCTAGAAGTGACGTGCATTAAATCAGTGTATGATAAAACAAAATGCCATAAACATCGTAGTTAACTGGCTGTCAAAATGAGAAATTATTGAAAACCCATGTTAATTCCCAGCAAAACTAATGTCATCATGTTTATCTATACTAAGTATAAAGTACGTGTTTTTCACTTCCTCTACCTGTACTTTAAAGTGCCATAGAACTCTCAAACTGTTTTTCCGGCCTATTTGTTCTTTAAAAAAACATGAAATCGGCCCGTGAGGGTATTCAAACCTTTAATATATTCATATGTCTTCCTTATGCCCTATTTAGTCGGCATGTGTTGCACTGGAAGTGAAAACTAAGCTGTGTGTGCGTGCATGTGCACATCTGCTTCTGTGTGTGTGATGCTACAATATTTGCCTCTGTAGATGCTGGAGTGTGTAAAGTAAAAGATTACGGCTCTGTTTGGAATAGCATACTAGCATACTACTACTATATTCGCAGTATGTAGTATGTATACTATGGACAGTGTGTAAATTTTCAATATGCAAATACAAAATTCCTAAAAGACCAACTATTTTTGTTAAAATATGCAGTATTCAACAGCACACTGCATGGAATACTGTTTCCCACAATGCAATGCACCAGACTTGGCCTTTTTTTTTAGTAAACTGACTGCAAAAATTTACATATTTATACAAATTACACGTTGTTTCCCATGTGATGATGTAGCATTCTACTGTTTGGAATGTTTAGTGTGGAATAATGTCTACTATTTTTAAAGAGACAGAACATACTGCGCAGTATTTAGTATATAATGTAGTATGCTAATATTCCATTCTGGATGCAGCCTAAAGGTCTTTGCACACTTAGTCCGTGGGGAAAATAAATACGATCACACGTGTCAATCACGTTTATACACTGTCTCCGAAATTTCATCCGTCATAAACAAATTCAGATGGGGTTCTATTTTCTGCGTTTTTCGCATCTGTAGCAAGCATTTTGACTCAGTCTGCAAGGTTTCTGTGCATGACGATGATAATTACGAAAAAATGCATACAAAAATTTCAGACTCAGTGTGCAAAGGCCTTAAAGGTGCAATCACATGTAGCGAAATTTCGCAGGTGAAATCCAGTCATTTCAATAGGAATCTGTGATCTTGAGCCTCGCGTGAGGACGGATGCAGATTTTGCGAATTTTAACTGGCTTTGAAAGTGACTTTTGTGTGAGCTGTGCTTCATATGTTGCTACACTATTAACAAAGGATCTTTTTTTGCGAAATCTCGCTGAAATTTCGTTAATGTGACTTCACCTTAACATTCACTGCCTTTTTCTTGGGGTGACAGCTTCTGAACCGAGACGTATCCCGATCCTGACGGTCCAAGCTAACCTTAAATGTCAAAACTGATTTGGGACCAGTATTTTGAAAGCATTAAGGGTCTCCAGCTTCTGACAGAAATTGTTTACAGGATACCTTAATAGAGGTGAAAGTGTTTTCTAGAAAATCAAAAAGATCGTGTTTTAGGGGAAATATGAGATCAATTCATATTATTTCTTAGAAAATACTGAATTAGATTTAGCAACTTAGTTCTTCAGACAAACTGGGATGAAGAAAGGCTTTCGTTTAACTTCCTGTAGACTGAGCTCAGATGCTGTCACCTCAGGAACAGAATATTACGAAATGTGGTTTAAAAAGCTGGCGTTTCGGTTCTCTGTCTCTCTGGTCTGTGTGGGATTTGATCTCTGGAATTGTCTGATAGAGTGAAACGTGTTTTAAGTGGTCAGTCAGATCCTGCTGCATCCACTTGCCTCCTGGCTGACCGTCAGTCTGCCTCAGTCAGGGTTTAGGAGGACTTATCCATGGGCTTATTTTGAGTCCCCCTTAAAGGTGGGGTAAGTGATTTCTGGTAGCCAATGTTGATATTTGAAATCACCAAAACAAAAACGCCCCTACCACAAAAGGGTCTCGCCCCTATTTTGATAGCTCCGCCCCACACATATGTAGCCTACGCAACCCAGGCAACGATTAGTTCTGTGAAACAAAGCAAAACCATTTACTCACCGATCGAGAAGAAACAAAGCAACCTCGGCGTCCGATCGCAGGCCTTCCTGCTCCTTCAGTTCTCTCCAACGCTGGGAAGCTGATCTGATATTTACACGGGTCCTACTTCTTGCCTTATCGTAACACCGTGTCTACACCGGACGCGAGCGGCGCGGCGTGACAAAATACTGTAGAACTCATTATAATCATAATAATGCTGTCTACACTGGATCCCGAGAGTAAACTGCTGCCGTGTTCTATTTATGACGTATTGACACAAATTTCAAATGATTTTCAACGGTTGCTTTGTCGCGTCCAGTGTAGACGGACTTTAGCTGGCGCAACACCTCGCGTCCGGTGTAGACGCGGTGTAAGCCTTCTTTTGTTCCGCAGACATTTTCCTCTTTTTTTTTTCTGTCCGCCATCTCTATCATTCTGTCATCACTCGGCTCTGACCCGTCCTGTGCACTGAGCTCTCTCCCCCGCATCACGAGTAGACACGCCCCTTACTGCTGATTGGCTACAAGTTTGTTTTGGTACTCGGCCCCAACTTGTTTTCTAAAGCGTTTTTGAAAAAATACATACCCCACCTTTAATTGTACTGTCATCCAGTGGTTCGCATCTGGTTTTGCTTCAGGAACCAGATCTTAAGTGGCGACTCAAACAATACCAAACGTAACCTGTATTTAATGTAGTCTGGGTTGTATTTTTTTTTCACCACGCATAGTTTTTTCATGGTTTTTGAACAATTTCAAATAACTGCGTTGTCATCGGCCTAATTTGGTTAAATAGCTTCTATTAAAATGACAAATTAAATTATGCCAAGATATTTGACGTCAACTACAAAAGATATAGGAAGCGTTTTCTCCTTGCATTTAAAAGCTGATATTTAGACATACAGTCTGTCATAATGTATTTGTTTTTTTGTTTTTTTTATAATTGTAATTTATTTCTATCAGTTTTAATTATTTTTAGTTTTCTTTTTTTATTATTAGAAATTTTTGGAAATTTTTTATGTTTTTTGGATGAATGATTAACACCAAGGTATACAACAGTACAACCAACCGTATGTTCATCCCTTCTAGTGCTGTCAAACGATTAATCGCTTTAATAGATTAATAGTTTTTGTTTACATGATATATGTGTGTGTACTGTGTATATTTATTATGTATATATAAATACACACACACAGAGTATATATTTTGAAAATATTTACATGTATTTACATGTATATATTTATATTCATATAATTTATATATACAAATATATTTAATATATAAACATAACATGTTTTTTTTTAAATATATACTCTGTGTGTGTGTATTTATATATACATAATAAATATACACAGTACACACACATATATCATTTAAAGAAAAACTTTTATTTTAGATGCGATTAATCATTTGACAGCACTATTCCCTTCACATAAAATTAAATATGGCATTGACCTTAAGCTCCATGCAAGATTATATGCTTATTAGCATTTTATTATTTGCATTTAGCATTGTTTTTCTGCGGTCCGTGACCCTCAGAACAGACCTGCGGCCCACCAGTTGAGAACCACTGATGTAAGACTCTTGTGAATTCATCTGATTCAGACAGCCTGTATATTTGTTTTAAGAAAGTAAAAAAGTAAAAATAATTATCTAAGACAGAAATGATAAAAAGCCCACTGTTTATTATCCTGGAACTGTCTACAATTCATGTTCAAGTATATTCAGAATAAAACTTTATCATCGATGTGAGTGTTGCTGTGTCCTTTGCCTTGACTGTTTTGACCGTGACAGATTTCTGTTTTTCTTCTTTTCCAAAATCACTTCTACTTGTATTTGTCCTGGTGCCAAAACATTTTTCCCCATGTATGTCAGAGGGAAGTTGGAGTCTGCAGTTTCTCTGCTCTCATGTGACATTCTTCTGTCATCAGTGAGGACTCGGACCGAGCCAACCACAACACGGCCTGTGAATCGCTGAAAGCCATCGATATTTTCACACAATGTTATCAGACTGCCATCGCTTTTCTATTGCTCCATCGCCATATGCGCTCGCCCGCCTCTGATTTGACATTGAAGGCCTCAGTAGCGTTTCACCTTGAGTTTGAATGTGAAACCAGCAGCATGCAGATATACAGGGTCGTTCCTACGTTTATTGGCGATATTAAATGGTCTCCTTCTGCGATGTGTGATATACTACGAGACTGTTAAAGCTCACGGATGGTACTTCAGTGCTCCGGGACATTTCAACTAAGTTCAATTACAGTCCCCACAGTGTTTTTGTTTAATGAAAGGCCCATTTATATTCGCGAAACAGCTGGGGGAAGCCTTAAAAGGACATGTACGATATTAAATTACATATTTTACAGACTGGAGGGAGGAAATACGTTGTAATATTAACAGCTGAGGCATTATTAAAGCTGTCAGTCTCCTAATGCTGCCTGCTTAAAGGGAGAAATGTAAAATATTTTGTGGACTGTAAAGCAGTACCATAAATATTTGATTGTGCATTGGAATTGGTGTGAAAAGTGCAGTGGGTACTTGGTGTCTGTGAACAGGTGTGAGAGAATGTCTTGGCATGTTATTTTGCATCTCGTAAGTTACTTTCAGCACAAACAACTTTGCTTACTCACATGATTCATGTCGGCAAAATATGTATTTGTCTCATGAGATTCTATTGAATGGGTCGATACAAGAGACATAGGTGCCAGATGTGAAGATTGATTTCAAAGTCAACATGAAATCACAATTGGCCTTATTTACTTGCTTAATACACCTTCATGCATTATAGTATTTAGTGTATGATTTTTCAACAATTGTTTGTTTTTGTTAATCAGTAGCCAATTGGCAATAATTGTTTTAGGCTACTATTGTAGTTAATGCTGCCTTTCTAAAAGTTTACTAAGAGTTATCAAAGCAGTTTAATGGCAGGTTATGACAATAGTAGCAAATACTTTTCTATTGGGATTCCTCAGAAATGCAATTTAATTTAATTTAATTTAAATCACTGTTTCATTTAATATTTAATTTAATTTATAAATTAAGTGTTTTATGTATAAATTCATAAATTAAATATGAATTTGTTGTCTGACATTGACAAAATCGTGGATTGAAATATGTGATTTTCAGAGTCTGGCCATTTATCTGGCCAAATGTAAATGCAATGCGCATTTCCATAGGGATTCTTCAGAAATACTCTCAAAATTAAATTCAATTCAATTTTTATTTAATTTATAAATTTGAACTTTTCTAAATTAAATAAATTAAATTCTAAATAACAAATAACTTGCTACCTGAGTCCTGACATTAGCAAAATAATGAATAGAAATTCATGATTCACTTTATATCCGATTTGCAGAATTGCATTTATGTTACCAATTGTAAATGCAATGTGCATTTCGATTGAAATTCTTCAGAGATACTTTCAAGATTCTATTTAACTTAATTTAATTTAATAATAAATTTAATTTAAAATAATTCAATGTTTATTTAATTCAATTCTTTAAAATCAAATTCAATATTTTATTTAATTAAATATTAACTAATTTAATTAATTAAATTCAAAAATCTTGATTTGTTGTCTAGCAGTAGAAAAATCATGAATGGAAACAGGAGAATGGATTTATATGGGATTTGCAGAGTCACATTTATGTGGCCAATTGTAAATGTAATGTGCATATTCAATCATATAAGAGTCCATTTGATCATGACGCAAGAAAAGTAAATAGGATCGCAGAGTAAACATCCTTGTATTGTTCCTACAGTTTGTATTTATTTTTTTATGACAGGGCTTGTGTAGATCTGTTGTTAGTCATTCACTTTTTTCCGCCAAATTCTTTGAGATTCTTAGACTCTACATGGCCTTGTTTCACAACGCTCTCTAGACGTGGTGGCTCTCGAATGGAACGTGTCCTTATGTTTTTCCTCCCTTGTCACCGTGTCGACCCTGAACTCATAAACAAAAGTGGACCGTGAACAGTAAAAACTAAACATGCTCACTGTGCACATATTTCAGCTGGACATAATTCACAAGTGCCATCCCCAGCCATGTTCTGTCTCCTTCCAGGGATTTTGACAACAACATGGTTTAGATGTTTGTATTAAAACAGCATGTTTCCTCTCTAAACATTCTAGATATTGCACATTCGATGTGCATTTTTAAGTAAGGCTGCATTACAGAGTCCAAAACATCTTAGTGGTTGCAGCCAAATCAGACTGACTAGCATGCAAGAACATAATGTCTAACTGTGGTGCTTTGCTCCAGCAGAGATATTAGCCTAAAGTGTCTTTTCTCAAGGTTGATGTTGGTCTGTTGGTATTTGTGGGGTGTAAAAAAGTAGCAAAAGATCAAACCTCAAGATTTAGATGAGGTTGTCTCATTCTTGCAAGCGGTATTTCTAGTTTTGTGGTTAAATTTCGGTGGGGTTAAATCTTGATTGCTAAACAATTATGTTTGAATAAACTCCGCTGTTTGTATGTTGATCTCTTCTGGTTATTAGATGGGAGGCCACTTTTTTCCATTATAAAGGCGCACTGATGCTTCATGGAATGACAGTGGTTGCTATTTTTCCAGAACGCCTCCAGACAGATTCCAGATATCCAAGAAAACAGCTGTCTGTTTCACAGCACGTTAAAGAAATTTTGGCACTGCTTATCGCACGAGTTAGTGTCTACTTTGTGTTAATAGTATCTGTCATTATTTTTTCTCTGCAAAATGTAAATGTAATCTAGTTGAACCTGAGAAGTAATACTCCTCATTGTAACCCTAAGCCTAAACCACTCTAAAATAAAATAGTCTGAACTTAAATCCATTATTGAGCAAGTATTATGCAATTTATATTCTACATTGAATTTTATATTGTTTTTCATGTTTTATACCTCAATATTAGTATACATATTATCATCTAATTTCCATAACTATTACTGCAACAGGTGTTAATTTAATGGTCATTTATGAAATGAAAAAAGTAGTAGTTTGCTTGTAAATTCATGTGCATAATCAATGCAATTATGTTCTTTCAGGTTTTGCCACATCATTTTGAAAATATGTCAAGTGGCATTGAAATATAAACAAAAGAATAAATATTAGGTTGCAAATTGCAGAAGGTATTGCAGTAATGAGAGAAAATAGTCAAAATCAAATAAAAAAGTTCATTTAAAGGGATAGTAGTTCACCCAAAAATGAAAATTCTGTCATTAATTACTGACCCTCGTGTCGTTTCAAACCTGTAAGACCTTTGTTCATCTTCAAAAAACAAATTAAGATATTTTTGATGAAGTCCAAGAGTTTTCTGACCCTGTATAGACAACAACGCAACTACCACATTCAAGGCCCAGAAAGGTAGTAAGGACATCGTTAAAATAGTCAATGTGACATCAGTGGTTCAACCTTAATTTTATGAAGCTACGAGAATACTTTTTGTGCGCAAAGAAAACAAAAATAAGACTTTATTCAGCAATTTCTTCTCTTCTGTGTCAGTCTTCGATGCATGTTCACGAGTGTGTCGTGGTAATGTCGTGACACGGAAGAGAATAAATTGTTGAATAAATTCTTTATTTTTGTTTTCTTTTTTGTATTTTTGTGGTTTTTGTTTATGAGAGGATGAGCATTGAAGACTGACAGGCAAGAGAAGAAATTGATGAATAAAAATGTTTTTGTTTTCTTTGCAAATTAAACGTATTCTCATAGCTTCATAACATTAAGGTTGAACCACTGATGTCACTTGGACTATTTTAACGATGTCCTTACTACCTTTCTGTGACTTGAACATGCCAGTTGTGTTTCTATCTGTGCAGGGTCAGAAAGCTCTCGGATTTCATCAAAAATATCTTAATTTGTGTTCCGAAGATGAACGAAGGTTTTATAAGTATGGGTGAGTGATTGATGACAGAATTTTCATTTTTGGCTGAACTACCCCTATAAGAATGTATATTATTTCAGTTTTTGAGTAACTGTGCATGACTGTTAATAGTCAGTTTTTTAAAATGTAAAATTTTATTAGCTTTCCTTATGGTATTGACATTTTCAGACTGTTGAGGAAATTAAAATTTTAAGGACTTTAGTCAAATAGATGCCCATAGATGTTAAAGGGATACTACAGCCCAAATTGAAAATTTTGTCATGAATCACTTACCCCCATGTCGTTCCAAACCCGTAAAAGCTTCATTCGTCTTCGGAACACAAATTAAGATATTTTAGATGAAAACCAGGAGGCTTGTGACTGTCCCATTGACTGCCAAGTAAATTATACTGTCAAGGTCCAGAAGAATATGAAAAAGATTATCAGAATACTCCATCTGCCATCAGTGGTTCAACTGTAACGTTATGAAGCGACGAGAATACTTTTTGTATGGAAATAAAACAAAAATAATGATTTTATTTAACAATTCGGCACCGTAACATCACCGTACCGCCATTTTGGAGAGCATCACTGCACGCAAAATGCGTATGCTCTTCCGTGTCATTCCGTGTCGTTAAATTGTGTTCTGAAGAAGAACGAATCTTTTACAGGTTTGGAACGACATGGGGGTAAGTGATTCATGACAAAATTTTCATTTTGGGGTGGAGTATCCCTTTAAATTGTCAGTGGATGTTTTTAAATGAATGCTCATAAACACTAACTTTGTTGTTAATTTGTTCATGTAAGTCTTTGTAAACATTTAATGTTTGCAATGTTTGAAACCAAGATTTCGTGAGAATCACCCATGAGCTGGCTAGTACATACGCACAGCAGAGGATGTAGAGGAACTTCCAGGTGCTGTAAACAATTTCTCTGTTCTGTAGTCATTTCTGGAGTCGAGAAACCACTACAATCAGGAATGTTTAGATGCCAAGTCTTTCTTCTGGGTGGGTCATTGGAAATAAAAGGATTGCTTTATAGATATTCGTCTTATTCATGCAAACTCCCCCTACACACATGCGTGGTCCATACCAGCAGCTGTAAACTCCACAGACCCCCTGAACTGTGTGACTGTGACTCACCTGCGACTCATTTGAGACACGCGTTCTGAAAGCGGGAGTCTGGTAGCGCTCTTGCTTTTCATGTCCTTTCATGTCCAGCTGTCTGTTGTGAAAGTGATTTGGCCGCCGCATGCAGCACAGCCAAACACAATAACTTCTCACAGATGTGTGTAATGTCCGGCTGAACCCCACCACAAAGCCAAAGAGAGGGGAAGCAAAGTTTTCAGTCATCACTGTAACTAGACTCTCATATGCTACATAAAAGCTGTCTCAAAACTTTGCGCATTGGCTCGATTGCTAATGGCTATTTAGGAAGCATTCTCAATAAACATCACCTTAACTTTAACCTCATCAATGAATTAGCCACCAGCTGAGCAAAACGTAAAATTGTTACCATAAGACTGAGTTGGTACTCACAGATTAGCATGTAGCTAAGCTATCAATTTGTTAAAGACATAAAGGCTGAAATAATACATTCCACCAGTTATTAGTTTTCAGTTCATAATCAGTATTTGCCTGAGCTCTATCCATCACCTTGCTAATTCTAATATATGCTAACACCATGGTAATTAAGAAGTATCATATTCATAAACTATGGTATTACACTTTACTCTGCATTATACTTTGAATACCATGATGCACGTCTAAAATATCCCTATGGTTTTATCATAGTAAAATTGTAGTAACCATGCTTTTGGCGTATTGACTACCATTTGTATAACCACAGTTATACTACAAATACCAAGGTTAAACTATGGTTAGTGTAACAAAACCATGGTTAATTTGTGATTACCATGGTTTAACTATGGTAACCATGGTTTTTTGGCTTTATTTGTGGTAAAACCATGGTTAATTTTCAATAGCATATTAGCATGTTAAACATATTATTTCTGCTATATGAAGACAATAGTCAGAAATATGTTAGAATGCTGTTCCACATTCAGCCATAGTTTTGCCACTGTTCATAAACTCATGGCAGTAGTACATCCTCAAACTTTTTGCTGATGTATTTTTCTCAGATTCCAACTAAAATTATTTCTTAGAAGGTGTAGTCCTCTTCTGACACTAGCATGTAGCTAATCTAAGGATTGCATAGATGCAGTATTGCTTGATACATTTATGTATCAGCTTGACCAGTTAGTTTTAGTAATTCAAAATAATTTTCAGAACTCAATAAAAACTATTCATAATCAGAATTTTGAGCTCTATCCACCACCTTGGCATATGCTAATATATGCTAATAATGATATGCTAATACCATGGTAATGAAAGATTATCATATATACTTTATGGTATTATTAAGACATTGTATTTAAGAGAATACATATGCTACTTCAATGATACATGTCTAAAAAAAACATGGCCTAAATTTGGAGTAGCATACTAGCATGCTAATTTTACTATTTCTGCTAGCAGCTTTTTATTGGTCATTGTGGCAAATTTGCATGACTAGCTGAACTCTATGCAAAACCTGCATAGGGATATTTCAGGAAATTCTTGATCCCAACAATTCCTATTGAAATTACTAGATTTTAGCTTTTGAAAAAATGTTAAACAGCGCTCATTGTTACACTTCTATTATACTTCTTTGCTGGTGCATTGTGCTCAAATTTCCACCAAAATGTGGTCTCTCAGAAGGTATTTTGTTTGTGTGTGTATGCAGCTTTTCTGTTGGGACCTGCAGGTGTGGGATGGAGTCTGTGCAGAATCAACATTTCTGAACACAAACTCTTGACTCACAATAACACAATGTGTTTTGTAGCAGGAAGCAGTGATTGTGATAATGATCTTGTGACATGATAGGGTTATTAAAAGTGTCTGCACGATGTGAGATACCAGGCAGCTGCCTGAGTGTTTAATCTCTCCATGCTTTATGTTTCAGCTGAGGAGTCACTCTGCCCCGGGGATGGTTTATTTATGCACACAGATGCTCTTTTATCCTCTTTCAAGTTCTGCATCTCTGTGGCATCTTCTCTTGCTGTTCCATTGACTGGATTCAGTGTGTGTGGCAGATGGAGTGCTGGTGTTTGTGTGTTTTCTATGTCCTTTGTCGGCATTATTCTGGTCTTTGCCCACACTGGATTTAGCTGACCCAATGGTACCCCAAAAATGTAATTTGGGCCTTTTGTGCATTCCAGACAGACCTGGACAGATAAAGTCATAACAGGAGGAGAAAGATGTCTGGAATCAGTTTCCTCATTTGGATGCCAACTTCTCTTGTCGAAAGAGCAGCCCAAAAACATGGTTTATCACTGTAGAAGGTTCTCTAACACTGACCTAGTCCTGCAAGACTTCCCCTCCAGACTTTAAATGGCCATTTTCCATTTTCTAGGGTTTATTTCCCAAAGCATTAAGGGAGAGGAACATCTGTTGGTCTTCATCATCCATCCAAGTTCCCATCCCAACAAAAGTGCAGGTATGCAGCGTAGAAAAAGAGGTTCTCTGGAGCTCAGATTTTATTTGCTGGGGTTGCTCGTTTACCCTAACCCCCTACCCAACACCTCGACAATAGAGCCCAGATACAATGTGCAGAGATTAGCACTAGCATTAGCATTATTTGCTGAGGAAAAGACAAACAAGAGGATCTGCTGAGAGGTTTGTTGCTTGTTGAAGATGAGAGGGAGATTCATGTTGGCTGATTGGTCACTGAACTCATGAGAACAAGCCAACTGACTGCCACGTAGAAGATATAAACTCTCCAGAAAGCTAGTTTGACACACTGTTTGTCACCCAAAAACAGCTGACACACTGTTTGTCTAGTTCAACTACAGCATGGTGCTAGCAACACAAGACCATAGGTTTGATTCTCAGGAAACATACTGCCAAATATGTCTGCTTGAACACACTGTAAACTGCTTTGGGTAAATGTTTAGTAATGCACCAATTCACTGGAAAACCCAGACTTTGAAGTGCTGAGATCACCAGATTTGGGACAACCAGACTTGCCTTCAATGCCACTCGTAACATAAAATCCACACAAACTGAGAACATGTAATGATTTATAAACAATCTATACATTAAGTGATTATATGTATTTTAAGTCATGCTGCCTTCAGTTGGTTTGACTTGAAAATAAAGGTAGCAGTTTATTTTAAGGACCAATTTGCACTATTAACTAGCATGCATTTTAGCATTAGTACTTACGGTATAAAACATTTATTAATGCCTTATTCTGCATGACCATATTTTAGATCCCAAATCCTACCCTATACCTAACAACTACCTTATTACCTAGTAATATGCAGCAAATTAGGAATTTATTTAGACAAAAGTCATAGTTTATATTTAGTTATTATTAAAAATTGGGCCTTAAAATAAAGTAACATACATGCTCCGACAAATCTTAAAATAAGATGTTGATAATTGTAATGTTGGCATTTAACAAACTATTTTAAACAAATACCCATATAGTATTATGATATATCAAAAATATGATATATGTGTAGTGTTTGTGTGTGCATAATTAGGAAATGCAAAAGTAAACTGAATTTGTAATCACTTATTACAAGATCTTTCAGGTCAAGTTTTCTGTTATCAGATCTGTTATATTTGTGGTTTCTGTTCATATTTTAGTTATTCTGTTCATATTTTAGAGTATTTTAGCTCTTTTTCTTTGTTCAGTGAGACTAACAATGAAAATCTGTTTGTAGGCCTTCAGCTTTACACCCTTAGTGTCATTTCTGGTGGAGGTGTGTGTGTGTATTTGAAAGGTGAGGGGGTCAAACTGCGGTCCAGGTAATTTGCTGCCTGTGAAACTGAAGTCCTGCATGAGGGGCTTTTGAAGGCTGTAGGACAACTATTAACACCTGTCTCCTGCTTTCTTCTGTCGCTCGCCCTCTCCCTCTGTTTCTCTCTTCCTTGCTAATAACTCCACTTAAGACACTGCAGTCACTCAGAGGTCTTGAGCAGTCTCAGCAGGGTGTCGGGGTGGCCGTGTGTCTGGAAGGGTAAAGCAATTTATTTGGGCTTGTTCCCTCACACGTGGAGCCACTTAGTAAGCAATGGGGTGCCAGACAACCTCACAGCTGCCACAGCACCAGGGCTCCAGCCCTCCACCCTTTCCAGGCCAGGGCAGGGTCTTTTCTTTGGGCTCAATTTCAAACTGTAAACCAGGAACTGGAAGACAACCAATAAGCAAAAGAGATTGGGTCAGTCCACCCTACTGAGATTTTAAATAGTTTTTAGGACACCCTCATCTGATTTAGTTTCTATCAAACATTTTTCATTGGATTTCATCGTGATCCATGTTTTTCCACGGGATTCGTACTCAAGGATTCCGCATCTTAAGTCCAATTCCGTGCCGGCTGAGCTACCAAGCAAGCTTGTTAAATCCGAAAAGCGAAACATATGGAGCTGTAATCGTAACTGTGTACGAAAATGATTACAAGAGCTCGCTGTTTTACCACTTCTAGTGTTAATTTCTGTTGGAAACTGCAGTGATATGTATTTATTGGTACGTATTTCACGTTTTGCGAAAAAGTTCCCACAGGTACGTTTTCGTCATGAGATCAGGTAGCAACACTGATGACTCATCTTGCACTACAAATATTTCCTAAACTGAGGATGTACCTCCCCCTAATATCACCTGCCTCCAACTAACATACCAAGTAACGAATCATAATGAATCAAGTGTGATGTAACTAAACTATATTGGCTACTTGGAAAAGAAACACTAGCCTTCAATATGTCTCACCCCACGAGATATTAAGAGATATGATGTGATAAGCATTTGTAAAGACTTGTTTTAATTCACTTGAGGCCAGAAGATAAACTTATGTAAGAAAGAGAAGATGCCTCATAAGTTTATCCTGGAAATTCTTCATTGAGCCATGACGACAAAACAAATTATCCTCTTAACATTGTTTAGTCCATTGTTTAGTTTATTTTTGCTTCAGTGAAACTCATTCATTTGTGTCCTCGCTGACGTCAAGTTACAAAAGTGTGGTCAGTCCACTTTCCTTTGTTTTCATCCGTAACATTGTTATCTGGGGAAAGCGCAAGCAGCACCGATGTGATCTGTGGCCGGTCGCACGCGCGCCAGGGTTAAGAAACCTGCTCGTTTGTAATTGGATTTATGTGCAGGAATGTTTTTCAAGGCACGAATTGTGAAATAGCATGCCATCTGCTCCCTATTAGAGTATGGGAGCAACGCTCGCTACACAACAAGCAAGGAAAGCCCCAGACGTGTAGATTCATAGTGCTGGAGGGCCGCTTTATTACCTCACAAGGCAGAACTGTGGTTCCAGCACTCGGATGCCATGACTCGCTGTTCAGTCGCTGTGTTCTTTCTGCTAGGTCTGTTCTCTCAGAATGCATTTGTTCTTAAACTCTCAATGAGAAACTCTTACCTTCCATTGTCAAATTCCTTCTAAAGTTTATTTCCGTCATACATCTATCACTGTTTTATTGCTAGCTATGTTTTTAGCAGTTCTTGTTAAAAGTCAAGCATTACTATTAATATCGTTTACACTTTTTACAAAACCCCTGACCCTAAGTATTAAACTTCGGCATGTAAGATGTACCGCGCCGTACATTACATGCTATGTGAACAAACTTACAACTTTCGTTTGGTGGACAATAAAATGGGTGGAAAAATCACTGAATAAAGGATACACATCAATTCTAGGGATGAGAATATCACAGAGCTTTTGGGATAGACTCTTTTGACAACCTACTAGCAACCATATAGTAACATGCTAATAACCAGCCAGAAAACATTTGTAAGCATATAGCAACACGCTATCAGTGCTAACACGCTAACAACCACTCCTCCTTAGCCATCGCAAAGCAACATTCTAACAACCTCTAGAGCGCCTCTTCTTTACCAGCTTACAACCAGCTGATGACCAGCTTAAACCAGCTCATGACCAACTAAGGACCCGCTTAAACCAGCTCAAACCAGCTGCCATGCTTCAAAACATACCTAACCAGCATATGCTGTTTTTTTTTTCAAAAGGGAAGCCAGTGGTTTTGCATGGAAAAACACCAGTTTCTTTATAAAAATTTAGTTTTTAATATTAAAATCTTAAATCTTCCTCCTCTGTCCATTCTTTTTTCATATCCCACCTTTTCCCCTGAAATTCGGACTTTAACATGAGAGGCAATGAGAAACAGTGAGAATGAGAGATGTATTTTTTTTTCTTAATTGGCAAGAGAGAATGGGGGCAAGGAGGCCGTTACTTTGACAAACTAAGGTCAAAGGTCACAGAAAGGAGATCATACTAGCGATTAGGCCCCTCGATTAGGGTTAAAACTTTAGTCCCACAAGGGAATGGTACTTGCGCACGTGTGAAAGTGCATACAGCAGGATGACAGAACCCAGCCTTGGAGAATAAGTGTTCCCCTCAAGCAACTAGTGTGAGGACCCACCCTTTCTGCTCACTAGTTTCAGAGCAAGTCCGTATTGCAAGACTTATGTCGTAATGGTGTGTTTGTGCATATGTAAAATTAGATGGGTTGTGAGAGACAAACTCCACATATAAGTAAGCAAGTGTTTGCGTATGAAACTTAATACTTTATCTGTCATTTACCAAATTTGAAAAACATGCTTTTCATGTTGACAGAAAAACACCCTTGTAAAAAACAAGTATACCTTAGCATAATCTTAAAAAGAGTACTTATTACTTATATGCTTTAAAATAATATATTTAAGTGCGAACTGAATGTCAAATATTTGGACACTTAACTGTGCGTTGTTTGCCGTTAAAATAAATATAATATAATTTAGAAATCTATATTAAATGCAGTTAGTTGACCTAAAGTGTGTTTTATTTATTTATTTACCCACTTAAGTAGGACTAAAGTACTTTTACTTAAAGTATCTTTATTTGTAATTTCATAATTACTTCTACTGTCTTTAAAAAATGGTGAAAGTGAATGTGCTGACGACCATTTACACAATGTAACATATTTATTTCACATTTTTGATGGTTCTTCTGTAATTCTGATGCTAATTATTATTGTACTATTTATTTTCTTGGAGCATCAATATTTTGGTAAATATTTAGGTCAGGTAAATGTTAGAACTTCTATCTAAATATTCTAGAGCTTTTTGGAACATTCCAGAACATTGTGGGACTAGTCAAAAAGACAAAAATCAAAATCATCCAACATATACTTCTGAAGTTTTGGATGACTCACTTTTGGTAACTGTTTATGTTAAACAGTTGTTAGCTCAGTATTGTGCATGTACCATGTTATTTTATGCATCAGTAAGAACAGATTAGCTTGTATAAGTTGTCAATGTTTCAGGGTAATTTTTCACAAGGCCTAATGGGAAAATGGGTGAAAGATATGTGAGTGAGCTTTTTTACAACTGTTTTACAAAAAAGAAGAAGTGACAACACAGCGTCACATTAAAAACAAAACATAACACACAACAAAACATATATAGCACAATGAAATTCTTGAGATATAATGCTTGTAAAAAAAAATGTATTACAGTGCCCTCCAAAAGTATTGGAACAGTAAAGACAAAATTGCTCTGTTGGCTGTGGACATTTACAAATATGATTAAAAGATGAATATGAGACAAAACAACAGAATGTCACATTTTATTATTGGGTGATTCAACACATAGATGTTTTACCAGCTAAGAAGTTCAGCACTTTTAGAGAATTTCATCCCCCTATCTGATGTGAGCATAAGTATTGGAACAGTTGCCTCACAGGTCTTTGTAAGTGATCAGCTGTGTCCTGTTGCATTCATTCTTCAGATATTAAAAGCAGGGAATGTGTCGTATCAGTTATATCCATTACTTCTGCATTCTGAATCTTGCATTCGATGATGACACACACAAACCAGGATGAAGATGAGGGAGCTGACTTTGAGAGAAAAGCAAGCAATTTGGATGCTAAAAGAAAAGAGGAAGTCAATTAGAGCTATAGCAAAAACAAAGGGCATGGAGAAATCAAGAGTTTGATAACTACCAGCGACACCAGCAACCAACCTGATCGGCTGAGAAAACAACAGTAGTTGATGACAGGCAAATCATAAAAGCTGTGAAAATTAACCCTAAAAGATGTGTCTGTAAAATCACCAACAACTTCCAGAAAGCTGGGGTGATGCACTGACAATCTACTGTCCTCAGGAGACTTTGACACAGAATTACAGATGATACACAGCAAGATGCAAACCTCTGACCAGCACCAAAAATAGAAAGGCAAGATTAGAGTTTGCAAAAAAGCACAAAGGTGAGCCAGAAGAGTTTTGGAACTGTGTTTACGGACCGATGAGACAAAGATGAACCTTTATCTAAGTGATGGGAAAGCAAAAATGTGGAGAAAAAAAGGGAACTGCGAAAGATCTTGCCTACCAATATTCAAGAAAATGCCACCAGATTCATTGGGAAGTGCTTCATATTGCATCAGAACAATGACCCAAAACACCCTGCCAGTTCAGTCAAGGAATTTATAAGGGCAAAGAAATAGAAAGTCTTAGATTGCCCAAGTCAATCTCCAGATTTAAATCCGATTGAACATGAATTTCACCAGCTGAAGAGGAGAGTAAAGGCAGAAACTCCCCAAAACAAGCAACAACTGGAATTTGCTGTATTAAAAGCTGGGAAAAGTATTTCAAAGGATGAGACCAAGAGTCTGGTGATGTCGATGGGTCACAGACTCACTGCTGTGATTGTGCACAAGGGATCTGCAACTAAATAATAGCTTTTAATCTTTTATATCTGCCTTATGTTCGACTGTCCCAACTTATGCTCACGTCAATGAGTGGGATGAACTCTAAAAGTGCTGTTCTTTTTATTTGGTAAAACATGTATGTGTTGAAATGGCTAATAATGAAATGTGACATTCTGTAGTTTTGTCTCATATTCATCTTTTAATCATATTTGCAAATGTCTTGATTCCACAGCCAACAGAGCAATTTTGTCTTTACTGTTCCAATACTTTTGGAGGGCACTGTACTTCATTACACATGGCTACTTCTTAATGGCTAGAAATGTAAAAAGACACTTTTTGAAAGACTTCTACCAGTAGTGGCAAACTGGCCCATTCTAGCCAGCCAAACCTTGACCCCTTGGTGGTGATTCACTGGTACCAGACACAAAGCTCTAATCCATATTTTACCTCAGTCTTGTTTTAATCTGTCTCCTGTGTTTTAAGAGGCTTGTGTTGTCCTAATGTGACTCTGAGACCTCTGCACTCATGGTTTGCTTTTCCTCCCTTGATATCTGAGCTTTTTCTCTGTCCAGCTGCGATATAACGCCTGAAGCCGAAGCACACGCTCTCCTCTGAGGCGACAGCGCTCACACTGATGAGGAGAGTTTGAGCAAAGGCAGTGATGGAGATAGAGACTCTTTGGGAGAGTGACAAACAGATACAATCAGAAAGAATAAGAATGGCAATTAATGAATGAGACAGCAAGAAACAGAGATTGGAGGAGTGGCTGAAGTTCAGACGGGAGTTCTGATGGTACTTTAATGAAGTGTTCTCTAAAAGGAACAAGCGTTTTTGGAGCAAGATCACACACATAAACTCACTGACTCAATGGCTGTGCTGAGACAGAGCCAGGAGGTTATAGCCACAGTCATCAAGATAAAGGAGCAGAGGAGAGAAAAGAAAACTACAAGGGTCATTTTATGAAGAATATGTAAGTGGTGCCAGGATATTGCTATGTGTTTGCTAGGTGGCACTCCTTACCCCTAAATTAGGATGCGGTCACATTTAAGACACAGCCATTTCAATAGGAATCTAATTTCACATAAGGGTGAAAGGTTTCCCCATGCAAATTTTGAATTGGGTTCAAGCTGTTGGTCATGTGAATTTGCTGCGGTGACCAACAGAAAACTTCTTGGTGTTAAAGTGAATTCTGTGTGAATGGTGCTTCATTACAGGATTAATAATAGACCATGGGCCTGCACATTTTGCAGCACCTGCACCTTTAAACACATTAAACCAACTTGACGTAATTTTTCAACATTACTGTATTCCATTAGTGCAGATTTGCATAACATTTTGAATAATTTCAGTGAAAAATAGTAGCAAATATTCATGTGAAATGGCCTTAGCCTGTTATCCTATGACGCAATAAGCTGACAAGCAATTCATATGTCTACACTGAAAACGAATGTCATAACATAAAACACAGCCTGTTTTGTCCATACTTTATCCAGTTTGGGCAAAGAATAGTTTGGAAGTCAATGGGATCTGAAACTGTTTGGTTAACAACATTCTTCAAAATATCTTTTTTTTGTGTTCCACAGAAGAAAGAAATGCATACAGGTTTGGCATTACATGAGTGGACTATCTCTGATTAAAAAATTAAAAAAAAAAAAAAAAGTTACTTTTTACCTCGCAATCCTGACTTTTTCTTGCAGTTGTGAGTTTATATCATGCAATTCTGAGAAAAGAAGTCAGAATTGTGAGATAAAAAGTCGCATATACCTTTTTAAAAAATTTTATTCAGTGGCGGAAGCGGGCTTCCATAATAAACCCTTCCAATTTCTTACAATCGACTACATTTGCATTCAGATCTGTCTCAATCCAATCAACAATCAATGGATAGAACCAAGTTCCGCACTACTTTTCATCTAATTTGGATATACGCCACAATGTGGAAGAAATTATCTGTCGCTACTTTCATTACATTGCAACTTATTAGTAGATGTTATTTGAAGCAGGATTTTGGACCAATGAGATTTCTCTATGGGGAGGGCTACTCAACACAAAACTGCATAAATAGACAAACTGTCCTGATGCTTGTCACTGTATCATGTGGGGAAATGCTCATCCTGAGCAGACCCATCCCACAGAACAGTTGTCACTCTGGAGTGTGATACATGACATGGACAGATGTTCTGACAAATGGGACTGTATCATTATCAGTTGCTCAATAAAGACCCTTTCATCTGATTGTAAAACTAGTACTCTTCACAACAAAACCTGCAGTGAAAAAAGGTGGAATTCATTCCAATTGTGAAGCTTTGTAATGGGCTTCACCAGGCCGAGCCGCCATGGGGATTGGGTGGTGGTCGAAGCCCAGCCTGATGTATTTAAGTCAAGGCATTTAATCTGGCTACATTCTCCCCAACAGCCCCACAAGACACATCTCTATCCCTCTGACTGACACCTGGGCTCCACCGCTGGCCAGCATGCCGCTTGGGCCCACCTGCTCGCCACACATACCGCAAAGCAAACATTTCAACAGTTAGGCCGACTTTAAAAGCTCCACGCGACTTAATGAGAAAGAATCCGAGGTCTGCGTTTCACCTCTTTCTATGTCTCTCTCTCACTCTCTAGAGGGCATTTAGAACTGCCCATTAACGGCCAAAGTGTGGATTTCCTGTGAAATAATGACTGTGCCCTCCACATGGTTCCCGTCTAAATACTCAAGAACACTTAGTTAAACATGAAGCCTGGTGATCGGCAATCGGAATGGGATTGCTTCCAGCTGTGCCACTCCGACCAACATCCAGAGCAGGAGATTCTTTCTTTATTGATGCTGTAGCTTATGTTGGCTTTGCTGTGGAATAACAGGGTGGGTGTGAAGTGGTCAGCCATTCACTTAGTCCCAATCCCCCCAGCATGATTTCACTTTCAGATTGCAGTCAAACTACTCTGTGCCTGGAGGTGACCTGACAGACTCTTGGATAGCTTAGTTTCATGGCGAAGGGCTGTGCTGTGACTCCTCAGAAGTCCACTTTGTTCCTGGAATTTTCTGGTTGATGAATAAGAATAGTGAACAAGAACAGATTGTAGTAATGTTAAAAGCCAAAGGGTAGCTGTCTCAGATGCACTTTTTAAGGACTGTTTCGTTTAACCATTGGTGCAAGCATTGATACTGATGATGTATTACTTTTCCCCCTTAAAAGTGTCGCAATATTGCAGTGCTGAGTTTCAAGTCTGCAATAACTTCCCATAAGCTATGTGAAAATGCATATCTTAGAAAGGTCAGCAAACTAGATTCAAATTTCAGTATGTTCATCTCAGAGCCCCCCTTTTATGTACTATAAAGATTTTACTCTATGATTTACCAAACGAGCTCTGATGTGTGAATAAAAGATTGACTAAAGCCATTTCTGCAAAATTGAGAAACAATTTCTCACTTTGTACTATATTGCTATTTACTATCAAGAAATATGTTGAGAATTAATTTTTACAGGTCAAATACTTTGATTTCTAAATTTGAGCCAAAACAGTTAAAATAGTCTGTCGACTTAAGACGCTTTGGAATAAGTAATGCACTTTTTAAGGACTGTTTCGTTTAACCATTGGTGCAAGCATTGGCACTTTTATGTACTTTTATGGTGTCCTTTTTGAAGCTCAAAGGTCCAGTGTACATTCACTGTAATTGCATGGAAAAGAGCTTCTCCTTTTTGTCTTCAGAGTTTCTCCTTTTTGTGTTCCACGGAGGAATACAGCTTTAGAAAGTCAGGAAGGTGAGTAAATGAAAGTGTTTAATCATAACCAAAAACTAAACACTCTGTACCTAGTCTTGCTCATCAGGTAAGTTTTAATTACGTTGTACTGTTGCACTGTATTATTAATGTCCCTACCTATATTCATAACTTTGCTTTATTTAATATTAATTTAGTTTTCATATTGTGCCTATGTCACCCAAATAACGAGCAAAGCAGATTTTAATTACAAGCAGCTCCACAAAACAATTACACTTTAAAAATATATTCATTATTATTATTAGTCATTATTCACGTAATACACACATTTCATGGCCACTCTAATGTGATTATCAGTCAAAGCTCTAGGAAATGATGCATTCTGATGTTCTGCTAAATCCCACATCCACATCCAAATTTATGAACTCGCCAGTTGCGCCTGTGCGCGCTTGTGAGTTAGAGAGAGCGTGAGTGAGAGAGAGAGAGAGAGAGAGAGAGAGAGAGAGAGAGAGAGAGAGAGAGAGAGAGAGAGAGATCTGTTACTGTTCATCACTCACACCAGCTGCAGCACCAGCTCGGACATTATAAACTCTCCATCCCAAATCCTGGAATATCAAAAGGAGAATCATCGGACATAATGTGGATTTATCAAGCTCTTCTGTGCGTCTTACTGTCTGTGGATGCGGGTGAGTGACCAGCGCGTAACGCACACGTGAAGTCAAAGTGCGTTATTGATCAACTGATCGTGTTTTAATTCGAGTTGAGCACAGTACAGATATGTCACTGTTAGATTGCTTTGAGAAATATTGCTTAGATTAAACAGAAGTTCATCAGGTTATGTATTTATGACTACTTCATGTTGTTTTTGAAAAATAGGCTAATTGATGTGCTTGTTTATAAATGCATTTTGAGGGGAACTGTGAATGTGGGGATATTGGATGTTATTTTATGCATGTCCTGTATTTAAGACTGTACTCTCTCTCTCTCTTTCCCGTGCAAAAGCTTAACATGGTGATCTAATATCTTATTTACTGCAGTCATACTAGTGAAACTACAAGCCATTGGTATCCTCATAAGAAATGAAACAAAATGACAAAAATATTCCAGAGGATTCTTCCTCTGTACATTGTACACTGTAGACTCCCAATGCTCTAAAATTGGGTTTAATTAAACTTTATTACCTTTGAATGAAGTTTAATTGTTGCCAAGTGGTTATGACCAGTGGGTTAAGACCAGCTGTAAGTTCATTGCACTTTTCAGCCACTTTGAATGACTTTACTGATGAAGAAACTTGAGCTGAAATTCTAAACTCTTAGAAATTCAAGGTAATATTATAAAGATGACATTTTTTACAGTGTATAGATGAAATTATGGTTATCGTGGTAAATTGTTGGAAGGTTAAGGATTGCAGAAAGAGGAGCTCATCTTTTACTCCACACAGAGTGACTGAGGGGTTCTTTGAGTTGAAAATCAATTTAAAGTCAGTTTAATAAAATAAAATCCTCGCAGCGTTTGGGTGGAAAACTAAAAGTACAAATAAACAGTCCAAGGGGTTTTTAATATATGTTTAGGATGCCATAGTTTTCAAATTGTCCCCATTCACTCTAATGTATATTTGGTTTGGATTTTACAGAAATCCATTGACCTTTTCTCATGTTTCAGTCTCATAAACTGAAGCCTGAAGATGTTACATGCATCACGTAGTGCAGAAGATATGGGCTGGTGTGGCCTAGTGGTCAAAGATCTGGGCTGGTAGGTTGTAGGTTCAAATCCCACAAGTGTTAATCTATTGTGTCTTTTAAAAAGACACTTTTCTGCAGTATCATCTTGAGGGGGCCTGAAACTGTAAAAGGTTTATAAAAGCACCAACATATACGCTACTTTTACTTCCTGTTTCACTGAAGAAACTGATGCTGAATAACAGTGACATGCATCGTTAGATGCGCTACAGCAATGCAACAGACCCTTCCCAGAGTGCACATTTCACGCAATGGGCAAAAGCACATATGGGGTGAATGGACTCTCTAAAGCGGGCGTTATCGACGTGCTGTGCAACATCTGGACAGAGCTGTTTCCCCCATATTTCACCATTGCAAATATTCACCGGACCAGATGTGCTGCGTAAACAGAACGAGAAGTTCTTCAAACTTTCACTGAAGCTTTAGGAAAGGAAAGGACATTAGTTAGTCAGACTGAAGCCATTAATGCTGATGTTTTTCTGATGCCCGTCCTCATTGCTACCATAAACATCATCCCGTTGTTATTTAAGAAAGAGTTTTAGCCAAATCTAATAAGCAGGCTGGGAGATAAAGATGCCCCCGACAGGCCAGAAAGAGGAATTTAAAAGAGTCTAATTGGAGTGCTGAAGGAAAAGATCAATGTTTGAAGAGCAGCTCGATGAAATCCAGATGTGTTCAGATGCAGCCCAAACATTAATAATGTGTTCTCACCAAAACCGCTTCAGCCACAGGAGTTCGGCTGGAGATTCGGCAGCACTGCGCGTGTCTGAAGCAAACTGCGTGTTACCTTACACCTCTGATTTTCAACAGTTTACCAAATCACTTGATAATCAGGGCACCGGGCCCAGGACTACTGCGCAGAGCAGATCCAAGTTCATGCCCACGCTGAGTGAGATAACAGCATATGGGAGAGATATGTGGACTTCTGCTATTAGATTTTAAAAGGGATAGTTCACCTAAAATTAAGTGAGCTTGCCTGTCAAACATAAAACTATGTAACATTATACAAACTTGGCTAAGTATCATGAAATTAGTCAATACAAACTTGTATGCCCTATGCTTTGTAAGTCATTCAATAGATTTGTGTGAGGAGTTATTATTCATTGGTAACATTTGTGATTCAGTGATTCTTGAACAATGATTCCTACAGCAAATTGTTTAGTCCAGTTTGTGAGCAACTGAAATGTTTTCAAAGAATAATCTGGTCAGTTTAGTCCTGTCCCAGATGCCGCCCTAAAGGTGCAGTCACATTTACTGTTGTGAAATTTCATGGTCAGTCCAATAGGAATCCACATGATATGGAGTTGCATCTGAGGGCAAATAAGTTCCCCACACAGATTCGCTCATGTTCAAGTTGGTCACGCAAATTTGCCATCCTGACCAGCAGCATATCAGAGCTGTGCTTCATACAAATCTATGCTACTGACAATGAACACATGAACTGTTTTTTGTGTCAAGCCTGGAATTCACTTGAATTTTGCTGATGTGGCCCTAAAGGCCTCAATATACTCATGGCGAAGTTCTTTTTCATTCTTCGCTTAGGGGTAAAAAGAAGTTTGAAATCCCTTTGCAGTGGTATACTATAAGCGAACATCCCGACTCTACCTGCAGTACTGAGAGAAGCGTTTGGATTAATATTTTAATAAGTGCTGCATCCTTTTTTCTGCAATTTGGCGACACAGTGTCACTTTGAATTTTTCGGTTTCTGCTATAAAGCAACTCTTGAGTGTGTTCACGATTTTACTCTTGGACATCTGACCTTGATGGACTGAACAGAAGAAATTAACAAAAAAGATTTCCACATCAAAGAAGGCGGAGCCATGAACAAATCATAGTTCAAAGATGTTTACCAGCAGACCTAATTTTTCCAGAAAGTTAGATATGGCAAGCTGTTTCAAATTTCCAAAACGAACTACAAATGAACTTGGAATGACATTGCACCAGTTTGTTCTTAGCTTTTGCTTGAAGTTTATGGGGTTTTAAAGGGGTAGTTCACCCAAAAAAATAAAATTCTGTCATTAATTACTCACCCTCATGTCGTTCCAAACCTTTAGGACCTTCGTTCATCTTTGGAACACAAATTAAGATCTTTTTTTATGAAATCCGAGCTTTCTGACCCAAGAATACTTTTTGTGTGCAAAGAAAACAAAATAATAACTTTAATCAACAATTCAAAAAGTATTCTTGTAGCTTCATAAAATTAAGGTTGAACCACTGATGTCACATGATGGACTACTTTAATGATGTCCTTACTACCTTTCTGGACCTTGAATGTGTCAGTTGCATTGCTGTCTATGCAGGGTCTGAAAGCTCTCTGATTTCATCAAAAATATCTTAAAGGGGTCATATGACGTTGCTAAAAAGAACATTATTTTGTGTATTTGGTGTAATGCAATGGTGGTTTATGTGGTTTAAGGTTCAAAAAACACATTATTTTCCACATACTCTACATTATTTTTACTCCTCTATGCCACGCCTTTCTGAAACGTGCTGATTTTTACAAAGCTCATCGTTCTGAGAAGCGAGGCGTGCTCTGATTGGCCAGCTATTCAGTGCGTTGTGATTGGCCGAATACCTCAAGCATGAGACGGAAATGTTACGCCCCTTACCGTATTGTGATGCCGTGTCCTGGCACGACGACACAAAAACAATAAAACCCATTACAAACGAGGCATTTGTTGCATCCAGTGGGGACATAATTACTTGTTATAATGACTTATACTGCGCCGCGTAAACATTACGATGTCTGCATTTGTGATCGGAGAAACGACAAACAACAAGCACTAACGTTACTCTACACAGCTCAAAACTCGCGTTTGAATAGTCAGTGGCAAATTCTTTAAATATGAAAACATACTTACAGGCTGTGAGTCAGAAGTGTCAGACTGTCCTTGCAAAGTTAGAATTGCCCCACTTTATAGAAACAGTCTTTGAGCACAGCTGACAGGCTACTCCCAGGTTCAGGAAATAGTCCTCCGTTAAAATCCGCTGCACACACTCTAATATTTGGGTTGAACTGTTCTGGAACAGTGTTGTAAATACAACTTAACCACTGATTTCTAGTTGTGTCCTCTTTTGGAAGCCCAAAGAAAGTAGTTTCGCTTTCACAACAAAACACAGCGTCTCCAGGACATGGCGCTGGCGGCAGCAACAATACTACAGCGAGAATACAAATCATGCCCTCTTTCTTTGCGTATACATTTGGGCAGTGTTTTGCAAACCTCCCCACACTGTGACATAGACGTGTGGTGGCGTGTTTGAATGAGCTGTTTTAGGGGCCGTGGTCGAGTCTTAACTTTTATAAAGAATATCTCTTTGGTTTTGAGACTTTAGTCTTTGCAACTTCAGGGATCTTATCTATGCACGAACAGCTTGTAACACTCCAAAGACAAAGGAAAACTTGAAATCGCATCATATGACTCCTTTAATTTGTATTCTGAAGATGAACGAAGGTCTTACGGTTTTGGAACGACATGAGGCTCAGCAATTAGTGACAGAATTTTCATTTTTGGGTGAACTATCCCTTTAAGCCCTTGCAGTAGTAGTTCACTGCGGAGTCCATCTCACTACAAATTTAGCAGAAGTGTGCTTTGAAGGTCTGCAAATGGGTAATTGTTAGCAACCTTGTGAAACCTACAAATGCAACACCTTTGTTGACTTCAGACGGGCATCACAAGTCCGGAAGCCTTAAATACACATGAAGTGCATGAACTGTCTGACTCAGTGGTTCAGTTTCTGCTGTTCTCCAGTTAAAAGCTCACTCTTGAGAAGGTTATCAGTGAATAATGTCTTACACAGTGTGTTCCTCACACAAATGTTTCATATGATTGAGAAGACTTGAAAAGCTGTGCATGAGTTGTATAGACAACATTGACAAGACAATAAGAGACGATAATGACATAATTTTAAGTTTTGGGTGAACTGTCCCTATATAGTCAACATTTAATAGTGCAGATCAGAAAATAACAACTGTAAGGAAGATGTTGGACCTGAAAACACTAAAAAGAAGACGTTTTAGTGTGGGAGTTACAATGTGAGCTTTGCACATGTATGTAAGCTGACTTTGGAAATGTCCTCGGACCACCAGAGTGCAGTGAATCATGACAGTCTGGGCCCCTCTCTCTGGCCTCTCATTCATTTCTGCAGAAGAGACAGTCATTAAATAGAAACCGAAACCTGATTTTGCTAATGTGAAAGGATATAAATGCTGAGGAGTCTAGTTATGTTTACTCTGCTTGCTTTTGTTTAACACTAAAGAATCTTGAAAATAATGTATCACATTTTATGCTTGAAAATATTAAGCAGCACAACTGTTTTTTTTTTTTTTGTTTGTTTGTTTGTTTTACATTTATAATAATAAGAGATATTTCTTGAACAGCAAATCAGCATATTTGAATGATTCCTGAAGGATCATGTGACACTAAAAACTGGAGCAATGACTGCTGTAAATTCAGCTTTGGAATATAAAATATAAACAGTTGTTTTAAATTGTAATAATATTTCACAATAGTACTGTTTTATGTAATAAATGTAGCTTTGGTGAGCATAAGAGACTTTCAAAAATATGTGAAAAAAAAAAAAAAAGTTTACAGACCCTTAAATTTTGAATGGCAGTCTAAATATTATAAAAAGAATTAAATGCATAATTTAAAAAAAAAAACTGGTTACAAAGAGGATGATTATTTAAATTTCAATTAAAACAAATTTTTTATATGTATGTAGCCTATTGAAATGTATTACTGATGTAAAACAAAACAAACATTTAAAAATAATACTATTTAAAAGTCATTTTACATCACACTCTAAAGAGGGTAAAAATCTGTCAAATTATATCAGTTTTAAGTCCCAGAGACACAAATTGGGCACAAATGGCACCATTTCCTGAGAACGACCCTTCTTATAATGTGTGTGACGGCTCCCACGTGTGAGATTATGAGTGTACATGTACGTGTGTGTTTAAGTATCTGCATATGTGTTTGTGTTTAATCTCCTTGTCTCTTTTGTTCAGAGTGCAGGAAACAGACATTACAAAGGTATCAGAAAAGTGAAAACAGCCGGCTGCTTTGTACAGACTGTCCGGAATCTCCTCGAATTAGAAATCTCTCGCTGGATGACTGCGCATGCAAATGCAGCAAGAGCAAGAAGCCCTGCAGGTGACGCACGCACATGTAATCAAACAAGGGATAGTTCACCTAAAAATGACAATTCTGTTATCATTTACTCACCCTGATGTTGTTTTGTTTTACTTTGGAACATAGAATAAGATATTTGGAGTGTTTTAGTCCATACAGCTGAAGTCAGTGGGGACCAGTGTAGTTTTGAACCCCAATGATTGGACGAAAACATTCTTCAGAATATCTTCTTTTATGTTCTGCAGAACAAATTAAGTAAAATTAAGTCATTTTCATTTTTGTGTGAACAATTGCTTCAACAAATGAGACCCTCATCTGGTCCAGGTGGATCTCTGAACAGTTGTCTTTAGTTTTCTTGGTTTTCTCTACTTGCCTCCTTACAGGGCATTCTACTTTGACCACATAAACAGGAAATGTCACTTGCTTCCCTTCGACCGCTTCTCTGAAGGCGCAAAAAGAGAGCGAAAACCCAATTATGACCTTTACGAGAAGAAAGGTAAATATTTGCAATACTTTTTCAAGCAAGTTCACTCACACTTGACTTTTTACTTTTATTCCTTCTAAAGTTTCCTAGAAATGTTTTGTTGTAATACCGAGCAAATGCCAGTCGTGTTTGTTTAGATCACTGGTTTTAAAGTGTGAAATTACCGCTTCCTATGTATAAAATCACCTCTGTCATTGTAAACAACACAAGTTTAAGACATTTGGCAGCAAGCAGCAAACAAAGTATAAGAAAGCATGACGATAAGTGTTAACATTAACAAGATGCCGTATGTTTATGTTTCCAGCAAGAACTGGAGTTGAACAGTTAGATTTATGCCGTAATCAACAGTAAAACTCTTGTTTGGAGACTTAAATCACCTCAGGATGTCAACGAAATGTGTAATCTGTAAACAACATTTATAGTTTCAGATTATATGAATATCTGTGTGACGTATGTTTTCCACAGACTATGTGAAAGAGTGCATCATTGGGTCAGGTGTCAACTACAAGGGAAGAAGATCATTCACAAAGACTGGAATTACGTGTCAAGCCTGGAATATGTCCATCCCACATGAACACAAGTAAAAATTTACTTTAATGATTGAAAATAATTAAACCAGAAAGCGTTTTCATTTTTAGAATAAAGTACCCCTAAAAATTTGTCTCACCCAATAGAAATGCTTTGCGGAGGAACAGGATCTTGCAAGGCGTCGACATGCCCCATTGTGACGCATCTTGATTCCTTAGTGAATCAGGTTCTACAACAATGCAGCCGGTGCATTCAAATAAAGCACAAACAATTTAAATTAATAAAAATAGCAAATCACTTCTATTTACACTTTATGTGAATAGCATCTATCACTCTTTGCACTTGTATACAAGATGCTAATTGTTGCAATTTGCACTGTGTGCAAACATTATCTAACAATATTTATACTCAGAGTAAATAGCATTTAAGTTCTGTTGGACTTCATGTAAATAGCATCCACCTTTTTTTACACTCTGTGTAAATATCTGCAATTAATAAACTATGCTATTCATAGTGAATTGTCTCTTAAACCACCCACTCCTCTGTAATTCATTCTCTCAGTAAACTTCTCATTTGCAACATTCATATGGCCTCTGACAGCTAGCAATTTTCGCAGTAGTCCTCACTGTTCCTAGTGCAGACTTAGCCATTAGCCATTAATCGCCGCCAGCATGCTGTCTGCCAACAATCACTGATTAGTCTAGACTGCAGATGAGATTGCTTTCAGGCCTGGTCGTTTGAGAGTCATCTTTCTGACAACAGAAGTTAATTGGGACTGTACGGAGTGATGCCTTGACTCGACTCAACACGAGCCAATCTGGTTAATGTGGTCAATTGTTGCCAGGTCCTTGTTAGCCAAGATGTTATTAGTTCTACGAGTTATGCCGCTTACAAGCTGTATAAAGATTTTAGAGGTGAGAGAATGAAAGAAAGATAGAGAAAGAATGAGAGGAGGAGGATTTATGGACTGAAGTCATGTTCTGTCTGCCCTCCAGCTGAGCTCACAAAGCCGCAGACACATTAAAATACGAGCAGCATTCGAGGCTAGCGCAGATGCTAATCCAGACCTTCTCCTCCCTGTGGATAACAGTACTTTCCGACTTCGATTCCCTTCGAACCTTTTTCCATGTGATAAGATCTTTTTCCTCTCAGCTTCTCAATCTATCCACCAGCACAATGTGTCCACCTGCCCCATCCATTCGGCCAAGCCAAATGGGGAGACAGTAGAAAATGCTCAGAGAGAAGGTGATGAGAACCAAGTAAATCTTCTCTGAGAAGACAAAAAATGCAAGCCCTTTTTCTACCAATAAGGAGAAATGCCACTTTTTGAGATGTAAACCTTTTGTTCAAACACAAACAAAAGGTTTCCAATAAATGACCAATTTCCAACCCATATGGCTTCCTGGTGTTGTAAATGGGATTAAGGAAAGTTTAACATTTAACATGCATTCAGAGTGCGAGAGTGTCTGTTGGCAGCCAGAGAGAAATAGCTGGCTAACATCTGTTAGCACAACATCATTAGCTGTAGAGATCTCAGGCCTCATGTGGAACCAGCCACAAGATCCAGATGCAGGAACACAGTCCATTCCAGCACAGCACGCCTTTCGTAACTCAGTTGTTCAAGCAATTCATCTGCTCTGCATGGGTTTTGTTTAGATCGTATCGTGATTTGGTGCCATTCTAACTTATTTTGATGTTTTAGAAGCAACGGGAGTTTTCCAGATCAATTCAAAGGTTTCTGTTCACTTAGATTTAGATCATCAGATAGCATCTGTTGGGGCACAATGTGCTTGGTTTACATGGTTGTTAGCTGGTCCAGGCTGGTTTAGATGAATGATTCAAATCAACCTGGTAGAGCGGGGTGTCCAAACTTAGTCCTGGAGGGCCACTGTCCTAGTTAGGGTGTCCATATGTGCCATTTCTACGGGACACGTCCTGCCCAGGATTTTTTTATTGCCTAAAACATCCAAAGTAGTTTGACCAATAACATGCAGGTATTGTACATAATCGATCAATCGTGGCACGTGAGAAGGTGAGAACGATCAAAGCGATGCAAATACATGCACGTGTTTGTTTGTTCGTTCGACTTGAAGCTGTGTACCGATCATTGTATGACACCAAAAGTACCGCGAGAGCGATTTGAAAGCATAAGGAGCCGTCTGCTCTGCTCTCTATAGCTCTCATGAAATAATGTCATACAACGATTGATCTGCACAGTGCAAACAGCCAAAACCTGGATATTTTAGGCGATATAGAAATCCTGTCAAGGGTGCATCTCGTAAAAATGGCCCATATGGTCACCCTAGTCTTAGTCCTAGTTATGGCCGCTTTTGAAACACTGCCTCATGAAGCTTCGAAACCTTTGCAAATCATTTTGTTTGAAAACAGTGGTTTGGAGCACGTATCAAAATGCCAAAGTCATGTGATTTCAGTAAACAAGGCTTTGTTACGTCATAACTGTTTCGAAACATTTCTCTGTGAACCTGTGACTCATGCGAGTTCACTGAGAGTTTATTTCAGAGTTTAGCTCCAACCCTAATTAAAGACACCTGAGCATGAGCTAATCATGGTATTCAGGGCTAATCATGGCCCTCCAGGGCAAGATTTGTGGAGGGTACCTGTGGAAGACTATCCATACTGCTTTTTTGTGTAGGACTTGGTTGACCAGAGGTGTCCAATCTTGCTCCTGGAGGGCCAGAGTTTAGCTCCAGCCTTCTCCAACATACCTGTTCAGAATTATTTGTAAGGCCTGGGACACACTAGATGATTTTCATATCTTAAACCATTTTTAAAACCATGGGAGACCACAGACATGAAGGCAGTTTCAACCAATTTTTTACCAAATCGTAACAACACCACACAATAGAGGATTTTTTGGACAAAGCGACAAGCTTTGTGACAAAACTCAAATCGGGTCGCACCCCCCAATCTTTCAGGGGTGCAAATCAGGCTTAAAATCGGCCTTAAAATCTGATCTTTTAGGCTAATTGAGCTGATCTATTCAATCGGTGTTCCAAAAGACCAGTTGTGTCCATTCCTGCTCCTGAAACTCTGCAACGTTCTTCTCCAACCTGTTCCAACACACCTACCTGGAAGTTTCTAGTAATCTCGAAGACCTTGATTAGCTAGTTCATATGTATTTAAGTAGATTTAGGGCTAAACTCTGCAGAACAGTGGCCCTCCAGGAAGGAGCTGGACACTCCTGAATAAGACTGTTTGATCACAATAACTGAATTTTTAACTCTGTTTTCCCTCTCTTATTTTCTCTCTTTAAATATACATCAGTTTCAAGCCTGCCAGACACAAAAAGTTTGACCTGCGTCAGAACTTTTGCCGAAACCCGGACAATGATCCAAGCGGACCCTGGTGCTTCACTGAACTCACTGAGACTCGGCACCAGGAATGTGGGCTGCCCATGTGTTCAGAAGGTTAGAGATAACTTCATCAATACTATATATAATATGTGCTTTCGTGTCTGTGCAAATCTGTATTTGAGAGTACCGTATGCCAGTATATTTGTGTGTGTTGTACTGTCTGCATGACAGTGCACTATTGTTATATGTGCATTTGGTGTTTGTTATACATATGTGCATGTATGTTTGTAGTGGAGTGTATGAAGTGTAATGGGGAAACATACAGAGGGCCCATGGATCACACAGAGAGTGGGAAAGAGTGCCAGAGATGGGACTCACAGAAACCTCATAAACACACCTACCAGCCTCACAGGTACACATTCACAAGTACACACACACACACATGCACACACCAATTGTGTGATTTACAACATGCTCCTCTATATCTGTATTTACTGTATAGGCATGTAGGTAAAGGCCTGGATGACAACTACTGCCGCAATCCCAATAAGGATGTGCGTCCGTGGTGTTACACAATGGACAAAAACACACCATGGGAGTACTGTAACATAAGTGTGTGTGGTATGTTCACTTTTCCACCTTTCAATCTATAAAACATACATGCTTTTGAATTTTAGCTATGTTTCTAGTTTTGTTTTGTTGCAATATTGTGTTATACTGTGATCCAAACCCATTTTTATTATATTATACAAACAAATTATTATATTATGTAAGTGTTCAAGTGTTACTCCTATATTTCATCCATAGCATGTTTCCAATGGAAACATTTTTCAAATGCTGATGCTTGGAATTCCTGACATTCCCTCTCTCTTTCTCTCGTTCAGACTCAGATAAGGATGTGGAAGTGGAGGTGACCACCTCTTGTTTTCAGGGTCAAGGAGAGGGTTATAGGGGTACAGTCAATGTGACCCCTGCAGGTGTGACCTGTCAACGCTGGGACGCCCTCTTTCCTCACAACCATTCATATACACCTCATAACTATAAATGCAAGTGAGTCATGCTACACTTATGTTTTTCAGGACACCTTAGCATGTTGCTGTGTGATTGCTAGGACTTTGTTAGGTAGTTGCTGGGTGATATAGCTAAAATATGTAAAATATTAAAATGTATATTTTGTGTATTTCAGTCACACTTTGCCATTAACAAACCATTAACTACAACTTTTGCCTCAGTTAACTCCTATTTTGCTGCTTATTAATAGTTAATAAGATAGTTGTTAAGTTTAGGTATTGGGTAAGATGTAGAATATGGTCATGCAGAATATGTGCTTTATAAGTACTAATAAACAGCCAATATGTTAATAATAGGCATGCTAATAAGCAACTACTTAATAGTGAGAACTGGTCCCTACACTCAAGTGTTACCTATATTTCTCACAGCCTTTTGGTGAATCTTATTTACCACCAAACAGCTACTGAAACCAATTAGATTCAGATTATTTGATGAAATAAAGTGAAATACAACAAAAAATGTAGAAGCCATGTTTTCTACAATGTTTCTTGCTAAATTATCGTTTTCAACAATATACAGTACAGCAATATTTACCACATTCATTTTAAATAAATGGAAATAAAAATTATTTGAATCATTTAATCAGAGTTTTGAATCAGTATGACAGTTTGATTTCTGTTTTAACATTGTCATACTAGCAGGTTTTGATGTACACTTGAGGAAACGTAGTGACCAAATAAAAAAGTGCATTAAATTTCACTATGATGCTTAATTTTATGTTTCCAGCAAAAACATTGCAAATATACAGCATTGTAAATATTTTAAACATTGCCCTAGTTGCTAGGTGGTAGCTTATTGGCGAAAGTCCAAAGGAGCAAATAAAGGTTTTTTTTTTGTTTGTTTATTTTGTTTTTTAATATTTTAGCCCCTAGTTATGGAATGATTCTAGAATTTGGGGTCATGACATTCTGTAAAAAAAATGGAAGAAAAATATACATGCAAAAATAATTTTTTGTCCCACTCAGGGATCTCAGGGAGAACTTTTGCAGAAACCCTGATGGCTCTGAAATTCCCTGGTGTTTCACCACAGACCCAAAAGTGCACAAAGCTTTCTGTACTAACATCCCCAGATGTGATTCAGAAAGCTCTGACAGCACAGGTGAGCCCACACACACTTCTTACACACTTACACACACTCTAACACGTGTATTGCACCGCATGGCTAGGAATCATGAACCATATTTAGCCACATAATGAATTTTGTTGTTCCAAAACGCTTAGCTCATCATAATTTACAAGAATTTTAATGATGAAAGACAAAGATGTTTTGCGCACAGGCACCATCATGGACGTATGGAGACTGCCTGTAAAGATCTGGCACCCAGCTCGAGTGTGGTTTTTTTCTGGGTACCCTCGCATTCCCCTTCGTCTGTGTCACACAAACAGTCCTAAAAGAAAAGGATTCTTCTGTACAAATTGTGTTAGAATAATCTCTTTTTTAATGTATGTTCCAGCTTTGTGTTTCAAAAGACACATTTCTCACCAGAAGAGTCCCTTTGAGGTTTCAGGTCAGAGAGACAGGGCAGTGCCTCTCTGGATCCACTCAAACTTCAGTCAGATGTTGGCACAGACAAAAGCTTTTTTCCCTTACATGTTTGCCAACCACCAATTGTAAAGTGGCCCCTGACGTGAAATTGGCCCTCCCCCACTAATAAAATGCTATTTCAAACATGCTTACTTCATGACAGCATGGATACAATCAGCAAATCCATAAATAATCTAAACATGGAGCTTTGAATAAGCATGGATTTTACTGAAGGTACATGCGTGTGTTTATACATGTTAACATTGTTTATGTTATCTTTACATCAGTTTTATCTGTGCCCTAGAATGTTATGAAGACAACGGGGAGAGTTACCGTGGTAATTTGTCGAAAACAAGATCTGGTATTCCTTGTGGGCTGTGGTCCGACCACACATTCAGGTACATGTTTCCATGAAACCACTGAAACCTTTTAAAGCTGCCATGTGTCATGTTTTTCAAAGTCAAAATACTGTCTATTCCAGCGTTCAAAGAAAACCACTGGCTGCCATTGTCTGAAATCATAAGTATGGAACACGTAATCAATTGTGAATTAGTGTCTATTGTGAATATTAAACTGCTGAAGACTGCTGTTTAAGTATGAAGCCTGCATGGTCTACGTGTATCCATGTGAAAGAGCGTTGGAGGTCGTCACTACAACCTGACAAAATAAAAGTTTGTTTTATCTTGAAGAAATTATGACGGAAATATATTACTATTGCATAATACAATGTACTCCTGGTAATAATAATAATACAGTTTATTAAAACATTATTTTTAAAGGAATTTCACACAATATCAAACCATTTTTCATTCATATTTTTAATTTAAACCACTGTTATGCAGCCCATAACAGGGGCAGTCATGGCCTAATGACTAATAAAAGCAACTGTGAATTTTTCATTTTATTACATTAAAAGATTCAGTTGTTAAAATTTTATGCATTTAGTTGATTACCACCGTTATTTATTTATTTATTATTGTTTTTATTATTTGTATTATAAAATAAAATAAAAACAGACAACACTGAATTTCTGGAAAAGTATTAAATGGACCCTAATAAAGTAGGTTTATTGTTAAAATTTAATCAATCATTAAATTGTTAAATCATTAACATGTTTGGGAATTGAATTGATTAGACAAGATTATCAAAATTTTATTAAACCATTAAAATGGAATACAGAAAAAATTTAATTGAAATAAATATTTAATTGAATAAAAATTAAAAAAAATAAAATTGAATTTGAAAACAAAACAGATTTTATAGGGCCCTAATAACCTAATTGGAAACAGTAAATATTTTTGGAATTCCATTTAGTGACACTACAGTAAAGACACACTGGACATTTAAAATGAAGAATTATCTGTTTCTGTTTCTTTCTTAACAATAGATTTATAATATATGCAGGTCAATCAAATGTTGAATTATATAATAATATAATTAAATAATATTATATAATAACTATAAGTCCTCACTATGTCTTTTTTTATTATTATTATTTTAAGACGCTGTAAGCACTTTCAGTGCTAATCTGTTCCAAAATGTAGTTAACTTAATTATGCAATTAGTGGAAAGATCCAAGATGGCCGGCAAATGAGCGGAATGCTGATATAATATAGTATTTTTTTTTAAAAAAATCAATGCTCAATATTAAGTGATCAATTAAAAATAGCAATAAATAAATTTAATAAATACTGTTTTACCTGAAATCTGTGTATTTTATCCAAAATCTTACCAGATATTTTGTATTGAGCATTGTGTTGATTCATCTTGCATTGCCTGTACTGAAATCAGTTGTGAGTGTTTTGTGCTGTTACACATGGAACACTATTTTTATGGCACCTGACTATGTAGAGCACTTCAAATCAAGGCCCGGGTGTACTTCATTTTCCACGTATGTCTGCGGACCCTCCTGATAATGACAATAATGTCACCCGGACAGTGTGCGAACCATTACAAAACGCGGATGGACAAAGTATACATTGGCTTTGGTCACTCACGATGTTCCATTCCAGTTAGAATGCTGTCTTAGAAGGCAGCTGTCTATGTAGGCAATGAGGCAGTTCACTAGGTTTTGAAATATTTAGCACTTTTTTGCACTTTTGCTCTCTTGTGGGTTCCTGTTGACTCTTGGAACCAGTTTTCTTTGTAGAAGTCATTTATTAGCAGTGATGTTGAGTTTGTTTTGAAAGTCGGTTATCAGGCAGTATTACAACATTGAAAGAGAACTGAGGCAGTGATAACAAACAGAGAAAGGAGAGCCAGGCCGCTCATATTCATCACTGATACACTGAGGACAGAAAATACCACACACTGTTCCACGGGAGAAAAATGCCCCATAAAGCAGCTCGCTCAGCATCCTGTAGTCCCTCAGCTCAGGCAAAGCTGTTAACATCACTTAATTTACAGGAATTTTAAAAGCCAAAATGGCACAGACAGATGGACATGTTGCAGGGGTGACCTCTGACCCCAGGAAGTGCTGTCCCCCGCTCTCAAAACACGGGCAGATAAAAGCCAATCAGCTTCTTCAAACGGCGTCCAGCCAGTGAGTCTGCCTCACATGGGGTCGAAAGGTTGTCTCTGAGAAAACTCAACGTTGGCTTGCTCAGCAGTCACCGGGGACGAGAAATTACTTCTCCACTCTATCACTCTTTACTTCCTATACATTTTTCATTCTGGGTTTTCAGCCCCTGCGATCCGAGGGCTGTCTGTCTCGCTCTAGGATTTATTTTCTTTGTAAGTCAACTGTGTAGAAGTCTCTTGGCATGCAGTTTCGGCCTGGCTTGTGTGTAGCCTTGAGGACAGGTGGTGTAATACGCAGAGCCGCAGCGACTGTTCTGAGTTCATACTTTCGAACTTTTATGGGTGCTGGAGGGATGATATTAATATGATTCCTTCTTTGAACACCTTGTCATACAACGACATACGAGTCAACATTTCCATTCCTCTTGTGCTGGCCTGTTTCTCTGAACTGAGTAGCTGATTTCCTGTTCTTTGTTTTTGTGTGTGTGTAGGAGAGACTTGCAGTCAGTGAAGGCCAGCGCGGGCTTAGAGTTGAACTTGTGCAGGAATCCAGACCGAGATAAGCACGGGCCATGGTGCTACACGTCCAACTCCTCCATTCCCTGGGACTACTGCGGACTAGAGCGATGTGAGTTTCCTACTTCCTGTTTCTCTCCTCTTTTCCCTGGTTAATAGACCAGTGTAGACCAGTATGAATCTTCAAACTGGTCTAATAGGTCTAGCATACCTATTATGTTTGCCAGCATTTTACCTGATGAACTTTGTTGACCAAATCTATCTATCTATCTATCTATCTATCTATCTATCTATCTATCTATCTATCTATCTATCTATCTGTCTATCTATCTATCTATCTATCTATCTGTCTGTCTGTCTGTCTGTCTGTCTGTCTGTCTGTATGCCTTTGTATGTATACATCATCCATCCATCCATTGTCAATCTGTATATTTATCGATCCATCCATCCATCCATCCATCCATCCATCCATCCATCCATCCATCTATCCATCCACTGTCTGTCTGTATATCTATCCATCCACTGTCAATCTGTATATCCATCCATCCATCCATCCATCCATCCACTGTCCGTCTGTATATTTATCCATCCATCCATTCATCCACTGTCAATCTGTATATTTATCCATTCATCCATCCATCCACTGTCATTCTGTGTATATCCATCCATCCATCCATCCACTGTCAATCTGTATATCCATCCATCCACTGTCAATCTGTGTATATCCATCCATCCATCCATCCATCCACTGTCAATCTGTATATCCATCCATCCATCCACTGTCAATCTTTACATCCATCCATCCACTGTCAATCTGTATATCCATCCATCCATCCAATGTCAATCTTTACATCCATTCATCCACTGTCAGTCTTTATATCCATCCATCCATCCACCCACTCACTCTCAATCTGTATATCCATCCATCCATCCACCCATTGTCAATCTGTATATTTATCCATCCATCCATCCACTGTCAATCTGTATGTCCATCCATCCATCCACTGTCAATCTTTATAACATCCATCCGTCCACTGTCAATCTGTATATCCATCCATCCACTGTCAGTCTTTATATCCATCCATTCATTCATCCATCCACTGTCATTCTGTGTATATCATCCATCCATCCATCCACTGTCAATCTGTATATCCATCCATCCATCCATCCACTGTCAGTCTGTGTATATCCATCCATCCATCCATCCACTGTCAATCTGTATATCCATCCATCCATCCACTGTCAATCTTTACATCCATCCATCCACTGTCAATCTTTATATCTATCCATCCATCCATCCACTGTCAGTCTGTATATCCATTCATCTATCTATCCATCCATCCATTGTCAGTCTGTATATCCATCCATCATCTATCCATCCATCCACCCACTGTCAATCTGTATATCCATCCATCCATCCAATGTCCATCTGTATATCCATCCATCCATCCACCCACTGTCAATCTGTATATTTATCCATTCATCCATCCACCCACTGTCAGTCTGTATATCCATCCATCCATCCATCCATCCATCCAGTGTCCATCTGTATATCCATCCATCCATCCATCCAGTGTCCATCTGTATATCCATCCATACATCCATCCACCCACTGTTAATCTGTATATTTATCCATTCATTCATCCATCCACTGTCAATCTGTATATCCATCCATCCACTGTCAGTCTGTATATCCATCCATCCATCCATCCACTGTCATTCTGTATATCCATCCATCCATCCATCCACTGTCAGTCTGTATATCCATCCATCCATCCATCCATCCATCCATCCATCCATCCATCCATCCATCCATCCACTGTCAATCTGTATATCCATCCATCCATCCATACATCCATCCATCCATCCATCTATCCATCCACTGTCAATCTGTATATTTATCCATCCATCCATCCATCTGTCCATCTGTCCATGCATCATTTTTTCTTTTGTTATTTCTTTTGTTCTACCTTTGTCTGAATTTTTCCTGTACTAGTTAAAACTACATATATAGAAGTTATTCAATATGTAGTAAATTTTCTACTTCCTTAAATTCCTTTCGTTAAAATTCTATATTCTACAACCTCATTTCAAATTCAGGAATCCAGTTGGAATGTAAAACACATTCTCAATTTAATTCTGAATGGCACACAAGTCTGGTTATGATGACAGACAGGGTCTCGACCTCTACGCCAGGGGTATTTTGTCATTATTTGTAGCTTTCAAAGCCTGTTGGATGTTATGTACTGATTTTGTGTCTGTGGTTACTGTCTCCTCGAACGAGGCGTCACACTATAATGCCAGACAGATGCAGTCCTCTTCATCTTTGTGCCCATGCAGTTGTGTCACTGCAGCTGGATTTTTATAATCACGTTTCATTCAGACACGTTTGAGATGGTCTGCTAGTGCATGTTGATGATGAATGAGATGCTGTTTGTGTAGACTTGGCATTCGTCATCATAATAGGAAAAATGTCTGGGTATAGTTCCATGATTATATTTAGGTTTATACAAATTACATTTGATTCTTTTTAAGTTTCAACAATATCACCGTTTTAATTAATGAAATGTTTTAATTGAGATGATGTGTTTGTCTGAAAGTTTTTTTTTAACAAGGGGTAATATGCACATCAAATGTTTCATTATAATATTTCGTTGCAGGTTTTGAGTGCAAACTAACATGTAATGTCTTTCATTATTATTCAGGTAAATCAGTGTCATCTGATGACCATCAAAAGAGTAAGTTTATAACCGATTTTTAGCAAATAATGACCATACAGTGGTTCTCAGTTAGTGAGAGGAAATAAAATGTGCTAAATGCAAATAATAATAATAAAAAAACATAATAAATAACATTTAAAAAATAAATAGTAAATAAAACATTTAAGCGCTAGGCAAAATAAAGCCATATCTACAAGTGTCCAGTTGATATAGACTATGATTCATTTGCTTTGCTTTCACAAAATGTACATAATTATCAATTTCTTTTTTTTTTCCCAGCCTGTTATTAATTTAGAATATTATTGGGCCTGTGACATTTTGTGTTTTTATGTTCGATGTAAAATCTGGGTCCTGAAACCACTTGACTATAATGTTCTATAGTGCATATACAATATGTCTTCAAATATGCATTTTTTTTACTGTATTATCTTTTTCATGAAGTCTTCTCTAACAGTTACCTCTTTTGGTAGGCGAAGGACCAAAACCATCTTGTTTTATACACAAAACTACACGGATTGTTGGGGGGATGCAGGTGCAGCGGGCAGAGGATGGAAGCTGGGTGGTCAGCATTCAGAAGGGGTACACACTTCCTGTTTGATCAGCATGAAGTATTATGTATAATCTAAGTCAACCTAAATAATTTACAGCAAATGTGCAGATACAAAGAACACAAAGAACATTAAATATACACGAAAAATAGGTAACTGGATTTATTCAAGACAAAAATATTATATAACATCAATGAAAAAATGTAAATACATTATTTCAGTCATGAGAACTCTCAGAATAGTTTTAGCATGTAAATGGACATGACAATGTTAAAGTATTTGGTCTTGGTGGACTAGATGTGCTATGCACACTGTTGCAGAGCAAGTATGGATCTGATCTAGATAGATCTAGACAGGTGGAGCTGGGGGAGGTGGAGGGTTTCAGAGAAAATCTTATAGCGCGCTGCAGGACCAGCTTAGAGCTAACTGACCCAGACTATTTAAATGTTGAGCAAGCAATATCATAGACAAAATCAGCAGGGGCCATTTGACTTGTGCCATGTAGGAAATGATGTGATTGCTAGCAGATTGCATGTAAACCATCTGGAATTACATGACTGAACTAGATATTTATACCTACGAAAGTCCATAGGTTAAATCGGGTAAAAATCTCTTAGGTAACAATTGCAGGTTACAACCTTCTACAATTACAGTATAGTGATATAATTTAAGTAATAGTACATTCTCTATTTTACAAAAAAACAAACGTTTGAGAATGAGCGTAACATCTAATTTACAAAATGTCAAATATGCTTATTTGGATTGTACATGCTGAATTTCATTTAAAAAAATAAAGGTTAAACACATTTGCAACTTTTGTGGAACACTAAAATATAGTTTTTGTTTTGTTTTTTTAAATTGCATTATGATTTAGGATATTTGGCTAAAATAATTAATTTTAGTGTCTAGAAAATTTAGAAAAAATGTAATACTTATAGCATGGAAGATAGTGATTCCTGTAGCCCTAACAACTCATTCTGATTGGTTCTGCAGGAACAAACATTGGTGCGGTGGCTCTCTCATCAGAGAGGAATGGGTTCTGACTGATCAGCAGTGCTTCTCTACCTGGTAATCCATCCATCCAACCCATCTTACATCCACTATTAACTAGCCACTCTCTCTTGTCAATACAACCATATCTGAGCTTTCTTCATACTTGGGCGTACATGATTCTGGCCCGTCCAGGCCTTGTGTTCCCATCTGTCAGTTGATGTTTTCTATGAGACTTGCAGATCCAGAGATTCCGGTTTAAGAGAGAGTAGTGACAGATCCGCTCGAGTTGTGACTGATGGCTCTCTGCTCTGTCAGTGGTGCATCTGTTTAGACTCTGTGTTCGGCTGCATGATATACGCCTGTGGATCTTCTTCAGTGACACTTGAGTCAAAACCTGCTGGCTCTGTTTAGTTTGAGGGGGAAAAGGGGGACAGAAGGAGAAGGAGAACAAGCGTGTCTGGCTTTTAGATCATCTCTACATTCCCCAGATCCGCTCCCTGGTGGGTTCAGCTATCTTGTGCTTCGCATGAAGACACAGGCTGGGCTAGATGCTAGAACTGACCTCTGCGCCTTGATCAGAACTGGAGATGACTTTACCAGGGTTGCTCGCCAACTTACATATCTCACGCTTGTAGAAAGTCTTCTCCGCTCTGTCTGCAATCCACATCAGATTATATATTTTCAGAAGGCTCAAATGACTTATCACCGATCTACTGAGATACTTAAGTTGCATGCTTTAGTTGTCATATAACTTCTCTACTTGACATATATGCTTATATATAGTGTTTCTTGCACTTTCCTCAGCGTTCCTGACCTCTCGGAGTATACCGTGCAGGTGGGGCTTCTTCATCTCAACGCGTCCACCGGCACACAGGGTCTCCGGATTGCACATGTGGTCTGCGGGCCCGAGGGATCCAACTTGGCCCTGCTCAAACTCACAACGTAAGTGCTTTTATCCATCTGCCCATTCATCTTCTCATCCATCCAGCCATCCTTATGGTAACTCATAGTCTTATGCCCAGGCCTGCCCCTCTCTCTGAGCATGTGCGAACTGTGCTGCTTCCTGTCGCAGGATGTGCTGTTGCAGAAGGCACCTACTGCCTCATGTACGGCTGGGGAGACACTAAAGGTACTATTCTATTCTATTCTATTCTATTCTATCAGAATAATCAGAATAAGGACTTAATTGCAGTAAAATGTTTACATGGCTGTTTATTGTGAGTAAAATCACATATTTTACTTGTCATTTAATCCTTAATCGCATCAATTCGATCAAAATATCATTATGGCTGTCCATGTAAATGTAGTCATTGTTAAATTGTTAATTTCAGTTTTATTTGGGGGTTGAAAACCTAAAAAAATCTTTTAAGTAATTACTACATATTTCATCAAGTTAAATAATAAATAATGGAGTTAAAACTGAAGAGTTAAATTATTAAAAAAAATTAATGAATACCCAAAGTGCAGTGGTCCATTCCATTGATTCCATTCTGTTCAACTCTTTTCTATTGTATGTTCAAATCTATTGGCTCTTTGCCCACCTCAAAACTACCTAAAATGTATTTTTAGACTTTTTAGGTTAATATATAAATTTGTGATGTTTGATAATATTCATTTTTCTTTTGAAAGAATCACTCTTACTTTTTCTGACAGTACTATATATATATATATATATATATATATATATATATATATATAGGAAAGAAAAAACATATCTGCGTGTATATATACTGTATGTATATATATATATATATATATATATATATATATATATATATATATATACATACAGTAAAATATTCTTTCTTTCTTTTTCCTTTAAACTAGTGCTGATATAAATAATAATAAAAATTACATAATATAGAATTCATGTATTATATATTAGTTATAAAAATAAAATATATATTATTGTTAATCTACAGTACATTATCAACATATTTACTTAAATATTTTCCACATAGGAATTTGCTTTATTAAAATGCCAGTACAAAATATAAAAATATATAAAATCTGAAAACCCTGGTCTTCAAAACACAGTTCCAGAATGTATTCAGATGGTCTTGATAATAATCCCAATGATTTATGGCATCTTTTGTTCATGTTTGTATCTTGTGGAACAAGAACAAGATACACAAATAAATATTTATCCCGACTCTATTTTAATCATCATTAAAATACACACTAGTACAAACTAAACATTTTTAGCTCATATTTAACTCTTTTTCCCAAACCCGTGTTGAGTTATTTAGACACATAGGGCCAAATAAATAGAGATAATTACTTTTGCATTCAAACCTTTCCAGACCATTACATTTCTATTAAACTGACCCTTTGACCTCTCTGTTAGGCACAGGTCATGAGGGCAGTCTGAAGATGGTAGGACTTCCAACTGTCAGCAACAAGAGGTGTTCCCAAAGCCACAAGGGTATTCTGCCAATCACAGAGACCAAAATCTGCGCTGGAGGCAAGAGAGACCAAGGTGTTTGTGAGGTACGAGTCAGATCTTGGTTTTTGAGGAGTATTGTTTCAGACGACAGTGACTGTGACTTCTATTCTTATTGATTCATCTCTTACAGAAAGACTACGGTGGCCCATTGGTGTGCCAGGAAGGAGAGAGCAAGGTCATAGTGGGTGTGAGCATCAACGGCCGCGGATGTGCCGTCGCCAGGCGTCCTGCCGTCTTCGTCAACGTTGCCTTCTACTCTGAATGGATCCGCAAAGTCTTCAAATACTATTCAGACTTGGAAATAAATTACTAGATTATTATTTTTCCACAGATTTGGTGAGAAGAACTCATGGTGCGTTAAGGTTTTTAGCATCTACAACATGAAGACCATGGTTGCTGTATGATTCGTATACAAACAACTTGGAGGCCAGAGTTTAGCTTAAATTAAAACCACTGGAATGGAAAGGTTGCAAGACAAGAATATCTGATGTTTTCACAAACAAACTGTGAAAATCAGACATCAGACATTATTGTTAAACCAACAAATGGAGGAAATGACATCTTCTGAACTCTCTAGGAGATTGTTGTGGCTGGTGATTTAGCCCTTATAAATTAAGAACAGATGGATAAATGACGAAAGAAAAGCAATTAGAAGAAACTGTGGTGTCAATCCATATAAACATATTTGTCTCAGACCAGAGCAGATGTTCTAAATGTCATTCCCTGGAGATACTTGAAGATGGCAACAACCCAACGTTTTCAGACAGGACGGAGCTTTTGTTTTCACTGAGGTGCATTTTTCAGACATTATCACTTGTTCACAGATGAATTTTCTATATTGTATGTCATTCTGAAGGCATTTCAGGTGCAGCTTATGAGGACGATGTTCTAAATCACTGTTTCCAAACACCATTTTCAACATCAACCACTTCACAAATTGGCAGTCCGCACTGCGGCCGGTATTCATGCCTGAATGGGATGTTATCACACACTTCCAGAAGGGTTCAGTGACATTCTAATGTTTCGCACCTTGCCTTACTCCAGTTTGGAGCATTCTGTAGCCCCTTTGGGGCTGTTTCGTGCACTGCACTCCAAAGAGTGTGCTAATGTCACTCTGTACATCCATAGGTCTTATAGATCTGAAATTACAAACATCTGAAGGTCTTTCCTTTCACATGGTGTAATATATCTGTCGAAATTTTATATGCAGTTTGCGAAGTATTTATTTATATCTTTTATAGATTGACCAAAGTCATGGCATTTCATCCTCCAGAAGTGTTTATTGTGTTTAATCTGGCGTGTAGATTTGAAACATAACATTTGTAAACAAAACAAAAGGACGATATGTCTTTAACTGAAAATATTGGGTCATAACAGAGTGTTTCGACTCAAAGACGGCTCCCCGAAGGTTTATAAGCGTCGTTCATGTGGAGGGTCTTGTAGGTCCAAGTTTAGCCAAGAGTGCAAAGATACTTAATCAAACTGCAGTACTAAGTAGAGTAATGCAGTCGACAACAGGCAGGGTAACTGTTTTAACTAATGTTTATTGCGTTTTTAATACGAAAATGTATTTTATTGTAAATATTGTGTTCGCTATGTATATAAGGTGCCTGTTTTTTGACATTTTATCAATTTTCACACTTGTTTTGTATTGTTAACACCAATTTTGTGATTTTGTGTGCTGCTGCCATCAATGGTCTTAATATTGAATATCTAGGCTGCTGTTATTTTGAACACTATTTTTATAGACTGTTTTGTACTTTCAACTTTTAAAATGTAAGTAAATATACCTGTGGCATTTTTTGTTTTATTTGTAAATAATTAACTTTTTTTTTTTCTTGAAACTTTTTTAAAGGCTTTTTTTTTTTTTTGTAATTTTTAATATTACAATTCCTACTCACCAGTGCTGTTAACTAAAACTAAAACTATTAAAATAGTTTTTGTTAATTGAAATAAAGCTCATATGAATATTAGATAAAATTAAAATTAAAAATAAAGCTAAATAGAAACGAATGAAAATGACAAAAGCACATAAAATGACTAAAACTTAAAATTAAATATTTTTTTACATTTTCAAAAATATTTTTTAAAAAAGGCTAATTCAAAATATTAATACATTTACATTTATGCATTTAGCAGATGTTAATAATAATAAATTTAATAATATTAATAAGTAATATTAATACATTTACATTTATGCATTTAGCAGATGCTTTTCGACTTACAAAAGGCGACTTACAAAAGATGATCAAAAGCAATACTACAATAGTATATAAATAAAACTATATAAATAATACTTCAACAACATTGCAATTAAATGAAAAAAGGCTGTTCATTTGATATTCCAATGTAATGTTACTTTCCATGGTTTAATGGTTTCCATTTGCTCTGATCTGATGTTTCAACCCACCGAGTGTGTGTGTCGGTTTGCTTTCAGAAGGTTGCGTTCAGGCGAACCATAGCTGATGGATACAACCTTCTTATTGGTGATACAAAAGGACGTGTGAGGAAAAAAGGTCACGCAGACCCAAACCAATAGTTTCCTGTTTCCTTCAGGGTCCTTAAATCAGCAGGGGTCAAAGGTCAAAGTTCAAACTGTTGAAAAGCGAACTGAATTTATAAAGCAGTTATTTGAGTCAAACGGGAGCAGACAGAAAGTATGTTGTAGCAATCATAGATGAAAGTCAGGAGAGCTTTCATGAATAAGCTGTTTCAGCTCCAGCTCCATGATGGATTTTTGCCGCCATGCGAGGTTAAACTAATACACCTGATTCAATTAATCCAGCGGCGGCTGATTATTGTTGAATCAGATGTGTTAGTTCAAGGCTGGAACAAATTACGGGGTCCCAGAGGACAAGAGTTGAAAACCACTGGAACAGACACAAGACGTCTGATCTTCTATAGGACTCCAACGTACAGTAAAACACAGAGGTTTTGTGTTTAAATCAAGAGAAAACCACATTTCCACTCAAAACTCTCTCTGAGAGTAATCATTTGAAGTCATTTCTCTGCTTCAGTGGTTTGTTAACTGCCCGTATAATGACTCTCTTCAATCTTTTATTTATTTCTGAGCATCTTGTTCATGAGTGGTGCATATTTTCTTTATAGAGTTCTCTACTGCATGCACATAGGGACTCTTATAGTTTTCCTAAGGGTTTATGTGTTTGATCTTCCTGATGTTGAAAATAAACACTAATATCTTTAGATTAATTGCATTTATATTAGAAATAACCCTGTGAGTTTGACCTCTGCATGTTTGTCAGCTTTTTCCAGACTCCCTGCTAGTGCTTGAAGCATTCTGGTTTGTGTCCAAGTGTTGATCTTGTTCATTCACCGTGTAGAAGTATGTGAGTTTAGGCCAATGCTCACAGGAGAGATTTCTTACCAGATGAACTGACAGAGGTGGTCTGAGAAAGAGAGAGAGAGAGAGAGCGCACACTAAAGTACTAAGTATTTAGTATATAAGTCATTATGTAAGTCAGTGTAGCTACAAGTGCCAATGGCCTCAAAGGCCGAGAATGCCAAAGAAAACTGAATAGCAGGGCTCTAGGCGCATGTACTGCAAACTGTCCAATAGGACTTTTATTTTCATTGTTTACTTTTCTGAAAAACACCTATTTCCTAATTTCGTAAGCTGAATTGATTTTGATGCTAAATGTAGAATAAAGAGGCCTTGACATGTTTCTACACTGAAAAATTCTTAATGAACATTTTTCAGCTATAAAAGATCTCTATAAATCATTGAAACAAGATAGATTTGCTTTAGAAGCAGAATAATATTAAAACTTCAGATATTCTTTACTTAAATTTAAATATTTGTGTTAAAGAAGCATAACGTTTATAAAAATGTTATACAAAATCTTGTATTAAAGATACACTACAAAATAACACTAAATAAATTATAAAAATGGAGGTCTTAAAAATGTCTTTAAAAGTCTTAATTGGCCCTACCACAAATTAAAGCCTTAAAAATTCTTAAATCTGAGCCTAAGGCCTTAAATTCATAAAGTCATTACATTAAATGTTGAGTACACTGCAAAAAAATAAAACCTGTGGAAACCTTGTATAAATACACAAAACAAGTCTTATAATATTTTGAGTTGCTTTTCCTTTTAACTAATTTCATTTTAAAAATATTTAATTATTTTATTAGACAAAAAGTGAAAAAAAAAATTAATTAAAAATTTAAGATGTTTTGTAGGTTTTGTTGTTGTTTTTTATTTTCGTTCTTTTTTTTCAGCTGTTTATTATATATTTTCATTGATTTAACAAATCATGTTTCGTCTGGAGTCAGACAGTCTTTAAGTTTCTGGTCCATTTAATTTCCTAAATTCTTTCACTTAAATCACACAACCAAAATATCAAATACATGATTTGTTTTTAATAGGATTTAGCAAGAAACAAATCTAATATTGTCCAAAAAAAAAAAAAAAAACATTCCACAACAAGTGCCACTATTTCTTTCCTTTGCTGCCCTCTTTTGTCCACAACATCAACATTCATGAATGTGTTTGGAATTCAAAACATTGAAGCATTCTGTCCAATCAGAGTTTGATGAGAAGCCCACTGCAAATGATTGGCCATTAAGATTCTTTCATCTGTGATAAAGGGAACCAATCGGTAAGCCGATTCCTCATTGCCATGATGGCACGACGGCATCAGACTCTCTGTGTGATCCAATGGACACGTTGACGCTACATTTGAGTTCAAATGAGCTGATGGGAAAGTGTTTTTGTCTCTGTGATGGGCCAGTGGAAAAGCAGATTGTGTGTGATGAGCCAAGTAACCATCCAATGAGCCGCCAGATGTTGCTGACAATGAAATCAAAGCGTTCCTACTTCCCAGAAACCCAGGCCTGGTTACACCTGAGAAAGAAACACTGTTTATAATGCAGACTATGTAATTCTACAATGAAAACTAGACTTCAGCACTTACCAAGTGATCCACAGTCGCTTCGTTCTTCCTTTTGTTCCCTCCTCATCCTCGCTCTGCGATTGGAGAACCAAACCTTCAGAGGGAAGATCAAGATCAAGTCAAACATCTAACACAGCCCCTTTACATATATGTATGCCAACTCAGGAAGCCTCTTTTTCATATGACAGATGTTCACTTTCGAGGAACTAAAGCATTTGTTAGTTCATGTTTTAAAGCTGAATTGCCTTTATAGTGTTCTGTGGAAGGTTTGTCTCCTCAGACAGCTTTTCTCTGGTTAGCAGGTCTGGATAAAGCCCACGGATAAACTCTGAATGGCCAGAAATCAGAAGGGGAGACGTTATAATGAATGCCAGTATAACAGATAACTCTGAGCAGACGGCGAGAGGTTGTAGTGACTGGAAGTGATCACCTTTCTCTAACCTCTCGCTCTGATCTGGGGTGAAAGCTGTTCTGCTGCGATGAGAGGTGCCTCGCAGGTTTGTGCTCATTTGTTGCTGATTTGTCTGAGCTGTTGTGTGTAAACTCCTCTGCTCGTACCCTTGTTCCTCTAGGGTGAAAGGAAGTCCAAGAGGGAAGGTTAGTAGACAAATTTACTTCAAGGCCTTCAAGTAGGATGAATACAGGAAGGACATTTACACTTAAACACCTTTATCATTATTCTTTACTAAACGGATGATCAGAACATGCCACACTTCACCTGTATTCACCCTATAGCATTTACCTGTGTACATGTGTTTTGCATTTGGATAGGCACTGCTCATCATGTCCACATCTAGATGAATCTTCTTAAGAATCCGGTTTATGGAAGACACCTGATGACATGATTGATTCAAGGGACATACAAACATTTTTCCTTATCAATAAGAGTGAAAATGTTCAATACTTGTATTTATTTATTTAATTTTTTTTTTTGTAGGTTAGACCAAAATATAAAACTTTGCTGAAAATGTACTTACTCTCAGGTCATCCAAGACGTAGATGAGTTTGTTTCTTCATCAGAACAGATTTGGAGAAATTTAGCATTACATCACCTGCTTACCAGAAGATCATCTGCAGTGAATGGGTGCCGTCAGAATAAGAGTCCAAACAGCGGACAAAATAATCACTATAATCCTCAGTCCATCAATTAAAGTGAAAAGCTGCATGTTTGTAATAACCAAATTTGGAATTAAGACATTTCTAACCATTGTTTTTTGGACCCTCATTATGACGGCACCCATTCACTGCAGAGGATCCATAAGAGAGAAAGTGATTTAATGCTCAATTTCTCCAAATCTGTTCCAATGAAGAAACAAACTCAACTATATCTTGAATGGTCTAATAGAATAGTTCACCCCAAAATAGAAATCTGTAATCATTTAATCACCTTCAAGTTGAAGAAAGAAAGTGAACTATCCGTTTAATTTGATGGTATGTGTCTATACAGAAAGTGTCTTTCAAAATTACGTTTACATATTTGAATCAACACCAGCTTTTGATGTTAAACATTTTTGAATATTTGCTATTGACCTGTTAAAGAAAAATCAACCAAAATCAATCAAGTTTTAACCCACACTGGGGACTTTATCTCCTCTGCAGACTCGATCCGTCGCCAGTTTTTGTCGGATCTCCCAGGCGAACAGTGCGGGGTTCTGCCGCTTGTGCTGCGCTATGATGGAGATAACATCAGGAGTCAGGAGTCTGGGTCTGCTGCCTCCCGTTGCTTTAGGACCAATGAACCCTGTGCGCTGAAACCTGCCCAAAATCTTACTGACGCAGCCGTTGGAGACCTGCACAGAGCACACTGTTAATCCAACATGCTGATATTCGCACAAACGCATGGTAAAGTGAAAGTTTTACTCAATACCTTCAGTATTCTGGAGATCTCACACGGTCTCACGCCCTCGTTCGCCAGCTCAATCATCAGTCTCCGTTTATAGACGGGTAGAGGACGGCCGTTCAGAAACACACCGCCCAGCTGATTCACACTCCCTTCCCCTGACACATATCCATACACAAGCTACATTACTGGGAGGTTTGCGCATTTATGATGAAGTGGAATTTCTTACAAAATCAGCTGAACAACTTCACTCTCAGAAAAAAAGGAAAACTGGTGTGGTAATATTTAAAAAGGTACTAATATGTAGACTACAATACGTAGACTACAACTAGAGTATGTATCTTTAAGATACTCATATGCATCATTTAGGGGTAAATAAGGTACAAATGTGTACTTTTTGAAAGGGTACCGCACCAGTGTGTTACCTTTTTTTCTTATAAGTGTTGAAAAGAACAGTTTTCCGCGTCTTTGCAGTATAAACGCGGCTATATAAATGTTTTCATATAACATCTTAATATTTTTTTCTGATTTATAGGCTACTCAATTTTATGTGTTTTCAGAGTTTCAACTCGTTTTTCATCAGTAAAAGTCTAACTTTTAGCACAGCTTTGATTTTTTACTAAGAATTAAGACAGCAGATAGGGGTTGAAAATCTTTGGAAGAACTGTAATGATCAATAGCCAACCTTCGTTTCCCAGATCAGAATTTGCGCCGCACATCCCAATGGGCACCTGGTAGCCTTGCAAAAAAAAAAAAAAAAAAATCAAAATTATATTTTATTAAACAATGTAATGTATAAAATTAAAATGAAACCTGAAATGAAATAAAATAAACATATTGCAAAACCAATGAGTTAAAAGGCTCTTCTTACAGCCGAGATGGTCTTATTCTTCTTGAAGGAGATGCGTCCTTGCGCGTCGCACCCACTCACTCGCGTGACTTCTTATATATATAACCCAGTGCCTTTATCAAGAAGATGACGTACTGTCCACATAGGAAGAAAGTAAATAAAGACTCTAGATGGTGACTATGAGCTCAGGAGTGATCACAAGGGTTGGTGCACAGTTTTTAAACATTTTTGTAAAGCGGTGTTTCATGCATCAACTATTGACAAAGGATTTTGGCACGCAAAATGTCGCTAATCTGACTGCATCATTAGAATTCGCGTTCACAGGAGGAGTAACCATGATGTTTGCGCGCTCTCCATTCCATATTGTATTCAGTTATTCGCACACTATTTGCACCAACGGGACAGATGCAGTGGTTTCCAAGACTTACAGGTTCCATGTATGCGCATATAGGCAATGGGAACAAACATTTAGTGTCGGTGCAGAAGTAGGCAGAAGGCTTTTTTCCACTTGAGGAGTTATGTTCAGTTCGCTAAACCACACTTGCATCATGAATGCCTGGTGGGTTTGAATCCTCGCCCTTGCTGAGCGAACAGAGTGTGGAGTGTCTGATTTCAGCACCACCCAGCGCTGAACAGGTCCCATGATGTTCTGAATTGCAAGTGAACGCAATGGTCGCCCACATATGAAAGCAGTCAGCTTCCAAAGGATAACTGTGAAATGTTAAACTCATTTATGAGCCAACAAGCCCCATTTTAATTCTGTGATCCTCAAACGACTGGAGATCGAGGCTCTCCGGCGGTCACGTGACTAGCGCATCTTTCATCCTTCCACGAGACGACCGTAGGCTACATGTTAATCAGATTTAGTTCTTTTAAAGCAAACATTTGAAAACCTGCTCCAAAGACGACTGCCATATGGTAAAGTGCTTTTGATAAATCATAAATCCATCATGGTGCCCCTTTTATTACATTTTCTTTCAAGCATGAACAAATAAAGTCAGAGGGGCAAATGTGAACCAATTGTGGTTTTATTTATAAAAATAGTGAGTTGAAAACCCTCCCAGATGTCCCTTGTCTGGCCAGCAGATAAAATGTGTTGTAAACGTTTCAAAGGAAATATTTGGAGAGCAAATATTAGTGAGAGAGTATCCACACAAGCCTCATCTTTGGTCCTGCTCAATGACTAATTGGGCATCATTAGGTAAATCCACACAGATCGAAGATTGTGGAAATAAGGTTGGATTTTAAAATGCCATATGGTGCAAATTACATATTAACCACCCGTTACAGCATAATAATATCTGCAGGATTGGACGGTCCGCATATAAACGCGACGACCGGTTTGAACGCCAACATCTCCTTGCCAACGGGATGAAAAGACAAATAACATATTTTTTTTATTACTTCAAAGAGCTTTAGGTTCTTTTTTGCTCATTTTATTAAACGAAAATAGTTAATGAAACGAGTTAATGCTTCAAAAATGAGATAAAAAATGACGAAATCCTCTCTGCGCAAATTTGGCACTTTGGTAATGTTTACAGTTTGAACCTTTAAATCAAAACGATCTTGATATATTCACGGATCTTGAGTTGTCAGAAATCAAGAAAGCAATCTAAATTATTATTCTTTCCATGTTGTGCTCTGAATTTTAGCACTGAACTCTGATATTGCACCTGCGTAAATGTGCACTTGGAGCTCTCCAAACGCGCACACGTGTTATGCACTATTCAAACAGCCATTTAAATACTGTGATGCAGCTTTAAATTATAAGAGAACATGATAACTTTTTGTTGACACTAACTTTAAATCATGGAAATCTTTTTAGTTGTCACAGTTCGCACCAAAGCTCATGGGTGTCTTACTAATGAGAGAGTGCACTTCTGTGCCAGTGCAAGAATGCAGATGATCTAATCTCTTACATTTCCTCCCCAAATCTGTAACTGAATTGCATAATTGTTTAAAAAGTTGCACCATATCATATTCAAAGCTCTGGTTACCTGTGTATCCAAGCATTGTAATAGTTCAATCTATGCTTTACAGTGAGACAACTGGGAACAGTCAAGAATAGAAATAAATATTTAATTTCTTACACAGTACCATATATGCCAATATGACCATATCATAGAAGTGATGATATCATGCGCATTTTTCTGTTTCTTTATGGTTGCAAGCTTATGCGAAGGGAATCATGTATTTAGGTTCTTGCGTGCGCTTTGAACCGAGTATTTTGTTTTAATCGTTTCAATAGACCCCCTATAATATTAAGAGATTCGGACTGGTCGTTTTATTAATCAAGTAAACTGTTAATCAAAAGGGTGAATTATAATTGTATGGTTGTGGGAGTGAATATATGTCCAATTTATGTTCACATTATAATATGTCCAAATATAGGCCTATGTCAGATTTGACTTCCAGTTCATGTAATACGTTTATGATTTTTTATTAGATAACAATAAGGAGGCTATTGTAAAATAAACTATAAGATCATTTTATTTTAGGGTAGCATGGATGTTTCTAGTTGTTCCAGCAGAACGATTCTTCCAGTGAATCTAGCTGCTACTTTTTAACATAAGTTTATGATCTACTAATCATAAGAAAAAAGGTCGACGTCAACCAAGTCTCACGCATATGCTTCATTCTGAGACGCGTAATATTGAGTTACAAATCAAAGCAAAACATAATTTTTGTCAAATAGCGTCATCTGATGGTCAGTGTAGCACCTCCGCAACATTATTGACTACAGCTTTCTATGGACAGATTGGTCTTTCATTTCATTCATACAGTAGCCTATGAAAGTATTTTCATTAATGTCGAATCATGAATGTTAGTCATGAAGCATGCACTCATGAAACCCACCGAATTAGTAACTAATTAAAAAACCTAAAATCATTATAAAGTGGTTTCAGTTTCGGTATCAACGTGACGCATTCAACAAGTTATTACACACTCTGTACTGTTAATCATGAAGCTTTTACGTTATTGCTTGTGTGTTTTTTTTTTTTTTTTTTAATTTGTAAAAATCGAATCCCAAAATCCAAATTACAATTACAATGCAACACTTACATGTCTAATAATAATAATAATAATAATAATAATAATAATAATAATAATAATTATTATTATTATTATTATATTATGCGGGAGACCCGAATTAAATGAACAAATCTTATACATTTTTGTCTTTTGACATGCTTTATGGATTGAAAATAATTTTTTTTTTTTTTAAAAAGAATTATTTTCAAGTTATTTACATTTAATGGTTAATAGTGTCTATTGTGATGTTTTTAATTGAATAATTTCAATTTAAGAACTCAACTGGGAACAATAACTTTCATATAGGCATAAAGATCTCATTGTCTCATTTTCATGCTGAACATAGAAAAGTAGATAGATAAATAGATAGATAGATAGATAGATAGATAGATAGATAGATAGATAGATAGATAGATAGATAATGCATAAATATAAAAATAAATAAAATAAAATAATAAATAATAAAGTTAAAATAAATACAGGAAATAATAAATAAAGGAAAAACCCCCACAAAATAAATGTAATAATAGGGGATAAATTTAAATAAAATTACATTTATTCATTCATTCACTTTCTTTCTTTCTTTCTGCAGGTTTGGGCCTCCACGTTTACATCTCCAGTAATATATCGAGGCCTATACCTTCAGTCTACATGTGCTTATTCAAAGTCATATGCGCCAAGTTATAGCCTACAAAGGAAATAAGCATGCATGAAACAGTAGCCAAATCAGAAGTCATTTAAATTCATTAAATTTCTTAAAAATTCAAGGGGGTGTGTTGCACATGTGCACACACTTTTTTCAAATCTGTGCTGACGTGTCGCACCTCCCCTCTTACCGGAAGTCATCATCACTCTCTTTCAGACGTCACAAGCAGATCGCCCCATTCAGCGCGCGAGTGTGACGCGGTGACCTAGGAAGTGCAACATCTCGACGTGTACATCCTCACGCTGTGCTTCCGGTTTATCAAAGCGTGATCAGTCGTGCTCAGTCTCTCTTCCCCTCGTCGGCTCACAGTAGAGGCGTCTCGTAGGATTCTCCCGGTTCCTTCACCTCTCTCTCCCTGAACGGAATACTCGCTCGGTCCGGCGGACATGGCATCTGCAGCAGCGGCACAAGTTCAGTCCACCCCAGCTTCAGCTCCGCAGCTGCAGAGGGGCATAGTGAAGATGGTAGGAGAACACACGGGACACGAGTACTGGTCTGGGGGTGCTGGCTAACTCACTAGTGACTGCGAAGACTTCAAAAGTTCAGACTTTTACGTCAGGCGTGCATTAATGCAGCTTATTTTAGTTCTTTTGGCGAGTTTTTGAGTTGTTTCCATGAGCCGCAGAGATTGAGAGAAGTTGAGCGGTCTTCAGCTGTGATCCAGATGGCCAGTTATGCACCATTATATTCAAAGTTTCCCTAAACTTTTGACGACTTTCATTTGCTGTTGTGATGATGATGCCAAACATTGCACCAGTCGCGGAGTCTAAATATTTTGCAGCTACAACTCAGTATTTATAAAGAGGCGCATATTTCATAACGCACGCTGATAGTTTCTTAAACTCTCTCTTTTATCAAAGCTGAGGTTTTTAAACAGTTCTAGAGTTTGTTCTACACTGATTTAAACTTAAAAGCTAGGGCAAACCGCAGATTTGTGGGTTAAATGGCGGGATGTCAATTCAATCTAGAGACTCGAATCTTTTGAATCGGTTCACTGAAAGATTCATTCTCTGATACGGTCAGGTTGCAGTCTTTACGCCGGTAGGTGGCGGCTTATGAGTGTTTTGTGCATTATGAGAGCGTTTATTGAATCATTCACGTGCTCGTTTAAGAGCTTTAAGCATTGCAAAGTGTTTTTACAAATGACAACAAATCAGGGGCCAGTTGCATAAACAGTTACCATGTTAAGACTAGTTTGACTAACTAGCATTAACCAAGTGGTTATCAGTCTTACTCTTCATACTCAAATCAGATCAATCTACATTTTAATGTAACTATAAAGTTATGAGCAGTCTTGCAGGAAAAACTGGGTGTCTTAACATTTAAGACTAGTCTAAGCAGTTTACGCAACCGGCCACAGCTCTGTTTTAACTTGACATTTATCAGTATGTGTGTGTGAGAGAGTTAATTGCTTGCGGTCAAAAGTCATTTTTATACATTCATAGTTCTCAGTTCCTTCGTCAGGTTTTGAATGCATTGAATAAAGTTGAAGGAAATATGGGTCTGTGCAGTTAATGAGAACGAATGAATAACTTTCGATCATAAACACCTATTCACTCACTAATCTGACCTACATGAATGGTGTTTCTACACTTATTTTTATTTTTTTATTTGCACTTAAGTTCAAAGTTCGGGTGTGCTCTGTTACTCTGACCTGTGAGGTGTTTCTGTTGTTGTTGTATCATAATAATCAATTCCATGGGGCTAATATGTCCCCCTAATAAAACTAAATTTCTGACACTTGGCTGAAATGGTTCCCATGGTAAGTTATCATGAATGAAATGTCACAGCCTGTCTCATATTGCTTTAATTTTGCTTAAACATGAAATTATACTGTTTAAAATGAGCAGAGTACTTCCCAGTCTTGCTCAACTCCTTGTTAAATCAAAGCGTGGTGGATTTGGGAAATTCATGGATATTTTCCGCCCCAGACTGTGGTGACGGAGGCTTGTATATTCTTCCATACAGCCAGTAATTAGGCAAGCCCTCTGCTCTCAAGGCCTTTCTAAAGGAAAGAATGAACTCTTCCCTGTTTGGCCTCGACTTTTGTGTTTTATTAGATGTTTTAATAAGTTTAAAAAGCCCAGAAGAACACTCGGTTGCATAATCATAACACTGATAACAATTAGTGTTTGTGACGTGGTTTTGCGTTATTGCTCAAATGTGAGGAGGACAATAACGTCATAAGATGCCACAGATATTTTCAAACAGCACTGAAGCAGAAATTTATTCATAAATTAGGCTTATGACTAAAAATGGACACAGAATCAAAGTTATCATTAAGTCAGTTAATGTAATCATTTCGTAACTGTGCAGATGTGTCTCAGGAGTTTGGAGGAACGCCAGTGATCTGACATCTGATTGGATTAGCCACTCTTAGATAGCTTTAAACTCTGTTTCTTAAGGCAGAAAGCAAGCATGATGAGGCTTGTAAACATTAATGCTGTAAAAGATCTCAGAGAACAAGCCCTGATTCAAATGTTAATGTTAATACACATAATCATTGATCTCGGAGGGGCAAGGTCTCCCATGAGTGTTTTAAGTTGTATTTGTTTAGGGCTGCTAAAGCTGAGGCGTCATGCTGTGATTAACACAGTAGTGATTGTTTCACTGAAGGAAGGTCCTAAAGGAATTGTGGCCTCGATCAGATCCCTCTTGCATTCAGTGATTGACTTGCAGATTGATTGTTTGCGTCATGCATTGCCTATGCTAGTGCAATTACAACTCTTGACATGACTGGAATGATAAACTATTTATGAAACTTTATGCAAGCACTCACATTGATTTGTTTTTCCTTGCAGGTCTTGTCTGGTTGTGCTGTCATTGTTAGGGGTCAGCCGCGAGGAGGACCCCCTCCAGAACGACAGATCAACCTGAGTAACGTCCGAGCCGGAGCTCTCGCCCGTCGTGCAGTTCAGGGTCAACCAGATACCAAGGACACACCAGATGAGGTAAACATCAAACCTGCACAGAGCTGCTCTTTCTAGTCCTTGAATTTTTTTTACATGTTGATTAGAAGTCACTTTCTTATTTATTTATTTTTTTGTGTATGCTGTGAACTTTTTTGTAGGTCATGTTAATTTGTCCCAGTATGCAACTTTATATTAGCTGTTTCCTAAACAAAACCAAAAAAAATCTATCTATCTATCTATGTGTCTATCTAAATGCAAATAAACCAGCAGCATTTCTATCCACTGAGTTCAGGAGCACCAAAAAAAGCAAAAAAAAACAAACAAATAAATAAATAAATCACACTTTCCTAGGAAATTGAAATAAAATAGAAGTTGAGGCCAAGGTGTCTATAATTTAGTGTGTTCAAAGTACACTTTGTGTATTACAGAAATAATACAAAGTCCTTAAACTTGGAGAGCAATAGAAATTTAATTGTTTCTCCTCAAAGGTAAATGTTTCATCAGCTTTGAGAGGGCTGTGAGACGTGAAAAGGACAAGCTAACACGAACCATTTCAGCATAAAATATGATATGGTTCTGATTAGAACTCTTACTACATGTAAACAACCTTTAAGAAACTATCTTTTTTTTTTTTTAAGAGTGCAGGAGTAAATTACATTTTAAAATATATTACAAAAGAAAAAAAAAGTTATTTTAACTCTAAAACAGGCAACTTGTTCCACGAGATACATACTCTTTAGTCTCTTGTAGGAGGTACGAGGAAGAATTTTTCATCCAATTCTGCTATCATTATCATAGTTGAGGTTGTTTGGAGTATGGGGGTCACATCACTTGGTTCAAATTTTCTGTGCTCATTTTGTCAGTTTGATCTAAAGCCAGCATATGGTCATGCCCATGGGGCTGGACATTCAGAAAATGTAGGTTTGGCGTTCCCCATTGGTGGTTATGAGGGGTGTAGAAAATACACAGAAAATACACAGAAGTCACAGAAATCACATAAAATACAAGGGGGAGCCCCTTGATAAACACAATCTCTCAGAGAAGTGGGTTGGGGGGTGGATGGGGGTTATAAATCGCATCAAGGAGAGCAGATCCCCCTCAGTAGAAATCGCATTCCAGGGCCCGGGGCCCTTAGGGAAGAGCCGTATAGGCCTTTCTGGCCTCTAGGCCCCCTGTACACAGTCCCCTTTCTATTTATTTTGAGTTTAAAAATTGTGCAAATGTTAATATTTTCATGTAAAACGGATATTACGTTTAGTTGACTACATCTTTGCATTTTTAACTAGATTTTTCTCTTGCAGGGTTTCACACAGCTCATTTTGTGGTAGAACAGGGGTGTCCAACCCTGCTCCTAGAGGGCCACCATCCTGCAGTTTTTAGCTCCAACCTTGATCAAACGCATCTGAAAAATCTGCCAAAAGTCTTCAGGATTACATAATTATATTTTATTACATAAATTACATTATATGATTGTTTAGGGATGGCGCTAAACTGTGCAGGACAGTGGACCTCAATGGTTTGGAATTGCCCAACCCTGAGGATAAAGATGAGACGGTTAAAAAATGTAAAAATACAAAAAATGTCTATGCCTCAATTTTAGGACACTTAGACATGTCATACATGCAGCATATTTTGAATAATCCATATGTGTTTGCATTAAATAAATCATAGAATTATTGAAGACTTGGGCTGTTTTTTATACCCTAAACAGGCAACGTGACCTGGGAGATACAACTCATAAAATCCAAAATATATCAAATATTACAAAAATTCTTTTGAATATGTTTTACTTAAGTCGAGATGATATAAAAAGTGACATGAAATTATTTTTTGCTGATCATTTTCCACTCTTGCCTGTTTTAATCAATTTTGTAATACAAAACCTGACACCACCCACTAGGGGAGGAGCTTGCTAAAAGAATTTAAAATACCATTTTCATGGTAACACAAGGTCTGATTTCAAAATAGTTTTCCTTGAGTTCGTAAGCTTTTTGTCAACATTAGATCAGGTTAAGTATAGGATATAATTGTTTTAAACATTTTAAACAAGTAGGCCAGTGACCGTTAACAGGTTTATGACTTGGTCCTTTTTTTTTATACCCAAAGGCGGGAACGTTTACTGGGCGATACAGCTCATAAAATCCAAAATATATAAGATATTTCAAAAATTCTTTTGGATATGTTTTACTTAAGTCCAGATGATATATGAAATGATTTTTTGCTTATCATTTTCCACTCTTGCTTATTTAAGGGTTAAATAATAGTATTACAATAATTTCACAATACAGCCCTCTACAATGTAAATAATCAGTCGCAAATGCAACAATTTTCATGCTAGGCGACTAAATATCTATCATTTGTTATTGACTAATAAATTGTTAGATTGGGTTAAAGTCTAAGAATAAGTTTAGCACAGATATATTTTCACTTGCCTATGTTTGAACACTTTGAGCGTGTGAGAGTTTGACTCTTCATTACAGCACACTATTCCCATTTATATCAGTGAATGCACAGTGCATTAGACGCACCGGAACTCTAATGCATAGCTTCCAAATCACTGTGGCTCAGGTGAGAGCGCCCTGTGTTTCTCTGACACACGCAAAGAGAGAGAACAAGCGAGAGAGGCTTGCAACATGTAAATGGTATTCTTTGTTGTATTTACCTGTCAAATGATTGCGTTCATTCAGAATTTTTCAGCCTTTAAGCACAAGCAGAAGCCACTGCCAGTCCCTTTGGTAGTAGGTGAAACTAATTCGCAAACACCTATTACCATCCACATTTGATTTCAGCAAATAAGCGAACACAGTGTGATTAATACACTTTATCCCATCAGACCTGATCTAGTCTGGCGAATAAAAAAATTAAAAAAATGGAAAAAATAAATACCTAGCCAATGGTGATTCTATTGCACGGAGGGTTGCATTATTACTTTCTACTGCCTTTTTTATCAAATAAATGCAGCCTTTGTGAGCATAAGGGACTAAAAGCATTTTAAAAAGTATGTAAAATGTGTTTTATATTTGTATTTCTATCAAACATATTAATTGCGACATCCCTATTTTTGCATTAAAATCTTTAGGCAAACTCACTTAAAGGGATAGTTCATCCAAAAATGAAAATTGTCACACTCACCCTCATGTTGTTTCAAACCTGTATGAGTTTCTTTCTTCTGTTAAAAGAAGAATGCTGGTAATCAAACAGTTGATGGTCCCCATTGACTTCCATAGTATTTCTTTCCCTACTATTCAATATAAAAGTCAATGGGGACCAACAAAAGTTTGGTTCTTCAAAATTCTTCAAAATATCTTCTTTCGTGTTCACCATAAGAAAGAAACGCATACAGACTAGAAATGACATGAAGGTATCATTTTTGTGAACTATTCTTTTAATATCAGTCTTGTAGTTCATATTCTGGGAACCCACTGTAAAATGACTGTAAAAATTAATAATACATTTAACAAATGTAGATTTCCAGCAATGCATGAACTGGTAAAGCTCATACCTTGAATGCAGTGTTATTCTCTTTGGATAACAGAGAAACTCACATCTGCCAAATGCATAAAAAATAAGAATGAGTAAAGACAATAAACCATTTAAGTCTGTTCGTTCCGCTTCATGCTGTGTCTGAAATCACAGTTTCGCTCTGCATCGTGTGACCTTTTTCCTTAGTAATAAATCCATTATGTTTCTAAACCTTCAATTCTACACCTCATTAAATCACTTTTTATTTGCAAGTGATTTATACACTTTTGTTAGAACATCTTCATTCTCACTAGTGAATAGAGGCTCTTTTATTTGCTAATGCACATCTTCAAGTGCTGAATAGCTGTAAATAGCTGTTTTTTTATTTTTTAACAGCCATGGGCCTTCCAGGCACGAGAGTTTTTGCGCAAGAAGGTAATCGGCAAAGAAGTCTGCTTCACTGTGGAGAATAAAACCCCTCAAGGCAGGGAATATGGCATGGTCTACCTGGGAAAAGGTGAGTGATGTTTATGTTCGCAAACAAGAATCTCACTGTGAGACGGTGCTGATCTGAAACGTGTGTTTATTGTAGTGTTGTTATAGTAACATGTTTGATCTCTCCAAAGACGCATCAGGAGAAAATATCGCAGAGTCTCTGGTGGCTGAAGGTCTCGCCACAGTTCGAAGAGAAGGCATCAGAGGAAACAAGTAAGAACCCTGTGTGTTTTCTTTCCCCAAGCGTCAAACAACCAGCGTCAGTCCGGTTCTTGCATCTATTGTCAAAGCCTTCACAATGCCGGCTATGTTTTCCCAGTGTTGTCACAGTGGTTTTATTGTAAAAACACTTTATTTGTCCTGCAGGGGGCAATGTTTGCCTTTAATGAAATCCCTGGCTTTGTTGCTTTTCATATTTCTCCGTTTGATCTCTCACTCCCTCTTCTGGCCACATCTTCTCGTTAGGCGTCCGGTCTATCCGCCCTTCTCCCTCTGGCTAGAAGCGATGTAATATTGTCCTAAGCTTTTGGGACTTAATGATGCGTATGCGGGCCGCTCTGTGAAATGGCCCTGAACAATTGCCAGTGGAATCGGTTTGCTTTGGGCTCATTTTCCCCACAGGAGACGGTGGTGTTAGACCCACTGTTCTCTCCACAGCCCCTGAACAGTCTTCTCATTAGCCGGGCCTGCTGTGGCCCATCACAGCCCACCGGATCGGCTATCATAATCTCCAAAGGAGTCGTGTTTAAACCTGGGCCGCGCTCTGCCCACCAGCTCTCAATTAGGCACAGCCGAGCTGGGAAGGATGCCCACTCCTCTCCCTGACACGCTCTCGCTCTGTCTTTTGAAAAGATGAAGGAAAATAAAACTTTACTAGACAAAGACAGCTCAAGATGGCTGCTGAGATTTGCCAGCCCCTTATTTCCTGTAGTTAAAATTTATGAAGGCTTAGATAATTGGAGCTTTGGGCTTGTCATTTAATAGGCAGAAGGCGACTTTTCTTTGACATTTGCTTTACCAGCCTCGCCTGTTACTACATGAGCGAGTTTTTAAATAAGAGTCGGGTATTAACAGCTGTCCTGTCTCTCGTCATCTTGCATATCAGAAAAAGAGGGCAGATGAACCCAGATGGCTGGTTTGAATATTTTGAGCTTTGTGTTTGTGTCCATTAGACGTGGCGGTGTCCTAGTCTCCCTTGAGCTGCCCGCAGTCTGTTTACTGACCGTCTGATGAATATTGCACATAAAACTGGAAATTTTCACAAGGGCCCATGAAATTGCCTGACTGCAACGCAACTTCTGGGAATTGATGCGTACAGGTTTTTATCAGTCCAACTGGAAACAAAATCCAGTTTGAAAGGAATTAGGTTGACTGTTATAAATTATTAGCTGAATAACAAATCAGTTATATTTAAAAAAATTGCTGGGTTAGTGGCTTTTAATATTTAAAATGCATTTAGAGTTTTGTTTTCAAGCTCAAAGTACACTAGATACTCGCATACATTTTCCACTGTTTGTAGTGCTTTCTGTACAACCGCCCACTGAGATGGACGCTGAGATTGTCAAATTTAGTATAAAATTCAAGTGAATATTGGCCACTCAGAAGGTCTATCCGGTGTTTTTATTGTTAACTTAAACTGTTAAAAAAATAATTTTGCATTAGTTGAAATAAAGCTAAAATGTAAAAAATTAAACTTAAAAAATAAATAAATAAAAAATACAGTAATTATAAACATTGCACTGGAAACTAATTGAAAGAAAATAAGTTTAAATACAGAAACTGAAATAAAAAAAAAAATTAAAGGTAAAGAGAAATATTAAAAAAACTTAAAAATGACAAAACAATATTACTGAAACTTAATTACATTGAAACCTACAAATATATAAATAAAAGCCAACTCAAAATATTAATAAATACTGTAATGCTAAGTAAATAATACTAAAACAATACTCTTCCTATCAGTTTGTGGCCAGAATGCATTGCTGTCCAGACTTTGTGATGTCAAAGTCTGGATTTGTGAAAGGGGTTGTTTTTTTTTTTTTTGTTTTTTTTTGTTTTTGTTTTTTAGCTTAAGATCCAAGTTCTTTCCCAAAAGTGTGCAGAGTGAAGGCATTAGGTGTTCATGTCTTGTGTAGATGGTTTTTCAGCAAAATTAAATGCATTAAAATAATCTCAGTATAGAGAAATGCCAATTAGAAATTCAGAATGCATGCTCGTCAGATCTGATATATATCTAAAAGACACTTTGAATCTTATCTTTTCATCTGGTTTCAGTGAGACATGAATTAATTGAAAATTAAATTATCATTGTATGTGTTTTAATATTCAATCACTGCCATCGCACCATCAAAACTCCCATAATTCATAATTTAATTCTAGAATTTGTTTGTTGTCCGAGCCAAGACATTGAAGGATGGGCTGATAAATCATTGACAGAGTCGCTGGTCAGACAGGGTCTTTAATTAATGGTCTTTCACCATGTTCTTTTTTTTTTTTTCATCATAGATTCTGATTCATCTCTCTCGTTCGTTCTGTCTGTCTGTCTCGCCTCTTTAAGTCTGTTCATTATTAAGGCCAGCGCTACTTAAACTGATAGAGCCTTATTAAAAAATCTGACGAGTGTCTGCCGTGGTCTGACTGTTTAATTCCCCTTAAAGATAATGATGGCTTTTAGAACAACAGAGGAATTAATTGAAACATGTGTTGGCTTTTGATAAAGAACAAACTCATTTGAAGAGCTTATCAAGGCCTGAGAAAGGGGCAGCTCTCCGTGAGGGACCTCTACATCTGTTGCTCAGCGCATTGAAATTCGGGTGAGGACAGAAAGGAGGGCTAAAATGGTCTTGTCTTATTTTTAGTTCTCCAAACACTTGTGGTAAACTCTGCGGTCTGTAATTTGATATTTACTTGACTTTCTGTGTGTTTCAGTCCTGATCAGGCCAGACTGTGTGATTTGGAGGACCAAGCCAAGGCTGCTAGAAAGGGTCAGTGGTCTGAGGGTGGAGGCTCACACACCATTCGAGATCTGAAGTATACCATCGAGAACCCTCGCAACTTTGTGGACTCCCTCCACCAGAAACCAGTCAACGGTAAGATGTGATAAACTTTGTTCGTAAATCTCACATTGTACTCTTGAGGGCCAGTACACACCAATGCTGGGAAAAACATCACTAGTGTTCAAGATCAAGTTCAAATTTCATATTCATAAATGCAAATTTACTAATAAAAACCCCAGATGATTTTAATGAGTGAAGAAAGGCAGTACATTGACTAAATTAGAGTCTCTCTGAATAAAAAAAAAATGCTAATAAAGCTTTAAATATTTGCAAATTTTGAAAAAAATCTGTATCTAGCTATCTGACTTTGTCTGTGGTTAAAATTTAATGTATTTAATATTTTTATAAAATGGTGCTGCATATAATGTTTTATTTTTTCTTAAAGACAATTAAGTGTGTGTGTATATATGTATATGTGTGTATGTATATATATATATATATATATATGTATATATATATATATATATATATATATATATATATATATATATATATATATATATATATATATATATATATATATATATATATATATATTTATTATTATTATTTTTTTTTGCCATATAATTAGAATTTAGGCAATAATCTACAAATTAAAAAAATGGACGATCATTAGTATTATTACAAATAAACATAAATTATGATTTTAATAATTGCAAATATTAAACATAAATTATGAACTTATTTAATGTAATATTTTAAAATATCAAAAATATATAATATATTAATTTTTAAAATATTGATGTTTATTTTTTTAATAATAATACCTAGTGGACAATAAAATGGAATAATAATAATAAAAAAAAATTCTAACAAAAATAAAACAATGGTGTGAGTCACACCGGAGGTATTGGAGCCATATTTAGGTACCACAAAATCAGACTTGCGTGAGTTTTGCAGAGATGTTTTCTTTTCACCCAGAACACCCTAAAATTATGCCATGCATTTTCTTCAGGCGAAAGCTGAAATTACACAAATTAAAACACTCAATTCTCTCTGGTGTAATGTCTCACTCTTCTTCCAAAAGCCCACTTTTTTCTCTTCACAGCTCTTCACGCAGCTCATTTCTCCTATTTAAACTGAATACTAACCCTGATGAGAGTTAACCTCTATCAGAGGGCTAGCCAGCTCACTGCAAATGAACAGCCGAGTCATTAAATGCTATAGAAATGTGCCCCGTTTCCCCTCATCGCTAACAAGCTTATTAGATGCTAATCAGAAATCAAAGTTGCGACATTGTTCGTAATATTGAATTTAAACACACTTGGCCACATGACCCTTACCAGCGTGGCTGTGATTCACCTTCTTATCGAATTATTTCATAGCTCTCGCTGTGCAGTTATGCCAAGTGATTTTTAAACATGCCAATTTGTTGTTCTCTTCAAAAGTGAGCACCATGCAAAACTGGAGAGGCCTGTTTACATACTGGCAGCTACCCACATGCTGCAACACCATGTGAACTTTCTCTGAAGTGGGCTGACAATTTGAATTGGAAAAACAAAGTTAGAATCAAATTAACATGCTGAATTGTCTTAGTTTGAACTATTAAAATAGTTGAAGAGAGAGTTCATTGTGCTGTAATTCATCATTCTATCACCAGTATGGCGATGTTTAATTTTTAATTGATGTTTAATTGATGTTTAATTCAAAAGTTTGGGGTCAGTGAGATTTTTATGCATTGAACTGATCTATAATTTATAATGTTACAAAAGATTGCAGTTCTTTTGAACTTCATCAAAGAATTTTGGGGGAGAAAAAAAAAAAAAGGTCAGCGATTCCACAATTGTTTGAATATTTTCAAAATAGCAAACCAAATTAGCAAATTAGAATAATTTCTGAAAGCATGTGACACTGAAGACTGGAGTAATGGTTGATGAAAATTCAGCTTTGTCATCACAGAAATAAATTACATTTGAAAATGTGTTAAAATAGAAATGCTATTTTAAATTGTAATAATATTTCACAATTTTTCCTGTATTTTTGATCAAATAAATGCAGCCTTGGTGAGCAAAAGAGAAATTTTTCAAAACGTTAAAGTGTTACTAACCCCTTTTGAACAGTAGTTATTTTAATTGTGTGAAACAGAAGCTGAAACCAGATTATGCAGATTTTAAGTTTTGTCCTTCATTATCTCTCTTTTTCTATCTTTTTCTCATACCCCACACAGCCATTATTGAACATGTGCGTGATGGCTGCATGGTACGGGCGCTGCTTCTGCCCGACTGCTATCTGGTGACAGTCATGCTGTCTGGAATCAAGGTGAGTTTCAGTCCTTCTCTCTGTAACACTATGAATAAACGAAACCCAATTTCTTTCAGCAGAACCCTCGAGACCAATATTTCTCAGTTTCTTATTAGTTCATCTCTTGATGGGTAGCCTTGAGAGATTCCTTCTAGGTTTTCTTAGGCCAGGCCTGTTCGATGAAATCAGTAGACCATCTTACTGCTTAATCTTGCTAATCATGAAAAAATGAACTCCATAACTGTGCTAAATTAAGTGTGGTACTAGAGTTTTCACTCAGTGGCTTTTCAGGAAAGGGTTTACATTGTGAGTTGTTTTCTGGGGTTTGTTTCTTAGCATTTCTCAGTAGATTTCAGACAATGTATATTTTCTGTAATATTTATGAAAAATCTGTCTCCAGTGCCCTATGTTTAAACGGGAGGCAGATGGCAGCGAGACCCCTGAGCCCTTTGCAGCAGAGGCAAAGTTCTTCACAGAGTCAAGACTTCTTCAGAGAGATGTGCAGATCATTCTGGAGTCCTGTCCCAACCAGGTCATTCTGGGGACCATCTTGCACCCGGTATGAAGCCAAATCAGACGTGCTTTCTGATTGATCTCTCTAATAACTGCAGTTGAACAGGAGTGTAAACAATTTGAGTTTGATTTTTTTTTTGAGTGTTCCTCCTAATTCATATTTAGGCTAGAGCAATTTAATCTTGATCCAAAATCTAAAAGTGTGTGAGATGGATTTTCTCGGTTGGAAAACCTGATAAAGAATACTGGGAGAATTTGTTTGATTATTTTATTTTATTTTTTTTTTAGTTTTTGCGTTGCTTTTCGTTTTGCTTTGCTTTTTTTTTTGATTTTGTTTTTGTTTTGGTTGCATTGAGTACATGATAGCCTACAGTTTGTCTGTTGCTTTTTGTTTTCAAAGTAACAAACAATACTGGAGGAATTTATTTGGTTGCTTTTGCTTTGTTTTGTTTTTTGTTTTGTTTTGTTTTGTTTTTTGTTTTTTGTTTTTTGTTTTGTTGCTTTGTTTTTGTTTTGTTTTGGTTGCATTGAGTACCTGATAGCCTACAGTTTGCTTGTTACTTTTTGTTTTCAAAGTAACGAACAGTACTGGGAGAATTTATTTGTTAGATTTAGTGTTTTTTTGTTTTGTTTTTGCGTTGCTTTCCATTTTGTTTTGCTTTTTGTTTTTTGCTTTGTTTTGGTTGTATCGAGTATATGATAGCCTACTATAGTCTGTTGCTTTTTGTTTGTTTTTGTTTTGTTTTGTTTGTTACCTGATCTAAATAAATTGTCACTATCAATGTTTAGTTCTCAGCCAGCATACATGGTTTTTAACATTCCACACACAAACCACAATGACAGTGACTGTCAAAACTAAGTACTTAAGGGACAGAAGCACGCCAGTTTTGATACCACATCAGAAGTAATACTATTTTTTTAAGTGAACATCATTCCCTCAAGCAATTATTCAAGACAAGTAAACAGTCAGTTAGAACATTTAAGAACAAAGAAATGCTACCAGCTGTAGAACAAAATAAAAATAGATTAAAGATCGATAGACCAAAGACGTAAATGAAGTAAACAGTGCTGTGATGTTTAATATCGCTATAAAGCATTCAAATAAATTTGACTGAAATACTGGTACTTTTGGTATCCCTAGTGTGTATAAACACCAAGGCTGTAATCAGTAGTACATGCTGTGGCAATGTGGGAGAATCTACAGGTCCAGACTTTAATATATTATGCACATGTTTGTTGTACAGACCCTTCAGTGCCAAGAATCGTTGATAAATTTAATTCATTCACTGCGAAACTGCAGGTATAAAGCCTCATGTCATAGTTCTTGTTAATCAGAGTGTCAGACATAATCCGTGTCACACAATGTGTGAGGATGTTTTGCTCAGGAACAATATTGTACACATTAACCTTAGTGGTCTCTTTCTGGTGATAATGCCAGGAAAGATTCACCCTTTCAGTCTATAGGTTTCTCTTTCTTGGTTTCTGATAAATTTCTTTGCTAACATGATATCCTTATGTGTTTGTGTGTGGTCATTACAGAACGGGAACATCACAGAGTTGCTACTGAAGGAAGGCTTTGCACGTTGTGTGGACTGGTCCATGGCTGTGTACACCCAGGGTGCCGAGAAACTCAGAGCAGCAGAACGGTCAGTGCTTGTCGGTCGGACAGTTGTCAGCCCTAGTTCACTATACATTTCAAATACGCCTGACATTTCGGCTGTTGGATCAGACGGAGCAGCTTGTTAAATGGTTTAGACCGTCTCGGGTTGCTCTTACTTCATGTTTCAGCAGAGTAGTTTTGCAAATGTGGCAACTTATCACACAGCCGTTCAAGAACACCTGCCCTGATGCCCACCTGCTGGCTTACTTACAATCACAATGAAATATGATAGGAGCACACGAGGTTGTGTCTTTAATCCAATCAAGTGCATATGCGGCTGTCCTTTATGCAGTGCTTCATTTTGATGAAATTCCTTATCTCTCTCTCTCCAAAACCCTGCAGATCAGCGAAAGAGCGTAAAGTGAGAATCTGGAAGGACTATGTTGCTCCCACAGCCAATCTGGACCAGAAAGACAGACAGTTTGTAGCAAAGGTGACTTTTTGTTTTCCATCACATTTTCTGTTTCAATCTGTGCAGCCTTACACCGTTTCCTAACTACACGCAATGCGACGCAGCGACACACGATAAAAGGTATCTTTTCCATGTTAATCTGAGTTTTTTTCCTTATTAGCCATGACGGCGACACACAAAATTTCTAATTTAGAAACGGTTTCTATTTTCGCGGCTGGAACAACAACATACAAACTATATGACCGCAATCCCAGATACTGATTATGTGCTTTATTCAAAGTTAAACGTGTCTAATGTGAGTTTGAATATCATTCTGCATGACCGTTATAGCTATACTGAAAGCAACAATAGATAGTTTACCTCAGATCTTGAAAATAAGATGTACTTTGAAACTGCGAACTCAGTGCGAACCAACAAAGATGGTCTGTCACTCAGTACGTACTTTTAATAATGTCAAAAAGGTATCATATTTATGAATTAGATTATAAACACATCCATTTCGTTGTGAGTGCAGTGCACTTCCAGGGAGAGCCCGCCCACACATGCTTCTGATTGGCTGTGATATTTGATTGATTCTGTCGTGTCGCGTGTGGTGTGGACAGCCAAATTGTTTGTCGCTGGAATCCTGTCGCGTGTAGTTAGGACACGGTGTTAATCGTGAAACAAGGGTCAATAACATGATGCTTATTTATGTAGCATATTTGTTCATCCAGCTTATTTGTCCAGATTTATTCATTCATTCTAAAATTAAATTAAAATAATGAAAGCCAAAATGAATACAAAAAGCCTCATTAAAAGCCCTAAATTTTTTTTTGATGATCTGTTACACTGAAGTGTACATTATAATATCAACGAAATTATCTGTTGCTATTTCTGTTTAATTACAGCATTAAAATAATATAATCAAAAATAAAACAAATCAAAGTAATGTGGAGCAAGCACCAACTAAAATTCTCATAAAAAAAAAAAAAAAAATTTATCATAGAGAGGACCCCTCAGGGCCCTCATGACTGTGTTATCTGAAAAATTTAGATAATTTGACTTTTTTTTTTGACATACCAAGGTTAGTTCTGGTTGTAAAATGTCCAATTTGATTATGATGTTTATGAGCGAATTCATATTTAATTCATGTATTTGTTTGTTTGTTTGTTTTTTTTACTTTTTTTTTTTAAATTGTATTATTTTGTAAACTTTTTTTTTTTTTTTTTTTGGAAATAATTAAATTATGTACATATATATTCAAGTTTTAAGAAAAGAATAAAAGTATTACATTTTACTTAATGGCTTCACATTGATATTTTTGAGTCATGAAATTGAAAGGATTATGTGTTTCAAAACTAAAAATCTAGCCAAACCCTTGATTTCCAGACATAGGCTTTTTCACTTAGAAGTCTACAAATAACATAAGGAGAAGTCGGCGGAGTTTAGGTCGACGCTTCCAGACCAGCAAAGCATGACATTTCACCAGCTGAGTCCCAACATGATAACAAATGACCGTTTCCACTCTGTCTCCTCTTTAAACTCCTTTATAACGGAGGCTTCTGAAGAATATTTGAGCACCGCAGTCTCTTAAAGTGCTGACTGCAGTTGACGTACTCGTCTCCCTGACGCCTTGTTCTCTGTTGTGTCTGTCAGCGAGGCAGGCCTTTCAGGTCTCAGGTGTTTCATTTCATTTTGCATACTTTGTAAAGTCAGCCTTGGGCCGTCTCAGCGGTTCTGTTCAGCTGCAGCCTTCAGCGTTCCCCTGCTAAATTACCGCAAATGTCTGCGCTCACATCCCTGGCCTAGAATACACAAGGAAAGAATAAGACAACATGAACTTTAAGGGTTGTTTGCTTTCCTCACGTTAAAAACAAAAAAAAGATTGAACATGAAATCGAAATTGACTTGTTTTACTTTCTTTATACGCTACCGTTCAAATGATTTGGGTTGGTAAGATATTTTTTAAGTGTTCTTGAAAGAAATCTCATATGCTCACAAAGGCTACATTTATTTGATCAAAAATAAAGTAAAAACTGTAGTATTGTGAAATAATTAATTTTAAATAACTGCTTCATATTTAATGAAATTATTTAAAAAAAAAAAAAACTTATGACGGCAAAGCTGAATTTTTAGCACCTGTAACTCTAGTCCTTCTGAAATCATTCTAATATGCTGATTTAGTGGTCAGTAAACATTTGTTATGTTTATCAGTATTGAAAGCATTTATGCTGCTTAATATTTGTGGAAACTGTGGCTTTTTCATGATTCTTTGATGAATAGAAAGTTCAAAAGAACAGCATTTCTTTGAGGGTTTTTTTTAATTGTTAATTCCTTTACTGTTGCTTTTGATCAATTTAATGCATAAAAGAATAAAAGTGTTCATTTAAAAATAAAACTTCTTACTGATAAGACTTAAAATCTTGCTGATACCAAGCATTTGAATGAGTGTTTCTCATTAATGTGCACAAATTTTGCATGTCATTTATTAGAAAAAATAACAATTGAATTTTTTTTTTTTTCCCCAAAAATTGACTTTTCTTTTCAAATGACAACTCCAGTCTCATGCAAGTGGTAACAAATAATGGCAAGCTATATGTGCATTATTTTAGATAAAAAATATATATATATTTTCTAAAATATTGCTAATAACATTTTTAAATGTTTTCGTTAGAAATACATTACATTATGCTGGTAAAATACTCTGAATGCTACTTTACGTTGACTTTAAGATTAAAGAAGAGTGTGTTAAGTTACTTTTTGCAGTGGCTGTGCTGATATTGCCACATCAGTAAGGTTTGTTAACTTTGTTTAAACCACTGCTGCCTGGTCTTAATTGATATGTTGACACTGTGTGCTCTCTCCTAAGTCAGCAGCTGTGCTTTTGCAGAAAGTTTCTTCATTCTCCTTAAAGTAAGGTTGTTTCACTTCAAGGCCTTTAAAATATTCATGCTTGGCCTTTGGTTATGTAAAGGTGTTGCACTGCAATCTGCTTACAGAATTAGTTTCAAAATCCGCAGACACAAAAGTGTGTTTTTTGCCTGAGTCAGAAAATACCAGAAGTGAAGAATAAAACATTTATATGAGCTTTAGCTTGCCTCAGATCTCTCTGAGCCGGGAGAGAAAGAAGATATACTTTGAAATTGTGCGCGAGTGTGTGTGTTTAAGTGAGTGTGTGTTTTTGTGTGAGTGTGTGTGTATGTGTGTGAGAGAGAGAGACTCGACAGAAAAAGCTACTGATAAAGGCAGAATGGCAAGTATTTGTAAGCTGTTTCTGTGTCCTGGCATACAGGTCTAGCTGTTTTAATTGGTTATGCTTTTCCTATCCTTCAAATGTACTCAGAAAGAGTTGAAGAATCATGTGACACAAAATTATGTGAATAAATGGCTGCTGAAAATTTATCTTTGCCATCACAGAAATAAATTGTTTTATTTTTTTATTTATTTTTTTTTTATTTTTTTTTTAAGAAAATGGTTATTTTAAATGTAATAACATTTCAAAGTATTACTTTTTTTTTTTTTCTGGCTTGATGAGCATAAGAGCATAATTTCTTCCAAAGACATAATCTTATCGACCTCAAAGTTTTGAATGGTAGTGTAAATATGAAAATCATTCATTACTTTGGCATGTGTTAGAAGTATCATACTGCTAATTACCATGGTATTACCGTTTTTTTTTTGTTTTTTTTTTTTAATCAAATATACCAGTATGAGGAATTATAGGAAAAACTGCAGAACAAAAATGCACTGAAGATATCAAGATGTAGTTTTTTTTATTATTATTTTTTTTATATAAAATGTACCAAATATTTGAATGTTTTCTGACTTCTTGGTGTCCTTTTGATGTAATTCTAGTCACTGTCTGTAGGTGGCAGCGGCTCCCTGTTAAGTTCAATGGGCTGCAGTACCAGAGTGAGTCATGGATCTGGGCTGTAGATCCCTGTTGGCAGCTTGCGGTGAAGTGCCTTGCATGTGAGACTGCTAATGAAACAGCAAAATGTTCTCCTTTCTGTTCCCAGTTCTGCTCAGCTACTACAGAAAAATAAAACCACTGATTTACTCAGGTGACCTTGTTGATTTGGGACTGAGTGCGTTTAGGAACACAAGAACACACACCTACATAAACCGTAACATTCTCTGCCATATCACTGCTGAGCATTTGCAAGTGATCCGTTTAATTTCCACTCTGAAGATTCAGTTCAAAGCCAGGCGATTTGTCAGTCTATGATGTAATTCTACTCAAATCATCCTTCTTTCCTGCTCATGTCCCTCTGAAGACTGTAATTTTGTCTTCATTTGCTCAGATCAGATAATGCATGTATTTTTGAGACATTCCTCTGCCTGTTCAGGTCTGATTATATCTGATCCATTACCCAGACCTGCATAAACGCCAGTCATCTTCCACATCACTGACTCCTCTATTAAATAACTTGGAGTTGATGATCATATAAGATGACATGGATATGATATACTCAGACGTGGTTCTAAACGTCAGAGCTTTTGTGACATTTTTTCGTCTTGTTGCGTACAGGGACCATCCGCGCGGATGCGGCCCGCACATGTAACGCATGGTCTGGCGAGTCCTCTCAGCTCTAATGTAACATGATTCTGTCACAAAACCTGCATGTCAAAGGTGGCAGATGCCAGTTTTAACCTCAGGAGTCTCTTCACATTGCTTGTCTTTTCTTTCTATACTTTTCTAAGTGATTAGACAATGAAAAATCCCATAGACACATGCCATTCTCGAGAATAAATATATATCCTGATTCTATAATCCTGAAAATATTTATTTAGTTAGCTAGTAAGTTAGTTGTGCATTTGGCCAAAATTGTGATTTATTTATCAGTATGACTTGTAACTAGTAACTACATAGAAATTCTTAAGACTGAATTGCAAAGACTTTGCAACCACCCACAACATCCTAAAATCATGGAGGTAACTCTTGTATGGACAATCAACTGTAGTTTCCCCCCTTAAAAAAAATTATTGAAGGAGCCATGTCCATATAGTCTATTTATTTAGTAGATCTGTTGCTAAACAAATGCTCTGACACACTTCCAAGTGCTCAATTTAATCCTCTTCCTGTTACTTTTCCTCTAAACAAAATGATGGACCGTTCCCACCCTTTCATTCTCCCAGTTCCTTTGTGTTCCACGTCGGCTCGCTTTCATTGTCTTATATGAGTGAAATGGTGAGGTAATGGTGGTAGGCTGAGAGAATCCGAGAGAGGAGGGTTGTTCTTTTGAGAACAGAGTGTGGGAGAAGTGTTTTGTTTGCAGCTGTTTCCTTTTGTAGCGTGGCTCGTGGTGGGGTACAGTAACGTTTCTCTGGCAACAAGTGAGTCTTTCTCGCACTCCTAGTGGAGCGGTGACTTGGTCGCCACCTCTAGTTCTTTTTCTAACACCTACTCGCGCACTCTCTCGACATCAATCCTGAATATTGGGGTGACTGACAAATATTCAACGAATAAAACAGGCTGAAATCATCATAGTCTTTATAAAAATGAGTTAAAATGAGAACATTGATCACTGTAGGCCGTTTAAGTGTCAAGAATTCTTACAATTTGTTGAATATCTTAAGTGTTACAAACACAGTGCTTTGATTACTGTAGATGTGGGCTGAATTTAAAATGCAACTATCTTAAAGTCTTTTTTCAGTATTGACTTTCAAACGGTTACTGTTATGGCTGACACAGCAAGCTAATTGTCAGGCTGTTGTTAAGTGTCAACCCAGTTTTTGCGGTATTTTTTTGTACCGTTGGCACTAGTTGCAGGAGTTTTTGATTTGAATGATGAATATAGACTACTGCCACCTGCTGGTATGGAGTTATTTACTCTTACGCAGATTCAGAATGTATGTCGTATGTTGGCTGTGGACTTTGCAGTCTGTTCAGATGCAGTGTTTTGGCCGATACACTGACGATGTGGGGCGATACCAAATGATAAAAAATGAAAATTGTTTAATTGAAAACCTCCTGTGGTTCCAAACTTGCATGGAGTTATTTTCTTGTGGAACACTTTTTTTCATCCTTAAAGGTGACACATGAAAATCTGACTTTATAAGTGCTATAAGTGCTATTATCGGGTCCCCGGTGCATCTACCAACCCAGAAAATGTGAAAAAGAACAACCTAGTAATTTTTTTTTGGGAAGCCTCTCTGCAAGCTTGTTAAAAAAAACGAGTGCATCAGAGTTTGCTTTCCCCGTGCCGTAGATAGGGATTCATATTATAATAATACCGCCTCTTAATCTGCAAGTTTCCACCCATGGCGCCGCCGTAATGTTTTCGCAAAGCGACAACGAAGTACCAGTTCTAATGCCATGGCGAAAGTTCGAGCAAAGCATGCCAACTGTTCTGTCTTTGGCTGCACAGATGAGCACAGAACACTATTAAGAGTCCCAGCCTCAGTGGAGACGAGAGCAGTGGATTTATTGATTAATTACTGTATATTACACTGCTGCCACACAGATCTAATATAAACATGATTTCTTTCCCAGCTGTTTACCTTCACAGACATAACCGACTGTTTTTGTAACTTGTGTGTTTTTAACATAAACTTGTGTGTATTTGACAGTTTAAGCGCAATAAGACATGAAAGAGAACTTCGTTTAGTACTCACATGCCATGTGACAGCCACTTTCTTTGCGCCTACTTCGGATGTGTGCACTTAGAAAACCGTATATAAGTAGTTTAAACTAATATGGTTTAAAACGCATGATTTCAGCACAATAGACATGATAATCAAAACCAAACAGATGTTTTTAAGCAGTGTATCTGAGGTACAAGCTGTAATGGCACAGCCTTATCCTTGAGATGGGGGCAGGGAGCAGCACCTCATTTGCATTTAAAGAGACAGGCACAAAAACAGCATATTTCTGCTTCCACTTAAAATAGGCATTTTCAAAATAATATAATAAATGATCTGTGAGGGAATTTGAGCTGAAACTTTACAGACACATTCTGGGGACACCTGAGATTTATATTACATATTGTCTCCTTCATATAGGTCTCCTTCAAAACAACAATTCACCATGTCTGTCGTGTTTCAGAATGGACAAAAAGCATTAGTTATGGTTTCATTTTTGGACTTTGGATGTCAACAATATCAAATGTCATTGGTTCTTGATTGTCTTATGACCAAATATCATATGTCAAACCTGCTACAAGTACGTTATGCCAGAATTCATTGCTAACTGGTTAACCTTTCTGTCTTTCTCTTTCTCTGCATTACTGAATTTTCCTTTTGCCCTCTTCTGTACAGGTGATGCAAGTCGTGAATGCAGATGCCATCGTGGTGAAGCTGAACTCTGGGGAGCATAAGACCATCCACCTGTCCAGCATCAGGCCCCCGAGGCTTGAAGGCGAGGTACGAGTTAATGCATGTCTGTCCTTGGATATCCCTGTCACTAAGGCCATTACTGAATCCACAGGGTGCCGGCTGTCTGTTACACTGTTTGCAAAGTGCTGATGTGAAGGTTTTCTCTCCCCTCCATCTCTTAAAAGCGCCAATCTCCTCCCTTCATGCATCTTTCACACTCAGATCTCAGAGCGGTGTGTTTAGTGGACACCAGGGGGAGCTAGAGACAGAAGCCCACTGGCCATCCTCCCCTCCACTCACTCTGACACACCAGTGCTGCACTGCAGCCAAAACCCCTATAGATCTACTCCCGTAATGAGCACACGCTCTCGCTGAATCTCTCTTACTCATCTATTAATGTCATACGCATCCACTCAATCCAATACAATTCTCAAATGCTCACTTTTGATTTGCTAGATGTTAACAAATTAATATGGAAGCATCATTTTGCAGGGGGTGCGTATGCACGCACACATTTTTGCAGTTTTCGAACGCTCAGAAATGTGCTTACCCGTTCTTATTCACGCCCATTAAGGCTGTTAATGAGAGATGATGTGTAATGGGTTCTTTGTCTAGCTAAGTGTGTGTGTGTATCTGAAAGCTGTGTGTTAAACTAAAAGCAGTTAAAATTGGAGCGTGAACGTCTCTCTGCAATTAGCCACCCTCTTCCTGACCCCTGACCTCCTGTAATAAGACACAATGATTCAGCATGCTGGAAAAAAAAAATTAGCTTCAGTGTTGATTTAGCAAATTAGACATGTAGTTTATTAAGGAGGGCTTTAAATAACAGCAAACTGCAGTTGCATGCATATTTTTACAGGAAAATAGTTTCATGTTCTTGTACTTTTGATAGATGCAACAATATGTTCCAAATCTTTAATGAAGTTTGTGATTATTTTTAAAGGAGGCGTTTCAATTTGTCATGCACATGTAAACAGAGAGCTGGAATGCGGAGCTGTGGGTCTGTATCTATGGATACCGGGCTGCGGCGAGCATTCGGATCACAGCGTGTTTCTATCCTGGCAGCTTAAAGATGGCTTTAATCAGATCAGAGATGATTACAAAACAATAAAGATTACGGATGTATTTAGATCTCAGACGTGCTTCAGAGGCATGAGACGAACCGGAGAGCTTTTAAAAAATGGGTTTCTTTTGTGTTTTTTTTTTTATAGTATTTTGACTAGTTGATTTTTTCTCGAAAGATAAATCTGAAAGCTTGATTTTGACAAAAAGACAGGAAACTGATCTTTTGGATTGTTAGAATCTTTTTTGGCAACCATTTTAATGAGATATGATATTAGTGCCATTTCAGACTGTTTCTTTGTTCAGTTTTCAGCATTTCGGTTTTCATAATCTCTTTAAATGTGTTTGGTAAGGCAAGTTTTACTATTAAAGGAGTAGTTCACCCATTAATGAAAATTGCCACCTACTCACCTTCCTGTTGTTACAAACCTCTAAGACTATAAAATAAAAGATTCTGAGAAATGTCTGTTTTTGTCTATACAGTCAAAGCCAGCTGTAGTGAACAACGGTCAAGAGGGCGAGACTCCTTTCCACACAACACGTGGAAAGTTATGTTCTGATGAGATCAGGCGTGTTGACAACAAAGGATGCTTTTGTTTTAACATAACACTACCTCTTGTGAAGAGGTGGGTTAACATTAACATACAGTAAACCCCAGGCAGGAACTGCCTTAGTCTCCCTCAAATTTATCATTTGTGGAAGGATAAGGATGTCAGCATTTCATTGGTCAAAGACTGATCCAATCACCATGTGGTCTTTCAGTGATCACAGTTCTTCATTCTTGAAGTGTGAACGATCACTCTCTACCTCAGACTGACCAAACTGGTTTTACCTTGTGGAGAGGGGGGTTAACATTCTGTACTGTAACCCCCACCCAGGAACTGCTTTGTTCTCCCTTACTCTTATCAAAGTGTGAATGAACATAATTTCCCCTCACAGTTTTGCCATGTGGCCAAAGCCACAAAAGGAAAAACGCATCTTCACATGCATTCACACAAAATGGACACAAAATTGACTAAACCTTCCTCAGGTCCTTTTACAGAACTTAATATACTTAATGAGTGCTGTGTGTGATACAACAAGGTATGCAGCATTACCTATTAATGTACGGTATATACTGTATATATGAATGCAGGGGTCAATGCTCCGCATTACCCATTGGTGTTTGGTCTTCATATTTTCAGCACAATGTGTTGGTTAAACTGGAATTGGTTTGGAAAGTGAATTATGCATAGGAAAAACTTTAAAGATATTGCTCTGAACGTGGACTTTAAGCTATGCAAATAGACCTCATATCAGAGAGGGCATTCTGTGCCCATCTCTGACAGCATCAGCCAATCAGAATGTGGGATCTGAAAGGTGCCAACTTGCAAACCCCGCCTTCTCAGGGAAGGAATAAAAGGTTTTCTCCAAGACAAAGAAGTGTGCTAAATTATGCTGTGTACCAAGATATTGTGCTAAGTTATGCTCTGTGCTAAATGGTGTGGTCGACCTGTGCTAAGTAATGTGGTCTACTGCTAAGTCAAGAGCTAAGCTGCTCTGCCGGAGAAACAAGGAATTTCTGCAAGAAGCGAGTTTGGGGAGTTCGGAAACTGCCACTGCAACAACGACCACAAGCTTAGTGTCCCCCATCTTCTGCAGCGACTTCAGAATCTTCTCTTCAGCCATCCTCTGCTTGCGAGTTCCAAGCTGCCAGGATATTCTCCAATGACCACAGAATCGTCTCTTCAACGATCCTCCGTTTGCGAGTTCCAAACTGCCAGGATCCTCTCCAACAACTTCAGAACGTCAACGTCAATGATCCTCCCTCCTGCGTGTTCTAGGTAGTCCGGATCTTCTGTACCGACTTCAGAACCTTCACCTTCAAGGCTCCGGTTTGTGTGTTCCAGACCAAAGAACCTTCTCGGTGCTCAGGAGTTCATCGTTCACCAGTGCTTCATGTTCAAGACTGTGAAACAGATCCAACTCCTTTCCACTGCAACGACAAGTGGAAGACGTCGCCAATCAGACTCCGCACATGACCAGGCAGAACGTAAATATCACTCTTTCCAAACCTCTTTCCAGAGACCGTTGGCATTAGTGTATTGTCAGTTTATGATGATCTAATTTGCATTAGATTCCATATAACTGATGTCAGTTAATAACAAATAATCCCTCGATTTATTTGTTGAACCTAGAACACGGTGAACCTAGAATACCTTATTACTTCTAGGAAACTTCAGTTTCTTTCCATAAGATAACATCCATAGTAACATCCAACTCCGTCACTTCTATTTATCAATCTTTTGCACTTTACCCATTCATTGTATCTATTAGTAGTTGTTAGTTACTCTTGTCTACCCCTTTGTTAATAAAACCCCTTTTTTATTATACTTGTGTCTTGTGTTGATAATACAGTAAAAAGGCTCTAAGTTAACGATATCTCACAAATCCTTCAGATTGGTCAGACTACAACTTCCTATAATTTAATTGTAATTCTTATTTATTCAACAGTCTTCCATGATTGTTCTTTATTGTCAAGGTGCAATTCCTTGGCTGGTGCCCCGTAAAATAGTATGAGCAAGACTAAGTATTAATATTAATATTTAAGCCCAAAGCCATTAAACTGGTGGTGCTACTTAAATCTAAAATCACTGCATTTAGTGGTGGCCCATGTTAGGCTATCTAATATCTGATATCACTACATTTTTGGTGGCCCGTGTGAGACTATCTGATATCACTACATTTTTGGTGCCCCGTGTGAGGCTATCTAATATCTGATATCACTACATTTTTGGTGCCCCGTGTGAGGCTATCTAATATCTGATATCACTACATTTTTGGTGCCCCGTGAGAGGCCATCTAATATCTGATATCACTACATTTTTGGTGCCCCGTGTGAGGCTATCTGATATCACTACATTTTTGGTGCCCCGTGTGAGGCTATCTGATATCACTACACAGTGTTAACCAAAACTGTCTGGTTTTCTACATTTTTTTTTGGAGGGTAATTCATTTTTTGGGGTTTGGAATGGCATGAGGGTGAGTAAATTGACAACATTTTAATTTTTGGATGAACTATCTCATTAAGGCTACCCCAACCAACAACTGCATAACAATGACTTGGCAACCATCCACGACACTTGCATTGTGAGTTTGGCACAGGCAAAGCAGCTCTTATATTTTCCTCAGAAATCTGTAAATCCCATTTTATTACAGTCTTTTTCTGCTACAGAAGGTAGATCAGATGGCGGAGAGCTTGTGTATCAAGCAGTGTGATGTAATTATCATAATACCATGGTGACCATCCAGCAGTGTGTGGTTGCATGCATGTGTCTGACACCTATGGCAGCTGCCTCGCTCCACAGTCAGTCGGTGACTTAACTACAGATTGTTAACGAAACCAGCTTTCACAGTGCAATAACATATCTAATTATCTAAAACAATTTCATGTGAGCTTTAGAGATATTAAAGTACATATTTAGTGAATATAATGCTTTTTTCTTTGTATAAATGAAATACTATATAATTTTTCAGTCACAATTTATTTTAAGATCCGAAACTTAATATTTACAAACCATTACCTTCGACTTTTGCCTCAATAAACTATTAATTTTCTGCTTATTAATAGTAATTAAGGTCATTGTTAAGTTTAGGGATTAGGGATGTAGAATATGGTCATGCAGAACATGTGCTTTATGTATACTAATAAACAGCCAATATTTTATTAATAGGCATGCTAATAAGCAACTAGTTAATAGTGAGAATTGGTCCCTATACTAAAGGGTTACCATTTTTTCTTTTTCTTTTTCTTTATGGGCATAAATTCACTTTTTTTTTTTTTTTTTTTTTTTTTTTTTTAAACTACTGCATCAGATGCTGTTTTACCATAGGCAGCCGAGGATACATTTATGCTGCCTTTAAAAGCCAACCAGATAAAGGCATCTTAGTAGAAAGGCTTCGGATGTTGCCTTCTACCTTTTATATGCTGCAAGGGCAGCGTTTTTCCGGGCACAACCATGTTATAGAGGTATTGATGTGCTGGAGGTACTTTCTCTTTTGAAACCTGCACTCCTGTTCAGTTTACTGACTATCTTCTGTAGTGCATCTCTGCACCAGATGTTCTTGCAGTATGTTTTCCCTGCTCGGCTGCGCTCTTTGACGAGGGTAAAAGAGAGAGAGAGAGAGGAGTGTGCAAAGTTGTGCCTATATTAATGCATTACAGTCATTGAGGTCAGGCTGCCCTTGAATGTGAGGTTTCATCAATAATGATGCTGTCATGACAAATCTGACCTCTGACCCTGTGCTTCTATGGTCTGAATAAAAGTCAGCTGGGAGTCAGCTGAGTACCAAACAATTAAACATCATTAATAGCCTTCTTGGTTCTAAGGGACCTGATGGAGATCAGGTTATGGTTATTTTTATTAAATTCTACAAACAGTTAATGTAGTGTATTGAGGAATCATCCTAAGAGTTGAAATGAAGAAAAGCTGAAGTCGGTAATGGTCATGTTGTGTTTTATTCACTCCATTAAACAAAATGACCCTTTGCAAATGTGTCAATAGTCATTCAAGAGCTGTTCCTTCACAATTGAAAAAGGGAGGCTACCTAAATTTTTCTTCTTCATCTAATGCTACATTAACTTTGACACAATGCTACATAACTAACAAGATCTCTGTTAATCTTTTCATCAAGCTAATCAATTCAGGCTAGCATGTCTGCAGTAGTTCAGCACACAACAACTTTTAAATTAGGATCGTAATTAATTTAATTTGCGTATATTCTAACAACAGCTGTACAATGGTTTCAGAACAGCTGCAAAAAAAAATTTCAGTCACTCTTTTGATTGCGATTTATCAAAATGGTTCTCGCTAATGGCTTTCTGTTTGTGCACATGCACATTGTGAGCACTGTGACTGATTCACGCACACATACAGAGAAAAAATTAAGAGTTTAAAGGTTCACAACTTGCCAGTATGTGATATCACATTAAACACACCCTTACGATTGAGGTCACATTAGTAAAATTCCGTAGGCAATAAATGTGACTACACCTGTAGTGTTGTAGATTTTTCCGTCATAATGTTACCCACTTTCATGCTAATTTTCTATGTACCCTTGTCTCTACGCCATGTCCTAACCAAATTTTATGAAGCAGAAAAATGTGAATCCATTTATTATTTTTTTTTAACAGGGATTGTGCATCTCAAGGATGCACAGGACAAACGTAATGCTGACACTCTGTGAACTGTATGCGAGAGTCCAGGTCCATTTGTGTTTACAATTTCAGTTTGCAGTATTACCATTTGGTTTCAAAATTGTCCCGGCTCTTATACATTCTCATCCATCAAATGCTCCATCAATGCCTCCTCTAGTTTGCAGGCACCTAATGGTCAATCAGAATATATTTGATGTGTAATATACAGTATACACAAGGCCACCCAGCCAATGCTACATAAATAGAAACAAAGCGACTGACAAAATGTCCTGTTGCTTGCCGCTTGGTTAGGACAAACTCGCATTAACATGAAAGAGCTTTTATTGCTTGTTGCTTTATCACATCATGTCTGGTGTGTCACGGTGTGACAGTTCTACCTTCTTTCTAGCCATCTGTTTCTCACGCTCTTTCTCGTCCTGATTTTTAAACACTATGCAGGGCGTGAAACTGTTGTCCCCGCGCCATGCCATACAAACACTTCAACTCAGAGACAAACCTGACCTCAGGCCAGCCCCGGGATCTGTGTGTGTTTGTCTCTACTGTTCTCTCTCTCTCTCTCTCTCTCTTGCTGTGAGGACTTTGGGGGGATTTAGGGCCAGATGTGTTGACCAACACGAAGATGAACTCTGACAGCTGCTGGCCAGTGTTTTTCTCTCTCGCTCTTGTCGCTTAATGCTGGGACCCGTTTTTTCTTTCCCGTGGCTAGTTAATTGCTTTATCATTATTGACGGCATGGTGGGGTCGTATAATCTCAGCTTAAAGGGTTAGTTCACCTCAAAATGAAAATTATGTCATTAATTACTCACCCTCATGTCGTTCCAAACCCGTAAACCTTCCTTCATCTTTGGAATATAAATTAAGATATTTTTGATTAAATCGGCGAGCTATCTGACCCTCCATAGACTGCAACACAACTGAAATGTTCCCAGGTCCAGAAACGTAGTAAATACATCAGTAAAACAGTCCATGTGACATCAGTGACTCAACTTCAGTTTTGCGACGCTACGAGAGTACTTGTTTTTTTTTTTTTATTGTGCAAAGAAAACAAAAATAACATAATTTACTCAATTCTTCTCCCCGAGTTACGTCTTCCGCCATTTTGGAGAGTACCCAAGAATGTATTTGACGTAATCAGCGTTATTTACGTTCTGGGGGAAAGCGCACATGAACTTTTAATCTGCGTAATAAGCGTTGTTTACGCTTAGGGGAAAGCATGCGTATGTATTGTGATACTCTCTAAAATGGCGGAAGGCGTAACTCAGAGGAGAAGAATGGTTGAGTAAATTATTTTTGTTTTCTTTGCGCAAAAAAAAAAGTATTCTCGTAGCGTCGCAAAACTGAAGTTGAGCCACTGATGTCACATGGACCTGTTTTACCAATGTATTTACTACTTTTCTGGACCTGGGAACATTTCAGTTGCGTTGCTGTCTATGGAGGGTCAAATAGCTCTCCGATTTAATCAAAAATATCTTAATTTGTGTTCCGAAGATGAACGAAGGTCTTACGGGTTTGGAACAACATGAGGGTGAGTAATTAATGACATAATTTTCATTTTGGGGTGAACTAACCCTTAAAGAGACCAATTCTTTTTATTTATTTATTTATTTATTTATTTTTAAAAAGAGATAATTACCATGGGTAAAAACTGTGGTATTAACCAATCAAAAAGATCAATTTAGATCAACTGTTAGCCAAATAGCCAAACATTGCTGTGCTGCGAAGCCTTTTTGCTATGTCACCATTTTATCTGTCAAGCTTTCAAGCCTGTCAAGATTTACTGAACTGTTGTTCTGGCAAATGACTTTTGGATACTAGATAGTGCATAGTTAGTCTAAATCAAAATCAGTCAGTAATTTCGAAAAATGTGAGTATTGAAGGGAGGGAGGGCACCAACCAGTAGAAACATAAATGTGACCCTGGACCACAAAACCAGTCTTAAGTACAACAGGTATATTTGTAGCAATAGCCAAAAATATATTGTATATGTCAAAATTATCAATTTTTCTTTTATGCCATAAATCATTAGGATATTAAGTAAAGATCATGTTCCATGAAGATATTTTGTAAATTTTCTGCTGTAAATATATCAAAACTTAATTTTTGATCAGTAATATGCATTGCTAAGAACTTCATTTGGGCAACTTTAAAGGTAATTTTCTCAGGTTTTTTTATTCATTTATTTTTTTTTTACACCCTCAGATTCCAGATTTTCAAATAGTTGTTTCTCAGCCAAATATCGTCTTATCCTAACGAACCATACATCAATGGAAAGCTTATTTATTGACTTAAAACTCAATTAAAAAATGGCCCTTATGGTTTTGTGGTCCAAATGTTCTAAAAATATTCCATTTGCTTTTTTTGTATGTAATTTGAAGTTATACCAAAAGTACAGACAATTTAAGTCATTTTTCGCCGATATTTGCATTCAATTCAAAAATACGGCATTTGTTTACTACACTGAACCAGTGGCGTTTCGGCATTGTTGTCATCATGCCTTTTTTGACTGGGTGAGCTATCCCTTTGAGAGAAACGTGACTTCATGTGCCATGCCTAATTTCTTTTCCTCATTCATTTCCCCCCCTCTCACTCCCTTGACCAGATGGAGGCTTATTTTTGTGCCATGGCGAGCTATTTCCAGCTGCGTGGTGGTGTCAGCCGTTTTAGGAGCACTCACGAGGATGTGGAGGGGGAGGAGTTATGTCAGCAGCTCAATGAGTCATCCTCACTCCCACTGTATGTGTGTGAGGGGACTGCAGGGGAAATGTTGACGTCTGGGTTTAAAGCCGAAGATGCCATACCCCCATCTTCCCTGCAGAAATAGAAATATATAATGCATCGGTCATTGAATGACTCTTCTGTGTCATTTGCTGTCACCTTGCTCATTGTTTTTGTGCTTTGAGTGTGTGTGTTCAGCATGTAATTCGTCTGATGCCACATTGTGTCTTTTCATAGTTTGCGTATCTGCTGTGCCTGCTTGCTGAAGGCATTTGTTTGTGTGTGTGTGTGTGTCCTGTGGCCTCTGTCTGGGGTCACTGTATGGTTCCATGGCTCATCTCACACTTGGTTGGTCAAGCTTTTTCTTGCAGACGACTCTACTTTGCCTCAGGATTGCTTGACTCTTGGAATTCTAGCGAACTTCCTTCCAATCATTTGAGAGTAATGACCCATGGATGTTGTAAACCGGATTTTTATTTCTTTTAATGGAATGTTCTGGGTTCAATACAAGTTAAGCGTGACTCACATGGGTGCCCTAGGCAAGGTCAGACATGAGGTGCCACACACCTCAAAACATGTTTTAAAAAATAAATATAAAATACTGTATACCAACAAATGTGACAGTAAAGATATTTTATAATGTTACAAAATATTTCTATTAAAAAAATTCTACCAGTCACCAAATTATCATATTAGAATGATTTCTGAAGCATCATGTGACACTAAAAACTAAAATTCTAAAAGCTAAAATTCAGCTTTGCCATTACAGGTAATATTTCACAATATTACTATTTTACTGATTTTTTTTGACCAGTTAAATGCAGCAATAAAAATATTACTAACCCCAAACCTTTGAATGGTAGTGTATGTGTTGATATTAACATTATAATATAAATTTTAATTTGAACACATTCCAGAGGAATGTATAATGCATATACGTACATATGTAGTACGTTCATATGTTTGCATATATGTATATGTAGACATATCTTTAACCATATTTTTGATGCCTCTGCTTCCAAAGATCATCCCAATTGTTTGTTCTCACCTTCTTTGTTTCTCTTTCTCTCTCTCTGTGTCCTCCATTTCTTGTTTTATCATTTTGTTTCTCCATGCGTCACTGTTGTTCGTCACTGCTGATTTATTTTAAGAGGGCGTTGTAATTTCAGTCTTAAATGCTGATTATTTTTCTTAGGCATCTGTGATGCAGCTGTATGAGTTTAAATTGCTCATTGCGACTCTCATGACTGATGCTGAGGGTCATAATACTCTTTTCTCGGCTGTCGTGCGAGACTTATACGATCTTACGCGAGAGGGTGAAAGGTTTTCACCTCATTTATACTCCTGACATGCACCAGCCATTAATTGTTACTCACAAATTAGACTTCTGCTTTTCCTGTATTGATTGGATGTACTATAGTTGAATAGAACAGCTTGATCTGTTCTAAGGTTTTACTTTTTAAGGTTTGGTAAGGTTGAAGTTACAGGAATGTATTTGAGTTAAATATAAATTAAGCATCTATGACATGCTGTTAATTACCACTGAAAAACATCAGCTCATCTGCACAAGATGAAAGGAAAAATGCTATATTTGATGAATGCATTGTGATAAACATATTAATGCGTGAAATCAGTTTTAGTTATTTTTACATAGATTTAAAGCTAGAATATGACATTCAATATGCAGCTCTCCTGTTCTTCCTTAGTAAATAAGGTGTCACTCGTCAATCCTTCAACTGCTCAATTGCTTAAAGTGGAAAAACAAAGCTTTTACTTAAGTGACATTCTCTGAGTATTATCTACCATTAATGGTAATCAAATGGAAATCTAAAAGGGTCTGCTTAATTAACAATTTTCATGTGCAAAATGTCATCTAGAACATTAAGATAAACAAACTGAGAGGAAAATGGAACTTTGACTCTACCTTTGTCTCTCTTTCTGCTTAATTTTTCTCCCACATTATTATTATTAACTTGCTTTTCTCAAGTCGCTTATTTCTGTGGACTTTGTATGGCTGAATAATAGGCTCAAAATATTAACAAATGAAATAGTGAGGCTCTGTTTGGTTAAAGGGCTAATTCTCAAAAAAATGAAAATTTACTCCCCCTCATGTTATTTAAAACCCATAAGAATGACATTCTGTGCAGAACACCAACGTCTTGAAACTATCTTTTTATTCAAAGGATATTTATTATATCTACAAACAGTTGAAATGTTCTTCAGAATATGTTTTGTCTTCTGAAAGTCATACAGGTTTGAAAGACATGAGTAAATTGAAAATTTTCACTTTTATGTGAAATATCCCTTTAACAGGTTCATTTTGGAAATCTGTGCCGAGCAGAGGCTAGCTTCCTGTTAAGCAGTCTTTGCTGAGGGTGTGATTGGTTTTCCCTGATGGAGGAGCTCCTATGAGGTCTCAGGACCCTTAGGCCAGACGGTGGTGAGAGCTCTTCACTCTCTCTCTGCTTCAGACTCACATCCAATCCTTGGGCCATTTATCACCTGAAGATAATGAGATTGGCTAATGAGAAAAAGAGAGCGAGAAGCAGGAATGAAAATACGAGTGTTGCATATAGGTACGAGACAAAGAAATCTATGTATGTGAGAAAGGTGTGTGTGTGTGTTAGATTTAAAGTTCAGGAGCTGAGGTGTTTTGAACGGCAAGACACTCTTAAATAATACATCACGCACACATGCTCTTTAAAAAATGTAAAATGTCATTTACTAACCCTCATTCTGGTTAAAACGTGTATGACTTTCTTCAGTGGAACTCAAAAGAGGAAAATTGTATTTTTTTTTAAATGCAGTCTGGAATTAACCAGCTCCAAAAAGCACCATGAAAATTTAAAATGTTTCATATGATATATGCTCTATATTCTGGTAGTCTTCTTAAGCCTTGCTAGGGTCAGTAAGTTGTGGAAGACATTGAAAAGGAAAAATCTTTCATAAAGTTCTGAAAAACTTTTATACTGTTTTGAACAAAAGTTTATATTTAATGACTCTGAAAATACCATTTTCCTTGCGCTTTGCATTATTTTAAAAATGTTTTAAATATTTTTCAAGATGGAGTTTTTTATATCATGAAATATTGAGAAATATTAATTCATGAATAGTATTTTTTCGGTTTGAAGTGAATATTTGAGAACTGTGGTGAAAGAAGATTATTAGACTGTTAGATATAGACTTAGAACTATATTTATGGTGCAGTTTTGGAGATCCACAGCTCCAGTCTTCATTTTGAAAACCAACCTTCTGAAAGACAATCATGATTTGATACTTTTGACTCGTCCCTTTTCTTAAAAATTGTTTAAAGGCTGAAATGTGAAGTGCAGGTCTTAAAAAGGTCTTTAAACGTCTTAAATTTGATTTTAAAAATCCCGTAGATGCCTGGTTATATTATGGTACTATTTGGAATATATATTTTTAATAAGCCCTTTTTAACTGGTGGTTAGGTTTTTTGCTAATGTTCTGTAGGCCACTAATAAAAAAATAGGACCTCTGTAAATTTGTTTGTTGCAAATTTACAGACAATGCAATTGAGATGTTTACATTAGCTTGTTGGGGTGCTGTCAACTGACAATAAAGTTTCCCTTCTGAATTAGCATAACTGCACAAGTTTTATAGTTAATAAAATCTTTAAAAACAAATTACATTATAATTTAATTTCCGTCAATAAAAAGGAAATTGAGTAAGATGGTGTAAAAGGTGTGTGGACTTGGATTAGCAGTCTGGCCCCTTGGTATAAAAGAGAAAAAATGCTGGTCCACGTCACTATCAAAGTTGCTCATCCCTGATTTAGAACAATGACAGAATTTAAATTTGAGTTAACTAAGTGTAATGCTAGTTCAGTTTGTCAGTTTTCCCTCATGTATGAACACATTATTATTTTGCTTATCATACCTGACTGATGGTTGCACAGGTCTTGTTCTGTCCTGTTAGCCCTTGCAGAATGAAACCGTTCTTGCGTTCACTGCATGCAGCCAAACCATCATTTTTAAGAGCTAGTAACAGGCAAACATCGGCATGTCAGCCAGGCGCAGAAATCCTCATTTCTCCTCACACGGTTCAGTAACCAGCCTGCCGTGTCTTCGCAGAACACACTTGATTTGCCCAATACAATGACAAAGACTTTTTATCTCAACAATCGACATAGAGCTTTTTGTCGTGTGCTGATTTCGCTATTCAGCAACATTACAGCTGTCTAGTGGACTTAATGAGGTGAAAATATTGAATTTGTTCATAGTTTAAGACTTCCAGGGTCATTCTTGAGTGTTTTATTATTGACATATGGTGCTTTCATGCTACAGCTTCAGTTAGTATCTTAACCCCATCACACGGGTCAAATATTATACATTTTTAACCTGCTCATATTCAAAACAAAAGCACAGATTACTGCTTACTTGCTGACATTCGTGATCAACTAGCCAAACCCCGAATGCTCGCTCTCTTACCTACACTTACACAAAAAACAAAAGGGAAAGGAAAGGAATTGCTGTGGATATTTATAGGTGGGCTGAAAATGGGTTGTCCCCTCTTTCACCGTCAGGGGTTTCTGTCTGTATTATATTCCATCGGCACAGTTCTTTAGGCATCCTGAAAGCTCCTCCATCAGAAGAGATGTCTCGGTGCATTAAATGCAACTTCTCACTCTCAAAAGTGGGTGGTCGATACGGTTTTATTTCATACCGAATACCAGACCACGTGAGCACAGATGATGTGGTTTTTAGTGAGTTATTTGCAGCGCAGATAAACGTTTGCTGGAATCGGAGCGTGAGGATTTAAAAATGGTTGAGATTTAAGCTTTTTAAGTCAATGTGCTTTTATTCGGCCTAAGATGTGGTCCTTGGGGTTAACAGTCCGATCTCTCCCAACTCTCCCATGAGCTATGCCTCATCCTGCCTGTGTTGTTAGTTGTCTATCTGTAATTTATTTCTGCTCTTGCTTATGGTTTTCCCTCAAGCGTCAAAGCATTGTAGCTTGGAATGAGCTGAATCCAAAAAAGTCAGTAGCTGTAGAGCAACATCGGCACCTAATTCTTAACGGGATTGTTTACTTAAAATGATCATTTACTCATCCTCTTTTTTCATGAAGCATAATATATTGATTTATGAATGTGAAACATTATAAAACAGTCCAAATGACTTGTGTGCTATAATAGCTTTAGCTTTCTGGGGCCAAAAGGCCTGAAATAAGTCTATATTCCCTAGTAATTTTTCTCTCGTCCAGGCTGTTAGCTGCTGAGACTTAATCATTGAATCTTGAGCTAATGAGATTTGGTTTGTTAGCTGGATCTACTGATTCACTGAAAAGATGGAGTGATTTGTTAAGTGTTCCTTCCCAAAACACACACACACACACACACACACACACAAAAAGGCTTTTATTTTCTATTTCAGGCAGAGTGGCTCTGAACTAAATCAGTCTGAATCATGAGCGAATCAGGCTGGGTTTGGTTATTTAATCTACTGATTCATTGAATAGATGGAATGATTTGTTCAGCGTTCCTTCCCGCAACAAAAAAAAAACGACTTTTATTTTCTATTTCAGGTAGAGTGGCTCTGAATGTGGCACTGTGTGTTAATTCATACTGTTGTGGCCTCAGCTGCGATACGGGAGCCTGGAATATTGAGCATACTGAGTGTTTTTTTTAGCATTTCTCTGGGAAAATAACAACCCTTTTTCCTTTCTTATGAAAAATGTAAATGAGGTTCTATATCTAGTACATCAATGTGTGTGGCAGTGAGAGCATCTCGTATAGCTTGTGGAGTCACATGCCTGGAACACCAAGAGATCGAGACAATGAGACGTGTCATCTACCATTCCTGACACATTAGCATGGTTGTGTGGGAAAAGGAAGGATATTAGGTTTTAAGAGAATGGTAAAATTGGAAAGAGAGGTGAGGGGGTGGAAGACAGGAAGTTTCCAACCTCATTTTGGAAGAAAGTCATATGAGACTCTGAGGAAGTGATTAAATGTTGTGCATGTTTGGGACAGAAGGCTATTTTTCATTTGTTATGTGATATTGATTTTTTTTTCTCTGTCTTTCTCTTTTCCCCCTACCCTATAGGAGAAGAACAAGGATAAAGACAAGCGTTTCCGTCCACTCTATGACATTCCTTACATGTTTGAGGCACGGGAATTCTTGAGAAAGAAGCTGATTGGCAAGAAGGTGAGAGACTTTGTGATATTCTCCCACAAACAGACATTATGCCTTAGTCTTTCTGTATAAAGGTTTTCTTTCTGTATGTTTTTCTGTCCATTGCATATGGATGCGGAATTGTTTTCTTTCTCTGAGGTTTCTGTATTCTGTTTGGAGTCACTGAACACATTGACCACACAGACCTTGAGCTGAGCGACTTTATTCAGAGGCACAAATGACTTTTTTTTTCTTTTTTCTTTTCACTGTATTTAATTATTTATTTTATAAGATAAACAAAAAATGGCACAGCACAGAGCCTCAACATGAGAAATGTTGAAATGTTACACACAAATATGTGCATGTAGTATGAGTCATACAGTACAATTTCAATACTTATTCCCCACAATATATTATTTATTTATTTGTTTATTACATCTTTATCATGTCTCAAAATTAACGAAGAAAAATGTTTTCATTCAGAAATGTTAGGATAATAAAGTCTTGAAGGGGATAGATTGAAAAACTAAAAGGGCTTCTGTCAAAAAAAAAAAAAAAGAGAGAGAAAAAAGTAGTTTCCAGTTTACATTTTGATGAAAGATCATGAAGAGAAATATCTTTATTTATATTATTTCATGTGGATTAACAGTAAATATTCAGTTAGTTATTTTTTTTACAATAAATAAATAATACATATATAATTTTAATATACTTTTTAAATTAACATTATGAACGTAATGCACTTTAACATTAACCCAACTAAAAAGTTATTAGTTCATGATGTCACTGGATCATCATCCACAAATGATTCACTCACAACAACAGCATGAATGTGTATTTAGAAACTAGTTGGGGTGATTTCAGGAGTAAAGCTAAAACATGTGTTTCCATCTGTGTCACTCATAACAAACAGAAATACTTGGCATCAAAAGTTGTTGCCGTTTTAATTGGGACAGCAGGGTATAAACTGGTGTGGGATGTTCTGAAAATTCTGTCATGTTGGGACTCATTAAAGTATAATGGGCAGATTGTATAGCTTCACTTTATAGTCTGTTCAAGACTTTTCTCACCCAAACAATTCAGTGTTTATGTGCAGAATAATGAAAAGCCCAGTCTGCAAGGCCCATTTGATTTAACACCAAAGAAATATGACAGCACATTTCCTCACACACAGACGTTTTCTCATAAATGATCACCAGATGCATGGATTACTAATGCAGTTTTGTATTATCCTTGTATGAATGTAAGGCTGCTTCTAGAAACCAATATTTTATTGCTGCTGCTTTTTACAGAAGTCTGGTTCACTGACCTGGAATTGTGCAAATATATTTCGACACTAGAGACGGGAAATGGAAAGCAGCGAGTTTAATCTCTGATCAGATTTTTGCTTTTCCCGTGTATGCACTAAGCGGTAGTCAACAGATAGTTGGATTTATACAGCGCGCTGCGTGATAAGATGCCTGTTTGCATATTAATGCAAATAGTGTGGGAATGTTTGAATTCATTCAGAATTTATCCAACTCAAGACTGCGGCAATCATCTTGAGGATCCAATTTTGGCTCATTAAGTGTCACAGAAGTGCTCTGACTTAAATTAGTAGTGTATAATATTAATCATCTTCAATCTTTAGAGTCAAAAGTAGCATCTTCTTTTAGATCCTCAGAGGATGAGGAGGATGTGAGCTCCTCAGCAACCCTTTAAGTTTTGCGCCATACCTTGCGGCCTTGACTTTCCATTCAACCAAGGATCCTCGGACCTCAGCAGACCTCTTTCTTAGCTCTTTTCCACTTTCTACCTGGGAAGAAACTCCCAATCACCATCGAGTCAGGACATCTTTGGAATTCATCTTCAACCCGGATGAACATGATCGCGAGTCCAAAACCTGGAAACCATCAAGACTTTCATCCGAGACTACATTCCAGACACTCGTCAACGACCAAGGCAATGCAAGTATCATACATTTAACTAAACGAAACAGAGGTCTAGTATAAGTTATAGACCCCGTTATAAACGGCGCTGATGGTTTTACTCAGGTGGTTAACTGACTCTTTCCATAACTGCATTCTCTGTTTTCTCTAATGGCTTCATTCATCCACTTTAGCTCCCCTTTGTATGTATGCGTAAGTGTATGTTTATTCGTTTGTTTGTTTAGATTAGTTATGTGTGTTAGCGTTTAGTTAATAAAAGTTGTGTGCACAAATTATATTTCTGGTTTCTGGTTCTGTCTTGCAAATTAATGTCTCTTTACGATTTTGACCCACGCTACATGCTCTAATGCTTTAATAGGAAAGTATTTTCTGTGGCCATGGAAATATCCTTTCTTAGAGTTGATATGAACTCACACTAAATGTTCGCTGGACGAACAGATCAGTTGATGGCAATTTAATTCTGCTACAATTATTACTGTCAGCCGATATAAATAATTGTAATTAATCATAATTAATTGTAATTATTTATATACATCTCCCTTTTGAGCTAATTTGCTACAGCTGCAATGCTTAAAATTTGCAAACGATGCTTTTTCGTGACCATGGCGCACTGCAACTTGACGTGAGTGCAAAACTGCAATTAAAAAATCTCTACCGGTTGAAAATTTCTAACGGTTAATAGCAACATAGGCTCATTGGAAATAAGTGCCTCTATATACATTTCTGCAAAACTGAAAAAACGTACCTATATGTACGAATCACTACAGTTTCCCGTTGAAATGAACGCTAGAGACCGTAAAACTCAAACAACTTTTATTCCTTTTCACACAAAGTTTGATTTACAGGTACAAAGTTTTGATTAATAAAGCCTAGAGATGCGCGGTATACCGGTACTGGAAAAATACCGGTATATATTATATTTCAAACGGTACGTTATCATAATTTTGCTCAATTCGGTATTTCTTACGCTGCTGTTGTGAAGTGCACCTGTAGGCAGCAGTGCTTCCCAAATTGCTGCGTAACCGGTAAATGTGACAACAGAACAACACGATGGATCAAACAGATGAAACTCTATCAACGCACCCGAAATGAATAAATAAAGAGAACAGTAGAAGTGAAATATGGCATTACTTTGCATACAAAACAGATGACAAATGTGAACGAACTGACCTTACTGCACCTATATGCAAGCGTTGCTATAAATCATGTGTTGCCACAGAGGCAACACATCAAACCTATTTAAGCATTTGTCGCTTGCTCATCCTGATCTTTTCAGAGAATTAAGAGATTGACAGGTGAGTGCATTATTCATAAGTTCTGATTTAATTTTAACTTTTTACAACTGATCAACGCACATACAGATATGATACAGTAAGCTCAAATGTGCATGTGTGACATGCTAGAACCAGTGAAGTTTTGGTCACGTAATATATGCACTTGCATTTCATACAATCGAATATTAATTGAATTTGAATTAAGCAAGAGTTTTGCTATATTAATTTTAGTATCAATGATAAGAAGGGAATGTTTCTGCTGCGCTGTCGACCGCTAATATGAAACCGCTGAGAGAGCAAGATTTATATCTGAGAGAGAGAGAAATAATAACGTGATTTTTGAATATTACCTTGATTGTTTGAATACTACTTTACAATAAAGCAACATTTGTTGCATTAATTGCGTTACTTCATTTGTATTTTTTTTTTTTCTTCAAACTCAGTCAAAATGTAACCTATGTTCCCGGTAGGTTTTTTTGTTACATTTTGAGACATTTTGTTTGCACTGTGTTTGCACTGAAAAGATAAGATGATTTGAATATATTTTCATTGTATTGTTTTTTTTTTTTTTTTTTTTTTTTTCCCTCCAACATCATAATGTAACCTATGTTCCCTGTAGGTTTTTGTTACAGTTTGATACAAAGGTGTTAAGATATTTATTATTATTATTATTATTATTATTATTATTATTATTATTATTATTTTAATAAAATTTTCAATTCACTTATCTTTTGAGACTGGTTATTTGTCACCTATGGTATCGATTTAGTATCGATACCGAGGTATTACATTCTGGTATTGTACCGAAGCCAAAATTATGGTATCGAGCCATCCCTAATAAAGCCTCATTTTCACACGGTTACTTGCAGAATATTATGTCTTCAAAACAATTTTAACATCCTGTGCGATTTGAAAATTGTACTTTTGAATGTTGTCGTTACATATACAGCTTCATATACATGAGTTTTCTAATTCAGTAGGTTTGCTCAGTAGCTCACATGATACGGCGTTGCAATTGAGTGATAAAGAGCTCCGGTACTAAACTACGGTTCGACAAAAAAATTCAAATCCACATAAGGAAGTTAAAATAGCACGGCTGCATCAACAAATGTTTTTATATCACTTTTGCATTTAACATTATGGGGTAGGTTTAGGGTTGGGTTTGGTGTAGGGGATATTTCCAACACGATAGAGCATTAACCTGTAGCAACACTCCCCAGATATTTTAATTCTGAACAGCCGTAATACATACCTCAAGCAGCGTAACAAAAAACGCAGCAATACGTGCCTCTACAAACATAATAAAAACATGCCATGGTCACATATTGAATGTGTGTTTTAGCGCCACTCTCTGGACATTTCACTTTGAAACTGCCATGAAACGTGCAGTAAGGTACGTAATTATGGTGTTGCAGAAATGTATATAGAGCCATGTATTTTCATGAGCCTGGGTTGGTTAATAGTGTCTACCAGTATATCGGCTGCATCTAGCTGTAACCAGATATTCCATATTGAGGTTGACCAAATGCAAAAGTCGAAACAGTGGTCATTGAAACACACTGCTATTGTTAATACTGGCTTGACAGTGGTTACAGCAATGAATTTTGATTACATTTTTAAATAAAATGCACCAGTTAACAGTCTCTTGTCGAATTCCTTTAGTTGTTGCTAGGACACAATGTGGTGTGCATATAAGGGCCTTGTACTGAGGCACAGCACGTTTTAGCATCTCTCCTGCTGCCCTGGCAACTGCTGTGGAAAATTTTACATGTTCCGACTGTTTAAAAGAGAAATCAAATCTGGGCAATTATAGAAGTTCATAACTATAAAATAGGGACATCGTTAAAGACTGATTGTCTTGTTGCTGGAAAGGTACAAATCTAATGACTCATTTCTGCCAGATCAAGGCAGAAGGGACTATTTTATGCCCAGAACCTTTTGATTTAGCATTTAAGATGCAATTCGTTCTTTACAAGCTGCATCCCAGCTGATCGCAAAGGGTAAGTAGTACCTGACTTTTGTTTCCAGAGTATCAGTGGAAGAGCTTGAGCTGATTCTGTTGGATTTGTTGAGGTTGCATCCATCTTCAGTCACTCTAACATGGCTGTAGTCTTCAAAAAGAGGTCCCCGAAGAGGTCAAAGGTCAACTCCCATTATATTTCTGCGAGTATGTGATCAATATCAGAGTTCGGCGGCACAATCAGCAAGAGAAGATCAAAGGAAAGGAGCTAGAAAAGCTCCTCCAAACCCCAGTGAGCCACAGCTGTGGAGCGTGGCGTCCATTTCAGATCGTGTTTCTTCTTTTGAAAGGATGGAGAGAATGAGTGTCATTCACTAGCAGAGGGTAATGGAGGAAAATCTGTGGAGAAGTGCATTTCCTCCTCTCTGTATTGAAACAGAACTTCCCGGTGACATAATCCAAAGCTAGATTTGGCTAACTTTCTAAGTAGCGCCTCTGTAGAGGGTCTCTGCCTCAGCGAAAAAGTCAAATGAAAATGTTGCATTAATCCACTTATCAGGAAAGAGCACGTTTGGATAATCCTGCCCGCTCAAAGTGCCTCCTGTTATGTGGGTGTGAGCGTTCGTGTGTGTGTGTATGTGAGGTGTTAACAAGAGACAGTGACTGAGAGGAATGTCAGTGTCAAGCATTTGATGTCTGTGTTTATGCAGGTGTGTTCCAGGCAGGTATGTGCTGCTTTGTGTATTGGTTTGTTCATTTATATGGAAGAGGACAGTGCTGAGTTTTCACATGTTGCCCTGATGCACATTGATGCAGCCACAGCAGAGCTGTGCAGACTTCATTCATCTTTTCCCCCTACTTCTGCTTTAGAGGGAATTACAGTGGCGTATGCGACTAGCAGCTCACTTTTAATCCATGAAATATGTATTACAGAGTTTCCTGACTACACCTACCCTCACCGCATTAAACTCCACTCACAGGGACTTAAGCTTGCAGAGAGCAGGTTTGGCTGTGCACATATCAGAGATGCACATGTATGCTTAGGATTTTTGCACACTAGAGCTTTTGGTGTGGACCTGTGTCCATTTGTGATCAAAGTTTGGAATATTTTTTTTTCTTTTCCCCCCTAATAATAATAATAAACATAATAATAATAAACAAGTGTATTGTAAATGATAATTGTATTGTTAATTTAATAACCAACTCAAATAAAACAAATCAACATTATTATTATTATTGTTGTTGTTGTTGTTGTTAATAATAATAATATTAATAGTAATAATAATAGGTAATTGTATCGTTATAAATGATGTAAAAATTAATACATTTGTATAATAATAATAATAATAATAATAATAATAATAATAATTGGTAATTATATTGTTAATTTAATAACTCATAAAACAAATCAGTAATATGTATTTGTATTGTTTTTTTTAATTAACACAATTGTATAATAATAATAATAATAATAATAATAATATTAGTAGTTGTTAATAATTGTTTTGTAAATGTAATATAAGTAAAACAAATCAATATACTGTGTTAATAATTTAATAAGAATAATGAAATTAACACAGTTGTAGTATAATAATAATAATAATAATAATAATAATAATAATAAAATTATGGTATTGTTTTTAATAATGATAATGAAGAACTGTACTTATTAACAATATACTTAATAAAACAATTGTATAAAAATGATGCTAATACAATAAATTATAGCAATGATAAAAACAATAACAACAATCCAACAACGGTAAAAACAATAAATGTTTATAATAGTAATCTTATTGTTATTGGTTGATTATTTTTATTATGTTTATTATTGTTATTAATAACTGACTCAGTCATTTAATCCGCAATTATTTGACATTGATTGCAGAATATTTATTTAGTTTTTATTTTAATAAAACCAGTTCTGAATATTCACGGTTGGTATGAATGTAAACCATAGCGCATTTGTGCCTTTGCGTGCTCCCTGTTACACACATTGTTATAACTGCTTGTCTCCAGATAATTTGCATTTGGAGAAACTCACATGGTCTTCTGTGTCAGTTTTGGTGATAAATCCATACTGCCGAAAACATGAACAGTGAATCTTCTCTTCCTGACTCATTATCTAATTACTCACAGTGGTACTCAGGTTGATGATTCACATGCCACTGTTTGAACCCAGATGTACAATGTGAAAAGAGTCCAGCGGGGGAGGCAGTGGAATCCATCTCTGGTTTGGACAAAGCAGTCAAACCAAGTGTGAAAGCATCCTTGCTGTACATGCACTAGCTCAATCTTTCTGCATTTCCCAGAGACATTTCAGTGGACCTGTCTACGTTTTGACGGATGCTTCGCTATTAGCAGCATTTCTGTCTTCGTCATTCTCTTCTTACTGGGTCTGTCTGGGCTTCTCTGAAACCCTCCATTGCTGTTGTCCTTCGGTCAGATCTTTCTATTCAGACACGACTCTAAAAGCCCATTTAATCTGTCATCTGCTTCCCAAATGGGCCGCCTCTTTCTCTTGCTCATTCATTTTCTTTTTCTTCATAAGCACTTTTGCTCTTCCGAACGAGCAGGAATCGTTGGCGCTTTGTGTTTCTTAAGAAGGGCATGTTGTCGTTCAACCAAGCTCATTACTCCTGCCCAATGGTGCAGAGCTGTCTCTGCCTTTCTGAGAGAGAACTGGAGAGTAGAAGAGGGGATGAAAATGCAATCATTTTGTGGTTTATTTGTTGATGAAACATTAAACTCCTGGGGTAAGAAAATGAGTGTCCACAGGATTCCCCCACCTAATGAACTTCCATTATGTCCATTAGACTGAGTTACATTGTCATTTTGAGGCAAATTAATTGGAGGGATAAATGGATTGAATTCCAGAAGTGGAGGCATTCAACTTTAGGAATTAGTTCAGAGCTTGGAGCTTTCTTTTGCCATGTCACACAATTGTGTCTTATTTCAACATGTCTTTTTGCTAGGCAGTTGCATGCTCTTTCTCCTGTTTTCATAAATCTACATTCACATTATATCATATGGATCAGAATGACAATACATTTGTCTAAATGTGAGCACCTTCCTTAAACTGTTAAAGGAGTAGTTAACCCAAAAATGAAAATTGTCATTTACTCACTCATGTCATTCCAAACCTGTATACCAGGGGTGCCCAATAGTTTGGTCGCGATCTACCAGTCGATCTTGAAGGCAATGCTGGTAGATCGCACATCTTTTAAATATGCTTTAGTAAAGGGTGTTTTAGAGCGTTGAGCAATGTAGCCAATATCAGACATATCTGTTGACTTTGGAACGCAATGGCCAATCAGAGACGTTTATGTTAGACAGAATCCACTCACCACTGAAAACGTGACTTTTTGTTCCGAGTTAAACAAGCTCGCGAATCCTCTCATAACAAACAGCGTATACGTGATGTAAATAATAGATTGATTGTGCAGTGTAGAGAGTCATTGATGAAAGGAAGTGCTTTGACACATGCCTCATTTCTGTGAGCAGCTTTACACACATGCACTAATGCATTATGTTCTTCCGTTCTGTAATAGGATGTAATCAATCCACACGCTCCCAGAAGACCATGGGTGTGGCATTCGATCAGGTGAAGTCTTCGTCCTTGGGTTGTTATTGGTGCCATCCCGATTAATGACTGATCTTCCCCCCTGCGTGTCAAGACAGATGGGAGATCCGGCTTGCTATTTCAGATTAGCTTCCAACCCTCTGTTTACTCAGAACTGATTGAACGAAATTGGCCAGATCACAGCCTCCTATCTCTGAATATCTCAGCGTGGCTTCTTATTTGCTCAGAGCTAACAAGACGACGCCGAATGCGATGCCCCCTCCGGGATGATCCGATGACCTCGGCGAGAGTTTGACACAAATGGAGTCGATTTCTTAACCTGGAGCAGTTTGGTGTGAAATAATCAGCTTTAGTTATCCTCTTCCCTTCTGCTCGCCTCCGTCGCCATCAAGCGAAATAGTTACCGGTCCCCGCCTCTTTCTCGCTTCGTGATAAACAGTTTCCATGTTTGGTTTGGCTTCCTCTGGGGAGATCTATGGTCTAGCCTGACATGATTCACACTGACTCAGGGTGACCTTGGAAAGTAGCCCACAGTCATGCTTGTACACACGCGCACACACCAAACCCCTCGCTAGATGCCCTAACACAATTTGTCCACCCTGAAAGGCCTGTAATCCATTTTTTCCTTTACAGCCAGCTTTTCGCTTGATTTGCAATCCTGTACAAAGATATCAAATTCAGAGTTTGATGTGTTGCTCTTTCTTGGCGTAATTCTGTCATGATATCAGCGACATCATAAAACAGGGTTACAGTGCAGTTCTCTGTGTCCTCACGTGTGGCTTCAATGGTCAATTTATCTCCATAGCTGAGCCCCTGACAGGCTTATAGTGTGTCTGTACGTAGGCCTTGTTTCTTGGTCATACATCGACTCCGCTGGTGATTTAACCATTTTGTCTTGTGTCTTTGCAGGTTAATGTCACGGTCGATTACATCAGAGCTGCCACCAGTGCCATGGAGACAGGTGGCATCCCCGCTTTCCCAGAGCGCACCTGTGCTACAGTGACCATTGGAGGAATGTAAGTAAACTAGCCAGTTACCAAATCACTTCTGCTTTTTGGCTCTTTCAAAACCTGCTCCTCCCACTCAGGTTTCTGTATCTTATAGAAAGTGATAAAATGGTTTATGTATGTGTGTGTGTGTGTGTATATATACACTCATGGCCAAAAATATCGGCACCCTTGGTAAATATATCAAAGGCGGCTGTGAAAATGAATCTGCATTGTTAATCCTTTTGATCTTTTATTTAAAAAATTCACAAAAACCTAACCTTTCATTGGATAATAAGAATTTAAAATGAGGGGAAATATCATTATGAAATAAATGTTTTTCTCTAATACACGGACACAATTATTGGTACCCCTAGAAATTCTTATGAGTAAAATACAAGTGCATCTCAATAAATTAGAATGTCATGGAAAAGTTCATTTCAGTTATTCAACTCAAATTGTGAAACTCATGTATTAAATAAATTCAGTGCACACAGACTGAAGTAGTTTAAGTCTTTGGTTCTTTTAATTGTGATGATTTTGGCTCACATTTAACAAAAACCCACCAATTCACTATCTCAACAAATTAGAATACTTCATAAGACCAATAAAAAAAAAAAAAAACATTTTTAGTGAATTGTTGGCCTTCTGGAAAGTATGTTCATTTACTGTATATGTACTCAATACTTTGGTAGGGGCTCCTTTTGCTTTAATTACTGCCTCAATTTGGCGTGGTACGGAAGCCCAGTTTTCTTTGACCGTGGCCTTCAGCTCATCTGCATTTTGAAATCAGCATCTGAGTTTGAGTGGCTAAAGACTCTCCAAGGACCACAGCTGGATAATTTACATTTTTTTAAGTTTCTTATTCTCACTAAGTCTACATTCAATCAAAAATACAGTAAAACAGTAATATTGTGAGAAATTACAATTTAAAATATATATATTTTAATATATCTTAATATATATTTTAATATATCATGTATCTATATCTGTAACTTATTTCTGTGATGGCAAAGCTGAATTTTCAGCTATCATTACTCCAGTCTTCAGTGTCACATGATCCTTCAGAAATCATTATAACATGCTGATTTGGTGCTCAAGAAACATTTATTATTATTACTGTCAGTATCTGCTACTTAATATTTTAAAACCATGATGTGTTTTTTTTTTTTTTTTCAGGATTCTTTGACTCGAAAGTTCAAAAGAACATTTATTTGAAATAGAAATAGTTTGTAACATTATAAATGTCTGTACTGTCACTTTTGATCAATTTAGTGTATCGTTGCTGAATAAAAGTATTAATTTTTCAATTTTTTTAACTCATTTTAAACTATTAGACTGTAATGTATGCAATATATTTCAAGTCATATGATAATTGTGTGAGAACAAAATTTCCCCCTCTATTGATCCCTATACAACTGCTTCTGGATAGTCATTAAGTTAATGTTAAACACTAAATTGATCAAATCCACTCATTAATCATTCCGATTTTAATTGAATAATGATTTTAAATTTGGGTCTAGCCTATTCTTAACACAGTAGTTGTTGCTCTTCAAATGTGAGTTGTCTCAGTTGACAACCAACAGCAAAAGACACGTTATTAAGAAAGAAATGCAATGTTTCTAGACCCTCTCTATCAATCTTCTCACCCTCAAAACTGGGACTGGCATATGCTTTATTACCCTTTATGACTCCTCTGTGAATTCAAATGATTCTTGTTCACCCTTGTGATGTGAATGTGTTGATCTAGCACACTGTCCCTTGTTAGGGTAAGTGAGGCCAGGCACATGAGTCTGGGGTGGTATTGCGCCTCAGGCTGGGATTACCCAACCATGCCCCAGTGCTTGGCGTTAGAGCATTATGGGTAACAGGTGGTCACATTGCCTGAGGGCTCAGCTGCTTTGCCGCATCTTGACTCTTCGCTGATTCGGAATCAGCTCTTTCCTGGTTTTCCCATAGTGCCATAAATATTTTAAGAGCCTGAACTGATCGTAGATCCGTAAAAATTCATGGCAGCACAGGCAGTCTGTCAGCCTGATGCAGTAGCTTACTTTTCAGTAAACATTTGATTTTTGGAAGCTTGGTGAAGTAGGACTGACATAGGAAGTATGGTTATCAATGCTTGCAATTTTTGTTTTGTTTTGTCAGAGTATAGGTTTTTTGGTTTAATTGCTTAGCCTGAACTAGTTCCTTTTCATTTTGTATTTTTTGCCTCTGAAACACAGTGTGTTTGTGTGTTTAAAGAGAGGATCACATTGAGTACTAGCTGAAACTGTTTACCACTCTTCCTACGAAACCAGCAAAGGCACCAAAAATAAAAACCGTTGTTTGCTTTTATTCATGTTTTTGCCCTTTTGGTTTTATTACCAAAACTTGACACAGAATGGCTCTTGCTCTTGTTTGCGGTGCTCTGCAATAGGGGAATGCGAGCTGCTTGCTGAAGGCAATATCTGTGTTGAAAAATGGCAATGAGAAATGCATTTGCCACTTTGCTTGCAGGGCACCAGTCTTGCTGGTTGTGATCAATTATGTTTCAGTTCTGCAAATTAGGCCTTACACAATCTCACTCAACACTCTCCTTCAAACAATGTGCAAACTGAAGTCTATAGACTATCCAAAAATAGTCGCATAAATTGATTCTGGGGAAAATGCATTTAGGGGTGTCGATCGATTTAAAATAATCACATAGATTTTTGTAATCATTAGCCGGGATTCCCATCCAAAGTTGTGAATTTTATTTGTGTGGAAAATTGGAATATCGCATAAAACATTTGCGAACAAGCACCGTTTCCATCCGAGTCAAGGAGCACAAAATAGTCACTTCCTGATAAACTGGCACTAAATCACTAAGAAAGCCATTGAATATAATAATTTTCATATATAAATTACTTGTGCCTCAGGGTGAGCAGACAAAACAAAATAAATGCGGTCATTGCTTTCGGAAGTGGATGCCTGCTGTTTTAGAACGCAGTCATATATACAGAAATACTTTGATGACAGACTTTGCTCAGGCATTTCAGAATGAGCATAACAACCTTTATGAGATCGGTCTGCTGGTTAGACAGGTTATGCCGTCTCATAGCGCAAAGTCATATTTTTGGATGATGGAGGAATTTATTCGGCAGGTGCGTTTCCATCTTCCATTATTCACATTAAGCCTTTTTTGCACAAGTCAAAAACCACTTCAAGCGAGTGTAAAAACGTTTTTGCGAATTGAGGGATTTTTATTCAAAATTTGATGTTTCCATCACTTGTTTCTGATGCAATACTTCAAAATGTGCAATAAAATGGTGATGGAAACATTGCTAGTCACACCTAACATGAGTATTTATTAGCATGTATGTTTTTTGTTTTTGTTTTGTTTTTTTACATAGAACCTCGCTAATTTAATGTGGAAACAGCAAAGACGGTATTTTAAATATTTGTTTAATGGCTTTTTTTAGCTAACAAATTAATGAAGGCCAGTATTACTGATAATGATTGCTATATTTAGTGGATGCTGTGTTAATTGCGTTAATTATTTAATGCATTAAACGGCAAATAATAATTGCAGAAATAAAGACATTATTTTTATCAGCCCCACTTGTGTTTTATATATACATAAAATGTGTTTGTGTGTAAAGTGTTGCAAGGCATCTTGGAACAAACATCTGATCCCTGTTTTAATCTCTTTGTAGAAACATTGCTGAGGCTCTGGTCAGCAAAGGTCTCGCAACAGTGATCAGATACCGTCAGGACGACGATCAAAGATCTTCCCATTACGACGAGCTCTTGGCGGCAGAGGCAAGGTGAGTCAAAACACTCAAATAAAACCGCTGGCTAGCGAATGTGGGCCATATTCCCACACATTGAGTAGGAGAAGCCGTCTGTGAAATGGAGCCGTTTTGTTCTGTGCAGTAAGTCATGGCTTGTCTGGTTAGCTCTCATTTCATGGGGGCAATATCAGTCCCAGAGCTTATACCTCAAGCAGCAGCACTAAACATTGCTCTTTTATTCTTTGTCTACGAATATAATTATATAGATTTGCGGTGCAGAGGTTTCAAGGGTGGTTTATTGCACAGAAAGAGATTCGGATCTCGTGGTCGGCGATAGATGGGGCGACTCTCGAGAGAAAGAGACTCGCTGCTTCTTATCTGCTGCACTTTCTTTTCCATTTCTGTTCTTCACGTTTGGTGTTGCTCTCGAAAGCGCACATGCATTCACACACATCTCCTCTATTTTCTTGTCCTTCACTCTCTGGGTAATGCTTCCCCATGGAGCCGGCGGAGATGGGAGGTTTGCGGGCCTCAAACTTATTTTTAGCTGAGATTGTTGGTCGTTACCCTACATCCTCTGAGAAATCAACCTCAGGACGTGCTCTGTCTCCCTTCCTCTATTTTTCAGTGAATGTGATTGGACACCAGGGAGGCTACAGCCACAGATACATCTACCTTAAAGAGGCCAAAGACACGTCTCTCATTCTTGCTGTATCTACTGTAATGTGCAGGCGTAACCACTCAGCAGCCGCTATTACACTGATGGAGCACTCCGCACACACAAAAGACACACTATACATTCCCATGTGTAATGCACGAGAGCTGCTGGCCTGTAAATGTGATTTGTTGTCTCTTTTGTGACATAAGGGATGAATGGGTGGGTTTGTTTAAGGGTTGGTTTCTCAGGCTGGTCCAGGAATGGTTTTTATGTTCTAGGGGCCCGTTCTAAATATTTTGATTGTAACACAGTGCTTGAATCATTGCAGGGCGATCAAGAATGGCAAAGGACTTCACAGCAAGAAAGAAGTGCCCATTCACAGGGTGGCAGACATTTCAGGGGTAAGCTTTTGATTTTATTTGCTTCAGTTGCCATTTGAATCTGATTCATTTCAGTCATTACATCTATTTTGCTTACTTATTAAACATGTTGTTCTTTCTGCTGAAGCTGTAAATTATACATGGTTGCTTTTTTAGACTAATTTGATTTTCTCTAATCTATATTTCTAGTTGAAATATTTTGGCTTTTTTGTTTTCAGCTGCTAATAAGAGCCATTTAATAAATTTCTGTTTAAATTCATTCGACAGGCTTCAAAATCCAGTCAAACTCAAATATCAGTGTGAAAATGCAAAAAAGAAATCATCTGGTCCTGAGCATGACCCATGACAGTATGTTCTGAATGTTAAACGTCTTTACCGATGTCTTTTATATCCTAGAATCCTCTCTCAAATCTTTGATATTGAAGCTTCGTCCTATGACAGCTGATTTATTGCTGCATTACAGCCCTGACCATTAAATTAATGAACGCCCCTCTAAAAATAGTCTTTCCATCCATAAAGTCATCATGCTCATAGCTCTGAAGTTGTTTTTAGCCGAATCTGTTTGCCTGCTTTACCAAATGAAGATTAAATTTTACTTGGCTTGTAAATGTCATTTGCTGGGTGACAGGCTTGTTACTTGGTGAAGCCACTGACGTTTAACAGCCGCTGACTTCTTGTTCACCTCTCTTCAACTCTCTCCTTCCTCTCTGTCTCATCTCTGCGTTTATGAATGAGCTCCTCAGGTTTTAATGAAGTATATGGCAGCTGTCTGCAAACTTTTTCAGGATGTTATTTATACCCGAGTTTGTGTGGGAGGCATTTAGATTGAGAGAAAAGAGTGTGTCACTCTTAAACAGTAACATTCTCATTTCTTATACAGAAACAAGATTCCCTCGTTATATGACTGACAGTCAGAGTAATGTCATTTGGATTGGGACTGTGTCGTTGGTCTGAAAGGACCATTTATCTTTGGATGTGTTTGTTTTCTTTTCTCTCCTACTTTCTCTTTTTGTTTCTTTTATTTCGTGTGGGTCATGGCTGTATTTCCAGCTGCAGTGGGCGGCCCTGGTGTGCTGAGTCACAGGAAGCAGCAATATTTAAAGTGAAGTCTGAAGTGTCTCTGTTACACACCAAACCCTCACCTGTCAAACAAACAGAGATGGCCAGTCTCACTTCTAAAAGTACACCCTTGGTCAGGACACTCTTGAAATAGAGCTGCCCTACTCCCATAATGGTTCACGGTGTCACAAACGGTTATTTTCCACTTGGCCTGTCGTTTTGTAGTCCACATCTGAATTACAAATCAAAAGTATCTAAACTAATGTAAGCAAACCAGCCAAGGTAGCCACTGAAGGTGCATTTGCAAAATTTTGTTCACAAATTTTATGCAATCAATAAAATATGTGTGCTGTTTTAGTGCAATTATATTGTTGCATTAATGAATGCATTTTTTATTGCATAACTATTTTATGTATTGCAAACATGATGCATTTAATCATGCTATCAATACATATCTAAATTCTGTAAAAAAAAAATAAATAAATAAATAAAATAAATTCTAAAAATGACCCAAACGTGTAGTGATTGTCATAAGAACGTTTAATCTGGCATGTTGTTTGTACAAAACCAAGCAACACCTAACTAACCAAGTATTGAATCACGCTATGCGATTTACTAACATTTGCACTTGTCAAATTACTGGTATTTGCGCTATTATTTAACGCCCAAAAAAGCATGTCTTAAGCAGGTGGTTATTTTGGCTGCTCTTGGTCGATTGTGCTGGTCATTATGGAAATAATCTGGCTGCGTCTGTGTTCTTTAATGTGTGCATTGTCAGTAAATCACACGCAGAATTTTCCCCTCCCATTGGCACTTTAATGGAATTGCGCTCTAACGCTAGTTTGCCCTGTTTAGTAAATCTGGCCAATATTTATAACAAATAAATGCCAAGTTCTGTCATGAAACTCTAGATGGCGGAGACTGAAGGGTCATTAACACAAACTGATGATATTAACAGTGTTAAATGACTTGGCACAAGCTGATTTGTTCATATTGCATACGCTGAAAAGCTTGCTACTTTACATTTAAATGGCTGGTTAGCATTCACTAGAGCAGCTCGCAGCACACTTTCAAACCCTCCACCTTCCCCAGCTCCACCTGTCTGCTACGAGTTATTATATATGCTATTATTTGTGCAGCAGCAGTATGTCTTAAATGCTCACAGCACCGTATCGGTGTATGTATTGGCAGTATTAAGTTCCTGTACTTGCTTTGCAGCAGCAGTGTAGCAGATCTATTCCACCAAAACCAAATACATTAATATTGTCATATCCATTACTATACTAAAATCTTCAGACAGTTGTCATGATAGAACTGCCCTAATGTTTTTCATATGTCCTTTAAACACCTCTGATGTTCTTACTGACTTTTTTTTTCTTCCTTCCTCTCTATTCTTGTACAGGAGACACAGAAGGCAAAACAGTTTTTGCCATTCCTGCAGAGAGCGGGCCGCTCGGAGGCTGTGGTGGAGTACGTGTTCAGTGGCTCCAGACTCAAGCTCTACATGCCCAAAGAAACATGTCTCATCACCTTCCTGCTCGCTGGTAAGTGTCAGTCGGCTTCGGCCTGTCAACTACGCCACCGTCTGTGACCACATAACGACCACAATGTGGCAGCTGACCACTGTTGCAACACCAGCCTAACACTTTCTATTTTGTTCAGTTCTCTAATGTTTCAAGAAACAGTTCACCTAAAAAATGAAATTCCTGTCATAATTTTCACATTCTGTTAGGTTTTTTTTTGTTCTGTGATGCAACAAAGGAGAAGTTTAGCTGAATGTTCAAGCTGCTTTTATGTGTACAATGAAGCGGTTGGTGACCAGGGGCTGTGAAGCTCCAAAAAGCACCACAAAAGTGCTTCATATGACTCACTTTTTTACTTCTAAAGCCATTGAAAGACTGAAAAGCTATTCATTGAAATCTCACCTAACAACTATAATCATCATTCATTTTCACTATGGAAAAAAAAAAAAAAAAAAAATTAGACTTCTAAAATTCTGCTTTAACTCGTTTTGTGTTCCATGGATGAAAAAATCATAGAAGGATTGAAAGACAAGATGGTGAGTAAATGATGACAGAATTTTCTTTTTTGTAAGAACTATTCCTTTAATAATTCATATACGCTTCATGCACTATATGAAAGTGTGTCTTCACGTTTCCTTGCCAAAAGCTTGACGGTGAGATGCTTTTTGTGGAAGGGGTTTCTTTCTCCTCAAGATGCTGTGCTAGTGGAGTTTTGAGACTGAATAGCTTCTGTCCTTCCTCTCTGACCTGCGGAGGCTGGAGTTTTCTGGGAGGTCTGTAAAGCTGATCTTTGTGCAGGCGTTTTGTCTATGCTTCTGACCTCCCTAAGGCAAGATGGGGATCTGAAGGGCTCAATCTGATAGAAGGTTAAGTGTCACATTTGCTGGCTGTGAGGTCTTGCTACTCAGCATCTGTTCTTCCCCTTGAGTTTCCCCGCCCTCTCTGTGTCGAACATATATGTGGACATGCTTTTGTGAAAGTATCTGGGCAGATACAGATATCACGGCTGCACATCGGGGAAGGTGGTGGAGCATCTGTAACCTTTGACCTTTAATCATTGCTCTGCACATAGCCAGTTGCCATTCTCACTAGCACACTGGTGGGTGTGTTGCCAAATCCTTCACACTTTTTAGGGTGTTTGGTTATCAGTAACATTTTACTTTTTTTAAACGTTCATTTTAGCATGCACAGTACCATTCAAAAGTTTGGACTTTGATGTTTTTGTGAGTAGTCAAGGCTGCACTTACTTGATCAGAAATACAGTAAAAACTGTAATATTATGAAATATTATTACAAATTAAAATAACTATTTTCAAATTTAAGTTAAAATGTAATTTTTTATGTGATAGCAAATTTTCAGCAGCCATTGCTGCATTTTTCATTGTCAAATCATTCCAATATACTGATTTAGTAACATTTATTATCACTGTTGATACTTTTTTCAGGATTCTTTGAATAGAAAATTCCCAAAACAGAATTAGTTTGAATTAGAACTATTTGTAAAAAAAAAAATTGTAACATCCTTAGCACCACTTTTGATCAGTTTGATTTGTCTTAGCTGAATAAGTTTATTTATTTTATTAAAAATAAAAAAAAAACAATAAAAATCTTACTGACACTAAGCTTTTAAATGGTATGGTACTAATACATTTTTAAAGGGTGTCATATGATTTTGCTAAAAAGAACATTATTTTGTCTTTGGTGTAATGCAATGTGTTTATGCGGTTTAAGGTTCAAAAAACACATTAATTTCGTCATACTGTTCATTATTGTTGCTCCTCTATGCCCCGCCTTTCTGAAACGCACCGATTTTTACAAAGCTCATCGTTCTGAGAAGCGAGGCGTGCTCTGATTGGCCAGCTATCCAGTGCGTTGTGATTGGCTGAATACTTCAAGCGTGAGACGGAAATGTTACGCCCCTTACCGTATTGTGATGCCGTGTCCCAGCACGACGACACAAAAACAACAAAACCCATTACAAACGAGACATTAGTTGCATCCATTGGGTACATAATTACTGATTATAATGACTTGTACGGTGCGATGCGACGCGTAAACATTACCATGTCTGCATTTGTGATTGGAGAAACAACAAACAACAAACGCTACTCTACACTAGAGCTGCACGATTCTGGATAAAATGAGAATCACGATTTTTTTGCTTAGAATAAAGATCACGATTCTCTCACGATTCTGGAGAACTTTTTTTATTTTAAAGATTTACCCCTGAACATTAGGTTATCAAACAGCAGTAAAATAAGACACAATACTCTTTGCTTTAAATTTAAAGAAATGTAATGAAAAATAATGTAATAATGTAAAGAAAAAAATCACCATTAAACATAAAAAAAACATACAAATGTATTATGTCAGAGTAAAGTGATTTAAAGATTCTTTGCTAGAAACACTAGCCTATCAACATTTTGTGGCTTCAGTGCAGAACGGCGACAAGAGACAATGTTGCCTCCTGTGCTGAAAACCCTTTCAGAAGGGGAACTGGTTGCAGGAATGCAAAGGTATTTCCTGGCCAGTGAAGACAATCTTGGATACTGCTCCTTGTGAGCCTTCCACCATACTAATGGATCAACTTCACTGTCAGCGTTGCTTAAGAACAGGTAAGACTGTAGCTCCATGCTGACGGATTGTTGTCGCTGTGAGGCTGGATCTGTTGGCCCTGTGTTGGTTTGTGCTGCTTTGAAGAAGCTCCCTAAGGTCTTTCGAGTCTTCTTTGCAGGACTGCTACTGCTAGTTGTAGTAGGGAGACTTTCCTGTGAAGGACAAATCATGTTTATTTAATCACAGTTCAGTCATGGTAAAACAATTTAAACAATTCTGTACATTGTAATACACAGGAAATATATAGCTAGATTTACCTCAACTGTTGTTAGCTTTGACATCTCATCTTGTAGTTTGTTTTGGACAGCAGTTTTGTTATCTTCATTGACGTAAGTCATCTTAAACCTGGGGTCGAGGGTTGTGGCTATGTCAAGGAGGTCTTGTGTTTTTTGGTCATTATATTTTTCCTCCAGATACCCCACAATCTTTGATTTGATTGTGTGAATAAGGTCAGAGTCATCTTCCTTAACAGCCAAAACAGAAGACTGGAAAAGGTGGAGAGCAGGTTTCACAGAAGAGACACTGACATACTGCTCTCCTGAAAGAGCATCTGTGAAGTCTGCTAGTGGGGTAAGAGTCTTGTCCACAGCCTCCAGGACCTCCAGGTCTTGCCATGTTGGCAAGAGGTGCCTAGCCTTGCGGTCAGAAGACAGGACATGGGTGATGGCAGCTTGCTGCTCAAGTATTCTCCTCACCATAGCCTGCCTAGATCCCCACCTTGTCGAACACTCCGTCTTGAGCTTGTGGTCTGGTAAACAGAGTTGTTTTTGTGCCTCAGAAAGCTCCCTCTTCCTCCTCCAACTGTAGCTGAAACACCCGACAAGCTTTTTGCACAAACCCATAGCACGTTCAATTCGTGGGTCCTTCATTGCATTCTCTAGAAGAAGAAAAAAATAAGTTAACAAATCTGAAGTCTTAAACACACATTTATAAATGGTTTACATTTGGTGATGTAAATAAGGAACCCACTAGTATTGGGGCTATTTGCTAAATTATATATAAAATTATAGCTAACATAGACTTTACTACATAAACTTTTAAACTTAGCTGGAGAAATAATATAATTTTGTTGTAGCTTACTTCTGTTAGTTTCACATTCAAGTATTTTGAATCTGCTCAGCAAATTTCCATTTTAATGAGAGACTGCTATTAAAAATGCCACTAGGTGGTGTAACATTTTCGTTTTATTAAGAATGTTAATATGAGACTTCAAAGTTAAAAACAAAGCAGACCAAAAATGTTGCTTTGTTTCTTTTTTGCTAACTCTCAGTAAGACTTTGAATAAAATGACAATATTAATAGTGCAACACTGATTTTAAGTTTTAATAGTTTTTTTTTTTTTTTTAAATAAGGTATTTTTTGGCAACCCTTTACAATAAGGGTCCCTTGGTTAATGGTAGTTAAAGTATTTACTAACTTGAACTGAGTAAGAACAATGCTTATACAGCATTATTAATAATAGTTAAACATTTACTACTGTATTATTAAAATTCAAAGTTGTGCTTGTTAACATAGTTAATGCGCTGTAAGTTAACATGAATTAACTTGCATTTTCATTCACTAACATTAAAAAAGATGATTACATTTTGTAATGTGTTGTTCATTGTTTCTTCATGTTAGTAAATACTAACTTACATTAACTATAAGATGCTTATAGTAAAGTGCTAAAAAAAATTTAAAGTACAATGTTTAAGCATTAGAAAAATAGTACAAATGCCTTACTACTGTTTTTGAAATGGCTAAGCATTAAAAGTTAATAAAGACAATTACAAAAGGCTATTTTCATTTTGTTTGTTAAACTCACCTATTGCAAGATGAAGCCTATGGCCAAAACACTGCAGTCGTGTCCAGTCATTTATGGATGTTGCCTTTACAATGTTGCTTCCGTTGTCTGTAGTGATGCACACAAGATTCTCCTCATCTATCTTCCAGTTTACGAGAGCATCCTTTAATCCTTGCGCCAAAGCTTCACCAGTGTGGTCCTCAGGGAAAAACCCAGTTTGTAGGCAGCGACTTTTCATCTCAAAATCATCAGTAATGAAATGGATCGTTATGCTCATGTATGGTTCCATTGCTCTGCTGGTCCATAAATCTGAAGTTGCTGCAAAGTTGTGTACGTCTCGCAATTCCGTCTCAACTGTTTCGCGACATTTGTTGTACAGAGCAGGGATTGCAACGTGTGAAAAATAATTACGAGAGGGCACGCAATAGCGCTTATCAAGGGTTTGGATGAGTTTTTTAAACCCGTCTTTTGCAACAGTGGTCACGGGAGCCATATCTTTAGCTAGGTGAAACGCGATTGCGTCCGTTGTTTCTTTGTGTCTGGGGGAGGTTGTTGGGTATGGTGTTGCATTGAATAATGTTGCTTGAATTGACGTTTGCTTTGTCTGGCTGCAGGTAGGCCTACTCTGTGATTGAGCGGCTTTGTTTTTCCGTACCATTTCATACTGTTGTATATGATTACGTTTCAGGTGATTAAACAAATTTGTGGTGTTCCCCTTTGGTGCAGAAACAATTGCTGAACATTCCTTGCAGTATATGGTTTGCTGAGTATCATCATCTGGTTTGAAACCGAAGTAAACCCACACTTCGGAATAAGATCCTTTTTTAGGTACTAAAATGTCCGGGTTGTTAACAGACTTACTTGAACATTGTTCTGCCTCACTCATTCTTCTCTGTTTGTTTCTAACTCGAATGTCGCATGACTCGCATCCACTGTTCTGGTGCAGGTAACAAGCACATCTGGCCGCTGCCCGCGCAAAACCGCATGTGACGTCAGGCGTCATCACGCCCGCTGTGAGTGATTGCGTGTTATCTCGAGATCAGACAAGTTATGCTCGTCTCCTGTCCTTGAAAATATAATTGGCTGAATCGTATAAATGCTGGATTAAGATCGCGTGGGGGGTCGAATCGAGATCGCGATCTTTTAACGATTAATTGTGCAGCTCTACTCTACACTGCTCAAAACTCGCGTTTGAATAGTCAGTGGCAAATTCTTTAAATATGAAAACATACTGAGTCAGAAGCGCCAGACTGTCCTTGCAAAGTTGGAATTGCCCCACTTTATAGAAACAGTCTTTGAGCACAGCTGGCAGGCTACTCCCAGGTTCAGGAAATAGTCCTCCGTAAAATCCGCTGCACACACACTTAATATTTGGATTAAATTGTTCTGGAACAGTGTTGTAAATACAACTTAACCACTGATTTCTAGTTGTGTCCTCTTTTGGAAACCCAAACAAAGTAGTTTCGCTTTCACAACGAAACACACAGTGTCTCCACGACATGGCGGCGGCAACAACAATACTACAGCGAGAATAAAAGTTACGCCGCCTTTCTTTGCGTATACGTTTGGGCAGTGTTTTGCAAATCTCCTCACACCGTGACGTAGACGTGGGGGCGTGTTTGAATGAGCCGTTTTAGGAGGGCATGGCAGAGTCTTTAACTTTTATAAAGAATATCTCTTTGGTTTTGAGACATTAGTCTTTGCAACTTCAGGGATCTTATCTATGCATGAACAGCTTGTAGCACTCAAAAGAGAAAGGAAAACTTGAAATCGCATCATATGACCCCTTTAAAACCAAAATTGTACCTTAACAGTAGCAATTGCATTTTTATTAACTAACATTAACCAATCTTATAAAAAAAAAATATGCGGTAATACTTTATTTTAAGGTGTCATTGTTACAGTGTAATTATACATTTAAGTACTGAGTAATATTAATTAACATTTACATTTAGTCATTTTGCAGACGCTTTTATCCAAAGCGAGTTACAATTAGGGAATACATAAAGCTATTCATCTTGAAGAGGCAATCAGACAGAGGAAGTGCTCGTAACAACAAGTCTCAGGCATTGTTCAAATAAGTACAAGCTAGCAAGGGAAGGAATAAATAAAGAGAAAGAGAGGTTTATTTTTTTTATTTTTTTTTATTTTTTTTTTACTAATTAACTACATGTACTTACTATACAGTTAGGTTTAGTATTAGGGTTTGGCTTAGATTACTTGCATATAATTATGCATAATTTATCATTATTATAATATTAAGTACATGTAACATGTAAAATGAACACCTTAAAATAAAGTGTTACCAAAAATGCCTTAAAAAGTGGAGTTTGGATGAGATCTTATTAAGCATTAGCATGTTAAATAACACCAAAACCATTATAAGTGACTAAATAAAAATAGGGTAAAATGTACTGAATTTGCCATTTTAGTTTCTATTATTATTAAAAATATATATTTTCCACATAGCTGCTATGATATTTTTGAGTATCATCATATTTGGTTTCTGTGGCATAACCCCTAAAACCCTAATCTACATCAGAAAACTACATTTTATACTTATTCCGACCAATCAGATTTATTCTGGATCAGTGGAGGGTAGCATTTTGGCCATTTTCGTGAATTTTGTACAACATGGGAACTGTATATGGCGTGCACAAACATTCAAGCTTCATTAGACTACATAAAGAAACTGTCGCTTTCTTGTGGTCGCTCAATTTCTTCCTGACGAACATCAGTGCCCTTCCAACCCTGACCTCAGCCTCTCTCCGTCTCACTCAGAACAAGCCGCTGACTGATTTGTGTTATTTCTGAGGAGTTTATTTCTGTCTTCTCACCATCCGGTCTAATTATTCACCCTGAAAACAGAGAAGAGGGACGCCCATCTATTTCTGCATCCCTCCATCCTTCCAATTATTTGTCTCTCCTTTCCCCAATGGAGAACAAACACCCTCCACCCCCACCGTGCTTAATTGTGCATATCGCCATTGGAGATATTTCAATTAATTTGGTCATTTGCTCCCGAGTGTGTCTTTTGTGTTTTCTTTCCTCCATTTGTTCCTTTTGTAATTAATTTTTTTTTCTTCGGTTTCTTCCTATGAGAGATTTTGGACAGAAAACCTTTCCTTATCACTCTACTTTTTCTGAAATGGTTCATTTTTCAGATGACTTTTTTCCTGTTTGCCTCATCCCTCTTTCTTGATTGTGTGATTTGATCATATAGGCTGGGATGTTTCATGAAGCAATTTGTTTGAGGGTTTATGAGTCAGATTCAGCTGATAGTTTCTGGTTTGTGTTGAAAATGAGCCCCATTTTTCACCGTCGTAGGTACTTTGGGATCTGGTCTCCTGGCACAGCTCTTTCTGATGTTTCTAGTCTTGTTTGAGTGTTTGTGGAAGCCATTTTTCTGTCATAAAAAGGAAAAGACTGACAGCACCAGGGGCTGTGAAATATGCTACAGCACATATGAAAGAGTTTTAGCAGTTCAAGAGGTTATTGACTTTACGACATACAGGGCAGTGCACCATAAACTAGGGGTGGGCGAAATGGCAAAAATATCATATCACGATTTTTTTTTTTGAAATATCATGATTTCATGATTTTATCACGATTCTTTGTCATGTTAGTTTTCCTATTTTGTCTGAGCAGTGCAGCCAAAATAATTTCTCTGTTATAAAGACAAAGCCTTTCAGGGTAACAAAATATAAAAAAGAATGGGGGATATTTAGGCCAAAGTGGACGAGGATAAAAAATCTTTGTCATTATTTTATCTTTGTTATTAAAAATAAGAACAAAGATACACATTACAAATACACATAATATACAAATAAAACAAACAATGCTTTATTTTCAGGTACAATAGGCATATTTAGAAGGAGCATTCAAGAAATTTAATGAACAAATACAAAAATAAAACACTATATAGATGGATTCCTATTAAAGCAGCTGTATTTTTTCTGTCAAGAGTAGCGAGTTTTTTTTCTCTTTGCGTTTGTTTTAACATTAAAGAATAAAAATTCTGTCATCTGTCTGTCAATTCTGTCATAGTGTTTTATATTTATACCATCATTTACTCACTCACAATTAGTTTTAAACCTGAATGAGTTTCTTTCTTCTGCTGAACATAAATGCTATTTTGAAGAATGTGGAAAACCAAACAGTTGCTGGTCCACAGTGACTTCCATAGTATTTTTTTCCTTCTAACAAATTCAATGTGGACCAGCAACTGTTTGGTTACCCACATTCTTCAAAATATCTTCTTTTGTGTTCAGCACAAGAAAGAAATTAATACAGGTTTGGGACAACATGTGAGTGAGTGAGTAAATTTAAAATTTTAGGGTGAACTATCCCTTTAATGAGAGTCGGCTGCATGTTTAATTCTGTCCCTTTAAGACCTGCATGCATCTAATATACAGGCACGCATCCGTTTGTCTGAACTGTTTACTTTCATTTTAGACATCATTTTAGTCTATACATAAACCTTGTGTGATTTGACAGTATGAAGCGCAAAAGATAACTTAGTTCAGTAATCAGGGGCTGTTAGTCAGGCTTTTTAGTGCGCGCGCTTCAGGTGTACGGGCTCAGAAAAAGCGCACGTCAGACCAGCGTGTGAATGAAACGTTTAACCGGCAAGGCTTTAAAACACGCAAATAATGTACTTTTGTGATTGCGAATAAGTGCAGTCTCCCGTGAGAGTAACTGTACCGCTGAGTTAACACTGAATGTATGTGGCGTTGTACAGTATCTTGAGACGGCGGCGGCAGAACTGCAGCTGATAGAATGTGCGCTGTAGCACGATACGACGATATTCCTTCAAAAGCAGATCGTGGAGACATTTTTATCGTCCACGATCAAAAATCATCATATCGCACACCCCTACCATAAACTCATCATTGTCGAATGTGTTTGATCACCTGCAGGCCTTCCTCTGCACTCTATTTTTATGATTTTATGGTTGCATGTTGAAGTCTTGTATCTGTGTGGATCCAGTAGGTCAAAGTTTGACTAGTCAACTGCTAGTAGATGCCATAACTGACAATTTCTTTAACTTTTTGCACTTTTGACCTTGTGGACCTTTAGACATTTTTTTGTTGTTGTTGTTACTTATTATTTTTTATTTATTATTTAATTAATTAATTTATTTTATTTATGCAGTATACATTTTTGTGTGTATATGCATGTATGTATGTATGTATGTATGTGTATATATATGTATATATGTATGTATATGTCTATATATATGTATGTAATATATATGTAATATTTTTATATGCAATATACATTTGTGTGTGTATACATACATACATACATACATACATACATGCATGCATACATGCATGCATACACACACACACACACACACACACACACACACACACACACATACATACAACAGTTCTTTCTGGTTCTCGAATCTGATTGGTTGATAGGTTTGCGATATTGGAGTCCAACAGAGCTCCTCATCCTCTTCACCGTTTGTATCACTCTGCTTGCCGAAGTTGCCGTATTTCTCACAGCGAATGTCATGGTGGACGGCCAAATCCACTATAATTTAAAAAATAATACTGTGTAAAAAATAATTTTGTGTAACGGAATGCAGTTTTAAGAGTTTTTTTTAGGAGAGAATGTTCTTGCTTGGACTTCAAATATGCAGTTTGTTAATAAAGATAAGGTCTATTTCAAAATTTTCTTCAACGTTTTCGGAGACGGGAGATCCATCGGTTCAGCGGCCGTTCAGAGCTCATTACACCCACAGAGAGTGCCTGACCGTGGCCAGGTCTTCTGAAATTTACCGCTGGCTCTGATGTCTCTATAGTGGTTAAACACTAGATATAATTTGTTTTGGGTAAATCTAACGGCCAGTCTTTGGTCTCATTAAACTATTTGTTCCAGAGCAAATAGTTTTGGCAGAATATTATCATGTTAAATCATGTTAAATTCAATGCTGTATGTCGCGCTGTCTTTGTACGGTTGGCTGAATTGCCTAGCAACTTTTATGATGGCTGTTGTTGTTGTTTATTACAGTAAATATGATTATTCAAGAAATAATATTTTATATAAGTAATAATAGTATGTAATAATAGTGTTTAGTACCGAGGCATGGTGCGTTCGTGATGGTGATTTTAGTTACATTGTTCCGCTATTAGATGGCGACAAGAGACTGTTTTTATGGGTCAGTGCTGCAGTAAAGACTTTTACTTTGGAAAAATAAATGCTTTTGTGAACAGAAGTTATTTTTACTTTCAACAACGACGTTGCTAACAAATGAGCAGTGCTGTCATCACAAATCATGCTTAATGGATGAAAGGATATTGACGATACGACAAAGATAACGCTTTCCTCAGTGGACATTCAGACTTGTTTTATTGTCTGTAGGAGATGCTGTATCAGATGCAGGTAATGACAGTCACTCAGTCAATCTCTCTCTCGTAATACTTCACTCTACATAATAAAAGCTTTTACTACAGTAATACAATAAGTTTTCAGTGAAGCAACTCAACGTTCCTTCATTAATAATTCTAAAGTGACGTTTTGGAATTAGTAACGGAGGCTTGGGCTCAGCTGTTAAACTGTCAACTTTAGATTTAAATCTGTGGCGGAAGGAAGTAGTTCTGCACAAAAGAGGGCTTTTAAAGACACTTCGTTGTTTCTAATTTATTTACACACTCGTGCCGTCGAACTGTTATATAAACGTAATATCACACTCATAGATGTGCTATATGGCTGTCTATCGCATGGCTGTGATTACCTACGGCACTCGGCCTGCGGCCTCGTGCCTACAGCCATATCGCACTTCTACTCATGTGATATTGCTCATATATACATATACACACATACATACATACATACATACATATACATACATATACATACATGTATACACACACATATATATATATGTGTATATATGTATATATGTATATGTATATGTATGTGTATGTGTATGTATGTATGGGCACTGACATCACCAAGATTGAGCAGACTGAGATGAGCAAGATCGTTTAAGTGAGCAGCTAACGTTACTTCAGACTGTTCTCTCGCGCTCCGCCATATCATGATATAAATAAATAAATAAATAAATAAATAAATAAATAAATAAATCAATCAATCAATCAATCAATCAATCAATCAATCAATCAATCAATCAATCAATCAATCAATCAATCAATCAATCAATCAACTTTGCATGCCATAGTTTAGACAGGACTGGTGGGAAATGTGCATTGATCAAACTTTATTATATATGTTACGTAGTTTATTTTGATAGGTTAACTGTTTTTGTGGTGTTAAGAGAAAGCACCTCCTCAGCGCGTCCTTAACATAAGATAGTCTTTTCTGCTTGCTGCAATAAATCGCTACTTTTCTGTACTAAACAAGTGAATTTTGCCAAGATATTTTCAGAGACGATAGACAAGATGTTATAGAATAATATTTTAATAAAAACCTAATTTTGACCAAAAAATTGACATTCGACCTATTTTTTTAGAATTTCCTGAAAACGTCCCAGCGTGACATCCGATGGGTTTTCCCAGATCGCATCACATACAGGTGTATCTCAATAAATTAGAATGTCGTGGAAAAGTTCATTTATTTCAGTAATTCAACTCAAATTGTAAAACTCGTGTATTAAATTCAGTGCACACAGACTGAAGTAGTTTAAGTCTTTGGTTCTTTTAATTGTGATGATTTTGGCTCACATTTAACAAAAACCCACCAATTTACTATCCCAACAAATTAGAATATGGTGACATGCCAATCAGCTAATCGACTCAAAACACCTGCAAAGGTTTTCTGAGCCTTCAAAATAGTCTCTCAGTTTGGTTCACTAGGCTACACAATCATGGGGAAGACTGCTGATCTGACAGTTATCCAGAAGACAATCATTGACACCCTTCACAAGGAGGGTAAGCCACAAACATTCATTGCCAAAGAAGCTGGCTGTTCACAGAGTGCTGTATCCAAACATGTTAACAGAAAGTTGAGTGGAAGGAAAAAGTGAGGAAGAAAAAGATGCACAACCAACCGAGAGAACCACAGCCTTATGAGGATTGTCAAGCAAAATCGATTCAAGAATTTGGGTGAACTTCACAAGGAATGGACTGAGGCTGGGGTCAAGGCATCAAGAGCCACCACACACAGACGTGTCAAGGAATTTGGCTACAGTTGTCGTATTCCTCTTGTTAAGCCACTCCTGAACCACAGACAATGTCAGAGGCATCTTACCTGGGCTAAGGAGAAGAAGAACTGGACTGTTGCCCAGTAGTCCAAAGTCCTCTTTTCAGATGAGAGCAAGTTTTGTATTTCATTTGGAAACCAAGGTCCTAGAGTCTGGAGGAAGGGTGGAGAAGCTCATAGCCCAAGTTGCTTGAAGTCCAGTGTTAAGTTTCCACAGTCTGTGATGATTTGGGGTGCAATGTCATCTGCTGGTGTTGGTCCATTGTGTTTTTTGAAAACCAAAGTCACTGCACCCGTTTACCAAGAAATTTTGGAGCACTTCATGCTTCCTTCTGCTGACCAGCTTTTTAAAGATGCTGATTTTATTTTCCAGCAGGATTTGGCACCTGCCCACACTGCCAAAAGCACCAAAAGTTGGTTAAATGACCATGGTGTTGGTGTGCTTGACTGGCCAGCAAACTCACCAGACCTGAACTCCATAGAGAATCTGTGGGGTATTGTCAAGAGGAAAATGAGAAACAAGAGAGCAAAAAATGCAGATGAGCTGAAGGCCACTGTCAAAGTAACCTGGGCTTCCATACCACCTCAGCAGTGCCACAAACTGATCACCTCCATGCCACGCCGACCTGAGGCAGTAATTAAAGCAAAAGGAGCCCCTACCAAGTATTGAGTACATATACAGTAAATGAACATACTTTCCAGAAGGTCAACAATTCACTAAAAATGTTTTTTAGGGGCCAAGCACCAAAGGTGCGTAGGCACCTATTATATCCGTTAGCGTTCTTCTTATTATTATTCTTCCGCTCTTGAGTCTATGGCAGCCCATAGAACATCTATGGGCTTATGGGCCTTAACATCTTTTCATTACATAGGATGTGGGTTTGTGTCTGCGTGTGTGTCCATTACAGACAGACAGTTTCTGCACATGATTGTTGCATGAATGAGCTCAGTACTAAATTAGACCACAGAATGCAGCTGTCCAATCAACAGGACCCTCTGCCTTCACTGGTTGAAAGGTCAGACAATGCCAAAGCCCTGACGAAAGAGAAGGAGAGAGAGACAGGCGTTCTTCTTGTCACTCAGTCCTCCATTACAGCACACAGTTCCCTATTAGTGTTGCTATGGTGAAAGCCTCTCCACCCACAGGCGCGCCAGCAAAGGTTACCGCATTAAAAGGGCAGAAATGCTTCATTGCTCGCTTTCTTATTTTCTTCCGCTCTCTTTCCCATTTAAATACATCTTTTCCTACAGGACGAGCGATATCATTGCAGCTCGCGGTGTCGTGGCACTTCAACATATGTCGAAGCAGGCCTGACAGTTTCATGTGCAAAACATAAGCAGGGAGTGAATTTTTAAATGTATTAATTTTAGACATTTCTTACTTAACAATTAATTGAATAAAAAACAACCAAACCTTTCTGACAAAATATAAGATTTATTTGCAATAAAAGTTTTTGTACACTATGCGAACATACTGTACTCCTCTTCTCTCTTCTAGAAAGATTAATTGAAAATGAGCCACAAAAATGAATAGAAAAGTAAATACATTGAGTGGTTAATAAACAGTTTTGGGGATGTAAAACTAAATTATGACTGGTGTGGTCCAATAAACCTTTAACATTATAAGTGGAGTTCTGGGGAGAAAAAAAAAATCTATAATAGTGTAAGATGCCCCCATTAACCAGTGTAAATAATTAGAATTAGTTTTCAAATGTCTCCTCTTAAAAAGAAAAATGTTTAGTTTTATCATCTCTTGAAACTGAGTGGAGTCAAATCCATCTCTGGCTAGAATAAAGAGACCCTCCTCTTCAGTCTTGGGTCATTAACCTTCTTTTCTAAAGGAAAGCATTTTAAAACTCTTGCTAGGCTGCAGCCTGTGTTCTTATTGACTGAAGAGTTTTGTTTGGAATTTTAAAATCTGGATATTGTTGAAATTAGTTATTAGTTTATAAGTTTTCTCTTTTTTCAGTTTAGTTTGTTTTACTCTTGTAGGTTTCTAGTTTCAATTTAAATTTATTGTAATTTTACTGTTTTAGGGCTGCCAAAGTTATGGTTAAAAACTTAAATATTTAAAAATCCTTAACAACAATAAATTTAAATTTGTATTAACAATAACTCTGGTGGATGGAAGTCAGTAATTGTCAAGTCCACACATTTCTATTACACTACCATTAGAAAATCTGCACTCAGTAAGATTTGTATTTTTGAAATTAATATTTTGAATTAATATTCAGCAAGGATGCATCAAATCGATAGTGTCATTAAAAACAATTTTAATGTTATGAAAGACTTCTTTTTGGAAGAAATGCTGTTCTTTTGAACTCTCTATTCATCAAAGAGTCCTGAAATTATAAAATATATCACTGTTTTTCCCCAAAATTTTAAATACACTTTCAACATTTCTAATAAGAAATGCTTTTTGAGCAGTAAATCAGCATATTATTAGAATGATTTCTGAAGGATCAAGTGATGCTGAAGACGAGTAGTGGCTGCTGAAAATTCAGTTTTGCCATTAGCTAAACTGTAAACTATATTTTTGATTGAATAAATGCAGCCTAGCTGAGCATAAGAGAACCAAAAACATATTTAAAAAATCTTATCAACCCTAAACTTTTGAAAGGTAGTGTGATATTTGGTAACTCCTTATTTTAAGGTGTCCTTGTTACATGTACTTACTATTATAATAACAATAAATGATGCATAATTACATGCAAGAAATCCTAAGCCAACCCCTAATCCTAACCCTAACCATATAGTAAGTACATGTAGTTAATTAATATTACTCAGTATTTAAATGTACAATTACACTGTAACAAGGACACCTTAAAATAGAGTAACATGATATTTTTATTTTGTATTTTAATATAAATTGCAGAGAAATTCATAAATGTGACTTTAAGTGTCCAGATACGTTTTGAGACTACTGTGCAATGTGACTCTGCTGTTTTCAGTGTGTGTGCATGTGCACTGCCAGCTGCTCATCTCTGTGTCCTGAGGTGTGCTTTCCTCCTCTCCTTGCCCTCCTGAGCACCGATCAGAAGGAAAGTTCACTTGTTTGATTTTTAGAACCCCCCCCAACAGTGTCCTTCCTTCCAGCCTCACTCTAAAGAGCAAAAGAAAGCGTGAAAGAGGGAAGACGGTCATCTTCACTTCGAAAAGAAAGGAGGAGGAGTGGTTTGAAGCAGACATCAAAGTGTTGTGTTTCAACAGAGGTGTATGTGAGACGGGGCATCGGCAGGGGGGATCTTCCTTCTTCAGGGCTTCTCTGGTCCTGATGTAACTTTGATGAGCTGCTCAAAGCTCAGGTGCTCCGGAGCAGGCCAGCTCACAGTCGTGTGCGTGTACTTGCAAGTTGGAGACATGGTGGAGTTTTGTGCTTTGATGATTTTGAGAAATTGGTCTCATATGTGCTCAGACACAACGAGCTATGGTGCTCTGTCAGGGTATTCAAGTTCTAGTCCAGCATACAACAACTTCAATTCCATTTCTCTCCTCTTATTGTCATCAAATGCATCAGCGCTGCATTATGTGGGTTTCCTCTGTCTTCGGTGCCAAAGCTCCTACTTTTAAGGTCTGGCCTTGGATGGCCTCAGTCCTGCATCTTTTCATAGATGGAGAGAGTTCGGTGCTCTGTTAATTCCTCAAGCAGAAGTGGAACATGTATGGAGAAGAAAGGTGCTTTTATCAAGGAGCTTTTAGAGAAGAGAGAGGATACCCCTTTAAATGGCTGGATGAATTCAGTTTTTTTTTTTTCCCCCCCCATGCATTGACGCATTTCCTGTTCAGGCAGTTGGTGCAGGACATATCGAAGGGCTTTTTCCTTTTTTATATGACCAGTAAACTTTGGTTCAGCTTATTTTGAGACATTTCTTATTCTAAATCTAAGGCCTAGTGATTAGTGCATATTAGGGTTGAACGATTAGTCGACATTATCGACAACGTCGACAATAAAAAATTGTCGACAAATATTTTTGTTGTCGAGTAGTCGTTCTATCTCATATGAGCTAATGTAAGAGCCTGCAATACTGTGGTTTGACCAGTGTGGTGCTGTAGCGCACGACTGTAATTCAGCTCTCCTGGATGCAATTCAAGAGAAAAAGACACAGCGCTTCTGAGCAGCATTTGGATGTAAATATAGCCCATGCTCCTCGCTTTCTTCTGAATAACGAAATAAACACAACAAAAACTGACAGCGGTGTGAAAGTAGCATTTAAGATCTGATTTTAGTCATGTCACTTTTATTTATATAGTATACTTTATGCAATAGCCTTAAATCAAGCAGCTTTACAGTATTAAACATGATAAAGCAGAGTCAGAGAGTGTCGCTTTCAGTTAGAATTACAACTTGATTTTCTGTTATACAGCAGCTCTCCAGTGTGGAGCTAGCTAGCGATAAAATATTTTTATTATTGGGAAAAATATATTTCATAAAAGTGGTAGTTTGGTTTGCAGAGATCAAAGCTTGATCTAGCTCAAGATTGTTTTGATTATCATAACCCTATAAGGTATTTTAAGAGAGATTACTTTGCAAATAAAATAGTTTACAAAAATAAGCATCATATCACTTACCTTTATTTTGTTTCTTATCCATATGACTTACTAAAGGAGATGTTAGGCCAAATGATGTCATTCAGTTACTTTTTCATATAGCTAATTAAATGGTGAATAAGAGTTTCTCTGTCTGTCATCTCATTTTGTGTGCCAAATATACACTACCAGTCAAAAGTGTCTGAACAGTAAGATTTTTAAAGTTTTTTTTTTTTTTTTTTTTTTTTTTTTTTTTTTTTTAAAAGAAGTCTCGTCTGCTCACCAAGCCTGCCTTTATTTTATCCAAAATACACCAAAAGCAGTAATATTGTGACACATTTGTACTATTTAAAATAACTGTTTTATATTTGAATATATTTTAAAATATAATTTATTCCTGATTTCATTACTCCAGTCTTCAGTGTCACATGATCCTTCAGAAATCATTCTAATATGCTGATTTGCTGTTCAAGAAACATTTATTATCATCATCATCATCATCATCCTCATCAATATTTAAAACAGTCGAGTACATTTTCTTCACGATTCTTTGATGAATAGAAAGATCCAAAGTTCAGCATTTATCTGAAATAAAAAGCTTTTGTAACATTATACACTATACCATTCGAAAGCTTGGAGTCAATATAATTTTTTGGGGAAAGAAATTATAGAAATTAATACTTTTATTTAGCAAGGATGCTTTCAATTGATCAAAAGTGATGATAAAGACATTTATAATGTTACAAAAGATTTCTATTTCAGATAAATGCTGTTCTTCTGAGCTTTCTATTGAGCAGCAAATCAGAATATTACAATGATTACTGAAGGATCGTGTGACTGGAGTAATGATGCTAAAAATTCAGCTTTGAAATCACAGGGATAAATTACATTTTAAAATATATTCAAACAGAAAACAGTTATTTTAAATAGTAAAAATATTTCAAAATATTACTATTTTGCTGTATTTTGGATCAAATAAATGCAGGCTTGGTGAGCAGAAGAGACTTCTTTAAAAACATTAAAAATCTTACTGTTCAAAAACTTTTGACTGGTAGTGTATCTATTGTATAAATTAATAGTTTAATAATTGTAATTACATAATATTTTCAACAGCTGAAGTGACCTTTCTTTATTTGTTAGAATATGTATAACTCAATATTTTAACTAATTGCAAAAGCTGAATAATCAATCAAAGTCTACTGATTAACCAGTAAAATAATCGACGATTAGCCGATTAATCGTTCTAATAATCGATAGATTAATCTATTATCAAAATAATCGTTTGTTGCAGCTCTAGTGCATATGCATTAAAAAATAGGCCTTTGTATTCATTTAGGCCATCTCTTCTTTCCACAATTTTATTGCTTCTCTATTTAAATAAACAAATAAAGACCTAAAAAGTTTTCTCAAACCATTAATGTTTATTATAGTTTATCAATAGCAAAATTTTGCATTGATACCTTGGTATTGATAATAAAGTGGTGCCTCAGGCAGCCATAAACAGCCTTTTACTAATATACCAGGAGGAAAAAAGTGTAATTTAAAATGTAAAACTAAAAAGTAATTTTAGTTTAGTTCATACCAACATACAGGTGTTCATTTTGTCATCCTCTAACTGCAGCTTATTTCATTATTAATTAGCATCAATAGTTACGCTACTTTTTCAAAGTGCGGGGGGTCAGTAAGATTTAATTTTGAAATAAATTAAAACTTTTATTCAGCAATACATTCATAATGTTACAAAACATTTTAAATTTTTACTTTGTTCATCAAAGAATCTTAAAACAATGTAGGTTTTCACAAAAAATATTGAGCAACAACATATATAATTTCAACATGTATAATGTTACTTGAGCCCCACTTCAGCATACTAAAATTACTTCTAAAGGATCAAGTGACACCGAAGACTGGAGTAATGGCTGCTGAAAATTCAGCTTTACCATCACTGTAATAAATGACAACTTAAAGTGTATTAAAATAGAAAACGGTTATTTTAAATTAATAATATTTCACATATTAGTGCTTTTACTGTATTTTGATCAAAGAAATGCAGCCTCAGTGAGCATAAAAGACATCTTTCCAAAACATAAAATTTACAGGCTTCAAACTTTTGAATGGTATTGTAATTTTTTTCACATTTTATTTTAAGGTCCAAATCTTGGTATTAACAAACCATTAACTTTGACTTTTACATCAATTAACTCCTAATTTGCTGCTTATTAATAGTTCGTAAGGTAGTTGTTAAATTTTGGGTAGGATTAGGAGGGATGTTATATATTGGTCATGGAGAATATATGCTTTATAAGTATTAATAAACAGCCAATCTGTTAATAATAGGCATGCTAATAAGCAACTATTTAATAGTGACAAATGGTCCCAATACTAAAGTGGTCCTTTTATTTTTATTTTTATTTTTTTTTTTATTTTTTTCTTCCTTAATGATTGTGTGTTCCACCATAACTCAAAGCTGCTTTAAGTATTTCATGATCAAATGGGAGACTGCACAATCCTTCCCCTCTTTTCCTCTCATGTGGGTGAGCATAGTGATAAATTGGTTTCCGAACTCTAAACTGTGCTTGGTTATATAAGTCCAGACATTTCCATTTGAAGAGACAGGATCTCTCTCTCTCTCTCTCTCTCTCTCTCTCTCTCTCTCTCTCTCTCTCTTCTTTCTCTCTCTCTCTCTCTCTCTCTCTCTCTCTCTCTCTCACTCTCATGTCTCTCTCATCTGTCTCACACACAGTTCTCAGATGCAAACAATTTTCACTCAAAGTAGGGCTGCACAATTAATCGAAATGAAATCGTAAAGGCGATAAATCGCGATTAGGCAGAAGCTGCGATTGTCATGCGTATCTTTCAGTGAAGCACGGTTCTGTGATCAGCAGTAAATCTCCTTCTGAAGGCCAGAGGGCGCTCTCGCTTGGAAAGTCCAAATATGCCCCGAAGAAGAAACCCAGGAAATGCCTATTGCTGCAGCTGAATAAACAGAAGATTTAAATGCTTTCATTGATTTAACGTGACCAATAAACACACGACTACGGCAATATACGGTTTATCTGAGTTCTTATTATTATAATTTTCATCATAATAAAGTATATCTATAATGTAAATGCTAATGGACATAGCCTTTATCACTGCTTAGAATACTATGAAATATTACATGCCTTATTCTGTGTAAGAAGCCACATCATCTCACAGAAGGATTTATTTCAAACACTCAGCTGACATTATGAAGTGAGTTTGGAGTAAAAACATTATTAAATGTGGTATTTTCACGTGCTCTCAGATGGAGCAGCATTTACTACACAGAGCCGTAGTTCACTGAGAAGATACGCAAACAGCTGTCATTATCGCAAACAATTACTTCGATTTCATAATTGTACGATTATATCGTCTGCGATTATGAACGCGATTTTGCGTAGCTTGTCAGAGAACTACGGCTCTGTGTAGTAAATGCTGCTCCACCTGAAAGCAGGTGATGGAGATTTACTACTAATCACAGAACCGACTTTACTGACAAAATGTGCATGACAATCGCGATTAATCGCATTCGATTAATCGTGCAGCCCTAACTCAAAGCTCTAGTGCTGTCACATTGTTTTGGCAGTGATGATGGTGAATGCATTGACGTTAATCTCATGATGAAGAGTGACCCTGTCCTAAAGGAGTCGTAGTGACGCAGGGCATCGCTCTGTACATCACATTACAGAGCATATAGCTACTCTGAGAGTGTGTCGTCTGTTTTCAGGCGAGAGAATGTCTTGTCTGAGTGCTGCACTTTGTTGGTGATTCTCTTGAGGAAAAGTAGCACGATATTTTTTGTATTACTAACATGTGCTGTTCTCACTCTGCTAGGGCAGCTGAAGGCCTCGGAGTGCTTTTACAGAGCATTTTCTGGGTTTCTTTTGTCTTTAGTGCCAAAGCTCCTGCTTTTATGGTCCGGCCATGGCTGGCTTCAGTCATGCATCTATATTTGCATAGATGGAGAAAGAGATAGGAGCTCCAACATTTATTCATGCAGAAGTGAAACATGTATGGAGAAGATATTGATGATTTTTTTTTTTTTCCGGAAAGAGTGGATGATTATCTTGATTGGGATGATTGCATGTAGACTGCAGTTAAAGATGCACTCAGGAAATGTTAGTTTTGCTAACTTTTATTTATCCCAGTGGTTTCAGAATTTTAATCTTGAGAAGATTCATAGAAATTTCTACAGTAAACAAATGAATATTAATAATATAAAGCAATGCCAATGTTTATAATATTTATTTATTTTGCTTTTTAAGTATAGAAATGATGACTATTGCTATTTAAAGATTCTTATCGCCAAAATTTCCTTAGTTATAAATTACTATCTATTACACTCTCTAAAGTGATGGAGAAAAAAACACTTATCCAGCAATAATGAATAATTAATTGGTAAAAAAAAGTATGGGAACCCTTGTGCATTAACTTCATTAACTGTTGTTTTCTCCATTTTGCTGTTACTTTTTATCTATTTTCTCCATCTTATAGTTTATGCATCTGTAAAATGGACATTTTTGGATTCAATCCCAAATTTTCACTTGTTGGTGGTGGTTCGTGGCTGCTGGTGCATGGCACAAGTCTGAGTCTTCTCCCTGATATATTTTTTTTTTTCTCAGAAGTTCTATATATTTCTTAGTGCAAAACTTTTTTTGGAGGGGAAAAGTACTGAATTTACTTTTTAAGGCCGTCACATTAGGATTTTTTTTAAAATTTTTTTTTACCTGAATAATGCTATTAAATTAATAAAAATAAATACATTAAAAAAAGGATTAAAAAATGTGTGTATATATGTATGTGTATATGTGTGTGTGTGTGTGTGTGTGTATATATGTGTGTGTGTGTATATATATATATATATATATATATATATATATATATATATATATATATATATATATATATATATATAATTTTATTTTTGTGTGTGTATATATGTGTGTGTGTGTGTATATATATATATATATATATATATATATATATATATATATATATATATATATAATATATATAAATATATATATATATATATATATATATATATATATATATATATAAATATAAATTTTATTTTTTATGTTTTATTTATTTATTATTTTATATGCACACACACACACATACATTTACTACGGTATTGGTTAATTACTGGCCGGAGGTCAGTCCCGAGTTAAAGACCCCCCTCTAGTATATTCAAAACCCATCAAACAATAGCACAATATTTATGGTCTTGGCTTCATAAATGTGCATTTCAAATATAGAAAAGTAGCATAAGCCATAGCAGCAGTGAATGAAAATTTGAGCCATTCTCAGTGTGAATCCTTTCGGTGCAAAAAATCCCTGCAGTCAAAAGCCCCTCTGCAGACACGCACAGACAGCTGCCTACTACTGTCTGGCCTTTATTACGATTTCACTTGAAGTTATTAGACACAGTGTTCCTGTCTTCAGCCGTCCTCTTTTAAATCTCTTCTTGTCTTCTCTTCATTTTCCTTCTCTCCCTCCACGGGAGCAGCCAGCAGCGTCTTCTGTAACAGAATGTTCCGGATGTTCCACTCGCTGTGCGAGTGTGATGGATACAGGGAACAAGTTATGATGTAACTTGATGTTTTACTGTATATTAGATCAGGAGGGATTGTCAGAAAATATCACGCTGACAAAACACTCATAACCTAGGTGTGTATATTTGAGAGAGAGCCTGAAAAGAAAATGTTTCATCTCAAAAAGTCGTTGTCTCTTGCTGCATAAAAGATGGAGCTGTCAGAATCGGGTCTTGGATACAGAAACACTGCAGCCATGTGTCATTCGCAGCAGCTATTTTAGGGATATACTGGCGAGATTCTGTATATGTTATTGGTGATAGACTGTGTTTAACCACGTCCCTTTCAGACAGTCTTATTAAACCATCTTCTGGCATGGGCAGGAGAGTGACGGCGATTTGTGCTGTAAAGTGGATGGTTAGGATGTGGATGCATGCGTATCCTGGGAAAAACATGGTTTTCTCAAGACATGCTGTTTATGAATGCATTCAAAATAAGTTACCACCAGATAGTTGACTTACTAGCCTATCTGTGACCGAATGTGGGCACACTGTAGAACATAATAATAATAATAACCATTCACTTCTCACCTTCAAAGAAATAGCCTGATGTTTTGAGTGGACAAATACATGCTAGCAGTGGTAATGGGTCGTTTCAGTAGTTGATACCAATACCAGTGAAATTTCACAATTCTTGGCACCACAGCAAAAACCAGGATGCCTTTGGATACACACTTCTTTAAGTTAAATATGAACAAAGGAAATGGGAACCAATGGCATTTAGGTATTTTTCAGTTAAAGTAAAAATAGCATCCATTCTTGTATGCAAGTAATTAAACAATTCAGTTTAAAAATAACTATTAAACAATAGTGAATCAATAGTGATTCAAAATGGTGATTTATTTTAATGTTTGGTTTTTTTTTTATTTTTTTTTTACAGTTTTGGGTTAAGTAAGATTTAATGAAATTAATACTTTTTTATTTATCAATGATGCATAAAAATGATTCAAGTTGACAGTAAAAACAACTATAAAGTTACCAAATATTTTAATTTCAAATAAATGCTGTTCTTTAAAACTTTCCAGTCATCAAAAAATCCTGAAAAATGTGTCATCATTGATAATAATAAGAAATGTTTCTTGAGCAGCAAAATCAGAATATTATGATTTCTAAAGGTTTGTGTGACACTGAAGACTGAAGTAATGGCTGCTGAAAATTCAGCTTTGCCGTGACAGGGAAAAAATATTTTTTAAATACTACAATTGAAAAGTTATTTTAAATTGTAATATTTTACTTTTACTGTTTTTACTGTATTTTTGTTCAAATAGCAGCCTTAGTGAGCTTGAGACTGTTTGATGTTCGAAAACATAAAAAAAAAAAAAAAGAACCATCCTCAAACTTTTCAATGCTAGTGTACACACTTTAGACATAATATCTATATGCTCTGTACAACTAGAGTTGTAGAAAAACTGGTATTGTTTCTTTAAGTATCAGCCTGGTACCAGAGTAGCGTCACTTTTGACAACCCCTAGCAGCTTGGATACAAAACCTCTTTTCCTTTCCCATCGTATTCTACGTCTCCTGTGAAGAGCTGTGATACTGGGCATCAGAAGGGAGCGAGTGAGTGAGCAAGTGTGTTGGTTCTCTCCGCAGGAGCTCTGCTACAGTCTCCTCACAGAAGTCACTGAATATTTCAGCAGCTGTAATTGTGGCTGAGGAATACTGAGGTGCTTTCTGATCTTCTGCTTGTCTAAATATCTCAGCAGAAACACACACGCTTTATCTCCTGCTAACACTCTGAACTGCACTGGAAATATAAGAGTGTCCTATACAAGGTACTATAGGAGTGAAAATGCACCATTTCTATGGGTTGAGCATCTAAATTACACTCTAATGCTGTTTGTTGAGTCTATAAGTACCTTATTGCATTCCTTTTTGGTACTACCAGTCAAAAGTTTTTGAACAGTAAGATTTTTAATGTTTTTTAAAGAAGTCTCTTCTGCTCACCAAGCCTGCATTTATTTGATCCAAAGTACAGCACAAACAGTAAAATAAAATAAAATATAAAATTAAATTTATTTCTGATTTCAAAGCTGAATTTTTAGCATCATTACTCCAGTCACAGGATCCTTCAGAAATCATTCTAATATTCTGATTTGCTGCTCAAAAAAAAAAAAAAAAAAAAACCTATTACTATTATGTTGAAAACAGCTGAGTAAAATTTTTTTCAGGTTTCTTTGAATAGAAAGTTCAGAAGAACAGCATTTATCTGAAACAGAAATCTTTTGTAACATTATAAATATTTATCATCACTTTTGATCAATTTAAAGCATCCTTGCTAAATAAAAGTATTAATTTCTATAATCCCCCCGCCCCCTTTTATTTAAAAATAAAATAAAAATACTGACTCCAAGCTGTTGAACGGTGTAGTGTATAATGTTACAAAAACTTTTGATGTTTGGATCTTTCTATTCATCAAAGAATCCTGAAAAAATGTACTCAGCTGATTTAAATATTGATAATAATAACAATAAAAAAATGTTTCTTGAACAGCATATTAGAATCATTTCTGAAAGATCATGTGACACTGAAGACAGGAGTAATGATGCTGAAAATTTAGTTTTGATCACAGGAATAAATGACATTTTAAAATATATTCAAATAGAAAATAGTTATTTTAAATAGTAAAAATATTTCAGAATTTTACTGTTTGTGCTGTATTTTGGATCAAATAAATGCAGGCTTGGTGAGCAGAAGAGACTTCTTTAAAAAAAAAAACATTAAAAATCTTACTGTTCAACAACATTTGACTGGTAGTGTATATTCTGACATTTCCTTCGTATTTTTTTTTTTTTTATTATTATTAATATTTTTTCATTTTTCTTTGTAATTCTTTTTGTAATTTATTTTTTTCCCCCCTGTATATTACTTTGTGTTATATTAGATACAAGGGAAGTCTGGTGAACAAGTTCTTTATTTACTGTTCTGTTTCATGTTAAAATGTTTTTGCGTTGACGCATCTAGTCTAGGATCAGATTTCCCACTGTCAGAAATGATCACAGTCAGCCTAATTGGCACATACTGATTCTGAAACAGGTTCACACACAGCCACAAATGACTTTTTATCTTTATCTTTTTTTTTTTTTTTTTTCTCCCCATCTTGTCAGTGCAGTTCTTTGGTCTGAGTAAATATTTTCATTGCATAACACGTACCAAACAAAAACATTTGTCTGTGCTCGCCCTATGACATCTCTGAATCAGCAAGGCTAACAATTGCTTGATCGTTCCGTTCTAATTGAGGAAGTCAGGGTTGAACAGGTTGAACTGCTGTGTTTTGTTCAGTATGCGTATTGAAGCCCTGTGCCTTGCGGTGATACGCCATTTTTCAGGGGCACGAAAGAAGTCATTACGTCTATTCAAGAGAAAATCACTTACACATACAGCTCCTTTCATCGAGAGCTGTGCGGAAACAAGAAAAAACAGTTTGAGACATTTTTATCATAACCTTGGAACTTTTTACAAATAGGGTTTCAAATATTTCTCCTCCTAAGGCTGCAATTTCATCGGCTGGTCTCATTTACTGAATGCTATTTTGATGAGTGGCTATAGCAGCCGCTCTGCAGATAATTTTTATGTGCAGATCTTTGTATAAACTGATTTCTTTAACAAAGAGATCAAGGCCTGACGGGCCGCATTTATTGAAAGCAGATAAAGATGTTATTTGACTAGGAGCCTGTCAAGGTGCAATTTTTAAGACGGCTGTGTGCTTTTAAGACCAGCGTTCCGAGACAGAATCGTTCCTAATAGTTTTTCAGTCCTGTTTCTCATGCAGTGTCGCTCTTATGTGCTCTTCAACCAGTTTACAAACGTCCGTCTCCGAAAACACTCCTGTTATTGTCAGAAATCGTGTTCTGCCTTTGAGCACATTGGATGCCCGGAGCAATATAAATGCTAATTTTGTTGACTATTTACTGACAATTACCAGATAATGAGTTGTTTCAGTCTTTTTTTCTTTCCTTTCTCAGAGCTGGATAATGCCGATTGGCTACTAATTGTTTATTTTTTTATTTTGTAATTTTTGGGGGGATATGAAGGGGAAATTCTATTATTATAACAAGAGCGATGACGTTTTTGTACCAGTATCTTAATATGCATATTTGTGAGTGCATTTTTTGTTATGGTTCATTCAGTGCAGAATCACATTATCAATTATATTGATGCATAAGGCTAATAAGCAAAGCTAAGGTCTGTTGTTCTGTGCTTGAGGTTCAGTTTTGTTTGTGTGTTAATCATTGTGTCAATCATTTTGCAAAGAGCACTGTGAGACAAAGGTCTGCCGAAGCCATATTACAGATTTTTGCATCACATCATGTTTAATAACGTCGTGTTTTTTCCCTCTCCAATCAAAGATAAATTTAATTAATGAAATTGACGTGAATAAAAATATGAAACTCATGCTTCTCAATTAGATTAGACTTTATTCATGTTTCATTATTGCAATAGTTGGTCATAAACAGAAACATTTTTTGTTTTTTGTTTTTACATGTTAGTATATATTATATTGTTTTGTTGAAACAATGTAATACATTATGGAAGTGTTTTTGAATAAGTTGTTGACTCAAACCATACAAAAAACTAAGCATTTAATGAGCTCACCAAAATAGACGTGACAGACGTGCACTATGTTTGTGCGTGCAGGTATCGAGTGTCCCCGAGGGTCTCGAAACATGCCAGGTGGGATGCAAGTGGCAGACCCGTACAGTGAGGAAGCCACAATCTTCACCAAAGAGCTGGTTCTTCAGAGAGAGGTAAGGCCCCTTTATGTCTGCTCCTGTCATTTAAAGCCTGTTTCTGTCGCTTTAGTCTTCACAAGCTGTTTCTAGATTTTCCATTTCTGTAGTTGACATGACAGTGCCTGTGATGTTTGGTCTCACTGGTCATTTTGTGACAACTATCTGCCCGTTTTCTTTTTGGTCTGTCTCTTTACTGCTGTCTTACTTCACTTGAGATACTCAAACACACTTGCCTTTTTCCGTCTTAAATTCAGAGAATGGCTATCTGGACGTTTCAGTTACTCTATGAATAATGGTCACAGAAATTACATGTCCAAATTGAGGAACCGCAGATGTGATGGATCAGACATTTTATGAGGAAATCACACGATTGCACACTATTCTTACCTTTTCCTCAGGGTGCTTGACGCTGTACGGGTGCTGTTTCCATTAATGTTGTGTGAAAGAGGTTGGCGGTGCAGTCGGGCCTAATGAGAGGAGCTTTTTTTAAGAGACTAACTTTAACCTGCACTTTACAGAGAAACTGGACTGATCTACTGAGGATTACAAAAGTGACAGGAAGCAGGGAAAATAAAAAAGATTGAGTCCTAATGACCTCCATCGCCCACAGTGAAACAAAGCCTTGCCTGTTATGAGTAACGAATATTCTTGAGGAAAAGAGTAGGCTGTGATCCACTCAAAAAGTGTGAAGTGTCATTTGTGTATTAGAGTGCCAGTTCGTTTTCATGGACAGTAGATGTTGGATCTGCAATCATACATGTGTGTGATTTTTAAGATGCTCATGAAAAAAAGAAATTTAAGCTTTGTTTTCTACAGTGAATTTAATTTAATGCTCAGCTCACAAATATTTTATAAGCTAAAAACTTAATTTTTTTTTTTGTTAGACTAAATAATGTAATAAATATAAGCATTTCTAGTAGTTCCTAGGTTATATGGCTACTATAATTTTTTCTAATTTTCAGACAGAAACATTTATATTCAAGTTTATATTAAAGTATTTTTTTCCATCATCAAAAAGAACATTTTCTACAGTGAATCCTAATCGTTTAGAATTTGATATTATATTTAAAATATAATATGTATAGAAAATTCCATTTTTTTGATTATAGATTTTTAAATTTCTTAAGCATTTTCTACAGTGAATATAGATGTTTGTAGAATCTAATTTATGTGGTAAATATATATTTGTTTTATTTAATATATTTATCATCGATTACAAATATATATTATTAAACGAGAAAGATGAACAAAAATATGAAGTATTATCTGCTAATGTAAAATCTTTGAAATTCATTGGCCAAATGGGGCAGGAAATGTCAAGTACGATGTATTCAACAACATAAAACAGATGTTCTCATCAAAATGTGAGTGCCAAATTTCATCATTTTTCGGAAAAAAGTTTGGACACCTCAGTGAAATTTTTGGATGCCAAGTGATTAAATAATCAACCTTGTATCCAAATAACAAAACAGATTAGTCTGTGTAATATTTCAGGCTTTGTGTGAAGGACTGCATAGAACATCAGTGGTTTTGTTTGTCCTTTATTTATTTATTTATTTTTGTAATTTGTCCCACTCTGCATACATGCATGTGTGTGTGCCTTGGAAGGCCGTTTTGTTTGTATTGCCCACTTTAAGCTGCATCCTAAAAGTTGTTCCTCTCTCAATCTGGCTCTAATCTCTCATGATCTGAAGCACATAATTAAACTGGCATGAGAGGCTACATGTTTCTTTCACACACACCTCCTGCTTTTGAGGTTTCCACCAAGTGGAATTAAGATTGTAGGCTTTGGATTTCCTAAAGCACATATAGCAAGCTGCTACAGAAAGAGCAAAAGCATCTGCGAGTGTTTGTGCTTTGATATAGTTGAATTAATACAGAAACTAATCAAATTTGTCAGTTTCAGTCTCTTAAAGTTGGAAAATAAAGACAAGAGGAGTATCCTGCCTAATCTAACCTAAGATCCCAGCACGACCTGACAGAATTTGTAGGGCTGATAATGGTGACAATATGTATATCATCCAACAGTGTCAGCATTGCTGTATTGTTCATGTCCAAGAATATATATGTGGATATTATATCATATTAATTGTAGGGTTTAATTATTTCGTTTGGTATATAATGTGAAGCTGTTTTAAAATGAATGCCAGACTTATTGAATTGTAATGAATAATCTTACCCTTTGATTTGCATTAATCCAGTTCCTTTATAAAAAAAAGGAATGCAATTCAGTGAATTACCCAGAAATAGGCATTACCACATGGTTATTTTCCAGCAAAACAAACTCTATTCAGATTTATACTCTTACTGTAATATAAAATTGTTCATACTGTGGCATACAGCCCATGTGATTGTGTTGTCCTCAGATTTGTTATCTCATTGAGCTTTCTAAAAAAAATATTACTGTTAATAATAAAACTTGTTTTGCTTGGAATTTATTTATAAGTCAGCTGTTTGAAACAATGCACCATTGTCTGCTCTTGAAGACTATTTCAGGTTTAGGTCTTAAATTTTGACAGTGCTGGTCAGGTTGGGTCATGCAGTCTCATTTGGATGCCAAGTTCTATGCCCTCCAGACCTATAGTCTGTTACTTTATGTGTCCTCTACAGAATTGAATGCATTTTATTGTAATAGTAACTCTTTTTACCACAAATGGGGAGATTTGGCACTGTGAAAACTCCTTGGCCAATCAGAGGCTTAGGACAGTGCTGCATATGCAGAGCGTGTGTGAGTGTACTGCAGTACACACACTCATATACTGTATTTGTGTATAGATACACTTTCTTTTTTGCTGAACTTGAAGAAAGATGATAGATTTTGTTTATTTCTTTCTCTTCCTGTCCATCTCTTGCTTTAGTGGAGTAGGGCAGAGGCGGTTTTGTGTGTGTGTGTGTGTGCATTCATGCAGTAAAGTGATGGGAAAGAGGACTGTTGATGGCAGCACATGCAGAAACTCAAGCGTGGCAGCTTGGAGAGAAAGAGCCGCTCGGACACAGTCATGACTCATCCTCATGCGTGCCACCCCAGCTGCCTCTCACAGATCGTCCAAACTCAACAAATGACCTTTTTGTTCAAAACTGCTACGTCTTACACACATACACCCCCGTAGTGTCTCAGTCTGAGTGCGTCTCAGTGTATTTAGTCTCACTCATACACATGGTCTGAGAGTTGGCTTACTATCTTTACCACTTGAGAGATTTATGTCTGGTTATGTTGTTATATGCATCTCTGTGTGATTCACTTTCTATGTTCAAACTTAGTTTTCCAATGCTCATAAGTCATATTACCTGGTTGCACCAGCTGTGCACTAGTTAAAACTTGACAGTTGTGGATTAAATGAACACCAAGTCAATGTTGTTGATTATTATTATAGTTATATTATATTGTACTATATTCAATTACCGTTGACTAGTTATGCTTGAAAGTTTGAACCCTCAACAATAACAAGATCAACTAAAACGCACATACATATATATATTTAACTACTAGCGCTGTCAAAATTAGGCTGTTAACACAGGTGATTAATTTTTCCAGTTTAGCGCCGTTAAAAATATTTAACGCAGGGGCGGAGCTAGGCTTGGCCACCTGACTCACAACTGCTTCAGTCTCTTTTTTTTTTTTTTTCTTGACAAGAATTGTTTATTTAGACGCAGAACATCTTTACTACCACATCAAATGGGAGACTTTTCAGATGCGCTTTCCACTTCGCCTCAGCAACAGGCGCTAGTCAAACGAGCGCGGAAACGGTATAGGTGACGAGAAGCTTTAGTAGATCAACATTGAACTGCAGTCAGATGAGATGCTGTCAGGCCATATGTCAGTAAAAACAAATTTTCCTGTCCTGTCAGCCGTTATACTGTGCTTGCAGAGCGTGCTCCTCATTTGCACACACAAATACACCGACACGCTGTATATCATTTCTTAATATTAATGAGCAAAAGAAACTACGAGCACGTAGTTATGTCGTCAGTTAAGTCATTAAGTTAATACGAAGCGTGTCAGATCAGTGTCGTGTTCAGCAGCGGCAGCTCTTAAAGTGATAGCAGCCAAATAACCTAATAACCCAGCTGCTGTGACGTCTGTCAAATAACTTATTATAATGGGTTTATGTGAAGATTGTTTTAAGTTCATTTAAATTAGAAGTTTTTTTTTTTTTAAAGTCTAATAAATGTTAAAATTGATAGCTCTCAACGATACTGTAATGTTGAATGGCTATAGTCAATGGTTAAATATTAAGGGGAAAAAAATCTTATTTCCACAAATCTAGATGCCACTAAACAAATATAAAAAAAATATACTGTCTTTGTTGTTTCTACATTAATTTGAAGATTGCATGTGAAATTATTGCAATATAAATTATATTTAATAACTTAAATGTTAGGTGGGATTCATTTAAAAAAAAAAATGTTTTTTTTTCTTCTTTTTTTTTTTTCTTAATCGATTGACACCACTATTAACTACACGTTACAGAGATCTTACAACTTTCTAGCGAAGTCTTGCTTTTCACCATTTTGTTCAGAATGTGGGAAATAAAACTCGGCCCTTAGTGTAAACTTTACATTCTAATTTTATTAAGGTTAGCAAACGGCTGGTGCAACTCTGCACAAAACACTGTAGAGGCTTTGATGTGGACCCTTTTGACTTATGCCTGTAAGCAACCGCATAGCAACACTCTGGCAACCACCCATACAACCCACATGGTGTTTGCGAGTTTTGCACGGGCGAGCAGCACCATGGAGTTCTGCCATTACATAAGCCGCACATCCCAACATCATTACTTAAGATTATCTCTATTTCCATCTCTTCATCTCTCTCGCTCTCTCTAATTTGTTCTGTGTTGCTGATCAGTGTAGCCCACAATCTCTCCCTCTCTCGCTGAATAATTAATGGTGTGTTTGACAGGCAGGACACACTCTGGGCGGCTGAGCTCCTCTGGGAGAGCTGCTGTGGTAGAGTCACATTAGAGATTTCTCCTCACCACACACATGCTCAAACTGTAGCGCATGTCATAAACTCTGCCAGTGGCCTCTTGTATCAGCCCAATGTGGCTGTTCATACATATTTGAAGTATGGCAGTCATGGGATTTTCAGATTTTTGCTCTGTTTGTCCTTGCTGTCGTGATTTTGAAGTATTAATGTGCTGGAACTGAGTTCATAAGAATGAGATTTGTCCCTGTACTTATCAGTTTGGTTCCACTGTATGATTCTCATGTTTACTCCAGGTGCTTTTCCAACAAGGTCTGACAAGTTTTTTGTAAAGGCACATTATTTTTAGATTAATAAATGCAGCTTTTGAAAGTGATTTCAAAGTGTGCTCTTTTGAAAGTGATTTAAAAGTGTGCTCTCTGCAGTTATTCCTGTGCAAGATTTTAGGGTTGAGCCGGATTTCAAATGATATAAGAAAGCAAAAATTAAAATGTCTCTGAACTCACTGATCTGATATCAGAGTATCTTGTGTAGTAGTAATGGTGAAGAGCTGCAGTTGTTTCTGTTGTTCAATGAAACCAGCTTGACCGCAAAAAAAAAAAATGGTATAGTCATTTCAATCTTAGATCTTTCTGCACATTAAATGTCCTGGAATTATGAGATTGCATTTTGGAGCCTGTATATTTTATGACTTCACTGTATAATGTTAATATACCAATTTACCTGAACTACCAAAACTCTGCTGTTCACTTGAAAATGTATACCTTAAAATAACCTTAGAAATAACCTTAACATACCTAAAAATAACCACCATCATAATACAGGTGGTTCATTGATATCCTGATGCTATTTAGTCTTCGTTTGACCCAGATGACACTAAAATAATGCAGTTAATATGAAATAACACAAAATGTAGCACAAAATACTCTAATGTACATGTAGTGATAGCAAAAGAGAACACACATCTGACCATAACAGAAAAATAAATATAAAATATGTAATTTTCACTGTATATGTTAGGGTAAATTATTATCAGGTTTTCATTGTACCTTTTTCTGTAATTATTGTTATTGATTAATTGATTGAATAGTTTCAAAATGTTTTACTTTATTGTTCTGAACAAAATGAGGGTTCATGTTGGTTAAAAACTTCTATGAATTTTTCATGGAACATAAAATTACTGTTCTTTTTCATACCCTAAAAATAGATTTCTACTGTCAAGCTCCAATTGGACAAAAATGCACCATGAAAATACATAAATGTATTTCATATGACTCGCATCTTTTTAAGGCAGAAAGTTTTCTATAGTGCACCTGAATATTACATTTCTTTGAAACTCATATCAAGGATATCTGAAGCTGAATCAAGGGACGGTAGCAGAACAGAGTGGATTTTATTGATGGTTTTTATCTTACTGTTTGTAAGAGTGAGTGTGTGGATCCCAGTGTGCTCTCCGCCGTTCAAGCTGATATCTCCTTCAGTCTGTTGTTGTTTCTTCTGCTCTTTGCCAATCTTTTCGTTAAACTCCTCCCGTCTTCTCTTATTTTTCTTATTTTATTTGAGAGAAAGCTTTTATGAGCTTTTATTCTGTGAATCTTTTTATGTTTCCCTCTCTCATCTCTCTCTGTAAACTCTGTCTCTGCCACAGTCTGAGAGTTTTAGGCAGATCTTTTCCCTGGTGTGAATGAACTCGCCATTTTTAAGTACCCATTTTGTTCATTTGTCCTTTGCCCCTTTTTCCCCTCCCTCTCTCACTTATTTCTTTTTCTTGCTTTTGTTTGTCTGTTCATGCACTGGCTCAGTGTTCACTGTACGAGGAGCTTGCAAGGTTTTTCAAGTCGCTAGTTTGTTGCTAAGTGACTGGATGGAGAGAAAGAGAGACTGAAAGGAAGAGAGATGTTCATTCTTGGCTCTCTGCTGTGTGAAAGCCTCCCCCCCCCCCCCCCCCCCCCCTCTCTCTCTCTCTCTCTCTCTCTCTCTGACCCCCTTGTGAGGGTGACATTTTGTCGTCTTTTGAATTGAGGACTGTAATAATAAAGCTTAGAGTCTTGCTCACCATTTCTTACTTTGTCTTTGTGCTTAGCAGATTATCTTTTGTTTTTCTGTTTTTCTATTCTTTTTCTAATTATATGGTGTTCTTTAAATAGCATGGTTTTTGTTGTAATTTGTGACAGTGTTGTTTTAGTATTTATATACCATTATAGAGCTATTATATTAAATTTAATTTCATTTTTATATTTTCCATTTTCATTTATTTTAGGTTACCTTTTAGTAATTTGTGCTTTTTTCATGTACATTTTTTTTAAATACATTTCTGTATTTAGCTTTAGATAATATTTGCTCTCTTAATCTTTTTGTGTATATATATATATATATATATATATATATATATATATATATATATATATATATATATATATATATACATACAGTGGTGTGAAAAATTGATTGCCCCTTCCTGATTTTTTTTTATTTTTTGCATGTTTGTCACACTTTGTTTCAGATCATCAAACAAATTTAAACATTAATTAAATATAACACAAGTAAACACAACATGCAGTTTTTATGAAGGGAAAACAAAATCCAAACCCACATGGCCCTGTGTGAAAAAGTGTTTGACCCCCCCCCCTAATAATTGAGATTTATTAGTCTGGAAAAGGTTATAAAGCCATTTCTAAAGCTTTGAGACTCCAGCAAACCACAGTGAGAGCCATTATCCACAAATGGTGAAAACATGGAACAGTGGTGAACCTTTCCAGGAGTGGCCGGCCGACCAAAATTACCCCAAGAGCGCAGCAACGACTCATCCAAGAGGTCACAAAAGACCCCAGAACAACATCCAAAGAACTGCAGGCCTCACTTGCCTCAGTTAAGGTCAGTGTTCATGACTCCACCATAAGAAAGAGACTGGGCAAAAATGGCCTGCATGGCAGAGTTCCAAGACGAAAACCGCTGCTGAGCAAAAAGAACATAAAGGCTCGTCTCAGTTTTACCAGAAAACATCTTGATGATCCCCAAGACTTTAGGGAAAATACTCTGTGGACTGAAGAGACAAAAGTTGAACTTTTTGGAAGGTGTGTGTCCCATTACATCTGGCGTAAATGTAACACAGCATTTCAGAAAAAGAACATCATACCAACAGTAAAATATGTTGGGGGTAGTGTGATGGTCTGGGGCTGTTTTGCTGCTTCAGGACCTGGAAGACTTGCTGTGATAAATGGAACCATGCATTCTGCTGTCTACCAAAAAATCCTGAAGGACAATGTCCGGCCATCTGTTCGTGACCTCAAGCTGAAGCGAACTTGGGTTCTGCAGCAGGACAATGATCCAAAACACACCAGCAAGTCCACCTCTGAATGGCTGAAGAAAAACAAAATGAAGACTTTGGAGTGGCCTAGTCAAAGTCCTGACCTGAATCCTATTGAGATGCTGTGGCATGACCTTAAAAAGGCGGTTCATGCTCGAAAACCCTCCAATGTGGCTGAATTACAACAATTCTGCAAAGATGAGTGGGCCAAAATTCCTCCACAGCGCTGTAACAGACTCATTGCAAGTTATCGCAAACGCTTGATTGCAGTTGTTGCTGCTAAGGGTGGCCCAACCATTTATTAGGTTTAGGGGGCAAAACCTTTTTCACACAGGGCCATGTGGGTTTGCATTTTGTTTTCCCTTCATAATAAAAAACTTCATTTTAAAAACTGCATGTTGTGTTTACTTGTTATCTTTGATTAATATTTAAATTATATCTATTTTGTTTGACAAAATACGTATATTTTGTTTCATTTTGTATATACATGTATTTATTTATTTATTTATATGATATTACAGTTATTTTAAACGGAGGACCACAAATTTGCCAAAATATTAAATATAAATATCTATGGATATACACTGCTGAGTTATGCCCATATATGGAGTCTGTGTGGGAAAATGCAGATTCATGTTATTTGGGGTACTTGCTTATATGATTGTATGTTGAATAACATCTCTTCCCATGCATTTCTGAGCACCATGATCTGGAAATGTAGTTTCATGGCAGTGCTCATGTGAGTGTGAGATGAGGTGAATGTTTCCTGCAGAGGGCACACAGACCTCCACTGAGCCTAAACTCAACGCAGTGTGCACACAATTAGCCTCCCAGCTATTTTTTTTTCCTGCTAAAATAGAAGCAAATTAAAATGCTGTCATTACCCCTTCCATGGAGGGAACTGTGTCCTAAGGCTGCTGGCCGTGCAAATGAGACACTGGTGGCTTTCGCAGAGGCCCCTGTTGCAAAAGAAACACTCACCGTTGTGTGTGTGCTGGATGAAGATGCAGAATGGCATAGAGCTCCATGTAGCATGATCCTCTATCACAAGATCTCTAACATGAAGTTTTCCTGCCTTTTGATGGAAATGGTTGTTCTTTTTTTAGTGTATATTTGCTAAAAGATTTTAGAATTTGAGCTGTTGTACTGATTTGAAACAGTCTTTATACTTTACAAAAAAGTAATTTGATGTTTTGATGAGAATTTTTTTTTTCTACACCATTTTTTCCCCGTGTAGAATATTTTTCTTTAAGTTGTAGAGCACAGTACTATATTTGATCAATATGAAACTGCGTTCACATGAACTTTATGATTTGTAATTGCAACTTTCCAGTTTGTTTATTGCCACAAACTTGTTTTTTTTTTTTTTTTTTTTTTTGTTTGTTTGTTTGTTTGTTTTTTTTAATTTAGGTCACACTTTATTTTAAGGACCAATTCTAACAACACCAATAAACCATTGCCTCAGTAAACTCCTAATTTGCTGCTTATTAATAGTTAGTAAGATAGTTAAGTCAGATATTAGGGATTAGGGATGTAGAATATGGTCATGCAGAATATGTGCTTTACACATACTAATAAACAGCCAATATGTTAATAATAGGCATGCTAATAAGCTACTAGTTAATAGTGAGACTTTGTCCCTATAAAAAAGTGTTACTTTTTATTTCTTATTTATTGGTTTGAAAAAGAAATAATGATATATGGCATTATAACACCAGGGTGAGAAAAGAATGACTTGATTTTCATTTTTGGATGAATTATCCATTCACATGGCATTAAATTACCACATTAGCTATTGGCAACATTTTCATATTGCCAAAAACAGTACCCAAATCATTGGCTAAAAAAGCTGTTTGGCTATTTGTTTACCATTGCTCATTAACCAGCATCCATATATGCGATTTAAAAAGGGTTCATTCTGATTTCATGTTGCCTCTAAAGAAAAGATTACTATTAGTATCATTCATTGTTACAGTATTCATCAGTGTTCAGTAAAACTCCAGTGACTGTGTGTAGAGCTGTCCTCTTTTCTCCTTTAGCATTTCCAGGTGCCAGCAGTCAAATCCCTCTGTGTCCTTCCAAACAGAGGAAATGCCCTTCCAAGAGAACCCCACTCCATATACTCGCATACACACACACACACACCTTTTGTCTTTTTTTATTAAAGAGACCATGGGTACACCGTTCATTGTGATCCGTTTTTCATTGCTTGTCTTTCTTTATCCCAGTAATGTCACCGTGACCTAAATACCATTTCCCCTTAAACTTCCTGTCTCAGGGCTCATTTCACCCAATAAGGGCTTTCTATTTTGTTTATATGGCAATTCATTCATTTCATACAAGGTTCCCACATTCTTGGAAAACATATCAGTTTTAAAACAGTTTTTGGTCACACTTTATTTTAAGGTCCAGTTCTCGCTATTAACAAACCATTAACTATGACTTTTTCCTCAATAAACAACAAATTTCTGCTTATTAATAGTTAGTAAGGTAGTTGAGTTTAGGTATTGGGTAGGATTAGGAATGTAGAATATGGTCGTGCAGAATATGTGCTGTATAAGTACTAATAAACAGCTAATTTGTTAATAATAGGCATGCTAATAAGCAACTAGTTAATAGTGAGAATTGGTCTCTATAATAGTTTTACTTTACAAGTGTTACCCAGTTTTTTTTTAGGTAATATTGTAAAAGTAACATGTTGAATATGAATATTGCTTATTACATTACTATTAAAAAGTTTGGGATGATTGGTTGGTTGGTTGGTTGGTTGGTTGGTTGGTTAGTTGGTTGAAAGTCTTATCAGTCTTACTTATTTGAAGAAAAATACAGTAAAAAGTTATGTGAAATTATCACAATTACAACAACTAATATTATTACAGTTACAACAACTAATAATTATTTCTTTGATTTCAAATCTCAAGTTTTAGCAGCCGTTTCTCAAGTCTTCAGTGACACATGATCCTTTTGAAATCATTCTAATATGTTGATTTTGTAACATTTCTTATCAATGTTAAAAACAGTTATGTTGCTTAATGTTTTTGAGAAAGCCATGATATGTGATTTTCCAGGATTCTTTGAAAAGAACAGCATTTATTTAAAGAATTTAAATATTTTGTGACATTATAAAAGTCTTTACTGTCACTTTGGATGAATTTCATGCATCTTTACTGAATAAGTGTTAATTTCTTTAAAAAAATAAAAATAGTGTAGGTTCTGCTTAAAAGTATTTCAAAGTTAATGTAATTTCATACTTCAATTTGCACTCTTAGCCATTTCAAACATGCCCAAGAATCTCAGAAAATCTGTTTAGGTGGGCAGCTCACTAGGTTTTGTAACAGAGCCATTTCCGCCGTGACCCCTTTCAGAGCTCCAGCTTTGAGCAACTTCCTGAGGTGAAGTGGCCTTGAGATGGAAAGAGATTTAGTTATTCTTCATTCACACTCCTGCCCTCGACCCTTGGCCCTGTAGCTGGTCATACGTGTTTGTGCGCTTGTGTTTTATAAGGCTGCTAAACTGATTCAGTGCTGTAATCCAGACGGCCATGTTGTGTGCCCACCGTTCTCAGCTGCTTTATGACATGACTTTACGGAGTCGTGTCACACGCGCACACACACACTCATGGCAGCTTTGTTCTCCATCCCTCACTCCTCTCCGGCTTTTTCAAGACGGTCTTTAGCTCGAGCCTCAGATGGAGTGACAGAACAGAGTGATAATTGTCGTAATTGCGGAGGGAATTAAACAGCACAGCCGCGTTGATGTAACGCCCCTCACCATTTCCGTCCTCTCATCTCACTGTCTTTCTCTTTTCCAGTGGCTCACGCGGCACAAGCGTAATCTTTTAATCAATGATATCGAGCCACGTTATTGTGGTTAGGAGTTTTATTCACCTCCTTCAGTGGTTGAGTGTGAAAACCTGTGGCGATTCCTCCTCGTTTTGAGGAGAATTGAGATATTATGCCTTTCTGAAAGGTGCCGTCGTGTGTGAAGGGGCCATTATCCACTAAAGAGCTGTTGGGCTAATGCTGGTTTATACGTGTGTAAATGTGTTTATGTGACGAACAGCCAAAGGTGAAAGTTTTATAGGAGCTTCTAGCGCCGAATTGAATGGCTCCCGTGACAATCAGGTTGTTGGTTGCCATGGGAGCCTCATCCTGGTCTCTCCTTTGGCCCATTCACACTCGACAGCTGTCATCACACACAGATTTCCTCAAGCCAACCTTCTTTCCCTCCCGTGTTTGATCAACACCATTGCATTCTCTCCTCGTTTCACTCTGCATCTCCTCCTCCTCCTCTCCTTTGATCCCATCTCCCATCCCTTTTCCTCTCCTTCATTCCGGCAGTCTCTTAAACTCCCCATGTGTGCTCGCTCATGGGTATTCCAACTTTTCTAGCTAATTAGAGTGTGTAAAGAATGAAGTGAGTGTGTGTCACTTTTCAGGTGTGTGTGTGTGTGTGAGAAGTTCTAGTCCCTGCTGTGGGGCCCTGGGGCCATTCTATCCTCAGGAATCAGCTCTGGGAGTGTAATCCTGCAGTAGCTTACTCTAGCACAATGCCTGACCTCTTCTGGCAGACAGGACACCCCGACAGCCCAGAGGAGAGGGGCTAATCTTCCTCACAACGTCAGCGTTCCCCCACCCCACGCGGCTCAAGAAGAAGGGCAAGCAGGACAGAATCCTTCTATAGAGCTTCAAATCGGCTTGATTTTTCTCCTAATAGTGCAGAAAGAAAAGATTCATTTACCACTTTATTCAGGGTCAGAAATTCATTTTTGAGCCTGACGGCAAGAATACTATCCAAATTGTTCATGTCCTAGAAATTCAATTGAATGTACAGACACTTCAATATTTAATTATATATTTATTTACATATATAGATAGATGGATATTGATATTTCTGTTAATATTACAGATATTGCTATTTCTGTTAAAGGTCTAAGTAGTGCTAAGTATGTTATAAAAAATGAACTGATAATGATAGCCCAGTATAATATTGTTATATATAATAGATTACACTATAATCAAATATTTCTGAATTCAGTAAAAACATGTTTGATATTGATTTTGTTGATGTTGAATTTTTATATTATTATATTTCATTATTATAACATCTGATGTTTCTGTTCCATGTATTCACATGCATGTTGCATAAAATGAACTGATGTTGAATATTATGTTAGTTTACTTTAAAATTAGTTACATTGTAGTAGAATATAATCAATAATAGTTTTGAATTCAGCTTGAACATTCATAACACAAATATGATAGTGTATACTGAATCGTGACACATATTATAAGGTAGTTAGCAATATAAAAGAGAATGGAGTTCATTGGAGTGTGTTTGTAGTGAAGTGTCTGGGTCAATGTGGCTTTGTTAATGTAATGCAGCCAGTAAGTTTGTCATGGACAATTGTTCAGTATAAGTGTATATCTAAGCCCGTAATGGTCTCATAGCTCTCCCTTTAGGCAGAACAAGAGCTGTGCGAAGTCACATTAACAAGATGGCTGACCCAACGTTACACATTACTTTCTGATACTTGCAGCCATAAACTTCCAGCAGCACTATTGACTGATGGTGCAAAAGGCAAAGCTATCAAGGGTAATTGGCAAAAAGAGATACCATATGGTCTAGATCATAACGGTTGTTAATCCAATCCAAATAGTTCTCTGTTTTGCTTGCGCGTGCGTTCAGATGAGTCTGTTAGCACTGTAGCGTGCACGATAATAATACAAGTATTAATGGCAAAAGCATCTGCCTCTTAAAGTGCTCAACAAAGAACACAGGTTTCACACAAATGGGTTCGCAAAAAAACATACTCGCGCTTCTGAAAGTCTTCTCATCATTTGTGTTCCAGCCTGTACCTATAAATGAGTTCTGCACAACTTAAAGAAAATGGAAATAGCTGCAGCTATGCTGACATTTTTGCTCAATTACACTAATGAGAGCATTAGGAGCGTGTGCATTTGTGGCTCCGCCAGCCAGAACTCTGAAATGGAGCTTTTTCACGCCTGAGCAGGGAGGTTCAGAGAAAGCCGTCTTAACTGCAGAGTGCATACTGACAGCAAGATGCTCACTAGGTATAGCGTTTGGCCAGAAGAACGCCATCGGGGGTTTTTTTCGTCTCTTTATTGCTTTTCTCAAACGCATTCCTGTGCCAGGAAGCTGCTGGAATTTGGCCGTCCTGTTCTTTTCCACTTCTTTAAAGTGATTTAGTTAGCTTCCAGTCCTTTGTGTTCATCCCCACAGGTACATTTGCCTCTGTAGCTTTGTCTTTTCTGCACTTCTAACAGGCTGCTAATGGCTGTGTTTGTCATGATCTAGATGCGTTTGCATGGCTCGTGCCAGCAGATTTGGGAGGTGAGCCATGTGCCGGGGCTGCTCGCTTCACCCCTGCTGCATGCCAGCGAGATGCCCGACGTTATCTGAGCGCCTTGCGCACAAGACTTGCGCCGTCTGCCAGCGCGGTACGCGAAACCTGGCACTGGACGTGTCTTGCGCCACGGGTCTTGGGGCTAAGCTCTTGATGTTTATGTTCGGCAGGAGAAGCGTGGGATTTGAACTAGCGCAGGTGTATGGCAAGCCAAGTCGGTGTTCTTACAGAGTTTTGCTAGCCATCTTAAAATGGGAAATAGTGTAAGCATGACCCCTTTCTGGCGTAGTCAGTGCATCAAGTGCATCTTTTCCATTTCCTTGAAGCCTCTAGGATGCTGGTTTAGATTTACGGCTGTATTAATCTACTCTATGTATCCAGCACTCTTGGCATCAGCGCTCGCATCTAGAAACGAAGCCGCTGCCACTCGCTGCACTGTCACCTGAGCTGATTTAGCAGGTGCTAACCTCCATCAGCCAGGAAATGTCAGGCTGCCCTGGGCTGCATTTGTGCGACGCTTCCTTCAGGGCAATGCCTGCTGATTAGGGCATGTGCCTTTCAGAGCGTTCTGAAATATGACCCGCTTCGGAGACGTGGCTCGTGTCAGCGTGTCTACTAGTTTGCCGCATTTTCCTTTAATTAGCATGTCACAGGTGAATGTAAACAAGCTAGCACTGATGTTCATCCAGGGTTGCCAGGTTTGCGCAACAAAACCCACCCAAATTCTACTCAGAACTAGTCCAAAACTAATCCAGTCTCGTTTCGAGGGAGGTCCCCCGGTAAAAAATCGCATTCCGGGGGCTAAAATGCATGTTTTTTTGGCGGGGTTCCGCTGGTACAATTCGCATTCCAGGGGCGGAGTATTTCACGTTTTTTGGGTCACTTCAACCAGCAGACATGAAAAAAAAAACCACAGACTTGGCAACACTGTTCATTCTAAGAGGCGCCCCCTGTTGGTAGCATTTTTATTTCCCAAAAGACAGTGGGTTTTAAAGGATTTTCACTCATTTTTATTGACAGGTGCTATAAGATTTCTCTCTGAACTTTTAGAGTCTGGTAATGCTGATGCAAGGATGCACTAGAAATGTCTTCCATTTCCCTGCAGGATTGCCGGAGGAAGCCCGTTCTGAGAGCTGTGGGCAAAGAGACGAACATAAACGTCTTGAGCAGACGTTATAGTGTCTGTCGATCACCAGAAGCAAAGTTAGATCACTCGATGGCCATCTTAGCAACACCCCAGGGAGCTTTTTTTCTGTCTAGCTAATGGGTATAAAGCACAGCTGCTATCCACTTAAGGGAGGAAAGACCAAAATCTCAAACGGTTAAGATTGGTTGAATAACATCAAATCAACACTATAGTATCTCAAAAAAAAAAAAAAAAAAACCTGCAGAATGCAGCTAATTTGTGTTCTGCCAAAAAGATTTTGTTTTTTTTTTTAAACAAACGGCAGGATTTTTTTTTTTTTACAGCTAATTTTTTTTTTTTTTTTTTCTGTAGCTACTTTGTTGATTTTTACAGCTGTACTTTCAACAGAAATTGCACTTTTAGGAGGTACAACAGCTTGTCACTGTGGCATCTTTGTAACTTATTTACCTCTAAAAAGTTTATAGTAGTACATTAAGGTGATATTACTACTCTAAGGTACTTATATGCATCTTTTAGGGAGTAGATAAAGTACAAAGTTGTTTCTTTAAATGCTAATTCACACTGACAGATGCCAATCAACAAATGTTTTGTTGGATCAGTATGATACCCCTGTTGGTCACTGTTTTTTTTACTGGAATTAGTTGGTGATTGTTTTCATTGACAGAACATGCAGTCACACTGTCGGTACATTTCTTCAACGTTGGTTGTATGTAATGTGACGTTGCCAGTATGGCAAATATAGTACAATTCATACTATAGACAGGCGTACAGACTTAACAGTACATTTATTAAGAGTCGAGAAGTTCATCAAATGCAGTGTATTAAAGTACGCAACTATTGTTTCAACTCTTGGTCCACTTATGTTGAGTGAATACTGTCCGTACTTTTTACAAAACATTTGATTTTTGAATGACAGCAGCATAAAACAAGTTTTGCTGCTCTCAGCATGTTGGCCTGATAAACACTTTCTCTGTTGGTTACATTCTCCATTTTGCATTGTTCTGTGTGTTTTTACGGTCCTGTCCATCAGAAACTGCATTTCTGCAAAGCCTTACTGTTAAGACTTTATAAAAGATTTGAAAACTCATTTGTGTTTCTCAAACAATCTCATTTAGACAGTCTGTTTTCATTTTTTTCCCTCTCTATTTTTCAAAAAGCATTTATATGGGTCCATTTAAAAACTAGAGACTGCCTGCCTGCCCATAAAACTGTCTGAGAATTGTATAAATGCTCTCACTGTATCCTAATATATTGGATTTGAATCCATCACCTTGAATACTGCGTTTATACTTAAGCAATTATGCGGAGCATCCTAAATGGTGACAATAATGAAGAGAAAAATAAGATTATAGCTTTTAAAGAACTACAAATCCCATGATGCACCAGCCTGGTTAATATTCCTTTGTCGATCACTGATATTTAAAAAATATAGGCGAAATGCATTTGGCACGCACAGCCTGTGGGTAAAAATGTTTAGAGAAATGGTAGTTTTGTTTTTAAAGACAGACAAATCGTACGCAGCAACAAATTAACGTAATATATAAGACAGCATTCCAAATGGCCCAAATTTTTTTCTCATGCCTTTTCTCACTTTCTACCCCCTCCTTTTTTATTTTTGCTGGAAGCCATGTGCTATGCCGCTTTGACATTTGTGAATCAGAGGGAGTTTGATAACTACTGTCTTGGGCAGCCACGTTGCTTAATTTCTCCCTTTGAAGTCGCAGGAACTGTTTGTCAGGCATCGGAAAAAAAAAAATGCAAAGTGCACCAAATGGAGTAGTTTTGCTGCAGTGCTTGCGCTCGACCCAGCATCCTGCATCTGAAGCACATGCCCTCTGGGTCGAGTTTTAAACATGTCGAGGACGGAGGGGGCACAATTCTTCCTTACGCTACTTCCATTTGCATGAAGTTAAAATGGAACAGTCTGGCACCAGCTCCCTCCCGAAACCCATACGACACCAGAGGCATGTGAAACGGCACCGAAGAGATATGCAAATGTGCTGTGGAGAGGGGCCTATAAACCTCAAATAGATTTCTACTTTAAACACTCACCAGGGCTGTGCTGGTGTGTGCGTGCCGACAGTTTTACTACCTGCATTGTCTACTGAGAACCTGTGTTTTTGGTCTTTAGGCGCACACAATGACTTTATGGCGATCTTTATGCGAAGCGAGTATTATTTGTCCGAAGAGTTACTTGATTTGCGACTGTGTGAAGATATAGAGCATTTATGCCTTTGTGTTTCCTTCTTATAAGTGCTAGTGTGCTTTAGTATGCTAGCTCAGAGGTTAACAAATGGTGAGACAGAATCTGTGCACCGGCCATTAACCGTAGACAGTGGCATCTGAATTAATGATGGGTGACTTGGTACCCCAGCTCTGCTCTTTCTTGTGTTTACTTCATGGGTAATTGGACCCTCTTCTCCCCCTTTATGGGCGAGGGTACGAACAGAACAAAACCTAACAAAACGGTGATTAACTGTGCTGTCTTTCATTTAGGAGCTTTCGGTGGCCTTCATAAAGCCAGTTCTTTTATTTTCGGCCAGAACTAAGGCCCAGACAGAAGTGCAGCCAGTTAACATCTGTTCAGGAGCTCTCTTGGGACCGCCAACGAGAAGGTCAGACAATGACAAACACTCTGTTAGCGTTTGTAAAAAGGGCTGTTTTGGCAAATAATGTAAGAATGTACAAATATTTCCATATAAACCAAAGCAAACCAAGCTGTAAGCATGTACCAGGCAGATTATAAATACACATGGATTGTCAGAAATGACCAGTTATGTTCTTGTAGCTTGACAAGGATGACGTTAGCAATGCCAAGGTCATGAGTTTGGATTTTAAGAAATGCATGGGCTGATAAACTGTATCTGAATTGGAGCTAATGATTTTTTTCTTAATCAAAATTAAAAAGGAATGATTATATAACATGTATAATCTGTTGATAATGCTGTTTGTAGATTTTAGAGCTGATACTATCACTACTGTTCACTTTCAATACTTTTGGCACCAGATTTAAGAACTTGTTTTATAAACAATAATATTTTAATGAATCTATGACCAGCTTTGTGTGATTCTCAAATTAATGATTCTTTTGAAACAATTCTTTTTAGTGAATCAAAACACTCTAGTAGTCAAGAGATGATTCTTATAGTGAATCACTCAAAGCATACATTTTGCAGTTATGTTGTGCTTAAGGCTTGCAACTTTTATACAAATAAATGAATTTTTGTTTTATGAGTTTTTGTTTTAGTATTTGATATGTAGTTTACAAAGTGTAGTTATTGGATTACATGGTAGTTATTGGATTAATTCCCATCTCTTAAAAAAAAAAACAACTGTGAAACGTCTTTTTGCAAGTATGTTTAAATTATTATAAAATGTATCTCATCTTTTGATAATACAATAGAATTTCTTTTTTTCCTCAATTTGTCTTTTTTTAAAACCACTAAAAATTAATGGAACTGGAATTAGGTTATTTACAGTTCCCATCTTTAGCCAAGTAGAGCTTAGTTATAAATAGAAAAAGACTTGATAATTAGCCATTTGATCGGCTTTGGTGATAGAGCAGTCTATCACTTTTAATTACCCTAATAAATAAAACGCATCTTTTTATGTGTGGGGGACAGAAATAAACTGTTAATGACCCTTTTAATCACCAGAAATGAACCCAAACAGTAGATGTTCTCACCATTAACAGCACCATAATGAAGCCATACCCACCCTGAAAGGTATAAGCCAGCTTTCTGACCCCATCCGATCCCTCATTTCAGGGTGGTCCATCACTGGCCTGACTACCTACAGTACATTCCATCTGTACTTTATTAATGCCTCTCCTCAGTTTTTACAACAGCACTGGTACAGCCCAGTCGTCATAGCCCTAACCTTCCTCTCTTCAGCTCTAGTTGGCAGTCTTGCCACATCCTTTCACTTTAAGATCACTCTCTTTCATACTGCTGCATGTTTGCTCTTTCTAGTCCTTTGCTGTCTAAATCTCATTCTTATTTGATTCACACACTTGCTTGTTTTATATGCAATATTTCACCAACATTTCTTTTGCCTCATGATTTATATGTTGAAAACGTTTTCACCGACCTAACCCCCCACTTCTCTTCCATGTCATTTCTTAACAGCATCCTCTCTATTATTCCCTCTTGTGTTTGAGCAGATATGTTATTGTAAATGTCCACCTCATGAGCCACACTGCAGCCTAGTTTGGTGAATGCGGGTCGCTTTCTCTCACCAGTGGGCTGAAGAGCATGAAGGGTCCTCAAACCCTTCTGCAGAATGTGCCCTCATTCTTTATTCTCTCTTTCTGCTCTTATATGCTGCTTGCTCAAGGATCCACTTCAGTCCTATACAATGCTCCATTAAAACCAGACTGGCAATTATAGTTCTGATGTTCAGTTGCGTAAACGGCGCTCACTGACTGTAATTGCAGTTTTTAAAGTTATTGCGACAACAAAGGCTTTTTTTGTGAAGACACCAGGACAAGGGTTATAAGCTGTAAAATACGTTGTGATAAAATGATGCTCTACTTGAATATATTTATAAAAAATAAAAAAAAAGCAGACAGTAAATGTGCAAAAATAATGAGTTTATTCCTCGACCAGCAGCGTTTGGTCAAACAGTGGGAGATGGAAAGCAAGACTGTTTGGAGAAAAAAAAAAATCATAAATCATTGATTCCATTTGGTGCCCCTAGTGGTGCTGAAATTACACACTTCACTGTTAAGATCTGTTTAAGTGACCGTCTGTGGCTCTTGAACCTTTGTTTTTGCTTTTACTATTTGGCATCAATTGATGTTTGAGTTAAAATGGCTATATAGTTATATCTTACAGATCTGTAGTTAACCACAATTCCCCAAACTACCACTGAACTGAGGTCTGCGGTGCGAACGCACCCTACACTACTTTGACAGACAGCCAAAATTACTGATAAAGACGTATACAGAAATACTGCTCCCATTGACTTTCTTTTTTTAAAGCGCAGATACAAACAGTGTGAGACTGGTCTTAACTGGGGCGCTGCACAGCCTAAAGCCAGATTCATTTTTGTTTTGTGTGTGCGTGCTTGCATGTTTGTCTAGGCGTACAGTGGGTACTGGGTCTCACTGTGGCCAGATGTCCCAACTTTATGTGAAGGGTGTGTATCTGTGTGAGCTGGATCAATTATCGTGTAATCAGCTTTAATCTCCTAGACAGCCTGCATGCACTCAGCCAATATGCAAACGTGTATTATATTTTATTACCCTCTAATATGCCATCAGTTTATGACCTAATCTTTTTCTATCATTCATTATTTCTTATTCTTGCATTTCAATTAGCCAAAGTAGAAAGCACTTGCTGACACTCAGACAAGCCTTGGTGAACGAGTGAGAGAAACACGATAAATGTACACGTCACAGTCAAAGCTTACGAGCCTGTGCGATATGTCATAATGCACCTCTTATGAGCATACAGAATCTGCTTGATTTATGACAACACACTTCCCATCCATGTGATGTCAAAGTCTAATGCATTGGCTTGCAATGTGCAGAGGAAATTGCTGGTGAAACAATAAAAGAAAAAAATCCTGAAATTCTTTATCAAGACATCTAAAAAATTTTGTGTGTCATGTTTTATCTACACATATCACTCAGTTCTAGTAAAAACATTGAGTTGTAAAGAAATGGATGCTTCACTCCGAATGTTTTTCAAATTGCTTAACAACCACTTCTTTTTGACCAGAACGTTCTAAAGTGCTAAAAGCAAAGGCAGGCCAGTTTTATTGTGCAGACCTCTCAGTATTTTTAATGTATTTTGAAACCTTCTGCAGGCAGCAATTGTCCAAACAACAACGTGCAACAACCTCACGATCATGTTTACCTGACACTAATAGCAGAACTTTGGAAATAAGGCAGCGAAATATGTAATTTTTTTAACCAGCCATCTCTTGTGACATAAAATAGCAATTCACCAATAAATTATATAAGCTCAGTTAAGCCACTGTAGCACTGAAAAGCATACAAAGTAAAAAGAAAGAGGGAGAAAAGCAGCCTCTGCCCAGCCTTTTCGACTTAAGCGGCACCCAGCACTCCGCGGGTTAAAGCAGAACTGCAGTGAGCCCTACTGCAGTGTCTAAAGCATTTGGCTGATCGCAACAGTACATCAAGAGAGAAAAAAAATCTAAATGGTTCTTCTTTTTTTCTTTTCTTCCAAAAATCCTTTTATTGCATTTGTAACATTTGGCACAGTACAAATTCATGGTGCTTTTACAAGATAAACCTGCAAAGATCAACACTGACCTTTTTCTGTTCTGTTTTTTTAAAAGAAAGACTTCTCAGTATAAAGGTTTTTTTTTTTTGTCTTTTTGTTTTTTTTTTGTATTTTTCACTGCATTCTCTGTAGCATTGTTTAGAAATCACACAGAATGCCCTTTTAAACAAGACTACCCTCATTTTTTAAATTCAGTACAGCATCTTAAAACAACTCATTTTTTAAATAGGAGTTATAAGTTAAAAAATAGTTTCAATTTATTTTATTTTTTTATATAATCTGCTTCTCTATTACCAGCCCATGGTAGTTTCAGTTTTTCCATATATGTTTATTTATAAGCATGTACAACAAGAATCAGTCTTTAAGAATTGCACTCTGTACAAAAAAGTAGTTCCTGTCACTTTTTTTCTCCTCTTTTGTGCATTCTATTGCATGTTTTTATGCTCGGTGAGGGTGGGCCTATAGAGGGGAGAGAGGGTCGTTTTGACTGAGGTTCTGATTTGTTGTGGGCCAGACTATATCTGAGTCTCTTGTACTTTCTCCTTGGTGTGAGTTTTTATAACAAGGGCCTCAGGAGTAGCTGTGATCACACTGGGCAAGGTTCGAGGCAAAGAATTTCCAATGCTGTTGCTTTCTGTCCATTTGGCACCATGGCCTGGTGGCTTGTAAGTGCTGTATTTGGGCTTCAGGGTGCTGTAGTTGATCTTTTGCGGGCTGTAGTCCACCTTGTGAGGACTGTAATCCATTCTGGACTTGTGAGGACTGAAGTCACAACTGACATATTCTGCTTTGAGGGGGTTGTACTCTGCCTTGAAAGCCCTGTAGTCAGGTTTGAAAAGGCTGTTGTCTGTCTTGAAGGGGCTGTAATCGGATTTGAGCTTGGGCATACTGTAGTCCGTTTTGGATTTTGGAACACCGCACTCTGGTTTGAATGGGCTGAAGTCTGGTTTAGGAGTGTGAGATTTGTAGTCAAGTTTGTGAGTACTATATCCATGTTTGTAGGGGCTCTGCTCAGGTTTTTTGTGTATGTGGTAATCCGGCAATGACTTGTGTGAATAGTCCGTCAGTTTGTGAGAGCTGTATTCCAAAGTAGGTTGGTACAAATAGTCTGTTTTAGATTTGTAGGTGTTGTAGTCTGATTTAGGTTTGTGGATGCCGAAATCTTCCTTGGTTTTATGGGTACTGTATTCAAGTTTTGGTTTGTAGCCGTAGTTAGATTTTTGGGTTTTGTAGTCCAGTTTGTAAATACTGTTATGATCCCTTATCTCTGGTAGAGTCAGTGCCCCCTCTCCTGCTATATTGGCAGCAGATGCCGGTGGTGGCAGTTCTTCCTCTACCGGAATAATCTCCACAGTTCTGGCTGCAGCCACCGTGCTCCTCTGCTGATGCCGCTTTCGTAGTTTGTAAAATACAATTAGCATGATTGCTGCTAGCAAGGTTACTGCCACGAAACAACCGATAATGATCTTTGTTGTCTTCATCACCTCATCCAGACTGGTACTGGCTGGGTTGGGCGGTTTTCCTGTCGTCGCTTTTGAGCCAGGTACAACAGATGGGCGACTTGGTGGAGTGTCAGTGCTCTGGAGCAGTACTGTCGGCGTAGAGATGAAAACTGGCTGAAAGACGGATGGCGAGGCCGTGGTAGTGGTGCTGGCACCTGCCGTAGTCGTGGTGGTTTTGGGCTTGGACATTTCAGATCTGGGGCTCAGCACCTCCACTGTGACTGTGGTGAAGTAGCTGAGGTTGGATGTATTGAGCTCTGCCGCACTTACGTTTAGATAGGCCGAAGCGTTGGAATTTCCAGCCGCGTTGGACACCATGCAGGTATACATGCCCGTGTCACCTGCTAGCACATTCGAAAAGTTCAAAGTCCCATCGTTCAGCACAGTTATCCGTGGGTGGCTTGATGCGTGAGTTAGAACCGTCCCATTCGGTAAGAGCCATCGCACAGAAGACATAGCCGCTGTTCGACATCGCAGTTCTGCCACACGTTCAGCAGAAATATTCAGGTCTCTTGGGGCATCTGCGATAAAAGGGGCGGAGCACTGCATTGCCCCCGTGTCACCACGGTCCAGCTCAACCAACTGGCGGCCTCTCATGTGTGCAGGGGAGTGACAGCGCCCACAGCATGTCGAGTTGGTGGGTATGTACTCGCGTAGCCAGCGTGCTAGCCAGAGTGAGTCGCAGCCGCAGTTCCAGGGGTTGTGGTGGAGGTGAAGTTCCACCAGGTACTTCAGTGGTGTAAAGAGGTTGTGAGGCAGTGAGCTTAGATTGTTGTGGGCCAAATTCAGCTCCACCAAAGAGGCCAGGTCATCAAATGCATTTCGCTCAATTAGCCCTATTTGAGAGTTCATGATCCATAATTTTTTGAGTGAAGATAGTCCTCTGAATGAACCTGGTTTAATCTCAGGAAAGAGGTTCTCGGAGATCTCCAGCTCCTCCAGCCCAACCAGAGGCGTCAGGTTGGGCATCTCCCCTCGAATGTTGCACATCCCCAGGTTGAGGTACTTGAGGTTGACTAGACCTTCAAAGGCCCCATCTGAGATGTACTCCAGTTTCCTCAGTTCACCCAGATCCAATCTCATTAGGGATGGCACTCGGTTAAATGCATACGATGGGATGCTTTCAATGGGGTTGTTTCTCAGCCACAGCTCTCGCAGCTTGGACAGATACTCAAATGCCCCACTTGGCACCACTGTCAACCTGTTATCAAATAGTTCCAGTGTGTTGAGATTGGTCAGTCCACTGAAGGCACCCACTTCAATCTGTCTAATGGCATTGCGGCCCAGCTGCAGTACCTCCAGGTGATGGAGGTTGCGGAAAGAGTCGGCCTGCACAGCCTCGATGGAGTTCTCCATTAGGTTTAGGTGCCGGGTGTTGCTGGGTATACCTGGTGGCACACGAGTGAGCCCACGCCTGGTGCACACCACCTTGCTGAGCTGGTTGTTGCAGGAGCAATCAGTCGGGCAGCCCTGGGGCCCTGCCGCGGCCGCCACCTCCACGCACGCTTGAACCATGAGGAACAGGACACAGAGCAGGGCGGCTTTCCTGGCTCGACGCACAGCTACCCGCCCCAGGAGACTCATGATGTGGCACATTCATAATTCAGCATCGTCTGGGGGGTGGGGGTGGGGGGGGGGGGGGGTTGTGGGGTGATGATGGTGGTTGGGGAGAGGGGGGTAGTAAGCGGGGGGAAGGGGAGGGGTTCACGTCTGACTAATGAAGCCCTACCCTGGGTTAAACAACACTCTAGATTGTTTTTCCATTTACTGAACTGGAGGCTAAACGTTCAGTGACAAGTACTTGAGTAAAAAGGGAGAAGTGAAAAGCCAAGGAATAATGAATCAAATAAAATGAGGGAATATATTTATGTATAAAAAAGGGTTGGAAAGGCTCAACACCTACCTCAAAGGTTTTACACGTCCAATTTTTGCAATCACAAAATAGATTTTTTTTTTTCCTTCAAATTCCTATATTCCCAGGATAAGCAACGGCTTCTCTTTTTTCATTTGTCAGAAAACAAGAGATGAATGCCAAAATGACCCCTAGTAAATCCACAGAGGAGCATCCGAGGAGACGTGTAGCAGCTCTGCAGGGCCTCAGAGCTTTAGGCAAAAGTACCAATCCAGTTTGGCTCCTATAGAAGCGCTTGCTCTCAAACTATCCACAGATGCTTATCCTCGGATACCTCCGCTTGATGCTGCTACTAAATGCCCGTGTCTCCATAGAGGACCACTCACACATGCTAAACCAGAGTAGGGGGAGGAAAAAAAGGGAGCGGTAGTTAGAGGGGGGAAAGAGAGAGGAATAACAATTAGAAATCCAGTCTTTTCAAATGTTCTTCTATGCTTTTGTTTAAAGAATAATAAAAGTGCCCCTCCGGTGTTTCCACTCACTTTACTTTGTCCGTCTCCCTCCCTCTCAGTGCGTTTTGTCTGCTCGATTTGTCAGCACCTTGTCCTGCTGAAAAGACTGTGACACTGCGGTCATTAGCGCATTTCTTTCCTTAAGTAGCTCTGCGTTCCATCTCCGTACACTCGCACTTGCACGCAGCGAAGGCTGCAGGGTTCTTTCTATACACTTTCTGATAATCCTTCAATTTTTCTGTAAGAAGTTGGCATCGAGAGTCCAGGGAAGGTGTAAAGGGGAGTACCAGTGCAGAGGCAGCTCCGTAAGAAGGCTCGTTCACTGGAGAGAGATCGCTCTCTCTTTGCCTCGTTCTCCTTCGCTCTCTCCTGCTTTCGAGCGCGCTCTCTCACTCCCTGGAATGAGAGAAAAAAGAGAGAGTGTTTCTCCCCCCGCTCTCTGTGACGTTGTGTCGATCAGAGAAGTATCCGTATAGCGCTGCAGTGCCCTGAGCTCAGTGCAGAGTTGGAGCTCTCAGCTTTGTCAGCGGCACAGCTGTCCGGCTCGAGCTGGTGGATGAGCGCTGAGGCTAGGAAAAAGTGGCTTCCCATGGCAACATCTTCCCTCGCTCCCTCCTTTCTGTCCTTTTTATTTTTAACCTCTCTGGCCCCGGGTTAGTCCACCTTCCCGCCGCTGTGCACCGATGTTTTTGCTATGTTCTGTGGTGCAGTAGCAGGCACCCAGGATGCAGGCTTACATGCCTGCTCTTCTTTTTGTCCTTCAATGAAAACGTGAATGTACTGCTGACGCATCACACTCCAAGCCGTGCATTGGTTTGATGCATTGGTTTTAGTACGTTAGCTCATCCGTGTCCGCCCCCTCCCTCTCTCTCTCTCTCTCTCTCTCTCTCGCTCTCTCTCTCTCTCTCTCTCTCTCTCCCTCTCTCTCCCCCTCTCTCTCTCTCTCTCTCTCTCTCCCTCCCTCTCTCTCCTCTCTTCTCTTCTCCTGCTCAGGCTCTCTCTCTCTCGCCCTCCTCCATCTTTTTCCCCCTCTCTTCAAGGTTCTGGTATTTTGTAGATCTGTTTAGAGTTGTCTGCAGTCTGCAAGTGAACCACTGCGATTTGGACCCGGTTGCTTCTGTTTCTCAGATAAATACCGTCCGATTGATGAATGATTTTACTTTGTCCTCCACATTCCCAGCTGGGACCCCCCTCCCCTTGAGCTGATGTGATGAGGTGGAGTGATTTGTGTAGTCTGTGTGGTCCCTACACTTGGTCACTGAGATTTCTCTGTTGACTGAACCTCGTGTGAGCGAGTGCCGATACTGTTTGACCAGTGTGCTTAGCCCACAGGGAATCATGGGAGGGGTACTGGACAGCTCAGCGTGTGTGCTGCCAAAGGCTATTGCTCTCTTCAGATGGATTAAGCCTCCTCTGGATGCGGTAGAGGGAGTCTCTGTACTGTGCAAAGCTGGGCCTGTGGTGTGAGGACACACTCACTTTCTCTCTCTCTCTCTCTCTCTCTCTCTCTCTCTCTTTTATCCTCCCTTCCAAGATTAAAATATCTCCCCTGTCATGCAGTGGGAGCTAAGATGGTCCCTGCTCGAAGAGAATAGGGCTCGCCATTTTAAACCATTTTCTCTACAAAGAGAACTGCTAAGCAGTTCTCTTTTAAAGCATGGCCCTGTAATCACTCTCTCAAACCCTGGGCAAGTTGGCTTTCGCCCAGTGTTAGCCAGCAGGTGAAAGGTACTTTAAAGAGGTGCTTGCATCTCACGCTTGTAATAGCAGATGTCATAGAATTGAACAGCAGTGCTAAACAGCGCAGCACCCTGGGCAACCGATGGCTGGCATTTTGACACGCCACTGTGTATGTGTGACAGTGAGAGCGTGATTGTGAATGTCTTTGTGAATGACACCCATAGCTTGTGGTAGCAAAGTAGGACACATTTAGGGATTTGTGACCCAGTTGCATAAAGTGGCAAGTGTCTGGAGACATTATTTAAATGCATATATATATGTGACCCACGGGCTAATCCTCTAGTGAATTATGACCTATGTGTGCTCAAGTGTGTAACGTATATTTTATGTGTCTGTGAACTACACACCTCTGAGCATGTGACTGCGGGTGGCCATTGGCAAGACTCCACCATCATTTGGGCCATTCCACTCTCTCACTGTGACGCTGACCCAGAACACCATGCTTGTAGTGGGGACACCCAACCCCCACCCCTTCAAACCCCAGGCCTTCTGGAATGATCTTATGCTGGCGGAGAGGGGCCAGCTTGCCAGCTCAACCCGCCTCAGGCTGAAGGACGCAGGGAGAGGTCTGCTCTGTATCGGCACCAGCGACCCAGTTTGACGGGTTGGGTCTTGTCAGTAAGTGGGCAAGCAAGGGCAGGATGGCCGCCTCAGGGTTTGCCAGTCTATCCGGGATATAGGGTCTGCTGCATGTAGGTCAGCCTGCTTCCCTCGTCCAATTCACTGGAGAGAACCAATACCATCCCAGCAATATTTGCGCTTACTGTACTGTAGCATTTCAGAGCATGTGTATAGAAGTTGGGAAAAGGTGGCAAACTTTTTACATATAATTTATTGAAAATGTGGCATTCCACTGCATTTAACCCACGATTTAAAAATAAATAAAGCTGCACAGAAAAGTATGACCTGATTTCATTGGTTGATTTCCATAAATCAGGCAGTGCCCTAGAGACACACTTGAATGTAGCATATATATACAGTTTAAGCACCCATTAATATAGCACTTGATTTGTTCGTTGGATAGATAGATAGATAGATAGATAGATAGATAGATAGATAGATAGATAGATAGATAGATAGATAGATAGATAGATAGATAGATAGATAGATAGATCAATCAATCAATCTATCTATCTCGATAGGAAGTGGACACTCTGAAACACATGCTCTATCCACCCTTGTTGTCGAAACTTTTAGATTTTTTCATTATTTCTCTCAAGCTCTGAATCAATCAGCCTAAGGCAGGTGGAAACGCTGTCATTTCGGCTAACACTTGTGACCTTGAGTGGGGAGGAGTGACCAGACACTTACTTTCAATTCCATTTCAATTTCCAGGAATTAATTCTAAAAGAGATTACTGCCACCACAGTAACCTGAGCTCTCTGTTCGCTATCATTCACATCATATTGTCCAACTGTGAACTGCTGTTAGAAAACACATGCAAGATTTAGAGGTTTATGTATCATTTCACTGTGCAATCATCTCGTCTTTCCCCGTTTCATCTTCTCTCATCATCACTTCATATCTATTCTAGTTTTCTGTTCTCTGTTCTAGGCCTCTATTTCCTTTCCACAATCCCCCCACTCTGTTTTAACTGTCTGTAATATAATATTTGAGGACCAGTGGATGGTTAATGATATTTGTCTTGGTTGTTTTTCCTATGATGGATTGGCTGAGCTCAAGACAATCCACTCCGAAGGGATGGAGAGAGTGTCATCCCTTCTGCCTCCTGCTCTAGCACTCTTGTAATGGCTATTGTTTGCAAACTAATGACCTTCATTAAACCTCTCTATGTCTATTTGAATGTTCCAGCCCAGATTAAAAGCTTATGCAGTTATTTTAAAGGGATAGTTCACACAAAAAGGAAAAGTCTAGTCATTTACTCACTGTATTGTTGTTCCAAACCTATGTGACTTTATTCCAAAGAGTACAAAAGGATTAACTTGAAGTCTGTGCTGATTGGAATTACAAGGTTAACTGAAGCATTTAAACTTCAAAAAAGGAGGCAATAGCACCAGAAAAAATGGTCCATATGACTTGGTCCATTTGATTCAATTTATTCTTTTCTCAAAACCAGTTTGAATGTTTTGTTCAAGAATCTTTGAACTGGGTCTCAAGTTCAACTCACTGACCTAATCCGGTTGCAACGGTTAAGTCTTAAAAGCAGCAAGCACGCATTGGCCAGACACCCTGTTTTTAATGAATATTCATCACTTTCCGCTAGCAATTTTCTTGGGAAATTTCATCTGTCACTAATAACAACGTTGTTCCAGCACGCACTGTGAGCGATCACTTTCATTGAGTTTCAGAATAACGTCTTGTTTAGCTCCATACTTATCTTAACTGACAGCTGACGCGCTTCAGCGGGTATGTGGAAGGTGTCACATGTCAAAATGACTGACTCGCTTCTTTTAATGAGGTATACGGAGCCGAGTTCAATTTTTTGTTCTCTTGTGGTTCTTGAGGCCTGATATAGAGTATTCATTAGCAGAGGAGGATGAGAACCCTGAGTCCTTATTTAACTGCATAGTAAATGGCCTTTTTAATGTAACGTACACACTGAAATGGAGCATTCACTCAAGGGTAAAACGATGTCATTATTGAGTGCCAAACTCAAAAACAGTATGTGGTGTAGATAAAGAGCATTTAAGGGCACTTGCACACTAGACTGAATGATTGATGAATGAGAATGAATAAAATGCATTTAGAAGACTGGACTGGAAAATACACAGGAATACAGCAAATTGAATTTCATTGAATTTGCAAATTACCAGCTCATTGGGTCCAATTGCAGCAAATTTTCATTGAATAACATATTAGCTACTTTTGCATGTAACAAAAGTTTTTGTTGCATGGTGAAGTCACCTTCACAAACATACTTTTTTTTTTCTTTGCACCCTTCCATCCTCAATTCAGTGGGATTGCGGTAGCAAACTGTAGTGTGTGGGCACACTTAGGTAGCTGTGCTTGTCATTTTTAAAGTCTTAACCCACTTAGAGTGAACATATGCTATAGAACCATAACAGCCTTGCAAATGTATGATTAAAGTAATTGTTCATTTGCACCATAGTTTGATTTGTACAAACAGTATGGCAAAGTTCAGGACTGAGCCTTTTCAGGAATATGTTAAGGTCATTTAAAATAAATCTCGAACAGGGCAGGGCTTAGCAGCATTATGAATGGCTTGGCTTGCTTAGCATTCTAGAACACTCAGTGCTCATTTCCACTGAACTGTCATGCCACCCAACATCTGTAAAAGCCTCTTTCTGAGTCTGTGTGGGACTGTGTGAATAAATGGCTATGTTTTACTGAAGGGCTTTAAACCTCTGACTAAACAGCTAGAGGATGGACCAAGGGCTTCTTTCTACCCCTGCAATCTGACAATCATGCAATCCCATCCATCTCCTCTCAATTTGAATCCCATCGTGCAAATAAATCCCACCCAGTCAGACTTCAGCTCTAGAAGCACCCAACTGAGATTGGTGTTCTTGCTGCAAAATTACTTAAATTTACATTTCATAGCTCAGCAGTAAGATTTTTTTTTTTTTTTTTCCTTCTGGCTGGCCAGAAATGATGTAATGCATTATTGTATCTATGAAGATGTACATTTATTATATTGCATGATATTAGTATCTGGACAGCATGCAATGTGTGTGTGTGTGTGTGTGTGTCTGTGTAGGCATATGTTTTTTTTTTTTTTGTTATTTTTGTTTTGTTTTGTTTTTTTGTATATGTTAAGTTATATATGGTTACAATCTTTAATTACACTAAATAGTGTGTGTAATTAAATACATAGTGTTTTTACATATAGACATAGTGTTTTTTTTTTGTTGTTTGTTTTTTTTTACTGATAATACATGTAATTTAATTTTTAAACCCATTCTAACAACCTCATCTATGCTAGCCAGCTAGATAGCGTTACCTTGGTGACAAGTTTAAATGAGCAGAATTCATAACAAGAGTTTTTAGCACAAAATACGTTCAGTCAGGAAACCAAATGTTTGCAAAGAAAAACAGAATTGAGTCACAGTACATTCCTGGCTCGATTGGGCATTGAACAAATTTGCTAATTTATTGAATTACAGAAGTTTATAGCTTTTGCACTTTATTTGCTTATCAAGTGCAAATCTCACGTTTTATGCCAAATGTCAAATATTTATCTTGCACAATACCAACATATTGCAATCATATTTCACTCTCGTTCCTCGTCTTCATACGAGGTCACCAAAAGGCCATCTCGGCAGCATCGTCAGTCAGATATCACCCATCACTGCTGCTAGAAGCTCAGAGGCTCTGAGGAACGAGATTTTGGTGTAATATTTCACAGGGGCTTTATATTGGGGTACATAATGGAGCCTAATATATTCAAATGGCACTATTAAGCTGTAGAGTTACTGGAAGATTGAGCTCTGTTAGATTTAAACGAACAATATGCCCACAGCCTTTTCTAGACGTGAAGGGGAGAAAGAAAGGTGTACAGGCCTACAGGCAGAGGTAATAAGAGTCTGGTAACCTAATGCATATAAAAATATATCCACCCAGAAAAGCCAAATCAAAGTGAGTTTTTACAGTGTTGGGAAATATGGATACTCTATAGAAAGACTCACTCTGCCATGCTAGCTTTGTGCTTATATCCTGCAGTCAAAGTTTCCTTCACACTTAGTGGCATTTGAATTTCTGATGTATAGACCTCTGTCTGCCTAGAATGTGAAGTGTAAATTACGTTTTTACCTAGAGTGTCCATTTTTCTGTCACTCAAGGTAAGTGTTTCTAATCTTGTGTGCACTGGTACAGAAATATGCTAATGTTCGGTTTAGCTGATGTCTATCCAGTGGGGCAGCTCTGTGTAATAGCGCAGCTGCACCATCACTAAGGTGGGGGGCCGGTGGGATGTGGAGAAAGCTAAAGGGGTCCTGGGGAATATGATGGAAAGCTCTAGAATAAATCCCCTTAAACTGTGGGTTGTGACCTTTCTTAAATGTGTTTTGTGATGCCGTGCAGTATGGGATTTCCCTGAGGTGACTGCCTGCTGTATGCAGGGAACACATTCAAAGCCCAGCTCAATAAAACAGCGGCCACTCCTCGCTCTGGCTAGAGATGAGCCGTGTTCTCAAAACCCTCCGACAATGAGGACGCAGAGAGAGCGCTATTGATGAAATGGTGCGAAGTGGAAAAAAATAGTGGGGGGGTTAAATACAACTGATGCCCCTTCTGTTTTTCATTTGAAGCCCTGCTAATGCAAGCAGATTTGTTTAGAGAACTTACTCAAAATCTTTTTTTCATATTTACATGCCTGGGTGCTGGTTTTATTTTATTTTTTACTAACCAGGCATACAGATTTTGAAATCCATGCGTGGGCTGATCTTTGCTAACCAGTGGGAAAGAAGTGAATAATTTTTCAAAATTAATAACGTGGAGTTTGTAGTTGCCTGTGATTACAGATGGAGTTCTAATTTTGCAAATATATCAAGGGAAAGGCCATGCATGCTTATAGTGTCATTCCCAAAGTATTCCTTTTTATGTATGTGTGTGAGTCTGTGTATATGTAATATTTTTTATTGTTCTGTAACAGTTTAGGCCTGTTAAATGTTAAAAATGATGGCAAAAATGATGGTTGAATGACTACATCCCCAGAAATTGCTACAAAAAAAAATCGTCACATTAGTATTGGTGATACTTTACTTTATTCTTAATATTCAGAGTAAAAGGTGCCATTAAACAAATATTTAAAATATACCATCTTTGTGTTGTTTCTTTAAACATATTTCTGATGACAAATTTTATGTTAGGTGTGATTAGTCTCGATAAATTACTGACAAATGTGTGAAATTATTTTTTGTTTTAAAATTGAGATGCTCTCGCTGAGGGCCAGATCAGTGTCCTTCATGCACCAGCCCTGAGTGGCATGCTGTTTTTATTTAGTTTCTTTATTCCCCTCTTTTTCTTCTATATAGGGATGTAGAGTTCACTCATCTTGACAGCTAGAGAGTAACATGGTTTTAAATATTATATGATGAAACGTATGAGCCCCTGGCCCCCACACGCTCAGACACGTGTGCTGTCATATAACATCATGTTTGTCTACTACAGGAAATTCCTGCAGAGTTTGTTAATGTCATCTCTAGTCTCAATTTTTAGTAGGATAAAGTGAGTTGAGATGGGGAAACTAGGAAACTATGCATAGTTTTTCCAGGTGACCATATGTTTAGAAAGTTCCCATAATGATACACCTGCCTATCATTGAGTAGTGATTTTTTAAATTTAAATATAGAAAAAGCACCTGGGTAAAAATAAATATTTTTTATTGTTACTATTATAATCGGTAATACATTTTATTTTCCTTTAGCACACCTCTTTCTGCTTGTCTTGCATTTTCTCCACCTCCTTTTTTCCCAGATGAATTTCGCAGTGCCGTATGCAGGTCATCCCAACTTGGATCTTTCTCTCTGGTGAAAGCCTTGTCTTCAGGCAGTGTGTGTTCACTCTCTTCTTCAACCTTCCGCTAAAAAACAGACAGAACATTAGACAGGAAAAGAGAACACTAAAATCAGGGAAGCAAAGGAGGGGGAGTGTAAGTGAGGGAGTAAACGAGTAAACTCCACTCATCCCCAGAGCTGCTGACGACAGGGCCTACGTCACTTCGTATCTCTCTCACTCGCACACACACTTATTCTCTCTCATACATTGCACAAGCATAGCTCCGTGCCCCCCAGCTGAAAGGTTTATATAAGACCCTTTTTGGATCTGAGAGAGAATAGCATAAAACTAGAGCATATTTTTCTCGCTATCTTACCAGCGGCAGGTATAAAGATGCAGATAATTTCACAGTGAGCAATTATGAGGTATCGATTTAACGATTTTTCAATATGCTGACAGTACAGGTGATGTTTGCATTTTTTTGTGGAAATACTTACTCCTGTCCCAGCTATAATATGAGCTATAAGTAAGCCATTTGTAAGTTAGACACATCCTCTCATATTTTAGATTTAAATATAGCCATGGACAAACTGAAAAATAACACCCACATTTTACCTGTCAAGCCTGTCTGAGAGCTGAATGTTTATGATAGTCATCAGGCTGCCTTCTTTTATTGTAAGTTTTGAATAATATGTCTTTATGTAGTTGTCAGAAACCAGGGAGCCATGTAATTATCAGAGTTTCTTACATGTCTAAAAGCATCTTCAGATGCTATCTTGTAGTTTGAGATCATGTATACTCGTCTTTTGTTAATTGAAGGGTGAGTTTAGAATTTTATATTGTAGGCCAGAAGGTTTGCAAGGACAAATCCAGAGGTAAATGCTGGATCAAGTATGTGATCTGCTCACAAAGTAACTTTCTAACCAAGCAGATGTCCGTTGGTCGATGTAGCAAATTCACATAAACAATGAGCCATTGAACCAACCACTGAACCATTGTGAAATCTACACAGGGAAATCTTTCACCCTCCAGTGAAATTCTAATTTGCATGCATTTCTGTTCAAATAACGCCCATGAAAACTCATTAAACAACTGTAAATATGACAGTATCTTAAGTCTGAACAGATTGAAGATGACTGTAGCCCAACTACGCAAAAACCCGCTGTAGCCCAATTCACGTAGTTATTCACTTCTATACATTTTGATTTTAATCCACTTGGTTATTGTGCTTTGTGATTGGTCAGGAAAGCACCTGTGAAAACAGCATGTGGTGTACGAAGTGAACAAAAGGTTGCTCACGTCTTCAACACACATCAGTGACCAACGATTGCATAAACCTTAATAACGCTGGCGCAATGTTACATAACAGCAACCACTCAGCGCTGCTTCTGCTTTCCAATAAGCACACAACTCTCAAAGCTTCTGGCATAAATGCTGACGGGGCCTTCACTTCACGGCTGATTTTTCACTAGCACATCTCGTGCTTCAGATGTCTGCTCAGACCTAAGTTTGCAGCAGACTCCTTACTCGACCCCTACCCACTCGTTTTTCCTCTCATCCTCCATCTGATTCGCACTTTCCCTTCCCGTGCGGCCCATGCACGTTTCTTAGAAGTGTAATTCTGACTCAGTCTCAGTTAAACCCTGTTTTCTACTGGGTAACGGAACGTATGGCTGTGTAACTGACTCTCCCGTTCCTTCAGCTCCTTCAGGCACTTCATCGTATCTCAGTATTGGATCTCTGTCTCTCTCCTCTCTCCTGCCTTTCTTTGACTTTATCTGCTCCTCTTTCCCTGATTTGAGAGTCAGAATGTGTCTATGTTCAGGCAGACTGCCTCTTTCTGGCTGATTAGCAGCATCTGTGCGTCCCGCAGTCTTAAGGGGGGCAAAAAGAGGGGATTTAAGAGAAAAAGTGAACTGTTTCTCCTTCATCGCTCTTTCTGCTACCTCTTTCTCATTATGAAGCTGTTTGGGTGCACAGCCTTGGGTTTGACAAGAAGTCAATCGTTTAGACTGTATCAAGGAGAGTTTCAGAATTTTCCTTTTTCCTTTTTTTTTCCTGCAACTTGTAATTGATTGACAGGTTGTCCTTGGGACTTTGTGGCAATTGTCAGTGTCTTGTATTTTATTTTTTATTTTTTTCCATTTTCAACTGTACTCTAATGTGTCCTCAGCACTTTCTATGTTCTCTGTTGTACAATTGCCGTGTTTAGTGTTACTTACATTGTGTTGTGGGTCTAAAGGAGATGATGTGTCATTTTCTTATTTCTGATTCAAGCAAAGACCTCAAGTGAACTTGGGTCAAGTGTACATAAAGATCGCCTTGGCTAAGAAACAGTCACACTGTAATTGCATTTGTACACTGCATCCCAGGCATATTTGATTAGAGAGTAAAGATGAGACTGTGAAACTGTCGGTTTTCTTTGACTGTCTCTCACTCCAGACACCATTCATAGCTCTGCAATACTTATGTTTTGAATAGACTGACATTTGAAATGTTACACAACATCTCTTAAGAGCTTTTTGTTCTTTAAGAGTCAATACCGATTGAATGGTAATAACCAGCCTGTGCTGGGTTATTTAGACTGTGACTTTGGATGTAAAACTCATTTATTATGATATATTCTTCTCTCAATTGCTGTGGTTCTACACCATCTCCTCTTTTTGCTCTTGGAAATGCAAAAAATGAATTGTTGTAAAAATGGAGAGCAAATTCCCTGAATATATCACAGGGCCAAAGGCCATTCTGAGACAAATGGAAATTCACTGGCATATTCCAGCTCATTAATTTGGTCAATTGCTTTGTACAAGATATATGTGCTTCAGTGTCTGGTTTTGAGTCAGACCCTTTACTCCTGGGAAGATGGTTTCATGTAGCTTCATTTTTTTTCCTTTTTTATATTTTATTTGTGTCGTCCTTGCCACTTTCATAGAAAGTGGATGCGAGACGCAACGAGGGGGTGAAACAGAAGTAACATCAGCAGGAAATAACATGAAACTGACTCGAACGTCTGTCATTCACATTTAATGTGTTTGAACGTCTGCAAACCTTCTGACTTTTTTTTTATTTCATTTTAAATCTAGTGTGCTCTTTTCAGTTTATACATTTTTCTGTGTCGTGTTTGTCACTGTGGCAGGTCTTTTCGGCGTATCACGCCATGCCTCAGGGGTTCGTCTCCAACTTAACGAAAGACACTGAAAAATGACATGCGATTCTCAACCCCCAGCCCTCCTCCTCCTATTCCTTGTTTTCTGTTGTTCTGTCCCATTCTCGTTTGGCTGTCAGAGCAGGACGGGCAGAAATGGCCTTTTGAGTGACACTGGTTGGCACATCATTCTGAGTGTTGGTGGTAAAGGGGGCTCTAGATAAATGGTGAAGCGCTTCCCATGATTGCCTGCCGCATCCCGTCACCCCTCCCTCTGATGCACTCGGGAAAAGCCAAATAACAGCTGTGCTCAATGAGAAATGTCAGCCTGATGTTAAGGATACTTTATTTTATTTTATTTTTTATTTTTTTACACTTCACTCCTTTTTATGTGTTTGTTTTCATGATTTTATAGCCTACATTATCATAGTGAATAGGCATGCTTAGAAACAATTCACCTCATAGCACTTCATGACATTCTAATGCACAGCTACATGGGAAATGAAGTGTAAAGCTAGCTATGTGGTCTGAATGTCTTCTGACTTTTATAACATGGCACTCATCGTTCTTTCTGAGAACCTGAAGGCCATGAGAGCTGCCATTGTCTGTCTTTTTACATAACTGGACTACCTTGACTCAGGAATTGGCTTTAAATGTCTTTCATCATGATTTACCTGCGTATGCGTCTCTGTGATGGATGTGTGTGTTGACGTGATGTGAAACCGTTACTTTTGGAAATAATGCAATTTCAAATCATTTCCCTCCCTAAATGTGTTCAGTGTAGCATGACAGATTTTGGACGACTCCCCAAAACTGTTATTCTGCTATCCTGCCCCATAAATGCTCATATATAGACACAGTTTGACAGCAGGCTCTCGTTTTTATTACCTACTCTACCAGTCAGTAGTTTTGGGTCGGTAATATTTTAAATCTTTTTGAAATTAGCATTTGATCACTGAGGCTGCATTTGTTTGGTCAAAAATGTAGTGAAAACAATTGGTCTCATTCACTAAGCATGCGTACGCACAAATTTGTGCGTGAAACCTGCGTACGAATGTTTTCACGAACAATTCATGATTCACTAAAACTTTCGTACTAAAATTTATTCTAAATTTAAGAAAGCACATGTACGCAAAAATCACACTCTGTCCGGGTCTTAATCTATATAATCTATATATAGGCTATATATAATGTATGTTTCATCTTAGGATAACAGTTATATATAATTGCGATTAAAATTTACATTTCATCTTTATTATTATTTTAAATTATATTAGTCTTTAAAATTATTTCATCATATAAAGTGAAAGAGTAAGCTGCGTTAGACTATAGCTCGAGCTGCAAGGTTTCTCTGAATAACAGCGCGTATAAATAATAATGCAATTATTAGTGAATGAAACCCAGTGATATGTTATAATTCTGTTTAACATTAACATTTTCTTTTTTAATATTTTAAAATGTAAAGATGATTTTTAGCCTTCAGTGTCGCATGAAAAATCATTCTAATATGCTGATTTGGCGCTCAAGAAATATTTAATAAAATATTTAACTTTTTATAACTTTATAAATGAATATAAGTTTTAATAATTTTATTGTGTCCTTGCTGAAAGTATACATTTCTTTCTAAATAAATGAATACTGGATAGTAAATTATACTTTCATTTCTTTGTAGTGCAGTGGACCTTTGCTAACTAAACCACCTTGGTTGAAAACCTCCACAAATACACCTGTCTACATATTCCTGATCCGTCATGTCTGGAAAGGAAATAATGTCTGATATTAGCAATATTACAGATGTAGCTCAATACACATTGATCAGGGCCGCAAGGGCAGCCGTGAAAGAGATGGATTGCAGTTATTGCTGCCATTGATTTTAACAACCAAGCTGTTAGAGTCCATTCAGAAGCTCACTCAATCGTTCCGGCTTCCGTTGGTGTCCCTTCATCCAATCAGATGACGCTCTGTGACTTCCCATGCTCTCATTCATTATCCTGAAGTGGTCCAACGAAAAATCATTTGAATATTTATTCGCTGCCCCTGTGAATGTTGTCTTTCACACCATGGCTCGTTGTTTCTCTTTGATCACCTCAGCTTGAGCTGTAACCATAGATATGAATATCATTCACACAAGTCATGTGACTTCTCGCCAGCCAATGATTTTCTCCTAACAAAGAGAGCAGTGCGCGTTCCCCTGTGGAGAGAGATCAGGGATATTGATTTCTCTACCCTCCCCTGCTGGTCTTTGTTATGTGCCGTGTGGAGATTGACCAGATTAAGAGAGGATATGAAGGAAACTCTTTTATTATGATGTGTGACCTCATGCATCTCCCAGCTGGACGTTAGGGATTTCAGGCTCATCTTGAGACTTCTTCTGAATTTCGTGAAGAGACGCTGTAGTCTAAAGATAATTTGACCCCAGATGAACCACACCAGGTTGTGAAGGTGCCTCAGATGTTCCAGCTGTTATGTTTGTGGTGAGACCGAATGGCTGAGCTTGTGTCGTAGGAGTCCTTTCAGGATTGATCCATACAGCCATGTAGGTCATTTAGAGGGGACCACCGCAGCTCCACAAGTCCCATCGACTAAATATTGACCTGTTCCCACAGAGGCCATAGGAGGCATTAGAATATGCCTTTAAACGTCCAAGCAAATGCACACAATGCACACGTGCAAACACACACTGGTAGGATTTGCGTGCACATGCAGGCATATAAATGCTCTTATGAGAAGTACCACCACTCAAACATTTTCAAACTTGCATCATGCGCCAAGTGTCTGCATGTGTGTGTGTCAAAGGATTTGTGTGTGTGTAGTATTAAAGCTGCTTAATGCAAACTGTTCAAAATGCAGCCACACTGACAGACTTTTAAATGGACACCATTTGGGAGATACTTTAACACCGCCGCCAACATCTGCACTCAAAACCGGTGTGATTTCCATATCTTTCGCCAGCGTTGCCAGTGATTCGCTACTTGTTTTCACCCCTCCGGAGGATATTTTGTGTTAAAAAGCATTAAGTAATACAGATAATGACGCTTTTTGCTTCGTTCTGCTTTTTTTCCCTGCAGTAAATTACATGGCAAACAAAAAAAACAGCCCCTCATGCCTCACCTCCTACTTTCATCTTGTCTTTCATTAAGCATTTTTTATTATTTTATATTTTTTTGTGCTCCCCCCCCCCCCCCCCCCCATTACTATCTTTTGTATTTTTTATTTATTTATTTTTTTTACCTAATATTTATGGTTACACTTTATTTTAAGGTGTCCTTGTTACAGTGTAATTATACATGTAAGTACTGAGTGATATTAGTTAACTACATGTATTTACTATATGGTTAGAGTTAGGATTAGGGTTTGTCTTAAGGTGCGTTCACACCAGACGCGAATGAAGCGTTAAGCGCGAGTGATTTACATGTTAAGTCAATGCAAAGACGCGAATAGACATCCTGCGGTACGATTCACGCGAATGAGGTGGCGCGAATTGAGCATTTTGGGCGTTTGACGCGTGTAACGCGTGATTCGCACGAATCGCGCAAGTTGAAAAATCTGAACTTTGGCGAAAATTCACGCCGCGTTAACCAATCAGGAGCTTGCTCTAGTAGTGACGTGATTACGACGTAGCGAGCGGAGGCAGAAATCCGAAACAACAATGGAGGACAAAATCATCGTCGCTGTATGTGGATACCCGGAGCTGTACGATGCATCTTCGTACTTTTATAGAAACAGGAATAAAAAGGATCTTGCTTGGAAGAAAGTGAGTGAGGAGGTCGGACAGTCATTGTAAAAAACGCTCTTTACTCAATTTGAGCTATATAAGCCCCTCCCATGATGCGAGCTATATAAGCCCCTCCTTGAGCTATATAAGCCCCTCCAATGATAGTTAACAATACCACTATCATTGAAATGTGAAAATGTTTTCACCTCTTTTTGTTTTGTTTTCCACTTCCTGATACAGAAAATGTATTGGTTTTGTAATTTCAGTAATAAAAAGGCAGATTTAATAACACCATTTCATAGAAATTGTCAGACATATTTAGAAGCAAGAAACGAGAGGTAGTTCTCATAGTCAGAAAAAGCTCAGGATGTCCCTTTAAAATAGAGTACTGTGCAATACATACCTGATCATTTTTATTTTAAGACATCTTTAAGTGTAAGAGTTGCACTTTTTAAATAGTGCAGTTTATATATTACTTTATTATAATTTACCCAGTTTACACAAACACTTTCATTCACTCAAGTTAAACTGACCCTTGACCTTTGGACTTTTATTAACTCTCTTGATTTCTTCCTCTGCATGTGAGTTTTATTCTTGCTGCTGTCTCACTTCATTGACTGTCCTGCTAAAACACTCCTCTTTTTATTTAGTGCAGTGCTGGACCTTTTGGGTCAGCACTAAATCCGAGAATGGTACACTCTCACGTCCACTCACAAACAAACACACACACACACAATGCATTACAACACTACTCCCTCTTGAACTTCAGCCCTCTAACAGTTACGTGACTGTGAGTTTGAACCTATAGCAATAATCAAACATTTTCTGCCAGCTTTCTGCCAGTCTGATGGGCAGAAGTGCCTATAGGGCGCTCTTACTGATGTATTAATTCTGCTTTGCTTTTTCAGAGAGGTTTAACACAGCTCTCTCTCTCTCTCTTGCTTTCAATCAATGGAGTCTCACACATTGGCCTTAGATTGAGCCATTGATTTAAGCTGTGTTTAAAGAAGAATGTTCTTCTTGTTTAATCTTTGCTGCTGTAGTATTACTCTGTTTGACCACTGTTTTATTCGAGTGCTTTCTTTTGATTAAAAGGCCCATTAACTGTATATTTTGAATCCTCTATACCGTTAGTGTTTCGATCCATCATTTATTTGGTAGGGGCTGATCCATTTTATGGATTCACCCTGAAACCTCTGGGGCTTTCACTGTTGTAACAGAGGATTTAGTCTTAGTTAACCTATGTCTGTGTGTGTGCTTTTTTTGTACAGTATGTTTCAGTAAACATTACAGAATGGAAGTGAAGCGTATGGCACAAACAAAAGATAAAATGAAGACTTGTGTGAAATCCTGTTAGTCATTCTGGACGAAAAGATAAGAGTATGAGTGGTAACAAAATTCTCCCAATAAGTTGGCTAAATCTACAGAAACAGACTTTTTGGGTATTATTTAGTGCTGGACAATGATTAATCGCGATCAATCGCATCCAAAATAAAAGTTTTTGTGTATAATATATGTGTGTGTACTATGTATATTTATTATGTATAAATAAAGACACACACATACAGTATATATTTTGAAAATATTTACATGCATTTACATGTATATATTTATATTCATATAATTTATATTTTATATATATAAACTAGAGCTGTCAATCGATTAAAATATTTAATCGTCATTAATCGCATGACGGTCATGAGTTAATCGCACTTTTTTTTTTATCTGTTCTAAATGTACCTTAAATTAATGCTTTAAGTTTTTAATACTCTAATTGACATGGGCATGGACAAATATGGATGCTTTATGCAATATATGTTTATTATTAGTGAAACCATAGTTAATCTAGAGCATGAAGACTGGACATGTTTCAAAGGTCATAGATGTTTTTCAAAGAACTTGTTCATGTCTATTACACACATGAAAAAAGAACATAGAAATATCAGGTTCCTATTACTTCTCTTTCTTTGCACTGAGCAATTGACTTAGACAAGCCTGTTTACATTTTCACACTACAGGGCAGGTCACTTCTGCTGAACATGCTAAATGTACATTTATTATTTATTATTACATTTGTTTGCCTCTCTGTGCCCACATACGGTATTTTAATGCAGCTAAATTCTCAATAAAACTGTTTTCATTGATATATTTTTTTCATAGATATATTTTCTGTTGTCAGATAACGGAATTAATATGAAATATTGACTAAAACGCGACCCATTAAGACTACGTAACCAGCTTTACCTTCCAAGATGTTAATCTGCACAAAAATCCTGATTTATAATCGAGCCGTCATCTGATGAAATCAAATAGCCTAAACATAAGATAAAGACAATAGCTGTTCTGTGATTTCGGCTATACTTGCATGTAAAATTAGAGAAGCAACATAACAGGCTACAATAGTCCAAAAATAAGCACTTATTATAAGTGTACCGTAGTGATTCAGGATAAGACAAAAACGCGGTTTGGAAGATGAATTCATGATGTACTCGCTCATTATATGCATTGCATTTTGCAAATTCTGAACACAGAAAAAGTTACATGCTGAACAGAGCAGATGCTGAGAGAGAGAGAGAGGTGTGCACAGCGGGAAAGAGAGACCTCGCACTTGTGCGATGTACAGTACCGGCTAGTCTCAGAAACTAAAAAAGGTTTGGGCAAAAACTAAAGATTGGTCGCTAGGCTCTTTTTGAAAAAAAAATATAAATAAAGAAATAAAAAATTGGTTGCTAAAGGGGTCTGAAAAGTCGCTCAGTTGGCAACACTGACAGAATCTCCATCCATTTCTCCAACTACTGGTTAGTCCACGGCTCAAGCAGAAAATGCGCGCTGCGTTAATCGCACGTTAATAAAATTAGTGCCGTTAAAATGAATTTGCGTTAACGCATTAACTTTGACAGCACTAATGTAAACATTACATTTTTCTTAAATATATACATGTATGTGTGTGTATTTATATATACATAATAAATATACACAGTACACACCAGTGGCGGTCCGTACATTTCACACCTAGGCCTTCAGTGGCGTCCTACATGAATTAATCCACCTCTTAATACCATCATAATGATGCCACGGCTATAGAGACCATAAATATTACACAGAAATGCAATATAACAGGGCATTGCATCACAGACAGGTATCTCATATTGCAAGAATGAATGCTATTACTAAAGCAAGAAACACACTTAACACAATTCAACAAGTTGCAGAAGCTGCGCAACGCACATCATCATCTCTAGCTGAAGCATTAACCTAACAAAATGACACAAATATAGTCCACCCGATGTTTTTACAGACATTTATTAACTCAAACCTATTTATACCTTGCAGGTAACATTGGTATAAACAAATAAGGTGATTACATGTGTTTAAAGTTGACCTAACAATTTAATGAGCTCTTACTGCTTTCCGTCTTCACGAGTCTCCCAGCCGGTCTGCCAGCGCGCTGCAGGAGGAAAATACTAGTTAACACAGCTTTACTGGGAATGCAAGCAAGTAACATTAAAATAATTCATACAAGATGATGAAGAAAAGTGTATACATGTGTTTTAAAGTACCCCTAGGACTCTCATCTTCATGCTGTCGCCGTTTTTTCTCCCTGCCGGTCTGCCTCTGTCAGCGGTGCTGCAGCCGGAGGAAAAGACCAGTTAATACAGCTTGACTCGGAAACTGAGATATTCTTATGGAAACTTAAACATGGCTTTATATCTTGCAAATAACATCAGAAAACAAAGCATAAAGTGATTAAAAAAAAAAAAAAAAATTAAATTTAACCTACCATACTGGTTTTTCCATCTTCACGATGAGTCTTTCACAGCACCGGTGCCGAGGATGTGTGGTTGTTTTTCATGGACATTTAGTACTATTGTATTTAGATTTACAGAAGGCGAATATTTTTCACAATGCACTGAAAATCTACAATTACACACTGTACAGCATATACGGTAAGAAACCTGAGAAAAAGTAATAATACTGTGAAAACAAAAATGATTTACATTGATGCTGTTTGCTAGCTCTGACCAGTACGCTCTCTGAACATCCAATCAAAGGACGAGAAAATGCCGACGTTATCGTAAGCCTGCTAGATGGCCCTGGTGCTGCCAACTCGAAATCTGACTGGTTAAAGCAATGGTTTCATTGCCATTGATTTTAAGCTACATACGCCTGCACTGTTGATTCTGAAGGCCTTAGGCAGATATTTTTTGACCCTGGCAACACGATTGCTGAAATATGATTGGATAAAAGCTCTAATAAAAACACACACTACTGGAAGCAGTGCAACCAAGAGAAAAGCTATGAAATGAAGAGAAAAGACTATTGGAAATAATTTAATACACATTCAAGTCAGTGATTCTAGTGTTTAGGTCAGCAGAGAAGGCTTTGCTGGCCCTGACGGCCCACCACTGGTACACACACACACACTTATATTATGTACACAAAAAAAAACTTATTTTGGATGCAGTTAATCGTTGCCCAGCACTACTATTATTATTATTATTATTATTTATTATTATTGTTAAAATGAAATGTTGTAGTTTATTATTAATGAAAAAATTTAAATATGAATATTTTTCTAAATTCTAAACGTGCAGTGTTCCTTTAGTGTGCCTTTAGTCCATAAGTGTTATTTTTATTAATAATTTAGAATGTTAAAATATAAGTTAATTTTAGAAATTTCACAGTTTTTTTTTTCAATTTAATTAATTTTTTTTAATTCTTTCAATTTCAGTTTTATTTTAGTGGTAGGGCTAGAGGTTGATTTGATTGATTGATTGATTGATTGATTGATTGATTGATTGATTGATTGATTTTAATAATAATGATGATGATAATTTCCATTTATTGCTTTTTGAATGCAAATGTGTTTTCGAAAAAATGTATTTCAGTTCTAGGTTTTGTGTTGGTCTGTAATTAGTTTTATATAAAAGCAATAGAAGTCTGTTATGTTCTTAATTAATGCGGATCCAGGTCCTATCAGACGTAGTATTTTGGAGCGTCTCAAGCACTTTATATTGGAGACTGTACCGTGGGGGCCATCTGGTGTATCTGCTTCCTGTTCTGGCTGACTGTCCTTCCTGTTATGCATTTACCTCACAGATGGCACCACATGGTGCCATAATTTGACATGGTTGCTATGGTTACACAAGGTTAAGTGCCACCTCTGAACTCTGTGCAGTACGCCTCATTTAATATTGTGTATTTCACATGTACTTCCATTGTCTCTCATGAGTTGCATTTGTGCATGCTTGACTTAAAGCTGCATTGCGACATCTACATTTGCTTTTTACTGTGTTTCTGATCTGTAATGATAAAAGTCGATCACACACAGATCTGTCCTCATAATGGCAGTCCTCACATAGTGGACCCTCGCAGCTGAGCTGTCAACAAAAACGTAATAACAGCATTAACATAACGCACAGCTGGAACTTCAGACGATCCTGTCATCAATGAGGCAATTTCTACCCTGAATGGGAAAGCTGTCACTGTAAACACACACACAAAATACACAAGTCACTAGTGTTGTCCTCTGCATTTGGCTGTTTCTGCAACTGCAGGCACTTTTATGCCCCAGATTTTGACATTTTTTTCTTTCCGTTATATGAAGGTCAGATGAACTGTTTTGAAACTTGTTCATGCTTATGTAATATTATTGCTACTGTTAAAATCCATTTTAGTGTCCCATGAACAGACTAAATAGCAAATAACAATAATTAAACAACAATTTTACTACAATTAATTCATTTGAAAATAATTTTTCAGGTTGTATATAGGATGCCTAAGAAACAGAAAAATAGTTTAGTTGCCTAAGAAACAGCCATTAGTGTTCAGATGTATTAATATAGTTTACTCTCGTTTGTCTCTCTCTGGACTAAATCTTATTGATTCTCGGCTCGACTGTCGAAAATGTCCATCCTGATTGCAGCTGCTTTCATGGGGTGTAAGATATCTACTTTGACCCTTTTAAATGATCCATAATTTAGACAATTTTGATGAAAGGAGAGCAAGAGCGATCATGAATTTTAATTTAGCTTTTTGAGTTGAAATAGATGGTTGAAATAAATGGCAGTTTTAATGGTGGTGAAGAGTTTCTTGCGTCTGTTATCAGTTGAAAGTGGCGATAAGAAAAAGGTTTGATTGAGCTGGGTCTGTGTGTGTGTTGGGCTGACTGGCATGTGTTTTCTGAGCTCATAATGGGTCCCATGTTTGAGAGATTGTGTTCAGACAGCATGACTGTGACACTGATGCATGTGCCCTGAAGCTTAATCGATACAAACACACACAGACACACACATTCTCACCCGACAAGTTTGTGATGTGCGATCCAAGCTACTGCACACCTGGGAAAGTTCACCTTCATCAACCATCACACACACGCACATAAATAAAATTGTATATTCTGCTACCCACAAAACACAAAGATACGCACAAGCCAAAACTCAGTGTGTGCCAATAAATGAAGTGTTTATGAAACATTTAAGTGAGTGCAAGGAGCTTGTTTGTTATACAGATGCCCTGTATGGACGGCACAAAACTGTTTTAATATTTTACAGTTTGTTTTAATATTTTACATAGTCTCAACACTGATTTCTCCTCTCCTGATAGTTCTGTATCATCATTCACTTATCTGAAAAGCACAAATCTTTAATTCAGGCCCATTGCTAAAATTTATGGGAACCAGGGCACTTTCCTGGATAGTTCACCCAAAAATTGTAATTATTCACCCTCATTTCGTTCCAAACCCGTAAGACCTTCGTTGTTCTTCGCAACACAAATTAAGATGTTTTTGAGATCCGAGAGCTTTCTGACCCTGCATAGACAGCAAGGGTCCTAACACGATCAAGGCACAGAAACGTAGTAAGGACATCAGTAAAACAGTCCATGTGACATCAGTGGTTCAACCATATTTTTACGAAGCTAAACAAAAATAACAACTTTATTCATCAGTTCATCTCCTCCGCGTCACCAAAGGGCGCCATTTTGGAGAGTATCACAACGCATGTGTGCTTTGAATTGGCCGTAAACAACGTATGTTTACGTTCCGATCAAAGCGCGTGCATGCGTATTCTGTGTCCGCAGCACCACGCGCTTACGTTGTTTACGTTGAGATCAAAGCAAGCGCATGCGTCGTGATACTCTCCAAAATGGTGCTCTAGGGTGACGCGGAGAAGAGGAATTGTTGAATAAAGTTGTTTGTTTTTTCTTTGCGCACAAAGTATTTTCGTAGCTTCGTAAAATTATAGTTGGACCACTGACGTCACATTGACTATTTTACTGATGTCCTTACTACGTTTCTGTGCCTTTATCGTGTTGCACCCTTGCTGTCTACGCAGGGTCAAAAAGCTGTCAAATCTCATCAAAAATATCTTAATTTGTGTTCCGAAGATGTACAAAGGTCTTAAGGGTTTGGAACAACATGAGGGTGAGTAATTATTGACAGAATTTTAATTTTTGTGTGAACTATCCCTTTAATAATAAATAATAATAATAATAATAATAGTAGTAGCAATAGTAAATAGTCATTTCTACTCTTTTTTGCCCAGCACTAGTGTGTCAAATCCTTCCCTCACTTACAATGTTAAGCATCTCCATAGCAGGACACTTTCTTCATAGTAGGGTGTTATTTTTTAATTAAAACAAATGTATATAATGAATGTATAATGCTTACATATGCAAATTAATGTCACAAATTAGCGGCAAATCCTATATGTCATCAGTTTTCAAAAGGACTTCACGGACTGCAGTAGCACGGTCATGTCAGGATATTCTTCCTGTACTTCAACATGTTCAGCTTTGAGTTACAGAGCAAGAGAGATGCCCTCAGTAATTGGTCTATGCCATAAAATAAGATTTAAAGTCTATGAAGGGCTTTCCGGTGATTAAAAGCAAGAGAAGGAAGTGAGAAGGTCCTGAGTGTGTATATTATTCTGGGAGTGTTTACTGTTTGGAGAATCTGTATATTATTTGTTAGGGATGCTCTCAGGAAAGGTTAACCAGGTTGAAGCTTTAAATGAATGTAAATTTATCTGTCTGTTGTGGTTGTCATCCTTTCTTGTGACCATCAGCTCTTAAAGATAATATCATCCCTCACCGTGACCCATTTGAAGTGGGCAGGGCCCATTTTTTCCTCTAAAAGCGAGGCGCACTGGAAATCAATCTCTCTCTGTTTTAATGTTTCTCCTCTGTGCAGCATTTTTCACACTTGCAGAAGCCATTTATGATCCAGTGGGAGCCATGTTGGCTCAAACACTCCATCCACAGGGAGCCATAGTGGCTCTGGAAACCTCCGTTGGGAGCCATCTGGGCCTGGCTATTCGAGACTTCGCCTGCCCTCACTGTGCTGGTGTGTTTTCCTGTTTCTGTGTGGGATGAGCGTCTATGTGGTGGTGAGATGTTCAATGCGTCGATCAGTGTGGGCACCCAGCAAAACACGTGGCCCTGACTCGCCCAGACATCCACCTACAGTCTGTCACACACCCAGTTTCACTCCAGGGTCCATTATAGAGTTTGTGTGAGGGAAAAAAGGAGTGTTTTCACATGTTCACACTAAAATACATATTTTTAGCAAATAGCTGTTAGCATGTCCATCTTGACTGTTGTATAATACAGAAAAATTACTGCTCGTCACATCTATCGCCTATGTGGAGCGGCAGGACTCTTGTAGCTCACATTTGGAGGTGTGATTTTTGTCAAAGTGAACAGATCGCCTTTATTAGTTTAAAATGTTTAAATGACTAGCGCCAGTGCTGCTTATTGGTAACCCAGTGCAGCCATATTCCTCATAACCAACTGCACATAGTTGCGCTTGCTAAGAGTACACAAGTGGGGTTTAGCATCCCTTGCCAGTTATGACAAACATCACACTAACCATCCAATCTTTCGACATAGCTGACTCCAGCGTTACTTTGCGATGGTAAATTAGTACTGCGAACTTGGTAATGTGCTGCAATGGATGAGCAAAGGCTCGAGCCATCAGTAGAGGCGTTTGGATGTCTTCTGTGATATATCTTACATGATATGTGTGGAAAGATTTTCTGCTGCTCCCTAATCACACTGATGCATTTTCTCTGTTTATCCATGTTGTCTTTGTGTGTATGAGTCATGGTGTTGTGCCAGGAAAGAATACCGCATAGATATTAATCTTTGAGTTTTGGGTCATTGAGATTAAACTCATGTAATTGTATATTGCTTTATTAAGGCTTACATGAAACGTTTGGCGTTTTCTCCGAATCGCAGGCGAGTACGTTGAGTTTGACCTTGTATTTGGATAAGCAGGAGATTTTAAATCTATTTGCCTAGATAAAGGCCATATGCTTTTCTCTCTAACTCAATCTTTCTACCTCACAAACAACCTTAAGCCTCAGAGACCCAGCATAGCAGAATTGCAACATTTGTATAAATGCTATTAAATATTGCCTAATTTTAATTGAAATGAATAAAAATAACACATAGCAGTAGGCAACACTGAAATGTATCATAATTTTGGTTAGGGAGAAAAAAAAAGTTTATCTTCCATCTTGTAAAGGTAACAAAGAGGCTCCAGCTAAGTGACACAATATATAATACTTTTGAAACAAATTTATTTATTGTAATTAGGGGTGGGCGATATATCGGTAGACACTTAATCGGTAGAAATTTTCGACCGGTAGAGATTTTGAACTAACGTCTCTATCGCGGTTACATACTCGTGTGACGTTGCTGTTCTATGTGGTCACGAAAAACTTATCATTTGCATGCATTTTTAAGCATTGCGGTTTAAAAACAAGTGATTTTAAACCATTGAAATTCCATCGGCAGTGAAAGACAACTCATTTCACTGTATCCGCGCGCTGTCTGAGAGACTGTTTCTGAGCGCTGTTAAAGAGACATGCATACGTGAAGACGGTGCTCATAGAGTGCAGGAGTATTGACCAGAGTTATTTTTGCCACTTTATGGGCCTTGAACGCTTAAATACACTCTTGTATTTATCAAAATGCCCATCTTTGCAAGTATCCTCTTAAACAGACTAATTTAGGTCTTAAGTGAAAGCAAATAGCTGAGGAACAAAACACGTGTAACAGAATATTGGATCCGGGCAGCTCTTAAAGTGACAGCAATCTAATATTCCGGCTATCTGACATTCATGTTAATCAAACAACAAAAGAGAGAAAATCTCTCACTGCTCTTGACTAAATCACAACCCTCATTGTAATCTATTATAGTAAGTGTTTGACATGTTTAGTGATTGAAAAATACGCACATGCCCTGAATATATCAATGGCTTTGTGAAATCATATTTTACGTTGATATTTTACATTGAAAAATACATCATGAGTATCAATGCTTGGGTCTCTGAGCATTGCAGGTGGGAAGTCTAATAATGTGTCATGTGATGTGTTGAGTGGCAAGGGATGCTGGTAGACAGGTGAACAGATGCACTAAAGACAGTTGTAGACTATCCTGCAGCGTCTGCTGCCAAATCATGTCTAAAACCCCCTCGTCTGACATTGAGGAAGACACCACTCCCATCTAAAGACTTGATTATATAACGCCAGGAGGCTAGCAGAGTGCCATCCAGTCTATGATCTGTATCCAAGACAGTCTTCTTCCGTGCAAAACCGTATATAAAATTTAGTGTCTGAAATGGGAGGGAAAGCATCTACATTATGGACATGCTGTCAAAAGCACCCACCATTAAATACCAATGACATTAAGCATCCACTTAGCATGTTATCAACCTCACAAACAACCTAAAACCACCATTAGGAACTGCTGAGCAACACCCTGGCAGCCACCCACAACAAACTAGCGGCATTTAATTAAACAAAATTCTGGTTTAACATCTTCAGATCATTACTAATGAAAACCTGTTTAGTAGACTGGTTCACTTTGATTAACTCTGCGCTATGTGTTCCAACAGCAAAGTACATGGGGTGCATAAAGCTGGTTGTGCGAGACCTAATACATTTAGCCCTCTGGCTAAGGCCAACCCAGATTACTGGAACATTCTGAGCGTGAACCCGGCCGGGGCCATTACCTTTTGCGTGTAGAGCATTAGTTTGCCGCCAAGCGGGGCCGGAGTGGAAGGGTAGTTGTTTGTCCCCATAATATGAGGTTGGTTGTCATTCTTGTGTTTAATCAAAGTGCCAATTATGCCCTCATTAAAAAGCTTTTACTCTCCCTGCGTATGCAGCCTCTACCTCCAAAGTAATTCCCAGCAGATTTCCCAAGGGGCTTCCTGGCTGAACAACCGCACTCTTAATCGTTTGACTCTTGGAGTGTCTTTTCACAACACCTGCCTGTTTCACACAAACCCATTTCACTTGCACAGTGTGGATGTTGCTTTGCTGATGGATCGTAATAGTTGAGACAGATGATTTGATGAAGCAAGTTCTAAGTGTTGCTTGCTAAGGCAGTCTGTAACTTTTAGTATTCAAATTTGGTACATCAAGTCGCCCGAACCGTATGTGCTACAAACATGAAGGATACTTCAATTTGTGATGCCTGATGAGATGTATGCAACTGGATCGGGTGATAAAATGGTGAAACAATCCCGTAGGCTTACACTGAAGAACCAGAGCCATATCTAGGGATCAGGATATCACAGAGACATAGCAACTTACTTCTAGCAATGCTTAGAAACCACTCAAAATCCCATGGCAAAAGCATGTCAACACAATGAAAACATCCTATCAACTGCATATATAAAAAAAAAAAAAAAAAAAAAAAAAAAACTAAATCAGACACCCTAGCAACCACCAAGCAACAGTTGAATAGTTGTTCTAAAGAAAGCATTCTGAATATCTTAGCAACTGTATTGCAACTCCTTGGCAACCACTCACAAGGCCCTAGCATCATTTTCTTCAGAAAATGTAAAAATGTAGTTTCTTAAGCATGAGTTCCCTATAATCCTCATAATTAATAAGACATTGTCATTAGGTTGCTTTGATTAGAGCTTTTAGATTTTCTGTTGCACAAAGAGTGCTCTAAAACCTTGATGCGTCATACAGTGTGTAATTTTCCTTCTCTGTTTTGGGTGTTAAGAAGCAGTTAGAGAATTCATCCTTGCATATTTTCCATTAGTAATTGGTTAATGTTTAAAGTGACTCACTGTCCCCCCCCCCCCCCCCCCCCCCCCCCCCCTCTTTTCTTTCTCTGTCATCCTGTCTTTCTTTGAAATGCACTCTTTTTGTCCTTGCCTGCCGTCTTTGATCACTGGCCAATAAACAGCCTCAGTGCTCGGAGACAAATGTAATATATTAGTGGTGCGTGTTCCCAGGTGTCACTGCTTTAATTGAGAATGTCAGGCTAAAGTTAGCACCAGGCTGAATCTCGACCTCACGTTTAATTGTGCGAGAAAGACGTGCCTAGCAGTGATGTCAGTGACGGGAAGTGTGTGCGTGAGTGTATGAGATGAATGGGGGTATGCTGAAGGCCCCCCGAGTTGCCTGAAGAACGAGCCGTCTGGATGATCAATAGATAGCTCAGTTTCCTCCAGTGATCCGTCTATTTAAGACACAGTCTCTTTCTCTGCCACCACAGTAATAGAATCTCAGCTAATCCCAGATACAGTCATATCACCCTGCAGCCCAAGACTGGTTGCCCACTGAAGCTTAGCAGGGTTGAGCCTGGTCAGTACCTGGATGGGAGACCTCCTGAGAAGACTAGGTTGCTGCTTGTAGAGGTGTTAGTGAGGCCAGCAGGGGATGCTCATCCTGTGGTCTGTGTGGGTCCTAACGCCCCAGTATAGTGACGGGGACACTATACTGTTAAAAGCATCGTCCTTCGGATGAGATGTTAAACCAAGGTCCTGACTCTCTGTGGTCATTAAAAATCCCAGGATGTCCTTCGAAAAAGAGTAGGGGTGTAACCCCAGCATCCTGGCCAAATTTGCCTATTGGCCTCTGACCATTCAGGCCTCCTAATCATCCCCATACACTGATTGGCTTCATTACTCTGTCTCCTCTCCACCAATAAGCTGGTGTGTGGTGGGCGTTCTGGCGCAGTATGGCTGCCGTCGCATCATCCAGGTGGATGCTGCACACTGGTGGTGGTTGAGGAGATTCCCCCCTTCCATGTAAAGCGCTTTGAGTACCCAGAAAAGCGCTATATAAAATGTAACGAATTATACAGTACATTAACTCACTATTTTTGCCTCGTCTCTCTCTCTTTCTCCTAGGTGGAAGTGGAAGTGGAGAGCATGGATAAAGCAGGAAACTTTATTGGCTGGCTTCACATTGAGGGCGTGAATTTGTCCATCGCTCTGGTGGAGAACGCCCTGTCGAAGGTTCACTTCACTGCAGAGAGAAGTTCCTACTACAAGACTCTGCTGTCTGCGGAGGAAACCGCCAGACAGAGGAAAGAGAAGGTGAGTTTGGTAGAAACACAGCATGCCTCATGCAGACTTAGGCTCTGTTCCAAAACCACCTAGGCAGCATTTTAAAGCATCATTGGCGCTCTGCTGGCACAAAACCTGGGCTAACACAGTAGGCAGCAGCATAGTTTTTTTAAGATACCTTCTTTTGGCCAAAATCGAAGGCAGCACCAAAACCCTTTTATGGTAAGCCAGTTCACACAGAGGCCATTTTGGCAACACTCCAGTCCGATATTTTATTCATAAGATATTGAAAGATGTTGATAATATCCAATCTAATTAAAAATTGTCTATTTTACCAAATATTCATGTTGCTGTGTGTTTGTTGTTTTTTTAACATCAGATCCTGTTGGAATCAATTGTAGAATCTATTTGTGTCACACAGGTTTCCTGCCCTTGTAGAATGTTTCACAAGTTTCCAGTAGGGCTGTGCGATTTAATCGAAATCGCGATTTTTCTAATCGCAAAGCCTGCGATGTGTACGCGATATTACTCTGTTCCAGAGCATATGCGCGACAGCCTTGAGTGGCAGTCTTACTAACTAATAGATTGAGCACACCTCCGTCCGTTCTCCCCAATCAGCACTGCTCTATCCAACTGCGCAAACACCCAACATTAAAAAAAAAAAGAAGCGAGAGAGAGAGAGAGTGGGTTTATGGCGTCTACAGGGTCAGATCGATAGTTAGACAAATTAAAACTAAAGAAAAACGTATGTAACTTCAGCTTCAAAATGACAGACAACGAACAAAAAAGGTCATTTGCAAGAGCTGCATCACAACGCATATCAAGAGCTCCTTTATGAACGTGAACGTTATCTTACACATTTTATCTCCCCAACAGATTAATTCTAAATAAGTTTATAATGCATGATCGCTATTCCCAATTCAGAAGACCAGCTCACGCAGCCTGTTTCGTATTGCTCATTTATACTCGCGCTTGGCTCCGCACCACAATCTTTACAAGCTCATCTGGCAATATGGATGAGGCTTGACGCACGTGTGCAACCTGTTTCAGCTCGCGCTTGGCTCCGCTTTTTAAAACTAATGTAAATTCAGTCTAATTGCTTGCTAAATTTCACTTGGGTGAAATGAAACATTCAGCACATTTTCCACTTGTTCTTAAAAACCCAAATACTTAAAAATCAATATAAATCTGACAAATTATAAATAAATCAGCCTATGTAACATATTTAATATATAATAATCGACTACAGAAATACACTTCATTTATATAAAAAATAAACAAATATTTCCTGTGAAATTCAGTTAAGTAAATTCTGTAAAAGTAGTTATACCATTATAATCTTCCCTGCTGAAAAAAAAAAACCAAACAAAAAAAAAAACAATAGATCCCCTCCTAAAACACAATAGAAAATTTAATGGGAATTGTATTGGTTTTAATGTAAACTATAATGGTGTCTACTGGTATTTCATGGATTCTACTGGTGGAATGTAATATGGCAGATGGCAACCAGTAGAACAACAGTAATTCCTACTGGAATAATGCCCAAAACAAAAAGGAATTTTGTAATGGTTTAATGGAAACTGTAAGAATTTCTGTTAATGGTTTCTGTTGTTTTTTTCAGCAGGGTAACGATACTCATATTGTGCTACACATTATTGACAGTACTGAGCTGAAGCTTGACTTTGCAAATTTAAAATCGCAAATCAAATCGCAATCGCAATATCTGTCAAAAAAATCGCAATTTGATATTTTCCCCCAAATCGCACAGCCCTAGTTTGCAGTTCATTTAGGATGCTGCCTTTCAAGAGTATCTGCTTGTATAAACAGTAGAAAGCTGGGCCGCCCACTAGGTTTTGGAACAGAGCTTCAGTCTTCACTCAGTCACGATCAGAAATTCATATGTATCCTGCCCGCATCTGACAAGCAAAGAGATTCATTACTTATTATTCCAGATATCTTGCAGCCCCACTCTGGTAATAAATATTATCTCTTTTCTGCCCAGCATGCTTTGAGCTCTTGGTGCTGATGCCAGAGCCTGTCATCCAGTGTATATGTGAACAAAGAGAATACACAAATCTGTTGTCATGTAGCATTAGTTCAGGCAGAACAAATGGACACCGGACCTCCAATAACAGTGGGAGCTGGACAAAAGGCACAGGAATGAGTGTGTAGCTCAGGGGGTGCCACAGGGCTATGTCTTTGGCACTATCAGTTTTGTTCTCTTCTCCCCACTAAGCTGTGATTGATGAAACCCTCTTCGTCCCTGATCTCAATCTCTCTCTTCATTTTCGTTATGGCCGAAACAGCCCACGGAAAGCAACGGCTCTGGTGGACAAACAACACTCCCGCCAGCTGTTTCTTTTGTCCTCTATCCCTCATTTGGCGAGAGAGAGAACGGCCCCGTGCTGATAGCAATATATGATCTATTGCCCAAGGTGGCGAAGAGCATGTTTCTGTCTTCCTTGTCAAATCCATCATTTTTTTCATCTCTCTCATCTCAATCTCTCGCCTCTACAAAATATCGCACAAAGTTCCAAAACATATAGCCGCATCTTTCTTTCAAAGGCAGTGTTATCAGCTTCCAACTCCCATGAAAATAGCGACCAATCTGAAATGTGCATCCATAGATCTTCCCTTCTGATTGAACTTATGCCTGGCTTAAAAAGTTAATCTTGCTCGTTTACACTTCCTTAGATATGCGCACAGACACTCGCATATGCACACTCACTTGCACACCTCTCTGCCTCAGTGTCACCTCGCTGTAAACAAAGCATGGCATGTTTTGCACTGACACCTTGAGGAAAGCGCGGTTTGACCCTTATTTCCTGTGCTGTCGCTTTCCCAGTGGGTTGGATTGACTCACTGATTCGCTGACAGTGAATCAAAGACGACAAGTTTGGTTTGTTGTGCCCCAATCTCCTGCTCACTGGCCCTGTGGCTGTCTGGAGAGGGCCACCAGCACGAGCCCCCCCTGATGTGAATGTGTTAGAGGAGAGAAAACACAGTCGCCACCCATGAACTGGACAGCTGCATTGTTCTCACAGATTGTAGATGCTGGTTCTCTGAGAATTTCTCAGGCCACTCTAGATAATGGAAATAATTAACCCTTCAGGACAAGTGAAAGATGGAAAGGAAATCTGAAGTCTGCATTTCTTTTCTCTTCATTTCACTTTCTCTTCATTTTCACCACAGCCAGGTGTTGATGGTTTTTTGCACTGAGCAGGGTTTATTTTACCCTGCTTTATTTTCTTATTGTTCTCTTGTTGGTGGATGGGGAAGTGTTAGATGTTTGCTGTGTCAGGTGTCCAGTTCAGAAAGTGACCGTAATGAAATGCACTGGGTCAGGTTTCATTCAAAAGTATTTTTTCTTCTCTTTTCAATGTTCTTTTATAATGAAAGGAATATAGAGGTCCATTACTTTTGAATAGTGGTCCAGTGGCTGTAAAACTGAGTTAAAGAACCAAAGGAGACCAGGTGATATTAATGAAGAGGAGCATTGCAGGATTTTGCCTGCTGTGCTTGAAGTTTAATTTTAAGAATTTAAAGAGTTTTTGTATTATCAGCAATGGTTCATTATATTATATTATATTATATTATATTATATTATATTGTTTTTTTATTAATTTTGTTGGAGTTTGGCATTAAATCATTGAAAGATCCATGAGTTTTATCACATCTAAGTGGGCTTTTCAAAGCCAGGATATGTGGTGGCGTGGACCAGACATTATAATCGAAAGTATCGCCATGCAAGACTAGGTCTTGATCTCTTCCCACTAGTAATTCATTGTTGATGAGCAGAGACATCTTGGTAAATCTTCACACAAAGCAAAGTCTTGCATTGTATTTGTGTTTACCCATGTGCAGAAACTAGTCCCATGAACGCCTGCACTCTTTCTTTGCACACTTTCATTTTAACACAGTTTCCCTGTAGATTGAGGGAATCCATTTAGAAGTTCCCCTCAATATCATGTGCCATCAGCGCCAACACTGCTCTGAAATGTAAACAGTCGCTGCATGGAGATGTTAGAACACTTCTGGTTGCCGGGCAACAGAGTTATGGCTGCTGATTAGAGAGCGGTTTATGACCCAGTGTGCACAGAGCCAAACCGCATTCTCGCATCTCGCAACACAGTCTATTAAAAGAGCCTTCTTGTAATTACAACACACTAATTATGAGGAGGCACATCTGAAGAGAAGTCAGCTTTCTGTTGAGAAACAAGGCCTTCTGTCATCTCATATCTAAGTTTGGTCTACTTCAACAAGGCTCTGGTGGATCACCCCATGATTCTGGAAAACTGGGACAAACCAACCGCTGATTGCTATCCTCCCTTAGATCATCATCGTCATCATTGTTCAGGACTTCACTGAGCTTGTCCGCCTTTTCCCCTCTTCACAGTCCTGCCGCTCCCATGGTCACTCGTTTGTCTTCTTGTTCCTGCCTTTTCTGGTATTATTGGGGCATAATTCCGTCACCAGGGGGCTGATTTCAGCTCTAATAGCCTCCCCAGGCTCTTGTGTGCTTTACAACACTCGTGACAGGGTTCCGCAGAGGTTGAGAAGGGCAGCCGTCTGCTTGTGACATTTTAGCTTGATAAATTTGTATGGTGGGTGAATGCAGCCCAACACCACGTGTCATGTCTGTCTGGACCAAGGAGGTCAATAATACCTGGAGAAAGGATGAGAACATATAAGTCCTTTTTATACTATTAAAGGGTTACCTGGAGAAAGGATCATCCAAAAAATATTCATCCAAAAATGAAAATTCTGTCATTAATTACTCACCCAAACCCGTAAGTCATTCGTTCATCTTCGGAACACAAATTAAGATATTTTTGATGAAATCCGAGAGCTTTCTGACCAACTGAAATGTTCCCAGACCCAGAAACGTAGTAAGGACATCGTTAAAATAGTCCATGTGGTTTTGCATCGTGGTACTCTCGATAAAGGCGGAGGAGCAGAATTGTTGAATAAAGTCATTGTTTTTGTTTTCTTTGCACAAAAAAGTATTCTCGTAGCTTCGTAAAATTACGGTTGAACCACTGATGTCACATGGACTTTTTTAACGATGTCCTTACTACCTTTCTGGGCCTTGAGCATGTCAGTTGCATTGCTCTCTATGGAGGGTCAAAAAGCTCTCGGATTTCATCAAAAATATCTTAATTTGTGTTCCAAAGATGAACGAAGGTCTTACGGGTTTGGAACAACATGAGGGTGAGTAATTAATCACAGAATTTACATTTTTGGGTGAACTAACCCTTTAAGAGAGCTCCAAAACAATCAGACTCTGGTAGGACATCAACTGTAATATATTTGCAATTCATAGGTGTCTCGCACAAATTGATTCGGGTGGAATACACCAACTTTTAAATGAGCATTACAGAAGAAAAATGCTAACCTGACAAATCCCGGCCCCCTTAATGTCTGCAATGGTTTTTGAAAGAATATTTCTGTTACTTTTGATTTCATTTGGTTGAATCCCTCCTGTTGTCCGAGAGCTTTTTCAAGGACCTCATCAGTGGGCAGCTACTCCCAATTTCAGAGTAATGTCTTTGAGTACCAGTTTGCTAGCAAGAAGCGGAACCACGGTGCAATTTTCTTTGAGACACTTGAGTTCCACAGACAATCAAAATATACAAATGAAACCCAAAGGTGCCTAGAAAAATTTAACAAGTTGCAGTTGGGTTTTTTTATTGACATTGTACGTCTCAGAGTTAGTGAGAAATCCATTGTGCTTTAGTGCAAGCTTCTGTGAGTTGGCACTTTTTACCTCTGGCTAATCTGGAGCGAGCCAAGGATGAATGAAGGCAATGGGAGGCTCAGGTCAGTCTAATGGAACCCGAGTTTTCAGACTTGCGTTACTGCATTAATATTTAACATGGAGATGAAAGCACAGCACTCGCTATCATTCTTTAAGAGTTATATTTTGTTCATGTTGAACAATGCATTTTAATTAAAGGCCCTCTTTTAATTTCCTCTGATGGAAGTGATTTCATCCTGAGAACTGACTTGCCTGAGCACACGAATATATCATAATTTCTCTGTTATTAACAACAAAGTGGCCTAAATGAAGTTTTAACGCTTTTTATATCATGCTCTCTTTTTTCAGCTGCAGAATCAGTGAAGCAGTGGCTGTTTCCATGGTAATATTATAAAACGCGACAAGATAATTACATGCATGCCACAGATGAGGTTATCTGAGTGCTTGAGAAAGTAAATGCTATTCTGGAGTTTTCAGGTGTTGGGTTCGCAGTTTTGAATCTGATTGAGTTTTCCCAGATTTTATTCAGTCAGTCATCCTAAAGTACTTTATCAGAGGTGATTTCCTCACTTTGTGTGTATGCGTGTGTAAAAGTTTTACATGTTGTTGTTGTTGTTGTTGTTTTTTTTCTTTAATAAATAACATGCACTGATAAATCATTCACAGACCAGGACACATGTATTAATGAAGTAAATTGGGTCTTGACTTAAGGCAGGTTATATAGAGTGGCATCTCTCCTTCTCTTTCTTTCTCTCCTTCGTCTTGCCTGTGCCTTGAGTTGCTGTAAATTGCATTAAGTGCTGTAGAAATGGCACTAAAAGGGAAGTGTGTGATTATATATGTATTTCCATTCTGTTCCTCACTCCTCTCACCACTGTCATCGTTGCCTTCTAATTTAACAAATGGAGGGCAGGCTGTGTCAGACAGGAACAACCAGAGCACTGTGGTGAATCACAGTAAGAGTTATCCAATTAGACACAGCAGCTCTCCCCGGAGGCTTGCGCTAAGGCCTGCTCCGCCACAACAGGGACTTGGCCGGCTAAAGAGAGACAACAAACATGGCAGGACTGATGTCTCTGATGTAAAACATTGGCTGTAAACACATCAGCATGCGTACGCAGACTCCTGAACCAATCAAATTTGAGAGTATTCGTCTGAAATATTCATGTGCGTTTCAGGCTGCGCATTAATTATGGAGTTATATATTTTTTTTCTATTTTAATTTTCTGTTTGTTTTTAGTGGCAGTTGTCATAATGATTCAGTCGATCTGATTTTTTTTTCTGCTTTTGACACATCATTAGACTACAGGAAAAATATGCATCAAAAATGATTAATATTAACATTATTTTTAATTGTATTCATATTGAGATTAATACCAATCTTAATATTTTGTTACTGTCATTGTTATTGCAAAGTAAAGGGTTTATCTTAACATGATTTTTGGCTTTTTTGGCCACTCTCACTAATACACTAAAGCACGATTTTAGATTTATTTTTTTTTCTGTCTTTGTCACAAAACAGAAGTGTTTTGTTAGCAGTATGTTTACAGCAGTCCGTTTTCAAAAATATTCTATCTCATTTGTTAATTCCACAGTTAATTCCCTGGCGTGAGCGTTATCGTATCATAATATAATGTACATCTTAAGAATTCATTGCATTAAATCTTGCTGCTCTCTTTCATCAAGGTTTCCTCCATGGCAAAGTTTACTCAAGTGCTCTCCATGCCAAATCAGAACAAAACGCCTTGCAGCATGAATCTTGAACAAACAAGAAAAAGCTCTTTGCGCTCTCATGGCGGCTCTGTGGTTCCTATTCCTCATCTTGAGTTCATGAATGATTGCGGTCTTCGTTGCTACATAGGAATGAGAGAGCCTCCCCTGGCAGAAGCAGTGATTATGAGCAGCGCAAAGAGTTCGTTCAGGTCATCTCTACGTTACAGATGAGCGCGTAATCTGTCCACAAATCTCTATCTGTATTTGCTCTCTTTCTGAACCTCCCCCGTGCTTAACATGGATGTTTTTGCACAGAGTATTTTCTCATTTTTAAACCCACGCACAGAAGTTTTGTTGTGCTAAAAAGTTTGGCAGAACTGTGGACTGTTCCTGCGAATGTGCTAATAAAGATCTCTGCAACGGTTTCCATTGCAAAACAAAAGTTTGAGTATTTACGCACCCAAGTGTTCTTGGCTGGCAGGAACGCAAATTGGGTCTTTCTGTGTCAACAAACCCTACAAAAAAAGTAATTAATTCTCCTCGCACTTTTAGTAAGAAAGCTAATTAACGTTGTGGTGACACTTAGCAATGGCTTCATATATATTAGCAATAACACTATCCTTGCCAGGCCATATGCCTCTGTTTTTGCTCAAATATTCGTTCCAGACTAATTGTGATATAGAGTTGAATGCTTTTTTCTATCAATACTCTTCTTGTCTGACCCGTGTATGTGCAAGAACGATGACACACAGTCCCAACCAACCCCTGCGCTAACATTGCCAATGTTTAGCCTTAGCAGTAATAATAATAATAATAATAATAATAAAAGTCTGTCGTGGCTGGGCAAAAGAAATTGTTCTGGTTAGTTTTTCAAAGAGAACATGAGGTACTTTTGGTCATGCAGCCATATAGTGAAAAGATGATATTTGTATATAGATAATTATGACATTTAAGTAGCAGCATGTACAGACAAGCTACAATTTGGTTCAAATTGATAACTTTTTTTTCCATGTAGTAGGCTTCATGGACTTCATGTACTTTTACAGCATTTGTTAATCTAGATTGATTCTCATTTTCACTTGTACTAATACGTTTTTGACATTTCAAATTGTATGAATCGACATTTAATGTATTATGAATTAACATGGATGAACAATCAACAATGGTATATTTATAAGTTAACATTATTAAATGCTGTAATAAAAAAGAGAGGTAACACTTTAGTTTAATGAACAGTTCTCACTATTAACTAGCTGTTTATTAGCATGCATATCACTAGCATACTGGATGTTTATTAGTACTTATAAAGCACATATTAATGCCTTATTCTGCATGAGCATATTTTAGATCTCTTAATCCTTCCCAATACCTAAACTTAATAACTGTCTTACTAATTATTAATAAGCAGCAAATTAGGAGTTTATTGAGGCAAAAGTCATAGTTAATAGATAATAGAAGAGAATATAGTGAGTATAGAATAGTGAGAATTGGTCCCCAAAGTAAAATGTGACCAAAAGAGTTTACTGTTGGTCCATGATAACTAATGAATTAAAATAAAGTTAGCAATATATCAATTAATGCCAGAACTTTGTCAGAGGCTGGTGCTAATTGGTTGTAGAGATAATCATGCTATGCTAAGCTAACAATAAGAACCAATTTTGCCTGCACTAAAATCTGCAATTTCCAATGTGTGTTTTATATATTGTTCCTTTTCACCCAGCTTAAGTGCCACTAGAAAAAAAGTGCTAAAATCTATGGGGAAATGTGTCCTATAGAAAAGCTGTGTCTCCTGGGAAATTCGTCTATATGTTTTGATGTATGTTCAATACCGGTTTTGCTTTATATTGGAATATTTAGTGTGTGTGTGTGTGTTTGTTGACATTAGGTGCTCTACTCTTGCTTACCTCAGTAGAGGGCAAGAAAAAGATCATCTCTCTTGTCACACAAAGGGGAAAAGCTGAGAAGGGCTATTCCATACATCTCATGGATTATGTAAGATGTGCATTTCTGCATAGAAAATGGGCTTGGGTCATCTACTCCTAACACACACAACGCACTTCACGTACACTCTTCACATAAGCAACACCACGTAAGCAATTCTTAACAGCCCTGAAGGCAAGCCAGGGCTCTTTATAACCACACACACACGTTTTTCCACAAATCTTCGGGTGCAGTTTCAGCAGTCTGTCACATTTATTCACAGCTCGCCTCAGCACACCTTTATTTTTCTATCGAGATGGTAATTTATAATGTTTAATATTGAGCTAATGATATTTTCTCTCTTGTAACCATAAATTTAAGGCATTTTTATATTTTTATTTAGCTGTTTTCCTTATTTGATCCCCATTTTGGAGGTACAACTTGACCCACACAGACAGTTACTCACACATTTCCTCTTGCACTCACTCAGACTCAGACATGCAAGCGTGAGGAACTTTGAACACTTAACGTCAATGCCAGCTTGAAGGAGAGCCGGATAGCGCATACATGGGCAGACAGGATGTAGTGACAGACCGGCCGTGTAAATACTCAATCTGCACAGACACGAAAATCCATCCACATTGAGACAGGATTGTCAGGCATCTGCATACATGCAAGAAGACATCTAGCTCACGCTGCACTTCTCATGCACATAGGCACACATACATACAGATGTGTGCAGACACGAGATGTCACTCTGACTGTGTGTCCTTGGCCGCTTCTCCTCTCGTTTATGAGATATCCCTCTAGGCTCTTGACGGACACTCTTTTAGGCAGGTTTGTGGTTCACCCGTGCAGAAAGAAAGCCATAACACTTCCACTAGTTCCATTCTCATGGGGGAAACATGGTGTATGTGTGTTTGTCAGCTCAGACTGTAATTAGATACGACGTTGTGAATTGCATTACTGCAGATGAACACATGCTTGGATACACAGGCAGAGTAGAGAACACAAATGATTGTATTTGCAACTGCTGCATATAGGGCTCTCGCTTTTTTTCTTTATTTTATTTATTTTATTTTTTTTGAGGGATTTCCAATGCGGATAAGGTTGAAGGACAGTTGCCCTGCAGTTTCACAGACATTTGCCCCTCGAGGGAGACTGCAGACCAAGAACGGCCATTTTTCTGCCTGAGTTGATGGCAGTAGTGTTTCCAGTTCTCAGTTCTGCAATGTCAGAAGCCTTTGAAGTGAAGAGATCTGCTTGCAGTTGGCAAATCTGTGTATCCAAAACACTGGAAGTCAGTGGATAGGGCCAAATGGTTTAAAGCTGATGTTAACTCATAATAGACCATATTTAGCTAATAAGCATTCCTGGTCTTACTTTGCACAAGTCATTGGTTTATACTTTTTTTATACACGTGTATACAAACAGATTAAAAATTACAAAAAAAATAATTGACAATACTTTATATTTTTTACAATATTCAAGGTATGACACACAATGTGTTTAGAGCTCCATTAAACAATGGTACAAATATGTGACCCTGGATCACAAAACCAGTCATAAGGGTCATTGTTTTTTTGAAAATCTGGAATCTGAGGGTGCAAAAAAAATCAAAATACTGAGAAAATTGCCTTTAAATTTATCCAAATGAAGTTCTTAGCTATGCATATTACTAATCAGAATTAAGTTTTGATACATTTACAGTAGGAAATTTACAAAATATCTTCATCGAACATGATCTTTACTTCATATCCTAATGATTTTTGGCATAAAATAAAAATTGGTCATTTTGAGCCATACAATGTATTTTTGGCTATTGCTACAAATATACCCATGCTACTTCAGACTAGTTTTGTGGTCCAGGGTCACATATATGCCATAGACACTATAGGCCATCTTATACATTCTTGTTTTCAGTTTTAATTCACTCAAATACTGAAAATCAGTGACTGGATGGGTGGATGGATGTATGGGTAGATAGATGGACGGATGGATAGATGGGTGGTGTAAAAATTTTGTAAATAAGTAATATATAAGGGAAACAAGTCAATTTAGCTCAAAGGAAATCATTTATGATTTTATAGGGAATTTGAACAGAATGACTGTTTCACGGCTGATCACTGAGTCGGCAGCGAGTCACTGAACGAGCCATATAACATCAACTCTGCACTGGATATTAAAATCCAAAATATAGTGAAAACACTATTAAATAGCACAGTAACAAGATCGGCAGTTTAAGACATTAACTTGTAAGCACAAAACACAAGATACTTCTCTTTTCAATATAAATAAGACTTTATTTATATAAACCTAAGACATGTAAACTAATCTAATCTAACACATGAACACAAGCATTCACACGTTGCAGAAAGAGAGAAAGTGAGGAAAGGATGAGCTTACAGAATGAAAATGTGAAATCCCAAGTTTACAGCAATATGTGCAATTGCCTATAGACCTGAACCATCAATCATTTGACCCTCGCATTGAGTTTCTCAATGAGGCTAAAATTTATATTAAACTGCACCGACTCAGCAAAAGTCTGGAGGTTGTACTTGCTTGTGTTGCCTTAAGGAATTCCCTTGTGTCCTTGTCATCTTTGGAGAAAGGGGTTTCCCGAGGTTGCTGATTGGCTGAGTTCAGTGGTCTTTCGTAGTAAAGACTTGGGCGTTGGCTCTTGATGCAGAGTTGGTCTGGTTGAAGTTTGAGGCGGGTGCAGTCGAAGCTGGACTTTGTGGCAAACTTAACAAAACTCTCACGGAAAGACAAGAAATTAAAGTAAAAGAATAAAAGAATGTAACGAGACTAGGTGGTTTTTCTTCTCATTGTGTTGGCAGCTGGCACGTAGGCCAGAGCACGCTCAAAGAGCAGAGTCGAAACGCGGTGGCAAAAGAAGAAGAGCGAAAGGAACCAAGAGAGCTAAGAGCGAATTTGATGGTGTCCTGAGTATTTAAACTTGGCTTCTAGACCATCCTATCTGGATGTCTTGACCAATTAGAAAATGATCTTAGCCTAGGGGTGTTACTCTGTTTCTTCCCCATCATAAATCCTGTATCAGTCACATGATCCGAATGTTGCCGCTCTTACAGAGTACAATTTTGGACATGATTTCTCTAACAAGACTATGGTACATTTGACAAAGAATTGATTGGAAGAAACATTTAAAGCATGATTTTTCAAACTCATACATACCAAACAAGGATATGAACTCTTAAACTATTCCCTAGTTATTAAAATGCATACATAATATGTGATTAAAACATGATCATCAATTGTGTGGGTTACATACATAATATGGAGTTCATTAGTTGCTCATAAGTCCTTTTAAGATGATTTTAGGTGCATATGGAAACGACTCTGTGGACAAAGGAATTTCAATCTGATCTTTCTTCTTTGTGGAGATAAGAGAAGCTGTGATTTCTATCGTGGAACACGTGATGGCCATCTCTTTGACCATCAGTCTTGATTACTTGCCCCAAATTTGATGGTTTCCTTCCTTCACTGAACTTATCAATAAGTGTTCCTTTTGTTTTAATGTTGCAAGCTGTTCTGTGAAAGAGGCTCGTTGGTAAGGTTTTCTTCAGATGAGCTGGAGCTAGGAGTCTGATTTATGGCATCCTGTTGCAGCCTTGGGATCCTCTCTGGAATTTCAGCTCCTCATGTTTCAATGTTCGGATCGAATCTTAACTTTGTCTGACTCGTTCTGATCCTACAGTGGGTAGAGAAGATAAATAGATGATGGGTTGATGGATGGCTGTGTTGATGGGTGGATGGGTGGATGATTGGATAGGTGTGTGGGTGGATTGATAGAGAAAAAAATAGGTACTAAGCCAGGTTCCTCATTCCTGATTTCTACCTCTGATTTGTTTTAAGTTATTCGTCCAGAAGGTTCCAAATATATTGTAAAATAAAGGGCTTCTTTTTATTTGCTCTCCTAGTGACAGTATATTCTAATATTGTAGTGAATCGAGTCCCTCTGTCTCTGCTGCCTGGGGATATGACAGTAAAGGAATACATAAACTGTCTACTTGTCCTTTAAATTCAGCAGTGTTTAGATCTAAAAGTCACTTGCTCTGAGATCCACACACTCTGTGTGCGATGAATGAGATTGCGTTTCTGCTCCTTCCAAGTGGAGTTAGACGAGTTAGACATACACACACAGGCATGGCATTTCCCTCTAGCCTGCTGATATTTGCTCCTTTTTGGGAGTACAAACTCTCCACCGCCAAAGCGTTTAGTACCCTCAACTCGGCTGTCGTTTCAGGTGTCCTCTCTAATCGCCTGACAGTAATTAAAAAGAGTGGATCTTCTCTTGTGCGCGCCTCTTTATTCTCTTTATACTTTTTGGCGGTGGGCGGTCCCTTCATTCCTGGCTAATAAATGCTAAATATTTGTATCTTGCTGGCAGAGTTTGCCACCATCCTTTTTGTTTAAGAATTGTCGTGTCATTCCAACCCTTCTCATGGCCGGTCCATTACCAGACTCCTGCGGTGTTACAGCTGCTTTTTACTGAGGAGTCTTTTATGTGATAACTTCCCTGAATCAATTTACGCTCGTCGACAGCTTTCTTCTAAACAGACGAATTTTCAGAGGCTTTTTGTCTTATTTGGTTCAAGTGTATTGAGTTTCTCGCAACAACGTCGTCCAGAAATGCGTCTGATGCCTCCTGGGCCTAAAACCCATCATTATACGCCAAGATAAGACCACCTCAGAGAACCCAGGCTTTCAGCAAACGGCATTCTCTCGCTTTTTCCACCTGCGTTTCTCTCTTTCTCAGGTCACCGTGGCTCTTTCTCTGTGTCATGCACACACATACCCCTGAGAGAGCACAGTAGACATGTTTAAGCCGGCGGTTCTAGGGTTGGGGATTCAGCTAACGCTACAGCTAACGGCTCATCAATTTTCTTTATTACCTGCTCTGGAAAAAAAAAACAAGTCCTCAGTGTAGGGAGAGGCTATTCTTAGATCCGCTGCCAATTCCCCTCCTAAATGCATCTACTCACTCTCCCTCCTGTTTTTACGCTCTCATTCCCTGCTTTTTCTCCTTGCAAATCTGCTCTTCTGTTCATTCAGATTGCTGATTTATTTGCTGCGCTTTGTTTGTAAGCAAAATGGCTGCAAGCGTCTTGTGCTTGAGGAAAAAAATTGCTTTTGCGACTCCAGGGGCTTCAATTGCCATCATCTCAGTCTGCATTTGGTAATGGGTGAATTTTTACAGAAATGTTCTGGGTTCAATACAAGTTAAGTGCCGTCAACAGCATCTGTGACATGCTGTCAATTTACCATAGAAAATAATTTCGACGACTTCCTCAGAAATAAAAGAAATAAGCAGAATTTGCGGTAATACACCTACAAACAGAATTTCTGAAGCCAGGCATTGCTCCACAATAAAGTTAACATACTGTTACAGTTTTGAAAGTTCACAAGACTTTAACATTTTGTTTAAACTGTTGCCTACAGATTTCAGAAATCCCCCATAATTTGACATGAACAAGTAATCAAGTAACAATAACAAGTAACTTTCAGTCTCACAAACCTTAAGGTAAAAAGGTAGCAATTTGAATCGAACAAATAATCATTTACATTCATTCACTTAGCAAATGCTTTTATCCTAAGCAGCTTAAATGAGGAGTACAAGAGATGTATCACGAATGCTAGCAATGCAAGGTTTCACACATCGTCCAGAACAGTACAAGTTGGATGGATATAAGTATAGTGATTTTTATTTGATTTTGCAAACTGAGGGGCAAGTCGATATTAATCGACAGCACGTCACATCCTGTCCATAGAGCCTAACTTGAATCTGAAAGATTCTTTTAATAAAATTGTGTTCTCTTGCTTTCTCTGCCCAACTTTTTGTCATTTCGTATGTATTTTATGTGATTTCCTCAAGGCTTCAGTGTTATATCTGTCATTGAATGTGGGCAAGTGTGGCGGTTGTATTATTTGTGTGTGTTTGTGTGTATTTGTGTCCGCACTTGTTCGCTCGGGTGCTTTCGTGCATGTTTCTGTTCGCTCTTTGACATCCCATCGCCTGAAGAGTTGTAGCGGGCCGTTACGTTAAGACCCCTCAGCATCAATCACACACAGCTCCCCTCCATTGTCCCAGACCATCAGTCTCTCATGACGACCCCTCCTGACCCCCATGGACCCATGGGTTTAACATCCAGACATAAATCTGACCGTGCCGGACTGTGCACAGAGCCATTTTGGGTTGCAGTTACAGAACGCCACAGGCTCGTTGACAGAAAGTGCCGTTTCTTCAACAGGAGAGCAAGTGGGCTCTTTTTCATGTGCTGTCAGTGTTTGTTGGGGCAGAGAGTGAAAGGAAGTGGCTCAGAGCCTGTCGGCTTCTGCGATTGTATTAAACACGGCAGCACATGGCCAGGACTGCACTGCATGCTCGCACAGGAAACTCAATCAAGAATCGGTCGAATTGAATCTGAGTCAAATTATGGTTTCAGATTCACCTGACAACTTCCTGTTTTCAGTAAATCAGAGTCAGAGTGAAGGGTCACGATTTGAATGTCTTAAAGGGATAGTTCACGCAAAATTTAACAAAATCATGATTCATTCACCCTCCAGTTGTTTCAAACTCATGTTTTTTGGCTTCCATGCAACAAAATAACAAAATTTGAAGGCTTTTCCATGCAGTTACAACGAATGCTTCAACAAGGACACAAAATATTTCATCATATAGCTTTGCGTGAGTTTAAATTGAGTATAAATCTTGAACATCTTTGGCGTGTTCATGCAGTAGCAATGTCTGATTTATGATTGAATATTTTTTGAATCAGGTGGCCCAAGGAAAACCATGTGAAGACTGAAATGTCATGCACGAGTCATATGGACCACTTCATACTTTTATAGTGCTTTTTGTGTAGTTTTTGAAGCTTGAAAGCTCTAGTCACCATTTATTATAACTGCATGGAAAAGAGCAGCCAGCACATTCTTCAAAATAACACCTTTTGTGATTCACGCAATAAAGTAAGTCATACAGCTTTGGAACGACATGCGGGTAAATAAATGATGCTGATTTTCATTTATGGGTGAACTATTTCTTTAAAGTGCACTGTTCTATTTGAATGCAGAGTTCTAGACTGATTTCTTTCGTTCTACTCAAACAGACAGGTATTTTGTCTACCCTGAAGGAGTCGCACTGTTATGTAAACACGTACTCAGGCTTCACTTCCTCTTTTCATCTTTCTCTCATGCGCTTCTCTTTCTCTCTCCCAGCATGCAACTCCCTTTTCTCAGTATTCCCCCTCTCTCTCTGTCTCTCATCTGTTCCGTGGGCTTGCAGCCAGCCATGTTGTTTGAGTGTGTGTGTGTGTGTGGGATGTGACTGGTTTTAGTGGGCTACCAGGCCTCCTTCAGGACGTAAGTGTCCCCCTGAAGAGTGGCTATCAATGTCAGTCCAATTTTCCTCTCTTTGTCATCTTTCTTCCTTTTTACAATCCAGCTCATCAGCATCTCCATGTGTAAAGACAGCTAAACACCCATGTTTGTCAGATGCAAGCGAGTCGATGAGCAAAGCTGCGAGATGTGGAATATTCGATCTGAGAAAATGAAAAGGCTGCTTTTCAATAGATAAACTGTAGCCATGACAACCCGGCATCAAGACATGCTGGGTTAAATAAACTTGATTATTTTGCTTTTAATTTTCACACGTTTGTGTGTGCCGATTCCATTGCAGAAGGAAACAGAATGAGAGAAATATCAAACCTCTTTAGGCCTGGGTTACATAAATGTAATTATCGGTTTATTTGATAAATGGATTTGTGTGAAGTAGACTTCACTTGAATTTCATGTCCTTCCTGGAAGCCCTCTGTCATGACTGAGTCTGATTAAAACATATGTCGCATGTGGTTATTTCATGCGGTGAAGTGTGGGCAGACAGCAGGTAGGCAAGCTAGCTGGAAATAAGCCGCTTTAAATAGCTCCGCTTCTAGTCTTTACGGCAAATGAATACTGATTTGGAGGGCTTTTATTTTTTATTTGTCTCAGCTTTGTACAAACATCAGGAGGTTTGTTCAGAATGGAATATTAGAACTCCTCCAGTGTATTGGATTCTTTGAATACATTTTCCTTGAATTGAAAAAAAAAATGTTGTCTAGGTATGGACAGAATAGTCAAGCAGTTGTTCAACAGCCAATGTAGCTTTAATACTCTTGCTGGTGAAATGGTAATTCACCTTATCTCTTTTCTAATGAATGTTTTAGATTATATTGTGAACAATTAATCCATGCA